>OW679196.1:96279233-96750522 GCA_940337035.1 Agriotes lineatus | reverse complement strand
ATAGTACTGTACAGAGATGGGCGCGTGAATGAGTATTCATTCACCTTACGCGCGTTTCACGCTTGCTTTAACCACTCACGTTAATGCACACTCACGCTCACGTTAGCTCAATGTCACGGCGTGGCCTTCCACTGGTGACGCGACCCGCAGCTTTTATTTGAAAATTAAAATTCAGATAGAACCAAATGTTAAAATTTAAAACCTGCATCAAAATAAATAAAATATGTTTTCTATGTGAAATAGTGTACGTGATATGTTGCAATCAGAATAACACACATAAAAATAAACAAATGAAAATTGACTACAATTTCTTACAACAAGGGATAGATACTGATTTCGTGCAAAAACATTTCTTGCAACCGTCTTCGAAGACATTACTTTTAACATCAAAAGGTGTCATTGAAATTGATGTTTCCCCTACTGATACGAGTACAAGAAAGTGTATGTTGCTAGGCAACACTTATAATTCCTAGGTTTAACCGTCAGTTACGCTATAAAACGGCACAAATCGGAAAATTGTCTCATCCGTTGCCCCAATTACTTTACGATAGGCTGTAACAAAATTTGTGGACTAACACTCAGAAACACTCAGAAGAAGAAGGGGGTCGTTACTGCATTAATTAGGGCAACGATCTAGTAAACGAAATAAAGGTGTTAATTGTCCTACGCCACCACTTTACTAAATCGAGAAAAGCACAGGTGATCTCACCGAGAAAGTGAAACCGGTGAGTCAACCTTTCTAATCCAACCTTGACAGTGATTTGGGAGATGCGACGGTCTACGTACAGCTGCGTTGGACTTACCTTGCTTGCATTTTCTTACAGCTGTCTGAATCCCTTTATAGAGGAAAACATCACAAAACACACATGAAAATGTTCTAAAGATCTACTAAAGAAAGGCACAGCTTATTAAAAATGAACTATATTAACGTAGAAATATGTATGTGAACAAACATTAAATAAATACTCGATAAAGATTAATGTTGTTAATTGCCCTTCTTATAATTTAAATACATGCGGTAAACTTCACAGCAAACACCTAACTGACTCAAAAATGGTAAAAACTTTAATTACACAATCATTAAACTAATTAGAAACAGTAAAGCTTGACGGTAAATAATCAAAACTGACTTAAAAGCGTTAATTGCTATTCAGAATCTTAATTTTAAATAACAACAACTACGTTACGTAAAAATGGCGACACTTCGTCATACAGATGACCACTTCACTGCACCTTGTGCTCCTTAAAATTACTACAAAAGCCACAGTGCCTTGTAGGGGTTTGGCTTGCTCTGGTGATGATGTCCAACGATGCTGCAAATCGTTCCCAAGCGACTGCCCCAAAATGCTTGAAGAACTGCCAGAAACGACCCACGGTGCTACCTGGCGAGTGGGTATTGACGATGTTAAATCCTCAAGAAGGGTAAAACAAAGATCGTAATCAACAGGAAAAGTTGCCATACGGTACACGTAACTTAATTGCCAAAGATTAGCAAAAAAAGGTTCCCATTCATAATTCGCCTCAAAAGAGTTAATTGGAGATGTCAACTTAACGATACGGGTATTCCTCAGCTAATAACTGCTCAAAACATCATATAAATGACCAAATACTCGACCGATGACACCCACACACAGTTTACTTAACTTCTAAGTTGCCCGGCGAAGGCACAGGACCTCCGCCCTAGCGGAACAAACAATCACACGTGTTGCCTTCTTCAAGTCTGGCGGTAGAATTCTGAAGCCAAAGGAACGAGCGCCTGTTCTACTTATTTGGCTCTTCCTGTGGCTTGCACGAAAGCATAATTATTGCACCATTTAAGCAACCACATCCGATCCCAGAACAGTGAACCATGGCAACTAAGACCATGCCAGTATGAAACGCCCGCCGCTCTGGCGCCAAAATGCAGTTAAGAATAAAACGACATTAATTCGCCAAGTAAGAGCATCTAAATCAACTTTTCGTTCAAGATATGATGAAGTGAACCGAAAGACGCCATTATATGTAATAAACGAGATTCAGTTTTAAAACATAGCTAAGCTACCAGTTTGGGTCTAGATGAAACGGGAAAAGTACTAATATTTGGAATACCAAAGCGGAAAAATGCGGAAAAGCGTTAGATTCAAAAATTGTACTTACAAAATGTCCCATAATTGTGTTAGTAGTTATAGCGTAGGTTGGATAAGTTTTCTATAAATAATTTCCATATTATCCTCTTAGTAGTAGACTTGCAAGACTTTGACATTAAGCTTCTTAAGATGCTGAAAATAATTAAGCAGTTCAACTTGATATTCATTGATGGTGTTTAAGTATCTACAACATTTGCCTGAATAAACGATGTTGAGTCGAATTTTTAGAGCGTGGCTTATTACGCTAGCAATTCTACGATCCCCACATTTTGCAACGCTCCTTTTTGGCGGGAGCCCTATAAATATTGATATGAACCACTCCGCTGATAGCTGACCAGCTCGAGAGTTTTTGCGTTTATTTGACGTAGTCCGGTCGATTTGACCTCTTTCATTTTTAATTGTAATGAGTATTTAGGCTTTTGTAATTTTTGGACCTGGTTTCCTCTGTGTGATAGTCTGTTTTCCTCGTTACTCCTCAAAGAGTTATTCTATGTATAGTCATATTTATACCCATTCGGAGTCAAGTGATAATATAGTAACTTTACGTACGTCGATTCTCAAAAATGCAGTTTTAGGGTAATAGATGACGTTGCGTTTTGTAGGTTATCATGATATCTACCAATTTCTAAAACAAGATTGCTGAGACCTTTTTCTCTTATACGAAATTAAACTGATTTTACATGTTAAAGGAAACATAACGGTGAAAAAAGTAAATATAATAAAATTACGTCGGCTGCTACATTCTCTCTCTCGCTCTTCCAGATTCTTCAACCAAGCGTTTTTTAGGCCTTCCACGGTTACAAATTCTTTAGCTACATACATTTTATATACCGGGTGCTGACTTGCGCGACGCACCATAGGAATTTGCATAGTAAATTCTGTATGTTCAAGTATTTGCTCCCCTAATTACTTTAGAGTTAAAGTGTAAATGCATTTTTTGTAGAGAAAAAAATACTGCATCCATTCAGACTGTTGCTAACAATTTTTCATTTTCCGGGACCGAAGGAATGCAAAAAACAAACTAGCATTTTATCAAAAATCAGTGATGCCATGGAATTATTGAAACAAGCCAATGCCAACGCAAATGCGTGCGGCGCGACAATATGTGCTGTTTGTTTGTTTGTCATTGATGTTTGACGTTTATAATAATTCATTATTAATTATGTTCTGCTTAATTCCTCTAAGGTACCTAGACCTTGTCCATAACAAAATTGGTTTTACGAGTATGGTGGACGTTCGTTAAGTAAGCTCCTTGTTTATTGTAAAATATCTGCAAATTCCAAACAGTACAACCATTAATAGACTGATTCATTTTAAGTTTAAGACTACAGGCCCGTTATTAAATAATTGTAGGTGCAGTAATGAGGTTCAGAACTTACACCAAAACGAGAAAAACAACAATACGTTTAATCTTTTGACGGCAGTGACTGGATGATCGGACCGCACGCCTTGCGTTGCCATTAGCTTGTTTCAATAATTCCATGGCAGCACTGATTTTTGTAAAAATGCTAGTTTGATTTTTTGCTTTCCTTCGGTTCTGGAAAATGAAAAATTGTTAGCAACAGGATGAATGGATGCAGTATTTTTTTCTCTACAAAAAATGTATTTACACTTTAGCTCTAAAATAATTAGGGGAGCAAATAATTGAACATAAAGAATTTACTATGCAAATTCCTATGGTGCGTCGCGCAAGTCAGCACCCGGTATAGTGTCTCTGGTGGAGTTTTTGACTGTTTCATCGACGTTTTTGCATTCTTCACTTCTGGCTCATATTTTCGGTAAATTGTGCTCTCTGCGGCATTTAATGCAAGAGAAAAACGACGAACAACGTGTCTAAAGTAGCTGGTACTCCATATGTCTAGAACTTGTCCATTACAAACAAACAAACTTACACGGAAGTTATAATCTGCCAGGTTAGAAATGTAATTTTATCAATCGACATGCCTTCTTTTCGAATTTCTTCATTTTCATCTATTTTACTAAAGATGAACAGTGACAGACAAAAGTCACGTGGCTTCGAATGTTAGTTTTTTTAATTCTTTTATATTTTTCAGCAACGATGCTGTCTGCTTAACTTTATACTGCAATTCTGTTTTCAGCATTCCAGTAGTTTTCTTTATTTTTGTAAGTAGACTGAACGTATCGTGCTTTTTGTACAGATACTAAATTTCGTATAAATGTTTTTCTCTATTCCATTACATCCGCACTTTTATTGGCCATCCATTTTTGCGTTCCTTTCTTTTTCTCTGAAAATGGCGTCAAGTTCAGGTTTGTTTTTCTCAGAAATTTCCTTTATTTTGTCACCTGTTCTTCTGCGTCCACTGTCATGATGGTGTGATTTCGATGTTTCCCGATGTCAATACGTTTATGGATTCATATAGTAATAATGTATAAAATAGCAGCTTCTATAAAAATCGTAATTTCTGGCAATCAAATAGAGCTTATTCACATTGCATTCTCCTTTATTTACCTCCTAAAAGAATTTCGACTTTTGACCTACAAGATTTAATTATAATATTCAGCATAGCCAGCGAGACACGTTCATTAATTAAACTTAACTCTTTACCGGTCTAAGAGCTCTCAACGATCTAATTATTTTTTAAAATGCGAAGGCGTCTCTAATTACACCTACGGCCTAATTAACGCTGGCTATTGACTATGCTTAATGTTCAGTTTGTCGTTTGAAAAATAAACTGAAATCTCTTCGTTTCAGCAGCACTCAGACATTTGTTGCGCGCTGCTTTAATTAGAAAGTTTCTACTTCACAGGTAGATGATGCATGTAACAATTAACCTTCAGCTTCCAAAACAAGATGGGAGGTTGTAAACTAGTGTTAAGCGAAGTTTGCATAATTTAGCTTTTGTTGGGTACTTAACGGTGCCCACAACGAGCATGTAAAATACTTTGTGCAGAGACTCTTGGCTTGTACGCAGCTTATAATGACTGCAATTAGAGTACCTACATTAAATTGACTTCGATGTCGACAGTCAGTTCAACATTGGTTATTAAATGCACAATATTCGATTTTAGTTTTAATTACTAAAGTATTAGATAGATACTAGTTGTAAAATGTATTAGGGGGTGATCAGATCCAAGTATAGCCACGAAGTCCAAGTGCCTCTAAATCTCTGGCGCTTTAGCTAATTTAAAAAAAATATTTATAAAGTGGTTAACTATTACTAACTAGTATTTGGTCGAGTGGGATGAGTAAAGTATTTTCTAACGAGTGGCTATTAAAACTTTTTTCGATATTGATAGCAAAGTGTAGATATCATAGAATGGTATTATCAACAGTAATGTAGTAAGTGCATAGTGACTTGCCGAGAATGCTGGCCAGATTGCACGACCGCTTCGCTATCGGGCGTATTTTCTAAACAATCCAGCGTGAGTGCAATCTGGTCAGCATTATCGAAGCAGGAAACTATGCACATAATATACTTTGCGTGAATATTGCTTGAATAGATTAAAAAAACTAACGAATCATCAGTTTAATGAGTAAGGTGGAGTATTACCGATAAGTTGTTATATAATAATAATTGTCGACGCAAGCCATTTTTGATTTGTTGAAAGTTCAAAAAGCGAGTGGGATCATTGGTCAAATGACATCGTTCGACAGATGTGTGCAATAGTCTAGTAAAGTAAGTAGTTCCCATACAACTGCAGTTGCAAGATAGATGACCACAACAGATTAATGCAATTTTTAAAACTGATAGAAGTTTGAATACCAGGAGATGTTTCTATTAAAAAAGAGGACCTGTAGGCCTAGAAGTGATGTACCACCCTTAAACGAAGGGCTTGACAAGGCCTCGGCCAGCTCCTTTAATTCTCCTCAGTATATGGCGTGGTGTAAGGATCAGACTAAGAAATCCTTCGTGCTTTCACAATTGAACAGCAGATTAATAAAAAAATTGGACGCCATGTCATTACTCACAACAAATCAAACAAACCTAGCTAGCAAAATATATCAACACTTACCTTGTAAGCTTCGCTGCATACCTCAATCTAAATGTAGTAATGCTAGCAACAACAAATACAAACAGTAACAGTCAAAAAACTATTTAATATCCAGCACAAACAAATCAAGGTTGGCGTCACCCAACTTACACACACATGTAACTGTATGTCGGAACAAAACTGACAAAACAACATTTTAAAAAACTTCAAATCGAAGTAGCATTTCAGAACTTGCTAGTTATAGCTTAAATTACAACTTCAGGTTAACACC
The DNA here is from genome assembly GCA_940337035.1 of Agriotes lineatus. NCBI lineage: Eukaryota > Metazoa > Arthropoda > Insecta > Coleoptera > Elateridae > Agriotes > Agriotes lineatus. The sequence continues at coordinate 96,744,171 of OW679196.1, read as the reverse complement.
TGTGCAATCGCAAATGGCATAAACATATAACACCAAGGGCGCTATCTGAGATATAGTATACACGCTATTTCAGCAATGTCGAATTACTTAAATACTCGCACTTTTTCGGAAATAGCAATTGATCCAAAGATTGATTTGACACGCTCACTTTGAGTTGCTACGATCTTAGTAAGAACTGATATAAGTTTGCGGCATCATTCCTTTGTCGATAAAAAATAGAGCTGATAATGGCATGTACTTACAGTTTAATTAATGTTGAAGTTCAGCGATCGGCAGAAGAGTCCTGTTGGTTGCATTTTTCTAAAGGGTTTCCCAATAGGAACGATATGTTTTTAAAACATCATAGCAACCATATCTAAGATTTTAGAAATCTCACTAGCTGTCGTAATTTGTTTGTAGTATAGTTTGACAATTCATCATGTCAAAATACAAGCTTCAACAACGTTTGGTTATTATCCAAAAATGTTTTACAAAGAGAAAAGTTTGGTGAGCCTGTAATCTCCAGAAATGGAACTGTTAATTGGCCTCCAAGAAGTTGTGATTTAACACCTTTGGACTTCTTGTGGGGTTATTTAAAGTCGTTGGTCTATGGCAATAAACCTCGAACTATTGACGCTTTGAAATTGAACATCGAACGCTGCATTAATGAAATTACACCTGATGCATTGCACAAAGTTACCGAAAATTGAGTTCATCGTAGTCGATCCTGCGAACGAAGCCGAGGTGGACATTTGAATAATGTGTTATTGAAAACATAATTGTCATAAGTTGTACTATAAAATAAAGAAAAAGTTTTGCTTTTGTCTCAAATATTTTGTATTTTATTTAATTTTAAAAACATATCGTTCTTATTGGGAAACCTTATATAAAGACTCAAAGCCAACCGACTGCATGAAAATTGACGACAAGTAAAGACGCGACAATGTGCAGGTGTTTATAGCTTCGCACACACCTCTGCTACAAAAGATAGCTATAAAGTGGTCCGAAAATCGGTGTTAAATGCATTAAAGCGCTTTTGAAATAAAATTTAAACAGAGCGTTACATTGTTGCCACTCTTGATAATTTGGATGAAATTCATAACCGCTTGTTGGCAGAACCAACATTATCAATTAAAGAACTTTTCGATTAAATCTGGTGCATTCTTATTTTTCCAACATACCAATGTGTGTGTACTAGTGCCTTCTCTCAACAAAAATGATTCAGGTTGAAGACTGAAATTTTCCCAAAAAAACCCGGTTCCAAGGGTTGATGAACCTAACCCAAATTCTTTTTTAGATTGCGGATTATGGTTTGACAAAGTTAAAATTCAATTATTTTATCTTGCTATCGCCATAATTGCGTCTATTATTCTTATAAATACCACCACATTGTACTGGGAAAAAAATATTTTGCCTAAAATATACCTTTGGGGCGCAAATTTGTCTAGAGGAGGAATTACTGGTCCGTTTTTACTCTAATAAAGCATTATTGACGGTGTTTGCCAGGCTTTGCATGAAGAAGAAACAACTTTCGCTATTATAGAACCTCGTCCTCCAAATCTAATCCTGCAACAAGAAGGATCTCCACCCCATTCTGCTAAACAAGTTCGACAATTCTTAGAAGCCCTTCAAACTGTCGCCCCTAAAACGTGTAGCAAGATTGGTAGATCTGTACAGAGAAAAATTCAATTATGTATGGAAAGTGAGGGTCGAGCTTCATCTTCAATATCTGTGGAATATTGAAACTTATCATTATTATTACTATCACCAAATGCTAAAAACCGTTGCCTACATCTATATAGCTTCAAGTATACTAAAAAGTATTCTTAAATATAACAACTTAAAGATAGTTAAGGTAAACAATTGTTTATTAACTTTTGTCAATTTTGTATCAGTTCGGTTTAACATGATCTTTTATTTGCTTTTTGTTTTACTGTCAAGGTGTAATACTTTGTTTTTAGACCTTGTAACCAATACATTTATGGTCGAAATAACAGCGCTCCTTTTCCTACGAGATACAAAACTGTTGCGACGTGTCTGAGCGTTGGAGTTTTCTTATAGGCAGGTGATTTAGGACACTTTCGTTTTTCGCTTGCTGAAAGGTGTTGAAATAAATCAATTCCAATCGTGAGCTTTCTCAGCCCTATAAATAGTTCTATGTCGTTATGCGTTTGTGTGAAGTTATGGGACCAATAAGCCACTGTTCTTTATTCTGAATTCTGAATTTTGTTCGGAGTTTAACCTAAAAAAAAAATTAAATGAGCTGGTGAGCGAGGCAATCTTCGTTGATAGTTGATAAAAAGCATTATATGATCTATAGTAAATGTTGCATTCCTTATGCCTTAAGCTTGCATTATTTAGTTCGTCAGCTCAGAAAATTTCTAAGGGACCTGCTAATTGGAACGACTTGCCCTAGTTAATTTGAAATTTAACTTTTTGAAGGTAAGTGAACTGCGGTCTTTCTTCAGCGCTGGTCCAATTATTAATGGAACCACCTAAACAATCATTATTAAATAAATACTACAAAACTGTCTGGAACTCGTCGGAAAAGCATGTACTCGAATTCTACTTCCTCGGTCGAACCTCGAGTAGAACCATGGTAGTTTTCTCCGGCTCTAGTTTTGGTGCATGAACAACAGTCGAAAGCAAATATTTCTTAGCATTGGACAATCATTGCTCTTTTATTCATATAATCATAAAGTAGTTGCTGCATTTCCTTCTTCTTCTTGAACAGTGGCTGAGGCTTCCAAACCGGTCCAATAACTAATGTTCGTGAGCCACATATATTTTTTGTCAGTGCTTCGCTTTCCCTCAATTTTGCCTTCCACTGTAAATTTTAGAAACTGGTACTTAATATTGCGGAAGATATTACCAAGGTAAGCTGTTTTCTTTCTTCTTATTATTTACATAATCCCTTGATCTCAGTTCATGCGTCTTAGCAGTTCATGGTTTGTTATGTAAACTGATGATAACATTCTTAGGGATCTTCTAAAATTCACATCTGAAACGCTTTTAATTTATGTAGTCTCCATGTCTCAACTATGTAAAAAATACGGAGTAGACATACAATATGTTACGAAACGGTTACGAGATCAAGACTAAATTCTCATATTAATAAATGTAGCTCTAGCTTGTACTATTCTGTTAAGTATCTCAATGTCAGGGCCGAGGTCATTCGTTATCTAACTGCCCGAATATTAGCATTTTCAGATTTTCTTGCATATGCTGTACATAAACAGAAATATTTGGTTTTATGCCAGGTGTTGTACCGATAGCAATTACTTTAGTTTTATCGTTATTGAGTTTTAGGGAGAATTAGTCTGCTTCCGCTGTTATTTTGTTCATTAACCTGTGTACGGCCTCTAGACTGTCGGCAATTATTGCTTGCGTTCAGCGTAGCGTATGTTGTTTACTACTTGGATGTTTATCTGTATTTCGGCGTTTATGTTTTGCAATACTCTAACAAATTTGTTTTTCGAATACAGATTGAATAGCAGAAGATATAAAACGCAACCTTTTCTCGCTGTTCTCTCAATTGGAATACTTGCCGTATTGTCATTTTGTAGCACTACGAACTCAGTTTGATCTCTGTAAACATTTATAAAAATCATTAAGTTGCCTTGATCTTGGATGAGTTGCATCGGCTGTTAATGATTGATACAATGAAATGCTTTTTTATAATCGATAACACACATGGAAATGCCCTTTCGCTGGTCTTTGCACCTTTGAAGTAGTTGTAAAGCTGGACCCTTTGGTTCCAAAACTTTGGCGAATGCATCTTTTGCAGTTACCATACATATATTAGTCTGTGTATTATTTTGAGAACTAGCTTTAATTCTTGCCAAATCACACTGAACATACGAAATTAGCTTCAATCCTGGGGTATATGAACTGTATCGTAGATAAAGTCAAGTAGTTTTACCAAGATTTGTAGCAATATTTTTGTCATCAAATACTTTCATAATTTCAATATAAACTGAATTTTACGCTGCTGATGTACCTGTTCTGCTACATTCTATTGCATTTAGAATTTCATTATTTTAGAATCTCAGGAAATGCTTCCCCTTTATATTCACATTTGACTGATATTAAACTATGTACTTTGAACAATTGGTTAGGGTTACATCTCCACCTATCAGGTATTTAGTTTGTATCAGCTCTTATCGTTTTATTGCTACTGTTGACAATAATTCTCAAAAGCTAGCGTCTGTAGCAAATTATATCAAAAATTTATATAATTTTTATATCATCTAATCGGGCGTTACATCTATGCGGCGCGTCAAACTGGTGATAAAAATCAAGCACCCGCTATACGCAAAGCAACGGAGAAGCTAGCACGGCGCCGCCTCCCACTTAATGGTACTTGGAGCAGCTGTCCCGATAAAGCCGCCGGAAAAGTATAAAAGAAGGCCACGCAACCATTTTAAATCACTTGAGTCGCTTGAGTCTACTGATCCCGACCAGTCCGACTTAAGTCTCTGGAGTTTTCGCCTTCTAAACCCTCTCCTGGCTTTAGATTGTAACATCGTTCTCTGTCTCTTATCGAATCTCCCTTGAACCCGATTTGTGCGTTAGATTGTCTCCTAGAGCACTTCCTGTTAATTCAAAACTCCACGTCCCGACATTAACGTAGGGGGCAAGGAGATTATTACACGTTAATGGCAATACCTGAAGGAATTACATTGTAGGTCCAGCACGGAGGCAGCATGAACAATATAACCTCAATAACTAACTTACCTGGAGGGTCAGCATTGTATGCCCAGCGACTTCGTCCGGACCATTCTCCAAAGGCAAATTACACTGCTCCGGCATGAACATGGATGACCTGCCAGAGAGCAAACACCGGCGCTGTCAAATTCATCGCCCGCTAAGGGAGCTAACTTCAACAGGTACAAACTCACGTTACCGTTACGCTGGGAGGCATTTCCATCCTAAGGCACAACCACGGTCCGCACCCGCTAAGACACAGCCCCAGAACCACAGATATTTCGTAAATTCTGTATTTCATGAGATTGTTTACAACCGGTAAAAACGTAAACAAACAGCAGCACCCGTAGTCCACACCCACCGTTTCGGCCACAAGTTATACTGGGAAACGACTATACTTCGCCCCAGGTCTAATGCCACCTCCATCTACACTTACGTGCTAATGGGGTTGCGGACCAACTAGGAACGAAGAAACAAGTCCCCAGAAAGAAGTCCATTTTAGATAATGTACATAGCAATCCGTAAAATTAATCATTATTTTGTAAAGATAAGTAGTTAAAAATATTATACCGTTTTTTTATAAATTCTGTCTTCCTGACATATACATTTTAGCTTGACTGACCCTTTCTTCGATTGAGCTTACCCGATATAAATCCAGAGCGCTCTTCGCAATAATAATAACAATAATAATATGTCTTTATTTAATTTGATCTTTTTTAAAATAGTACAACAATTAAACGTAATATTCACAGGCGAAGTTCAGCTAGACAACATAAGGTTGTTTGCTGCTGTTCCACTTAACCTGTAGTTTGAACTTAAAATTATTAGAAAAACAAAAAATATTTATTTTATTTCTGACATGAAAACCCATACTATTTAGTAAAGAAACTATTGATTCTGCTCACGAAATAAGTAATAAGTTAAATTTCTTTCGAATAGCGATTGACTTACCTATAGTAAATGGTAGAATATTTGGAATTTTATTGAAACAGTTACCGACACAATATGAAAAAATCGCTCAAATAGTTATTGTCGATGTGACGGAAATGTTAAATCTTATCATACCAGATGTGAAACGTTACAGTTTAGTTGGGATAGTGGTCCTTTCTCTTAAGTTTTTCTGCGTCCTCTCATCTATTCTTCATCTACAGAGTGGTTAAAAATGAGATACATCTAGTTGCATTTACTTACAGCAAAAAAAATTAAAGGCAAAATATGTGTCTCCTATTTAATCACTCTGCACTATTCTTTAGGTTTTTACTTGCAGTTCGCTATATTTATTTTGGATTCGGTTTTCACTTACTATCCTTTTTCTAGTTAATAGCAGATATTCCCTCTCATCTATTTCTTTGCGTACTTTGTGTTTGTAATATCTTTGAACACGTATTTTCTTCGTCGTTATGTTCAATGAAATGTTGATGTTTCTTTTTGTAGTAAGTTCTTCTTGTATGTCAACTTTCTTTGAGTTATCTGTGTTAGTATTGTAAATTTTGACGTATTTTCTTTAATTTTATTCTTAGTTTTGCCTCCACGTGATGGTGGTTTAACTCAATGTTAGTTCCTCAATATGTCCTTACGACATGCAATCCATTTCTTCATTTTGCTTGGTACAAAGTGGTTTATACTACGTTGACGGTACTGCCATGTATGGGAAGGCCTTGGCAGTAGTTAAAACCAAGTATTTGTTCTCTTCTAAGTATAACTGCATCAAGCTATCGCCCCTTGCGTTTCGTTCTCCTACTATGTCTTCAAAGAGCTACTATCGGAACGTGGTCTATTTTAACTGTTTTTATTAACTTGTTTCGCCTCTGGCGTGGTTTAAACGTTGAGTCACCGTGCTCTTTGCTTTATCCCTGGAGAGACCAATTACAAAAGTGGGCGAAACGTTGCGTTCTTCGACCTCAATAATGACATGGTCTAATCCCGGAAATCGTTTGTTACATAATGACAACGGCCTCCAAAATAATCATTTTAGCATTTCCTAGGCTTTGATCGAAATAGGAACCAACAAACAGGCTGAGAATTTATTTACATGCTTCTTAAGTATTGATCACAATTTCAATTATATTAAAGTGATGTGAAAAAATACATCTTATTGAGGCAGTACAGTTCGATACGTACTTCCTCCGAATCTTTAATTTGGAATATGTGTATATCTGTCAAACCTGTATCTATAGTGATCAATTTACTGTGCGCACATTGTGATCACGTCGCGAATTCGCTATGTACCGTTAAATTGCGTAAAGTCATAATTAGATATACGCATATAGACATGTAGCAGTACGAGGAACCATCCCTTTTGCATTCAAAACCTGCACAGAAATTAACAACATATCTAAATTTGTTTGCGCCGGATTTATTTCTTATTTTTACCATAATAAGAAATAGCTTATCAGTTTGTTAGTAATATCAGAAACTTTCGAATTTAAATTTCCCAATTGTGGCTTATATAAATTGGTGGCACCCGTATTTAGTTTAATTTTAATCCACTCCCTACTGCCAGAGCTTAGTTAGGCGGTGCCGTTGAACACAACGGTCAAGCATCTTCGGGTATTCACAGTTTGTTATTGAGCTTGCTTTGAACAGTGTTGTGATTGGGACACGTTTAGCTAGGTGCTATTAATAAAATCGTTAGAGCGTGCAACGGCTAAAACTCGTAATGTTTGCAGTAGCGATATAGTAGATATTTACGTTAAAAACTGCGTTAAATAATGTCCTGTAAAAGTCTTAAGCAACTCCAGCTGACGGTCACAAGCTTATATTGCTATTTGACATAATTTTTAATTATAATTACTTATAATAAATAATTTGCTTAAAATTTAAAATTTCATTGTTTTGCCGTATGAATTTGTAATGCAATTTACTTAAGGTGAACGATTGTCTGATATTATAACGGATATTCAATGTTCTTGAAGAGAGCTAGTCTACTGAAAATATTTTATATTTAAAACCTATTGTGTGGTACGTAGACGTTACGAATCTAGGAAAAAAGTCTCGAGAAAACAGTACCGCGGAAAAAAGTGCCTGGAAAAAAGTGCCGGCGGAAGAAAGTGCCGCGGAAAAAAGTGCCGGCGGAAAAAAATGCTGCACAAAAAAATTCGAATGATTCAAACGCCTAAATACACTTTTGTTCTAAGATAATTAGGAAAGAAATAAAATTAAAACTAAATATTAGGAATTTATGTTTATTAATAGTTATTAACTACTAAATAAAATACAAGCTTACTATAAGTAGTTACAAAAAAACTAACGTAAAAACTAACATTTTATAATTAACCCTAAGTTATTCATACACTTGAAATCTAATAGTATGTCCCATGGCACGAAGATTTGTTCGCATAGTTGCACTTAAGACGGTAGACATAATCCATATGCACTTTAGATAAAAAATTTCAAATTGAAATATTTCTACGTATTATCTCTAAATCTGCATTCCTGTCGATTTGGGAACAGGTAAACACAATGCATGTTCAAATACTGTACAATACTGCAATGCAAAGTTTTTAAAAATGAAAAGGTAGCTTCCAGTTTTTTTTTAATTTAGTAAACCTTCGCCCGGTTATTACTTTATTATTATTTTCTTCCCTCGGCACTTTTTTCCGTGGCACTTTTTTCCATCGGCACGTTTTTCCGCGGCACTTTTTTCCATCGGCCCTTTTTTCCAGGCACTTTTTTCCGCCACCCGACGTTACCGAGGTAATAACATGTTGCAAAGAATGCTGCTTACCTAAGATTATAGCGGGTGCATTAGATGTCGCACCTAAAATTTGTTAAAACATGGCACAAATTTACGTTGAAAAACGTACAATATCAGTCCTTCTCAGGATTAGCCACGAACACCTGAAGACGGGAGTAGAACAAAACTCCCGAAACGTTGTGTGATTTACACCCTAGACAGTGGAAAATGTTAATATTGGATACTTTCTTTAGTTATTACGCTGAAACCTCATGTAATCAGAATTGATACCTTTCGTAATTAAAATATCATCATCAGTCCTGTCGATATCTTCAAGGAACATAAAGCGTTTAAACGTTTCTATTAGTTAATATATATGCTGCAAATTCTGTAATTGAGACGATAAATTTGTAAAACAATGTTCATTCAATAATTTATAAAATTAGATTCTATTATAACATATATACTTATCTAAAACATAAACCTAACTAAATTCAGTAAACTCCAAATCCCACATAGTGTGAAGATGTATTACAGTTTCTGTTCTATCCGTAACATGATTTAATAATTCATTCTTGAATTTAGCAAAAGTTTCCTTTGCTTTAAAAGGCATTTTATGTATGCGTGTAGGTACACCACCACGCTGTGAGCCCTGTTTGTGTTAGAAAAACGGAAATGTGTAATTTTTAATTCTGGCAATATTGATTCTACAGAATTTTCGTGGTTCATTGTTCTCTTGCTTACTAATTAGAACGCATTTCGACTGTAAAATGGAATTTTGCCTTTATGTAGGGTTTTTAAAATATTTACCAGAAATAATTGCGGAAATGAATGGAGATTGACGTTATTAACTGCAGCTATATTTCATTCCCTAATTGACCTCCATTATTCCATTATTAACGTTTTTGAACTTGATATTTCACATATATGAATTAAATTTGTTTTCTTTGTCAAATTTGCTCACACTAAAAGCCGTTTTACGGAATTTACCCGTTGCGCTATAAACTGTAATTTAAAATTTTGTAGCTGAATGCTGCTATTTATTAAGTGTTTACTATAAATTTCGCCTCTAATCTCATTTCTATTGCACTAAAAGCTTTTCCAGCGATTAAACATATAACTATTTATTCACTGTGAGGATAGTTTCAACGGCAGATGGAGCATGTCCACAGACCGACGCTTTTTTATATACGCTGTTGAAAACAACAACCCCTCGCTACTGCGGAGTTTTGGATATAAAATAAGCTTAAAATCCGCTTCTAGGCCTAATGGAGTTACCCTAGAGCAACTAAATCTTTAAATTCCCTTAAGAATGGGCAGCACTGCCCAACAAGGGTAACATATTTTTGGAAAACCTGTCGACATTTAGGTCTTACACACGTCCCAGAGCGTCGTACATTATTAAGTGCATCTAAGTGAGCTTCAAGCGAACAAACCAACGAAATCGCTGGAAAACAAGGGTAGAGCGTCGAGACAGGACCACAAGGATCTGCCGGAACCGCAGTGCCTAGTACTTTGAAATTTTCGGGCTTGCACAATACATTCACGATGCTTCAAATGTAAAATAATACGAGATCACTCAGCCCTACGTCAAGCAGTACTCGACAGGCGGTGAAGGTTGGAGACTCTTATCTCTTCTCCTGGGGATTATTTTGAAGTCTAAGTCCTTTAGACTATCAAAGAGATCTACTAAAATATTAAGTGGCGGATTTATTTAATCCTCTTCAAAGGGATTTATTAGTGAACCGTAGAAAACAAACAATTTCGTGCAATTTCAAGCAAAAATAGAACTCTTTGAAGTGGAATGATAAAATCCTAATTATTGGCATGGTTGACTGACTGTCTCAGATTCGTAACGAAATTAATTAAAGTTGTTTTTACAATAATAATGAAGAAGAAATCGATACTTGTCACGAACTTAACTTGATAATTTTAGTTAAAATAGATTTTTTAAGTCCAATTTTGTTTAACATGCTTAATTTTTTCAGGTCAGTTGGAACTGGTAATTTTTCTATTCAGCTGCTTCGAGCATGGACCAATAAATCCCTAATAGCTATTCTAGTGGTATGTACTTTCAACATTTGCTTGGAATTTTACCGATATGTCTGCATTTAAAAATTATAGCCACTACCATTCCCACTATTATCGTTCAAAATTCCGTTTCTATTTTTCAGGGTAACTTGAATGTAAGTATTTTGTCACTGTACCAAGGTACTAGTACATTGTAGCGCATATACCAGTTTACTGTCTCGACTGTTTGTGATTATTTTAATTATGAATATCTTTCAATTCAAAAATGCTACTTGTGAGCCAAGGTCGGCTGAAATCTGTAGTGATGAAATCGATCACATCGTATAAACAACGGTTAATTTTAAATATAATATACTAAATTAGCTCAGTCTCCTATGTACGTATTTTTATAGTATTTTTTTTAGATGTATACGTTTCTGCAGTTCAAAGTGCCGGGCGGGGCTGCAACTCAACTTGCACCCTTTCAGCAGTTTAGCGAGTGGCTCCGAAGCTAGTGCTGGCCGCACTTGCATGCCGTAAGGTGCAGGCTGCCGTCAAATTAAGTTAATGGCGGCTAAATTATTACCTTAAAGTGCTCGGATTGGAAATATTTAGGGTTGCAGAAATAGCAGTACCAGGAAAATTTTTTTGCAATAATCTCGACTGGACTAAAAGTGCTCTTCCGGTTTCTCCTGCGTAGCTATAAAACGATTTCATAGCCAGAAACTCGGGACCACTGAATGCTGCAGAGCAAAACTCTTCTAGGGTAAATTGAGCATGGGCCCCTTGAGTGCATTCTCGGCAAATAATTTGCAATTTGCGGGCAATTGTAGGCCAAATCTGATTTTCATGTCAGATTTGGTATGCTTACGTTTGTGCCGCCCAGGGCTGTTTGTTACACAGCGGCGTCTGTAGCTGGAAGTCGCTTTATATTTCAAGCTGCGGTTTTTATTGGATGGCGGCCTTAAGAGTAATCGGATTGACAAGGCCCGGGGCTCCTTTTATGTTCATTCAGGAGTATCTAGCTGATAAATGCTAAGTGCGGTTAAACTTAAGACGCTGATGGGTTGAGAGTAAGAACTGCGCCAAACGCGCGTCGCATTGTGCTTTGTGCAAATTCGGGAGCCCCAGCTATGTTTTATCGAACGATCACCTGAAACTTACTGCGACCAAATTGCTTTGTGTATTCTCTGGTGTGAGCAGATGTGTTTGTGTTGCATTCTGTTGGGACCATACCTATAACCTCGTGTAAGTTGAACCATGTGCTTAACGCATTTTCATACAATTTGCAGGAAAGCTATCGTCGCACCATGCTTCCAGCAACATCCACCGAATGTTGCACTGTTGAGGTTGCTTGAAATTCATATAGACCGATTATATGTTAAAAGTTTCTAGTAACTTCATAGGTGGCCTCTGGCAAAATTTGCTTAACCGGCGAAAAGATTTTGAGAAAACAATGAAATATCGTTAAGTTGACGTTGAGATTATTTTTCGGCATGTGGAGGTTGATCCTGTTAGCAGTTTAAATAGAAATGGTAAAGCTGTTTCTGTTTAAAAAATCTAAGCAGTAATGTATAACACAGGTAATCTGTGAGTTGTCCTTCCTATAATAGTTGACGATCATATTGAGGATGCAGTTTTCCAAATTGACTGTTCCAGAACATGCTTTTTAGACGTAATAACACTGTTATTTACTATAGAAGTTCGGTAAAAAGAGTTCCCTGTAACCGAGAGGACGAAAGAGCTAATTCAATGATTACGAAATGAGTCAAACATTTATCTGACGTTTAATGTACGATGTTATATTTCATACTATGTGTTAAACAAAGATTAATACTAACGCTAATGTTTCCTATAGCAACGTATGCAACCGAATTTGGACGTTTAAAAAAACAGACAAGAACAAAATCAACGCTATTAAGATGTGGGCGTTTAGACGCCTGCTACGTATACATGGACGGCTCACCATACAAACCAATCGATCATAGAAATACTCGACATAAAGAAAAGGTTAAACTCTACCATATCCCAACCATACATCAGACACTTTGGAAATCTCGCAACACGAGATAATACATGGAAATCCTAGTAATTCAAGGGAAAATGGAAGAACGCCGTTCGACGGGCAGGCCGCCAATACGAATCGACCTAATGAAGATGCTAACAGAAATTTTTTTTCAAGAAGCTAACCACTCAGCTTAAGATAGAAATCTCTGGAAGACGACCATCACCTCAACTAGTAAAAGATGCGTTCTTTTAGGTTCCGTAATAAAAAAAGGGGGTTTCTATTTAAAAAAAACATCGATAACGCCATACCTCATGTATGTATATACACCCTGTATGTATGCATTTTATTTCAAAATATGCTCAAATAAAAATAAAAATCGACGGGTCCGGGCGTTTTAGCCGAAAACATAAATGTTAGGAAATACTGAATTTATTCCAAACTTTACAACCTCACTGTATAAAAGGTGCATGAAATAAGATTACTGCTATTAGTTATTTTGTATTCATATTGTTCCATCTCGAACTCACCAGTATTTCCGTTATAAGATATTATAATATCGACGTTTATAAGGATATTCTTTATGTTTTGGCCTGTAGCATTTTATACTAACATCTAGTATTCTCTATGCAAATGTAATGAACAAATATCTATTAATGCAAGGTGATGTGAAAGTGATACTTTTTGAATGCCATTTTAAGTTTTGAAAAGGCATTCTTGTCATTGCCTGTGATAAAATGGTTTTCTAATTAGTCATAAACTGCTTGTGCCTATTTATCGTTAGTAATAAAATGATAGTAATTGTAAGGTAAGCTGTTTTATGCATGACAGTATTAAAAGGTACTGTATGATAGATATGGGGCCATAAAGTAGCTCTTTATAGTAAGTACTAGTAACGTACAGTTTATTTTACTACTACTCTAAAGTCACTTTACGTCAGCTGTCAGTACTAAAATAAATATCAGAATCCATCAACATACTCTAAAGTAAAAAAACCTGTCACAGGGTCTACGTCAAACTTATAACTTCTACTTCAGTCGATATTAGTAGTTAAACAAAGCCTTGTATGCCACTCATGAATAATCTGACTTTATTGACTAATCTCTTTATTGGCCTCGCTCTGTGATAGAACAGACTACTCCAATAAGTTCTACATTATTTACTCGATATATAAATAGCTATTTTATTACACATATTTATAATACAACGTTCAAATTCCAATTTGGCAGCATTCTCTGAATTCTACACCGATGGTAATGGTGATTTTCCTGCGGTAATTACTGACAGCAACGAAGTGTCAGTAGTTACGTAGTAAGTCAGGAATCCAGTCCTTTGAAAAGTAAAAAGACTTCTCCAATTATGTCACCGAATGATCGAATTTATGGTCCCTGATTCATTGATTCCTGACTGACGACTAATAACGGTAATTGAGATAATATGAATTTTAGTTCTCTTTTTCACCCAAAACAGTTTTTACCTTGTCCTCTATAGAATTAGCAACATATACCTCGGCAACAATAGACAATGTCTATCCTCATGTTGTTTCCATGTTAATAAATTCGCCGACAATAAATAAAAACAGTGGCCCGTTTATTATTTAAAATTATGCCAAACCTTGACATTTTTTTGGGGAGTACTAGTACTAATTGTGTAAATCCCAAAAGGTTATCTTCTAAATTTCCACTTCTACATGACACATAAACAATGGTGCTTCTTACAAATTTCACTAAGTGTAATCTGTTAATATTCCCTTCTGTTCTTCTGAATGTTTTTAAAAGTTTGGTTTTCGTATAAGGAATACAAATTTAAAAATAACCCAAGATTTCAACATAGTCTGTTAGAATGCTAACAAGTTTGCCATTATGACAGCAACCAAAAAATACAACTATGAAGACCTGTTGCACTGTGCGACTTTCACTCTGACGATGCAAACTGCAAGATCTTGCTAAATGTTAACCAATATGGGTGCACAAACAGGAACAAGACCAAATTTGCCTAAGTATCCCAGTTCTCCAGGTACTGAAACAACCCGAGCCACCAAAAAGCATGGCCATTGCATGGACCCTTGCTCTAGTTCACAAGGTGCAAAGCACATTAATGCAGAGAATAATGGGTGTTTATCTACAAAAATCACGCTGTGTCAGCCGTTAAATATTAATAAGAAGATAAACTAAATTAAAATGTCTCACAGTATTATGCCATTTAAAAAACAGTAGCTGATTTAATTTTCTAAAACTAGAAGGGACTGAGAACTGTAATTGGAAGCTATGATAGTTCATTAACTTTGCTAATGATTATTAGCTATTACTGATTATAATCAGGACTTCCTATCGCCTCAAATAATCGACATATACGATTGGCACCCCTTAGCTATTACACCCTGTATATATCAAAACATGTTTTTTTACTTCCCTAGCCTAGAAGACAAAGTAGGTATTGCAATCGTAAAAAAATCACTATTTTCTCAATTTCGGCTGTTTGTTTGTCTCTCCGTCCGTCTGTCTATCTGTATAGCTCAGAAACTATTTGTTAGAAGACCCGTAAATAAACCGGACATATTTTTGCCCATATACATACAAGCTGAGCGCCTTCAAAATACAAATTTTGTTTATTTTAGTTTTTTAATTAAGAGCTATAAATGCAACGAAGGTAATATTTTGCACGTAGCACAGGTGTGCATATTCTAGACCCCAAAGATACAGGCTGAACGGGTGGCGGAAAAAAATGCCGTGGAAAAAAGTGCCGCGGAAAAAAGTGCCTGGAAAAAAGTGGCGATGGAAAAAAATGCCGCGGAAAAAAGTGCTGATGGAAAAAAGTGCCGCTGAAAAAAGTGCCGATTGGGGAAAATAATAATAAAGTAATAACCGGACGAAGAAGGTTTACATAATTTAAACAAAACTGGAAGTTACTCTTTTATTTAGAAAAAAACCTCTGCATTATAGTATTGTGCAGTATTTGAACATGTATTGTGTTTACCTGTTCCCAAATCGACAGGAATGCAGATTTATAGATAATATATAGAAATATCTCAATTTGAAGATTTTTATCTACAGTGCATGTGGATTATGTCTACCATCGTAAGTGCAATTAGCGCGAACAAATCTTCGTGCCATAGGACATACTATTAGATTTCAAGTGTAGGAATAACTTGGGTTAATTATAAAATATTATTTTTTACTTTAGTATTTTTCTGACTATTTATAATAAACTTGTGTTTTATTTAGTAGTTAACAACTATTAATAAACATAAATTCTTAATATTTACTTTTAATTTTATTTCTTGCCTAATTATTTTAGAACAAAGGTGTATTTAGGCGCTTGAATCATTCGATTTTTTTTCCGCAGCATTTTTTTCCGCCGGTACTTTTTTCCGCGGCACCTTTATGCGCCGGCACTATTTTCTGCGGCGGCGGCGCTTTCTTCCGCCGGCACTTTTTTCCAGGCACTTTTTTCCGCGGCACTTTTTTCCTCGCCACTTTTTTCCTAGATTCGGCTGAACACCTTACAACGGCCCTATGGCCAACGCGTCCTTCATAAATCAATAGTACTTAGAGCACCAAATATATGAAATACGAAAATTTAAATACAATTGAATAAAATATATTATAAGAAGGATGTAACAAGCTGTAAAGTAGAAATGATTAGCATGCTTATTTAAAATATAAATCAAACGTTAGAATTTTTAAAGAGCGGATACTGATTGGTCTAAATCAAAAATAAAGATGGAATAAGCTGGCCGATAAAAGTTAGGTAAAACAAATTATTCAAATCTTTTACAAGTGTAAAGTATTCGACATAGATATAACACCAATAGTAAAAATACTAAAGATAAAATCTGTTGAAATATACAACATTCTAATAACTCGAAGGTAAAATATTCTTCAAAAGAACTAAAGAACAAATGAATATCGGGAAGAGAGTATCAAACAACTATAAAACTGGGAAACAAAAAAAAAGAAGATATACCACAAAGCCTGTCTTATTTACTGTTTAATAAATGCATATAAAATTAAAGGTGCAAGTGATTATAGAGAATCTATGTATAATGAATATCATCCTTCTTATAATGTTTATTATATATGATTATGTAGACTGTCTTATTGTAATTTAAATTTAATTCATTAATTAAAAACCAAAGAAAATTACAAAAATGAGATCGTCAATTAATATCAAAAGCAGCAATCAAAATAATGCATATATTCGAGAAAATCTTAATGCGTTTGGATACTTGCTAACCCTTCGAATTCGTATAGAGATCCTTGAGCATGGTTTGACAATATCATTGGCTTTTATAGAATTTGAATAAGCTTGCGATTCATTAGAACACCTAGCACTAAAAATACACTATTTAAAATCAAAATTTTACTTTGTGTTGAGCTGTGTCTGTTTATAGTATAAAGGTTTTACAAAAAATAATATACCGCCATTCAGAGCTTGGCTGTAATGAATTACTTACCTTTTAATTAAATTATAAATTAAATACCTTTCTGTTGATTTCTCTTCGAATTGATTTACTTTTCAAAATACTGTAATTCTGATTGGTAATTGCCATTACTGTTATTAACTACCTGCCAATTATTTTTTGAAAGTTATTACTTACTACATTTAATTACTGTATTACTTGTGAGTAATTTAATTGCTCTAAAGTATTTCACTTACTTTATACGTATTTGAATTGCTATATGGTAATTAAAATTGAAAGCGGCAATTGAATGACTTTCTGATAATTTAATTACCATATTACTGGCCCTAACTGGATATTAAATCCTTAGAACGCAAAAAATAAGATAAGGCTTCATTAAGTTACATGCTGATCAAACGACAATAGGGCATAATTGGAAAAATATCAGTATAATTAATGATTTTCTATCATTAGTCGGCTAACATCTAGTTTTGTGCATTAGCAAAGTGATATTTGGTAAATGAGTGTAGATGAGATGTGCTTAAATGGTGTCATGTGTAGTGTAGGCTATGCAAAATGTAGCATTGTAGCTAGATAATTATTATTGTGTAAAGAGCGAAAAATATGTCTGCGGTAAGTACAAAGTGCAGAGTAAAGTACGGTAAAAATATAATTTTATTTCCACAGCAATTGGCAACAAATAGCTTTATTATACAATATTGTTTCATATTAATTGCTTGTGAGTTTCAATGTGTTTGTTTAAAACGATGTATTAATACATATCTTCTAAATACTACTAATACAAGTATCTAACAACAATTTTTAGTGAAAGTAATTGTGAAAGAAATTTATGTTGTGCAATTACAATTACCAAGTAATTGATAATTACATTACTATTTCACTTAACTAATGGAAAATCTGGCAATTCAATTACTTAATTGGTCGGTAATTGGTAATTGGCAACTAATTACTTTTTCAAGGCAATTTGCCCAGCTCAACTGCTTTTGTTACAGCAGAATTTTAGTTTAACATATCAATGCAATTTCTCAGGTTGAACGCAGAAGACTGAATATGTATTTTTAACACGACGATGCTCCAATAGGTGCAGCTGAGATAAGTCTTCTAGATTTCTAAACTGATTACGTTCAAGTTATGGTGATAGTTCAGATATTCTGACAGTCGGTCGCTACAGGTATTTTTGTGTTTAATACTATTCGTTAACAATTAATTGTTATTATCTGTGTCTTCACAATCTGGAGGAATTAAAAATAGATAATCGATTAGGTGAAAGTAATTGATAGAACTGTATACCAATGAAACTAAATTATACTACTAAATATTTTGCCCATACAACTTGTGGAGTTAGAATATGTGTTTGCTTAAACTTTGACATCTTCCTAGGGCTTGGCTATATTTGGTGTGTGATACAAAAGTACAGCGACGTAGTTTTGAATAACCTGAAGGACAAACATTGAAACTTGATTAACTTTGTTAATCTTATTATAGTATCAAAAATATAATTTCGAAATCAGATTTTTATACAAATGTGATTTCATGCTCACCAATTGGTAACATGTTGAAATTGATCAACACATTCGTTAGTGAGGATGACTCACTTGATCTTTTTAATGTTAGCTTTAAACATTCAGAAGTTGCTGCCGCAATAAAATGAGTGCTGTTATAGTATCTTTCTATTGTTTTCATTGTTACTGCTATTTGTGTTTTTACTTTTCTCGTCTAAACGACTCTCTGTTTCCCTGGAGGTCTGTCCTTCTGTCTGTCTGTCTGTTTGTCTGTCTGTCTGTCTGTTGCTGGTGTAACCCAGAAACTATTTGTTGGAGGCAGACGATACTTTGAATGCGGATGACATGCTTTCATGGCATGAAACCGAAAACATTTCTGTAAAATATATACAAAGTGAGCAACTTAAAAGATAAACTTCTGCCTATTTCTTCTTTAACTTAAAAACGATTTCTTAAATGAAGCTAATATTTGCACAAAGTTTAGGTTTTCACCATTGACTAAAAAGAGCATATCTTGGATGCAACTATACAGGGTGAGCGCCTTAGAAATATCTAAATTTTATTTGTTTTTACCTTAGCTGGGAAATAGATAAAAGTAGCAATTTGCACATAACTTCACCCTTTATGAAAATGAGACAGTAAATTTAATAAGATACAAAACACGGCAACAAATACGTGCGGTTCGTCTAATGGAGCTGCATCGTAAAGATCCGAACAGTATCGTGTAGCAACGTGGGTCGAGCGTTAAAGTCGCATTCGCAGGCTCTGAAGTTCAAGTCATTACCAAGTATTTCCTTCAATTTTTGAGTATTATTAGGAACGTTACGATATTTCTACCCCTAGTCTCCTGATTTTTAAAATCGTTGTGTCACAATGTCCACTTGCGAGGAAAGTTCTGAGTAAATCGCTTTACAGATTTTTAAATTTAGATTTATATACTTTGCTTGTAATTATCAATAATTGGTGTCTGTAAAATTTTCCATTACATAAATAAAATATGTTAATAAAGAATTGAAAACACCTTGGTTGTGCATATCTTCTTGTAAGTTTATTTCTGATCATGATTTTACATTTCAATTAGCTAATACAATAATTCCAATCTTTGAAAATGTTACAATTGATTTTACTAAATCAGAATTCCAGCTGCTGATAATGCTAAATAGAAATAGCTTATATCTTGCCATTTAATAATTGAATCACAACCTTTGTCTGAGGTTTTAATGTAACTATTTACAATCAAGTTTCCGTCATTTGGCTGTTGGTATTAAGTGTGAACTATACAGGGTGTTACAAAAATGGTGGTCTGGCTATACATAGACGGTTTCTACAACTAAAAGTAAGCAAAAAAGTTTATATAAGCATATGTCCTAAAATAGTTCGTTACTGAATTACAGCGACTTGAAGTTTTTAATTTTTTTATTTAAGAAAGGTTACAGAAAACGAGAGTTTTTAATGTAAATCATAACAAATGTTCAAAATGATCTCCACGGGCAGCAACACACTGCTGAGCTCGTCGTATCATGGACTGCCTCACGCGCTCAAAAATTTCTGGTGTATTTCGAATTTGCTGGCATCCATCTTCCACTCTACGTTGAAGATCCTCAATATTTTGAATTGGCGTAAAATATACCATAGATTTTAAATGTTCTCATACGTAAAAATCTAGAGGATTTAAATCGGGAGACCGTGCAGGCCACGCTACAGGTCCACCACGACCAATCCATCTTCCAGGATATACGGCATTTAAAAATTCGCGTGCTGTGTGACTGAAGTGAGCCGGTGCACCGTCATGCATGAACCACATGCGTCCTCTAAAATTTAGTGGAACAGCTTTCAGCAAACCTGGTCAGCCGTTTTCTAAAAATAATGATAATTCTGTCCAGAAAGTCGTCGCGGAAGTACAGCAGGACCAATCAAGGAGTCGTTGATAATTCCTGCCCACACATTTAATGAAAACTGCGCTTGGTGTCTGGACTGAATAATAGCATGAATGTTTTCTTCTTGCCACTGGTGTAAATTATAAAAATTGACGATACCATCTCTTGTAAAGCCAGCTTCATCAGTAAAGAGCCCACACGTCAGAAAGAGACGATCGGCGGCGCATGTCTGTAACAACCATACACAGTAAGCTTCTCTTGGTGGGAAGTCATTCTCACTAAGTCCCTGTACTCTTTGCAGGTGGTACGGATAAAGCTGATTAGTTCTTAAAATCCGCCACACACTCACATGATCGACAACTTCCGCCGATGCAATTCTTCGAGTACTAGCACCTGCATTTTCTTCAACACGATCCAACACACGATCTTCCAAGTCCCAAGTTCTTGTATTTCGTGGTCTGCCGCGATCTCGGACTACCGGTTTGAAGGATCCTGTTTCCCTTAATCTAATATGAAGCCTTTTGAACGTTTTTTCATTAGGTAATCGTTGGTTTGGGAAATAGTCTGCGTAAAGTATTCTTGCTTATGTTTTGTTACAATGTGCCAAACCATACATTAAATGCATGTCGGACGTCTCTTCGAAAGAATAATCTGCCATTTTGTACTATTAATTAGAAAACAGTACTAATCAAAGAAATGGCTTAATCAACTGTCACGACTGAAAACAGAAAGCACGGACTACCTACTTAATATTGGTCTGAAAAGCTTTAAGTAAATTTGTTGAAATTCACCGCTGTAATTCAGTAAGGAACCATTTTAGGACATATGTTTATATAAACTTTTTTGCTTATTTTTAGTTGTAAAAACCGTCTATGTATAGCCAGCCCAACATTTTTGTAACACCCTGTATATATAACACGTTACTGCAGACTGAAGTTATTAGTACTGTTAGAACCATTAGGTACTAGAAATTATGATGCTGTAATAGTACACTATATACCGAGCTGGAAAACGACTAAGCTAGCTTACCGAGGCGCACAACGCAACGTTGAGTTGAGACGAGGCTGTAATGAAAAGGTTGGCTGATATATGTACACTATTTTATTGTTTGTTTGTTAATGGACAAGGTCTAGGCATGCAGAGTACCAGGTACCTTAGACACCGACTGCTTTGGTCATATGGTCTAAGTCCTACTTAGAATTTTGCCGAGACTAAGGAGTTGCTACCCTAGCAAGGGATCTTTTACATGCTACACATCGTAGTAACATGGGACCCACGGCTTTACACCACTTCCGAATGATGGCATTCTGTAGAGACTTTCATCTGCATTTTTTTATTTTTGAAAACCTCACCGGGACCGGGAATCGAACTCGCGACCCTTAGATCAGTAGTCAGGATGCTTACCACTGAGCTACCGACCCCGGCTACTATTTTATTAACAACCATTTTATTTTAAACAACAATTGGAAACATGGATTTGGTAGTTTTTGAGAACTGCCATTAATCAAATAATAATACAAGGCTGCGAATATCCGTTGCCCTGACGGCGGCCGGCAAATGATTACTTCCCGAACGCTGTCATGGCAACCTACTTCCCAAGCGATTAGAGAGTAATAGTTGGTAATAGCTTCTTTTCCAACTTCTTAAAAGTCAGTGATGACTTTATTACATACATGGTTGTGAATAAATATGTTTCTATTCTTTTTACATGAACAGTGAAGTATAGGTCGTAGTATAGATCTCTTATATCTTCCTAATCTAATTCTTTCATTATATTTTTTTCTACGCTCGTTCTTCCTTTTACCTCGTAAATTATTCATCTTTTTATAAAATCTGGTAAAGCTTGCATGTTACGTTGCATATATTTAGAATATTTGTATTCGTTACTTACACATACACAGCCATTGCGAAAAGTTGTGTTTGAATGAGTAGACAAATATATGCATGAAGTGCTAAAAACCTAGGAAATTAGTAGAGTTCTTTAAGTTAACGTTTTCGCATAAGGGGCTTTTTTCTACTTTATCGTCTTGTCGTCAGGTCGTACAAAAATTATTTCTGTTAGCTTTTAAAATAACAATCACATATACCTTCAACTTGTTCCATCAGTGCATTTTAACAGGAAGAACTATATAAAAACGGAAGCAGACATACAGCTGCTGGTTGTCATTTGATATGCCGCTAACGTCCGTAATGTATCAAAAGTTTCACCAGATTCTAGCGATAAAGCTTACAATGATGTGTACAATAGCTGCTCATACTTGCCTGCAAAGCCATCAACTCGGCAGAAGGCTCATTAAAGTGAGGTAGATACGCTATTGCGAACAAAATTACTGATACTGCTGTTTTACTGCCCCGATATTGCTCTTTCGCCTCGAAAGTCAGCCGATTTCGTTTACAAAACAACTTTTGGATACAAACAAAAACTATAAATTTAATACTGCATAGCAGAGTGCACCGGCTGTGCACGAAATACCGCAGCTTTCAGTAGTGTACGTTTAGCAAAAATGGAGGTACATTAAGGCAAAGCAAAAAAGAAAATAAAACGAATAACGACGTAATAGAACGCAAATGCAACCTAAGTGGAGGAAACTAATTCGATTTTAAACTCATCTCAGCTCGACAGCAATTCATGGCGACGAGCAAATATCCCAGAAGATAAACACGAAAAGACACGTGTTGGTGCCGTAGCTTTAAAAATCCTGCAAACAGAAAGTTAGTTAGAAATCTCGCGGCCGTAATGTTCGTATTGATATCCTCCGCTACAAACGAGCATGCATACAGTGAAGCTTGCTCCAGTATGATGTGTAGCACCGTTTATCAGAATTAGCATCCTGAATTTGATGGGTTGCGTAAACAATGGAAATTTGCAAGCATAAATTCTGATACAATATTTGACAGCAAGTTAATAAAATCCAAACAGATTAGATTTGTATCCTGAGTAATTTATACGCGGATAAATGTCAAGCGAACAGAGCAGCACGAGAAAGTGCCTTTCTGTCAAAATTAAACATTAACAAGACGAGCTAGCTATTAGCAGGGCAGCAGTTTGATTGCAATAATACAGACTTTGGGTTATTAGGTAAAATTATTTAATATAGATTATGATGTTTTTATTCTTGTCTATTTTTAGGTTTAGTTAAAAAATCCAGTTCCATATTACTTAATTTTCAGATGCAATAATCAAGGAGTAGGTAATAACTGTGATCCAGCAACCCCATTTGAAATACATATAGACAAACCATTTAAATTTTAAGGCTAATAATAATTTGGCATATTTATGTATTTATTTATTTATTTCGCACTCAGCCAACAGCCGTTAAGCCAATTATAGGCGTCGCTGTGCATTTATGGGGACTTCCAACCCCACTAGCGACTGTCATAATGTTATTATGACATCCGGGACCAACTATTTCTGTGGCAGCCGTATCACGAGGAGCCGAGCGAAGCAGCCGTGGAACTCCCATCCAAGTTCTGACCAGAAAGAGCGTTGCTAAACTCTACTGATCGAACGTGGACGCTTGTTCAACCTACATCACCCGGGACCCAACCTATAGAAATTTCTAGCTTCAAATCATCCTATTTAGAAAAGGTAAGCAACATTTTCGTTGTCGTCGTCGTCTTCTGCTTCTCTTCAACGTATAGGAATTTCTGCCGGAGTTTGTGGTGGATCAAGAAGCGCCACGATTATACTCAAACATATTGTGAAGATCTTCATTTTCTAAAGCCACTCTGTTCCCCTGTAATGAGTACTTCTGTCACGTTTTGCATCCATTCGTTCACAATGTTGCTGTATAGATTGTATGCCTCGTAGTATTTAGAAAGCCATCTAGCCATTTTTGAAGAGCAACTCTACCATGGTTGTTTTTAATGCTTTTGGAATCTTCTAGTTTTGCTAGCACTCATTTACCAGATTCAAGAATCATAACCTTCATCTGGCGCGTAGACACCCACTAAGTGTCCTTATTCTATTTTCTAAACTTTGATATTATTACCCTTTACTCTATATGGCATTACAACTCCCATTTTTATTTTTACTCCGCAACATGCTATAATGAAGAGAAAATAAGGTATTTAAGTTATACTAGTTAATTTTATAAAAATTGGAGATATAAATTAAATTAAAAACAAGATCAATTAAAACATGAGATATTGAAAGTGCCAAATATGATCAATTACAACAAGACAAAGTATAGTAAGAAACAACTAAGTAATGAATGCAAACAAGAACTTAACCCAACAAAGTACAAATTGCAAATACGGTAAGGAGAAAATATCAACTCATTTTGATCAGAAATTAGAACAAAGAAATAAGTTTCTATGAAAAGTTATGAAAAATGTCTCGGGATAAGTTGAGAATGTAAACAGAGATTTACAAATTAACTTACGAATTTTAGATAAGCAATTAAAATATTTAGAAGAAAATGAATATAAAAAAACAAAAATCCGAAAAGGCTTTTCAAGGAACTACCCTCATAGGTGGAAGTTTTGAAACTAAAGAGTTTTAAAATCTAAAAAAAAAACGAATTTAATTTTGATGTTTATCCTGTATATGTCGTGTCTAAAATGCGCATATTTTCTTCGAGGGTTAAAACCTGAGCTGTGTACAAGGCATTACTTTGATGAAAGTAATAGTTCTCGAGTCCAATCAATAATAGACAAACTATAAGTTTTTTAAGGTGCTCGCTCTGTATATATTTGACCGAAAGTATATTCAGTTTTGGACCAGGTAGACATATAATCAGTAGTAATACTATAAGTACTTCGCAACTAAAAGAGTGTCAGTTTGACAGTTTAAATATTATTCTGTCAAACTGACACGATTTGTTATTGTGCAAGAAGTTCGAGACGTATAACCTGTTCGAAGTACGGATTGTATTCGGTTTGATGATTTGTTTAGTAAATTTCAATATTAGGAACAATAAATATTTTATTGACAGCTCGATTTGTTTATATCAACTTAGGTGAAAGCATCTCCATAAAAACAATATCAAGTTGACAAAAGTATTGCGTATAGTATAATAGATTTTGTATAATCGAAACTATACAAGTTAAGTAAATCCAGCCTTCTGATTGGCTGAGGTCGTTACGAAAAAAATAAAGGTGATTTATTACGATTACAATACCTTCTTCGTTTTTTATACAAGTAAAGTAACAATTATGTTACCATATTATTGATGTGGAAGGCGGGGTAGAAGGATTAAAGCAACAAATACAATAAGGGAAAAATAATGCAAACTAAACGATTACCCTTGTGGTGGATCAGAATATTGCGGAACAGCATATATCTAAAACTTGAAAGAAGAGATATACACATTTAAAGAAATACAGATATTGTTTTAATAATCTAGATATACCTAAGGTTGTATAGAGTTTCAATCAAGGTGTAATATAGACGTTTGATAAGAAGGATGGAATCAACTCGAAATAGTTCATGGAGCGAATAATTGTATTCACCATTTTCCTGATATGTGTTACGATCTAAAACGACTTTTACCGCACCGTGCCGGCTTATACGGAATTTACCTAAAAACTAAACGGCCAGCGCGGACAATATTTCTCACAATCGGGACAATGACTCACTGAGGTCCGCTGCCCTGCTCGTAACAAAATATGCCGACTAGACATCAGTGAAGCAAGGGGTGATCCTACACGAGATTAGCTACGGGCAAAGGCCTAAGGGACGGTAAACAATGATAAAATTAATTGAGCGCCACCCGGTTTCACCGATATAAACGAAAATGCAAAGATGGACCCAGAGTGAAACCGGAAAATATGCCTACCTTCCAACTTTACACCTTGGCTAACTGGAATAGCATATAGGAGCAGCCTCACGACTTCCAACACTGCGGCGATGAGTGCACCGACTTACCTGCAACGTTCATCAACTGTTCTCAGGCGTCGCCGTACATAAATCTTTACACAGTGTATATCTAATATAACCTGAAAATAAACATGCAGTCGGCGCAAAGAAAACACAAGGCAATATAAACACAGTGATTTATTGGTCTGTGTACACATAGAAATATTGGTATTCAAAGCGTAAAAAGGCTTTCACATCAAACATTAACGGCATAAAACTGTAAACCAAGCGACAGCGAGGTTAACTTTTAGATTTTCAACAATTTTTGAATAAAATACCTATTTAGCATCCTGATTAGTT
Source organism: Agriotes lineatus (assembly GCA_940337035.1). Taxonomy (NCBI): domain Eukaryota; kingdom Metazoa; phylum Arthropoda; class Insecta; order Coleoptera; family Elateridae; genus Agriotes; species Agriotes lineatus. The sequence goes on along the minus strand of OW679196.1, from coordinate 96,717,832 downwards.
ATTGAATTAGTGCGTCTTAACTTTACCATAGCAACTTCATGAACGAGAATTTTAACCGTCACCTTATTGTTACAACTTTACTAGGAAATTGATGTCACGATCATTTAATTAGATCTAAGTAACATCGTCTGATATATTGCGCTACAATGTACTTAGTAAATAAGTTGGCAACTTTTCAATGATAACGCTAAAGCGGTTAGTACATAAAATACACAGACTACCTTAACTTTTAGCTTCGTCTGGCTCTAAATTACGGTAACATTTCGAACTCGTCTCACGGCGCAGGGGAGGTCGCAAAGGCTACGGCTGCAAGTGCTGAAGACGCCCACCAAGGAACCCCTCGCAGGACACAATATGCGGCCCAAGGGGATGACAAAGGCTCGCATGAAGACGGCGACCAAGGCACCCTCTCGCTGTATTTATCCTACTATAAGGTGGCAATTCGCCGTCACGGCAAACGTTAACTCGAGGGCGTCGGTCAACAATAGGGGACACCAAACAACACATACAACTGCCGCCCTTGGCGGCCCGTAAAGCGCTCTAAACAAACAAGAACCTGCTGTAACAGCACACTCATTCGCAAGAGGTCACGAGCAACGCTGTAGCATGACAGACGCTGCCAGGGCAAACAGAAAAGGGTGCGATGGAGCGAATACCTCTCCGTCCCTCCCGCAGGGTCGCGTTTTAAATTCGATCCAACAAAGACTCTACAAAGCAACGAAACAACCCAGGTACAAGCAAGACGGCTCGAAGCCAGGGCAGCCCGCCGAACTTTTTAGAAAATGGGAAGGCTGCGTGCCAAACCTTAAATACAATTTGATGAAATATTAATCGCGTGAAAATATGACCGAAAAAGCCTATATACACGGGAAATCGTAAACTTTGAACAGAAAACACTCGAAAAAGGTCGCATAATGGTAAAATATAAAAATGGCCTGACATATGCAGTTTAACAGTTTTGAGAGCCTGTTAATATTCGGACATATCAATTAATTATTGTAGCGTAAGACACCCACACCGCACCATATATGCACGGTAGTTAATAAAATATTAGAAAATTTTAATACAAGATGAAGGATACCAACATTGTCACATCTGTTTGAATATTATGATATATATTTATAAACCCTGAACCAAATAGAATAACGGAAACACTAATTACTGTAATATTTAAAAAAAGGAAGTACTTGAGAGGCCATATATTTGTGCAATACTAAATGGCAAAACTACTATCGGAAAAATCTGTAAAGCGCTTTATACCCAGCGAATTACATAAGTGTTAAACTTTAAAGAAAATTGCAATCACTGGCGTACAAACTTTGGTTCCCAAGCTCGATCTCATTGGTTCAGACAGGCCCAATTCGATTACTACGACTCTTTAACCACTAGACAACGCTGGAAGATAGGTTGAGCCGCTCTTGGCTTTATATGTATAAGGAACGCGTTAATTGCTGCATTTTTCTGTTCATTTTACTACATTTATCTACTACTTGTTGTGTTCCATTATTACTAACGGGAAAAACCTAAGCTTTTGCAGATTATTACTGTTATCAATTTCTCAGTTAAAGCAAAAATAAACGATTTTTTAATATATTTTTACGCTGTGTATATTCGTTCGAAGGTATATTCGCTTTCGTTCTAGGTAGTTTTCTAATGCGTATACAAGATATCGTCTTTCTTCAACAAGTAGTGTTTGAGCTATACCACCAACATGCGGACAGACAGACGGATAGACAAACATACAGAATTGAGAAAACATGTTTTTTATTTTCTTGGAACTCATCTCGAAAGATGATTTTTTACTATTACAATACTTCCATCGCCTGGTAATCGAGGCAAGTAAAAATTAATAAGGTTCGAACTAAGATAAAAAATAATTCGGGGAATTAGGCAACCAAGCTAAATAATTGGATTAATCCTTTTGCCTCCTATTGATGACGTCTAGTAACCACCAATTTAAAATTTAGGCTACTATTTCCTACTGGTGGTTTGGAGTAGCTACTTTAAATGAATATTCTCTATTGGAAGTAAATTGCATCAGCCTGAATTTCTAATCTAAACGGTTTTACATGTGTTTCACGAATTTTAAGTGAGTGCAGCAGGGGATTGTCTTTGTTTATTTCAAATTGTAAAAATATTGGGAAATCAGCAATGGATGATAATTAAGATAGTAATGAATTATTCTAAGTATTAAAATGCAATAAATTTTTTATTAAGTTTTCATGTTAGATTGAGATGTAGACAAGGTGGTTTCATGGGGTAACCGCTAGGCATATGTAATATAAACAAGGAAATCTGTTTGAGTAGTCCAATGCTTTGTTTTGTCTTTCAGGTAAAAGAAAACGGTTATTTCAAGAACTTGAAATTCTAAAAGTACAAGTGTTGGGCATTCTGGCAGCAATACTATTCTACAACGAGTCATTGGCATCTGATTGTGTGAGACGATTACGAAGAATAATTTATTCTTGCGGATTCAGTTGATATTGAACAGAATAAAGAAAACAGTGGCAATATAATAGATGACGATTACGACAGCGAAGATGATCTGCTACTTGCAAAACTAGTACGGGTAGGCAATTCTTGTCAACAAGCAGACGGTGCATAGAAAAGGAGAGAACTTTTTCAGCAACCTCTTTCCTTCTCGTACCTCTATGAGCGTATTGTGGAAGAGCCTCCTTTGGATATATTCGAATGCTTTTCTCGAGAGGCTTTACTGAATTAAGTAGTATTTCATACCAATCTGTATGCAACTCAAAAAACCGTACAGAAAGGAAATAAAACTTTTCTACCTACTACAAATGATGCAATGAGAAGCTTTTTAGGTGTAAACATGCTTATGGGAATAGAAAAACTTTTAAGCGTCAAGGACTATTGGTATTCCCAAAAATCACTCAGCGATTTCTTTATTTCAAAAGTGATATCACGAGATAGATTCTTTTGATTATTGAGTAATTTCCATTTTACAGAAAATGCATTACAGCCAAAAAGAGGAGAACCAAATTATGATAACTGTCATAAAGTTAGACTGTTCCTAAATGCAATTGCAAAAACGTTTATGGAGTACTACCCTTCCGGGCAATTTCAATCTATTGGTGAAAGCATGATCAAGTACAAGATTAGATCATGTATGAAGCAATACCATGCCCTTGAAGCTCACAAAACCTGGTTGTAAGGTATGGGTCCGTGCAGATGAATCAGTGTACATCTGCGAATTTCAGTTATATACTGGTAAGATAAGTGATAAGTTACCTGAAAAGGATTTAGGCGCTAGAGTAGTGAAAGATCTTACTGTCGAATGGGGGAAAATAATCATCGGGTGTTTTTTGATAATTATTTCACCAGCGTATCACTGTTACTGGGACTCAAAAGAGACCACATTCATGCTTGTGGAACACTAAGGAAAAGTAAAAAGTACCTCCCAATTATTTTATTGATGATAAAACACTTGAACGAGGACAGTCCGATTGGAGGATAAATTAATATGTCTGAAATGGAAAGACAGAAAACATGTTTATTTTCTCAGCAACTATCATGATCCCGAAGACATGACTACCATCAATACTATCAATACGGCAGCTCATGGGCGTTATGACGTTATGATCTCCTCTGCCAGCTTTTCAAGTTATTTGCATATTCAAAGTGGAAAATAAACCGCTCTATGTACCACGGGTATTACTTTCTGTTTATAGCTCTCGGGCGACTTATAAACCCGCAGCCCAGAGGCTCCCAGCCTTGTAAAGTTGTCGCCCTCGAATAAATATCTTTATAATGCCCATGATAAGTAAATAACTATTAACACTTTTTTATATATTATAATGACACACATGCAAACCTGTCATTTTGCTCTCTAGGTGGATGATAGGACCTCAATAACTAATACCCATCGAGTCCTGTTGTGAGCCATTTGTTTTTTCTTGGCGGTTTCTTGAATTTCCTGCTGTATAATTGTCGTCTAAGTTATCTTCGGTCTACCTCTTGTCCTACTTCCTTGAAGATGCCAATCTAATACCATTCGTACTATATTTCATTTTTCTTATTTTACAAAGTACCCGATTCGGTTCCAGATCTAGTATCGAATTTCTATTTGCATATAGCTTTGTTCTGCTCTGTGCTGGTACCTTGTTGGTAATAAAATTTGTTCTCATTATTTCACAGAAGCTTCTATTAATAAATTTTGTAGGACAGTAGGACAGACCTTACATCGGTGTTAAATATACTAAACTTAGATTCAACAGTCTGGCGGGTACTATTCCAGGACGTCTCTTATATAGAAGTAAAATAGTATCTGCATATTCGTAGGTTTCTAATGTTTCTAATGCAGAAGCTCACCTAAGAACGTGAACAGTGTAATAAATGGAAATAATAGGTGAGTACGAAATATTAACACTAAGCGCTTTTTATGATATGCTCGATAAAGACCTAAATTTCAGTTTTGCATGTTATAACTACACTCTGCTGTACGAAATAAGAAATGCAAATAATGGCAGTGAAGTAAATTAACGTGTAATAGCTTGAATTGTACCCATACCATTTGCAAAAGGTAAACCACCTTGTGTAATGCATTCACAATGTTTGGTACTCTGAAAGGACTATTTTAAGGTGATATATTTGTTGATACGCAAACGAAATAACTAGACATTCAAAATTGGGTTACGTTGATCTTAATTTTCGGTTATCAAGTATTGAGAAAAAATATTTTATCCATTAATTTCCTACTGTGTTTTTTGATGTCTTAGCAATTGCAACGACCGTGTTGGTATCACCTTCACATTTAATAATCACATTGTTATTTAACCATTATTCTGCTAGGAATAGAACTAAACTTTATTTCTTACATTGCACAAGTTAGATTGAAACGTATTATGCAGTTAAACCTACGAGTATCGCACGTGCTTTTGTGTGCACAATCCAGCTGGTTTAGACGCTGGTGCGGTTATTAATAGAATAAAGAAACTTCTGGGTAGGCTTAGAGGCGCGGGAAGGAAATCGCTCGCCAACAAGCGAGCTGTGCTTTCGCCCAAAGCAAAAAGGGACGCCTAGCGAATTATAAGTGCCAGCTTGGGGAAGAATTTCCGAGACACAGCAGTTCATAGCCAGCAGCTGCCATTCGGTCTCCGATTCGAGCTTCAGGGAAGCCAGTCCACTGCGCCAACACAAGAAGCTGATCTCTAGGCCATGTCTACGAAATAAAGGCAAGTTTAGTCACTATAATTACATTTTACGAGTAAATGTACGGCATAGGAAGATTAGGAAAACCCAAAGCCGAAATAAGTAGTTAACTGTTATTGGAACCCATCGTGCAATAACTGCAACGAGTCGGGGCGCTCCCAGTGAGCTAGGACACATCGCTTCAGCTAATTTCATACTACTGGAGTCAGGACCATAAGCAGGGAATTCGAGTTCAAAAATAAAAAAATCTGTAGATTCGGCATAAAGCTCGTGAACTGTTGCGTGCTACAATTCATAGTGCGTATAACATTTATCTATTAACATTGTGTCTTCTATTTATGCATTTCCATGCATGTATGTTTTCTTTACAGAGTATATATATCTTTTCATGTGAACTGTTTGGTTTTCATTTCTGTCAGGGTTTGCATATACAAGTACAACATTATACAAACCCTTAGCTGCACTGAGGTAAGAACGGGTCTTGTACTCATATGACTGGGCTAACTAACATACAAAGGGCAATATAAAGTCATAGTACAGTCGAATATAGAGCTAAATAAAACTACCATTACACCATTGCATACATACAGGTACTATAATTTTGATGCCAAACAAGGTGTCTCAAATTCTGCTTCGATTATTTCACCTAAATTTTCTGATTGCTAATCCAATTCGCCTACTGAAATAATGGGTATTTTCTATACTTTAGCCAGTTGGCGGAAATTAGTTTTTCGCAACAATTACAGTACATTTGCCAGATATGGGAGGTATCTTTTGAAAGAGTTTCATGCTATAAATTTGCAGCAGCATATTGCGAGGAAGACTGCAAATGTATTTGTTTAGTGTACTCGTAGATGCCCTTACAATATCCCAAGCAATTTTAATATGGTTATGTTGAAAATGCTATGGAGAAAACCTAGGGACCTCATACCTGTGCTCCTTCAAAATTTTGTCAGTCACATACTGTTTGGTCCGTCTCTTATAAAAAGCTTAATTGCTTCCCATATTATTTTTTTGTTAAATAATGATAAATTTTATCCTTTTATTTAACCAGCCACTTCTGCATTTGGCCCAACTGTCTCGAATGATACAGTGCATTGTTCATCACCACCACACATTCATCCTGCAAGTTAACTAACGCAGTAGTAAGCTGATTGACTACACAATTCTCCATTCGTGGTTTGGTGATAGTATCTGTGAGCCAAGCATCAAGTCTAATTATGGCTTGGCAAAAGTTTCGTTTTGCTTCTTTTCACATAATATTTGCGTCCGTTAATATTTTTATATTTGCGGTTCTGTCCCCTTTAAATTTCTAATTTGTTTTTCCGTCGGATAGAAGTATGTCCAAAATAACATTTTCATTTTGCAAATTATATTTCCAAATTAGTCCTTGCAGATCTTCCCTGAACAGGGAATATTCTTGTTTTTATACGATTACCAGAAATAGAAATATTCAAAACTATCAGGTCCTCCTTTTAAAAAAAAATTATTGCTTACTATGGAACCTACTTGGAAGTTTTGTATTTTACTGCGTTCTTATTCAATTATGTTAATAATATGAACATGCTTTTTAATCGTCTATCCCTTTATTTAATCAAGTGTAATTCATCCTTGATATCTTAATTGGGTTACTTCCAAATCCTCAGGGTAATCTAAATAGGTGCTATAACATACTGAATTATGCTTCATATCATAAGAATAATGCAACCCCAATAAAAAATCTGAGAGACAGTAAATTGTAGTCAAATTATTAAATTTGCTTGTTACAGAATTCTAAACTTTTCAAAGTAGCTTCTGACCCTTTAATTTTATTTCAACAAAGCATTATAATACATTTCTTGTCATAGACACACAAAAATAAAAATTGTCTAAACTAAAGCAGCGGATACTTATTTCATCTTTATTCTTTTAAAGCTTCAGTGGCTTTTCTTTTATTATGGTAGTTGAGATGTGATTTTTAACGGCTGATAGTGAATAGTCAAAGTAAATCCGACACTATATCAAAATTTAGCAACTTAGTAGATAAATCGCGAGGAGCTTATCTTAAAAAGCAGCTTTCTTAAGATAATTACTTAAAGTATTAAAAATGTACTTTGGTAAATATTTTTAAATTTCTAACCAGTCTCTTGCAGTGAGTAGCTTTTGTAAGAAGCAAAGGAAAGCTGCGCCGTGCGTTAAACATAAAACCTGAAACTGACAGTCCTACATTCAAAATTTAAAAATACAAATACCTACGCATTACAATTTGATGTAACTGTTTATAAAATGTGAAAGATTTATTTAAATTTTCATATTCAACAAATCAGGTGACAAGGAATCAATATATATAATCACTTTTAAAGTGTAGGAAAACGATCTAAGCTATTATTTTATACAGTCGCTGCAAAAATTAAATTGTCCTTAAAAAGCTCAGCTCTTTTTAAAGCCTGAAGCGTGTTCGCTGAAAATTTTCTCTAAATTATTTGAGCGATCAAACAAAAAATTTTGTCGCCGATAAAAACAGGAAAAATACTGCGATATACCTTTGATACTGCTGTGTCACACCGCTTTAACTGAAGGTTCTTGATCCCATGCCACGGTTTTGAATATCAAGCATATCCTATCTTTGAAACATAAAAGAGATGTAACAAGCTGCGATTTTCCAAATATCTAATTAGATCACAAACGCGTCAAATAACCACGTCATTAAATTTATTTAAAGTTTGAAACTCCTAACACATCGCTTTGATTGTTCTTATTGAAATCAATTGGTTGTACATTCAAATAAGACCTGATTTTACAACTCAACTGTTGTTGTGTCATCACAGCTCTAAAATGAGGAAAGAATAAAATATTAAGCTTTGTTTTATAACCGTTGTGTGGAAATAAACTGTATATGAGCATCAGAATTTGTTAAGATCAGGTGCTTTTAAGTGGTATTTTCGCTTTCAAATCAAATAAAAACTAGACTGACCACACCTTTTTATTCAGAATGCATCAATTACAATTACTTTCTTCCTTCTAAGACTATAGAGACTAATTTGTTTTACTACAAAGCACTATTGAATTGACTTTTGCAACAAATTAACTTGGTCAGACCTCAGTGCAAGGGAAAGGAATTTGGAAGCTGTGCGGCAACTGCCCCGTTCACAAAGTAATGATCGTTACGCATCTTTGGTGGGGCATAATAAAATATATAATAGTGAATAATATGGTATTTGGATACAAATGGTACATACGTATGGTGCATCCATTAGACATAAAACAAATATAACCGTTAAAAGTATAAGTACAATAATAATTACGTCAATAAACACACCGTATAGATTAGTAAATTTTAACATCAATGCCCTAACTAAAGTAAGTTAAGTTTCTATGAGGTTTGAAAGAAAACTCGTAGAAAAACCAAACCTAAGATTATCGCACTAACACAAAGTGAAATCAGGAATCTGAAGAATTCCATCTCTAACAAAGCACCACAGCAATTGCTCTCAATGTAATGAACCAATTTAAAATGCACGAAGAATCTGAAGGATCCAGTGGTGATAGCACTCGAGCCGACAAGTTCCAAGTTAATAGTAGTTAAAGAGCTAAATTTAGGCTATTATTTTACCGGCGAGTGTGCTCTTAAGGCATAATCTTAGCTCTTGGCGACTGCAACTAGTTCAAAGCCGAGGCTTTGTTTTAGGACGCTTTATCAGCTAGCAAACTTACGCATCTAAAGAGGTCATCACATCAGGAAAACAGCATAGCACGTGCACTATAGTGGAAGGAAGCATGTCGGTACGGACTCGTTCATGGTCCGGTCAACACATCTCCCGCTACTGGAATATTCCCGGTAGAAAGAAGAACGAAACAGCTAGAAAGACCCCGAAACGTTAAACTCATTTAGAAATAGAAGAGAACAGGCTCAAATAATGGACATCTTATCCCTAACGGTCGAAATCATGACGAACAATAAAGAATGTAAGCGTTGGCAAATATCAGAATCAAATGGCAGGAAATCGCCAACGACCCTCGAAAAATAACACGACAGAACGACAGCGCGGACCATTAAGAAATAAGCCAAATTTTTCGGCTGACGACTTTAACGAATGCTTTGAATCGAATACATGCACATGCAGTGGTGGGCAAAACTCCTACTCTCCTACACTATTGTAGAGATTCCAATGAAATGTAATTTATATAAAGCATTTCTGACTCTAAATAAAATGGAAGTGGCATATTGTAATATGGCGTCCAACTTAACCGTAAGTTGAGCAAAACCTAAAATTCGCAATAGAACACCATGTGGGATGGTATATCCACATGCATATTTTTAAAATTGTTTCCATATTCTTGCAAACTAAGGTGCATACATATTACAACGTAATCTAAGCTAACATACAACTGTGATAAGAATTAAAATAATTTATGCATCGTTAATATTATGGTGAAAATTTTCCGTTACTGAAAACCAGTAGCAGTAGCCTTGAAATAGTTTGAAATTACAATCACAGCAGGCCTTGGCTTGAAAATAAACGGTAAATAAAGAAAACAATAGGGGGCCAGAAGCCAAGCCACAAGTGTGTGTGTTTTGGATTCCTACAAAAACAAAACGAACGTTACAATAAATACCAATTATTACAATTACGAAACGTTTTTGCATTACCGCAGACAACGAGCAGCACATTGGCGAGTCTTCAGGGGGCTTGCAAGACAGGTTAGTCCATAAAAAAAGTGCCCAGTTTTCGAGGCAGTTGACAGTGGTCCGATAAAGGCCTAAACATCGGTTTTCTGGGCTGAATATCAAGACCAGATGCTTATTTTCCTATAAAATTCAGTGGCTTTTCCGGTGGCGCCCTATGTTTGTTTTGTTTTAGCTGCGTTGTATATTTACGTCATGTCTTTTAGACTAAGCATCGATACGCAATAACACAGACGTAATTATTTCAATTTAACCCTACTCCGATTTGTTTCTGTTCTATAAATGTGAGGTTGGATCACTATAATGTAGCATTCAGGATATTTGCCATAATTTCGAAATACCGTATTAAGTTATCCCATTAGTTAACTATGCAACGTAGAAACGAGAGCAATTAAGAAGATCATAACAATTTATATAAGAGAATGCAACTACCCAACCCACGAAATAGGGTCATCAATCAATTATTTGGAAGAAAATGCAAATCAATAGCCCAGCAGCCTTTATTATTATAAAATGCTCATATTTTGGTAATAAAGTTTGCATAGATTTCGATCTCTAGTTCTGACATTAGCTACATAAATTTATTAATACTTAATCGACGAAAGTATAGGTGAATAATTAATCGTCATGATATTCCAAGTGTAACGTGTTTTATTAACACCTTATGAATGAAGTTAGACGACCTACCCCTTTTTTCTCTATCAAGACTCTACAGCTCATGGACTTTTTAAGTTCTTCTCCCACTTGCTACAGAATCTTCCACGATCTTCTCTCAGACGATACTAATTTCCATTTTGTTTATGTTCTTGTATGAATTGTTCTTATATGTCGACACCATAATGGCCTCTTCTTTTTAATGTTGTCGATTATTTTTCGTTGTTCTCCCATTCCGTCTCTGAGTTGGTCCTTTCAATGCTCTCATTTTGGTAAACGAGTTCTGCGTGGCTACTTTATCTCCATTGCAGTTCAGCATCCCTCCAGTCTTTTAATTAAATACGAGGCTTCTGCTCAAAACATAGCAAAAACTATTGCGTGGTCTTTCCATTTCTAATGTTGTTGGCTTTCCTTGACAGCTTTTACCTGGTACTGTTGATCCATTCGTTGCTATTTCTTCCATTGCAATTTCATAAATTGTCATTTCTTCTTGTTCTGAAATTTACTCCACCAGTGAGATATAACAAAAAGGAAAAATTCAAAATAGAAAACATTTATACACATACTTGAAAAACTTATTATGAAAGATTATTGTAGAAGTCAGGTATCACGGAACTAGTAGCAAATGACTAATTGACACGGATATGTTGCATAATGGGAATTTCCGTTGTAGATGAAGTGGTGGTGATGGCAGAGGATAAAGGCTATAGTTACCTATATGAGGGAAATGTCAACTCTGAAAAATAATCAAAATGGTTTTGAGTTTTTTTTTCTTTCCTCGATTTGTTTGGGGTATTTCGGCCTCCTGTTATGAGAAGTACAACGCAGTGAAACCAAAGTCTAGTCTCAAGATTCCAAAGGTTTATAGAACATGTTAGTAAGTTTTCCTAGAAATTCGTCCTTTCGGTAACACATTGAACCGCTATCGCCCTACCTTCGCAAGTTTGACATGTTATCGGATTTATTTTAAGCGTTTTATAGTAATTATCGACATTCTTTACGTTATCTGTGATGGTTTTTCGCCAGACATCAAGTGCTGATGCACCGTTTATGATGCCTGCCATCTGTCCTGAAACACATCGTACCCTGGCGAAAAAACTCTGCTGCCCGGTAGTAACGGAGATACTCTGTCCAGATTGGGAGTCGTTGTGCTTTTCGATGTACGTTTTCAGCGAGTATCCAATTTCTGTGTGCCCAATGGCAGCAGCCGCACCTTCATTAAAATCGCTTAGATGGTTTAACTATGTTGGCGGCGGTTATTTACTTGAAAATTTGTAAGTAACCCTGGTTGTTTAACAATTCCAATTGCTTTGTGTACTTTCAGGATTTATTCTAAATGTTTGTATTTGTCAAGGATGGCAAACAGGTAATTTCACCAATATACGTGCGCTACTTGGCGATTAAGCGAAGTGCTAGTTTTTCATGGCGTTAAATAAAACCTTTTTTATTAAACAGAACCTGGATATCAGGTAAAACCGATTTCAATTAAGGACTGGTATTCTTTGCTTAATCGATTCCAAGCCACATTAAACACACCAACCATTTTATGTTTGATGCGTATACTGACAGAATAATCCTCCCACTCCGCGATTAGATTATTTAACCTGTCAAACTGACACTCTTGTATTATTGTACAACAGGTTATCGACATGAAAATGAGTGTGTAATTATGAAACATAATTAAAATGATGTAACTAAAAGATTTAAAGCTATTTGGGGCACTACACGAGTTAGAATCTTCAATCAAAGTTGATTTGGAATATCCTGCAGCTACCAGACGAGGTTATGTTGCTGCCGCAGGAGTTTAGGGTCATCTTGGAATTGCATTCCATCTGTGGTGACTTCAGAGGCAGTCTAAAGGAGCGGACACAAACTTTCAGTATCTGGCGGAACCTCTGGTGTGTCTTACTCTGTTGGGATGTACAAGCGCTGCTGTCCTGACTGCAACGATGTTCCAGGGAACTGGAATTGGTAGCTACTGTTGCCAGAGGATCTAGCAGGTTTAATATATTTACTTTCTCAATAAATAAGAAATTGTTTTCTTAACTGATTATGAAATATTACACTCCATTATATTTATATCAATTGATTGCGCAGGTCGTTGTAACAGAAAAGGTATATCAGATTTGAGACTATGTTGAGATCGAGTTTTTGCGTTCGCATTTAACCTAATACTAATGAACAAAGTTGTCATAGGACCAATTTTTGTAGAGACCCAACTTGTTGAGTTAGTTTTCCTTGTGAAGAAGCTAGTTACACTAATAATAATGATTTAGAATTAGATTTCAAAATGGGCATGCTATCTGGTTAATTAATTAAGCAATAGATAAAAAGACAAACAGCCGAATTTTTGGGTAGCCGAAAGTTACACAAGAATAAACATATTATTATTTCTGTGGCAAAAAGGCATAAGGGTATAAGTCGACTTATCTCATTTTTGATTTTATTGATGCCCCGTGTCCAGAGCAATGTCGGGCATCTAAATACAAAAGAATATAAGTCTACATACCATAACCGCATTGTTACAGTAAGTTTTCTAAATGGGATATGTAGACTTATTCCCTGAAAATTCACAAAAAATTGATAAAAAAGAAATTTAGTCAATGGCAAATACATACATGTGTACTAATACCCCGAGTCAAAGCTTTTCGTAAAGTTATCTGCAACGCCAGAACAGCATATGTTAACTTATACCCTTTTGCCATTTCATAACTCTCCGTTGTTGTTGGAAACAAATAACTTATGTACACTTATACTGCGAGTGCATTTCCATGCAAGTGCAATAGCGTGTTTTAGCGGTCCAGTTTTCCAGTGTTATTATTAGTTATTATAGTGTAGTAGCCAAAATGGACACACGCTCTCGTGCGTACACAGTTTTGCAGGAGTGGTGTAACAAGAACTTAACCGGTAAGTTTACACATAACCTCACATTATTCGAACTCGAAACCTATATTCTTGTTTAGTTTATCACTACATATGCTGTTTTGTCATAGTAATTATTTATCAGAAAATACATATTCCGTGAAATTGTAAAACGCTATATGTCAGCTTATACCCTTTTGCGATTTCATAAAATGAATAAAAGGAAATGCAATAAGGTATAAGTTCCGTATTTATTTATTTTCTAGTAGAAATAGTTTTAGAATCAATAGCAAAGCAAGCTGTAGTCAATAAATCAACTTCATTCTTTTGATTATCAGCGAAAAGAATTAAATGTTGTTCTCAAATCTCCACCAAAATGGTTTTTGATGTTCCTGTAAAATGATAATTTTTGACTTATACCATTTTGCCTTTTCACCACAGATTTAATGTGTTGAGAACAAAATTTTTATTTAACTTCCATTATTACAGAATACTGATAACAGCGAATTGTTCGTTACAATACGTATACAAAGAGAATGTCTAAAAATCTCGAATACCGTATATTGTTAATGCCAATCGAACTTTTTTAAAGCTCATGCTTGTATTACATACACAAAAGCTGAAAAACAGACTTCTAAACTCATTAAGTTATAATCTCGGGTATAAGAGCTAAGTTTCATGACGGACGCAGCAAAAAATTATAATTACGGTAGGCTGTGTTATATTACGTTTTCGTTAATTCCAGAATGTCCTAATTTTAACCTTAAGAACAAACAAGGTAAATTATGTGATAATCAATGGAATGACTGGCGGCTTCCGCCGTCTACGCTAATTACATTTTTTGCTACTCTGTAATTCATATTACAATGTCTGTTCCGCTTCATATACAGTAATTCATGACTATGCTTTCAGATTTGGTTTTTGCTCTCATTAAGGTTGTGTAACCATAGGTGAAACTCAAAATTGCATATTGCGGTTTGCCAGACATTTTGACTACGGCAATGCTTAAAAGTAAATAACGACGTTGATATTTTTCGAACAACTGCAGTTTATATTCGTCTGTTTTTTATGAAAAGAACGAATATTGATTGTTTGTTTATTTGTGAGTACGTACACAATTAGCGGTTGGTTAAACCTACTACCTCGGGCTGTTTACCTTACTCATGGCTTTGTTATTTTATAAAATTTGTTTTTGCTGAAGTTCGTGTTTACAGTATGAATGTGTGTTTCACAAAACCCTGAAAAAGAGGATGACACCCGTTGGAAATATATATTTTTACACATTTATTTTCTAATAACGTTTAAATAACACTTACATTTTTGTATCGTAGAACCAAGAAGTTGCAATGGGCTATTATTAAACAAAATATTTAGAAAGTAACTAAGGGTAAATGAACTGCTTTTGCCTTAATTTTACTTACCCTTCAATATTTTAGTTTTTTAGCTCATTATACGTTTTCTGTACATTCTAGGTTTGCATCCTCAAGGAAAATTGCCAACACAATAATTATAGATAAATATTCAAAAAGCGTTCACAGCTCAAAATGACCTAAATCATCCTCAATACTAGAGAAGGGGAAAACTTTTCGCCGTTCTCTATGTTGTGCTTTAAAAAACAATAGCTTGTTATACTACTCTATATGCAAAGAGTGAATGAGCTGCAACGGCACAGAATTTTGGGCAAAAGTTTTTGAAACTTTTATTTCATTTGGTAGTAGCAATTCCCAGTGCACGTTGGCATTTGGTTACTAGAGAAAGTCCGTTTGCAACATATAACAGGTCTAAAGGAGTGTAGTAGTTCAAAGTGGAGGGAGGAGGGGGTCTTATGACTATGAAAAGGGGTCGTTCGTGATAGTCAAAAATATTGTATCTGGAGAGACGCTGGAACAAATTCCTATTGTTTTTGAAGACGCCACCTGGCATTTGTATGCCGGTTTTGCCCTGGAGAAATTTCAATCGGATTTTTTTTATCGACGATGGGTGCCTTCCTTGCTCCAGGATATAGAACAATCGTATTTTTTAGTATGTGAAAGCTTATAATACTGCAATAATAAGTTGAGCTGCACTTCGCTTCACAAATAGAAATCACATAGCACACTTAAGAACCCTATTAAGGTAATATTCAAACAAATACATTTACATAGACACTATCGGCAAGCTAGAATTGCAAACGATGGTAGCAAATACTTTCTAGAAATTCTATCTGCTGGTAACCGCGTCACGGAATATTCAAAAGTACGAGCAGATGTTGGCGTGCGATTCACAGGAAAAATCAATTTGATAAGCTGGCGTAGCGAGCTTATGGCTTTAGAGCACTCCTAACGGGGATACGTCCCTAACCATTTTGCTCAAGTGAAAACTTGTAGGTAGTATATGCCTACAAATTTAGCTTAGAAAAAAGGTCTTTGGTAAGTCACATTTGCAATGCTGAATTAATAAAGCTTTATTAACCTAGTTTGGTGAAGCAAATTAGTCAGTAATGATGCGGTAATGCAGATAGTCGAGCACCGGTACTGAGCGAAGATCCTGGTATGAAGCAATGCCTCAAGAAAGGTAAAAACTTTGCCAGGAGCTCGTCGAATCAAAAATTGTTATCTAGGGAATGATGACGGGTGACTATTGGGAAGCGGCAGTTCAATGTTTGGCTACTGGCATCGGTGTTTACACGCCGGCAACAAAATGGGTCTTCAAGACTGGGTCTGGATAGACGAAGTTGATATACAGTCGTCGACGGAAAAATGCAGAGTTTTTCCAAATATTTTGGATGCAGGGACCGAGAAACGAGAATCGTGGGCTGCATTTTGGACGCTGGAAAAATAAAAAAAAGGTCGAATTTTTTAAAACCGGTGCTTTAATTTTTCTACAAAGAGCTATATTCACGGAAAGGTAACGCTCACATCACGCACTAGTCCTCTGCTCGATGATCGCTGGCTCAATGACTTGAATCCTTACCAGTTTTGCGCTCTTCTTCTCTCTCTACAGCATGTACAAAAACAATTGCGGAATAAATTTCCAAACGGATTAAACAATTTACAAGTTATTGGTAGTGGATGTTCTACAAACATTATTTGTTTCCATTGCATGAGATCGAGAAGCTCTTTACTATGGTTTCTACTTAGCTTATGGTAATGGAATTGACGGAATAGATATTCCAACAGACGTCGATAGTTTCATTTCTACACGTTGTAACAATTGTCTTTTTGAAAATTAGTATACCTTACGGTATCCTTAAGAACGTTTAGAAACTTCTTAGAATCTTAGAATTCTTTAAAAGCAGCTATGTCTTTATAATGCCCTTGAATATTAGCCTTGATATTAAGTGTTTTCATCTATGACCATTTAATTTGGATAGTATCATCAAGTATAAAAATTTCTGATCAAAATTACGCCTTGGGGCGTTTTGGCTTGTTCCTTGCTTATGTTATTCAATATCATTCGTTTTATATAACTCTCTAAACTGTTACTTTATGTAGATTTCTCACATGTATTGTCGAGAACATAGTTCTTACCAACTAATTCCACAGAAACGACTTTAGCAACTGCTATGACATAATTATAAACTTTTTACGCCATTTCTCGGTTATCTAAAATTTCAATTATGTTTTACTGATTAGTTTAGATAGAACTTGTTTCGTCCCTAATCGGGCTTACTTTGTGTCTTAGTATTGTTTCTCATTGCGAAGTAATGTTATTTACATTACTAACTATTTGGTTATAATATTGTTTCAGTTTTATTAGAAACATTATAATGTATTTACCTATTTTATAAGAGTAATTATGAACACTCCCTTCCCGATCGGGATTGCTCTCTTCAGCGACGACACTGGCACAAACATTTGCTGTTGCATTGCTACAGGATTATGTACAACAATAAAGTGACTATTTATTCGTATAGAATAGTAACTGATCCAATTCAACTGATAGGACCAGAGCCTACCGGTAACATAGCTTATAGCATGATCAGAGAGCAAACTAGAAAATGGTTACGAGATAATCTTCGGAAATTCTGGTAAGACTACCTTAAAGCAAGACACTTTAGAAACTTTATAGGGGCACCGTTCAAGAAAGCGATATTGACACTCCTGGAAAATGGAAGGAAAAAATAAAACATAACGAGGATAACTACTGGGCACTGTTATATGAACAAATATATGTACACAATAGGAGCGGCAACAAACACAGACTGCAGATTCTGTGAAGAGGACGATACTCCAATTCACTGGTTATGCGAGTGCGAGGAACTTAAAACTCTACGATATAAACACTTTTGGGAAAACTACAATCGAACCCGAACTGCTGATAAACACCTCACTAAACGCATTAATAAGCTTTTTTGAGGTCATTAGAATACCTCTGTGAGGCAAAGTGAAGCACTGGGAAGCACAATAAGTCTTTTAGGCCGCAGTGCAAAAGGGGGGACAAATCCAACCAGAAGTATAATAATAATAATAATAACTAATATTCTAAATTCGCATTAGCTTACTTAATCCTGTGCTGCGAACATCAAATACTTAAGCTTAATACACTTACGTTTTTTCCAAATGGATCCCAAAGAATCATATGTTTTCATAGGTAACATGCGGGCAGTAATTTTCTGAATTTTTGGAGTACGCATGAAATTTACGTTTTTGTACACATTTTACGGCAAAACAATCTAGAAGGTGGACTTTAAGTTGAGTTGTTTCCATTGTTACTGAAAGTGTTATTAGCTAATAACATTATTAGTGACGCATTGTTACAATAATTTTGTAATATCTGTTTTTATTGAATTTTATTTCATATTAAAGTTAAAAGTGAATGTATAAAGATGCCTTATAGACATCTAAACGCGTCCCAACTTGACCATGTTATAGGAATGCTACAAATTGGTCAGACCCAGCCCGGAGTTGCCGAAAATTTGTACGTTAGTCAAAGCTGTCAGGACATTTTTAAATTCGACATCTTGGAGTACTTTCTGTTCAAAAATTACAACTTTGCTGTATATAGGTTTTCCACTCATATTTCTACGTGTATTAGTTCATCAAATGTAACGGCCACTTTAATTTTCTCGTTCATAATTATTTGTTTTGGCTTATTTAGAATTTTAAGATTTCGAACATAGCCTTTTTCTAGAAAATTTGTCGAGTCGAGTTAACGGCGGACTTTTCTCGCCTGCACGTTGCAAGCCTAGTAGTGCAGTCACATAAGCCAAAAAAGGGGGTCAACTTCGGAATGAGAGGTAATAAGCTGAAAATTTGTATAAACCTTTGTTTTGGCATTCTAAATGATGTGTCTAAAGTCTCATACAATTTGGTGTCCGCGTCTTAAGATATTAAAGGTCAAAGGTCACAAAAATCAGTTTTTTGCAAATATCTTGCTTACTAGGCCTTAAATGGTATTAGCATTTATTATAAAAATTGTAGATCATGAAATTATCTACAATTTTTGTTTTTAATATTTTTTTATACGATTAACCGTTTTTGAGATAGGGCTCGGAGAGCGCACAGTTCTGGCCCATATATGGCGTAATGCAAGGTCAACCGCGAATCCCACTCGATAATACGTTATATAAACTTGATCATTCATTAAAAAAATTATAATTATGAAAAAACTTTATTTTATGTGACCGTACTGTAGCGCGTCTGTAGGGGGCCACGAGGCGTGGTTTTGGTGAGTTCTTGGCGGGCCGTGACATAAAAAGGTCGTGTTTCTTGGGTGCTTTAGTGCGTGTCGTTATCGATGACCGCCGGCGCTCGTCCATTTTCGAAAGCCTGAATGGTAATCTGTTCCGCCACATGGTCTTCGTTGTTGCCGATGCGGGCTCTGCATCTTTTCCTGAATATAAGGGGAACTTTTTGAACATCGTACACACCCACACATCAAGTCTCAGCCCGGCTATCCTATCGATGAGCGCCCGACTTTGACCGACACGGCAAGGCAAAGCCGCCTAATTAAGGTCGAGTGCGCTATTGTTAATTAATCGTTCATGTTTACAAGCGAGCCGACAGCTCAGGCTATTTTGAATTAATTATTTATGTTTACAAGCCAACCGCCGTCGAGGGTTTCTTGCAGGCCCCCTTCGGAGCAGATGCGAGCCACCCACGTTGGGGCAGTGTACCAATTGTTATTTTAGTAATAAGGCGACCTCCCAGCTGGGGCTCTTAGCTATAGTGCGCATTTGTTATTTACCATTTTTACCTGTGTACGCTGACTGCGTGCTGTAATGTGTTAAACCAATAGAGCGGTTTACTGTGCGTTGCTTTATGTTTTTTCCTACGAGCCTGTGCATGTTTATTTACAGGTTAATTTATGCACTGTGTCAGATTTATGTGAGGTGGGGCTTGAGAGCAGTTCAGAAGCGTCGCAGGTAGGTCGGTGCGCTTGTCGCTACAATGTTGGGAGTCGTTGGCCATGCACTAATGTCCTACCCCGTGTAGCTTTCGAGGTTTGGTTAAGCGTGGGTTTAAGTCTGAATCTTGTGGCGCCCATTTATTTTGCAAAGACCCTATACATACCGCCACGCTTGACCTGTGGTGTACCGTTTCTGGGACCACGACTATTTTCCTGAGCG
This sequence comes from Agriotes lineatus, assembly GCA_940337035.1. Classification (NCBI taxonomy): domain Eukaryota; kingdom Metazoa; phylum Arthropoda; class Insecta; order Coleoptera; family Elateridae; genus Agriotes; species Agriotes lineatus. The sequence continues at coordinate 96,697,931 of OW679196.1, read as the reverse complement.
TATCAAGCCGTAGTCTTTAGCCTGTTTTGCGTAAGTGATGACAATTCCCGGACATGTTACAGCAAGTGGCACTCCCCCACCCTAGAGTGTCTTTGTAATCATTTGATACCGTAACAAAGCATCGTTTGCAGACCATGGCTCTGATTCTTAACGACCAATAACACTCGGTTTCTACATGGTAGAGGAGAACACCACACCGAATTCGAACAATAAGTGCACCGCCGCGAAGAAATGCACTACAGGGAACGATTAATCGACCAGTTTCTGTGTCCAGGGTTAAAAGAAGTCGAATTACAAGCTCGAAGACCTGCCCGTCATCCATTGATAACTGGAGAACACCGCAAAAGGCGTTTGAATGTTACTAGGAAACACTTTAATCGAATTTCAGACGATTGACCACCCTGTCTATTCACAGCTGAATTCAGGAGAGGAATATGTGGCAATGACGGGTGTCAGATAGCATGAAGACAAGCAGGAGACCGCTGTTCTGAGAATTGCATTATACCTATAGTTTCTCTCAGTGGAAGCTTGATAATGATATAGGTAGTTATACAAACAGACGTACGGATATACTGCAGTTTCGGTAACTGGCCAGCGTTGCATAAACAACAATCTCTAACCCGGTCAACGTTTTGTTTTAATAGATGACAACGCAAGATCTCACACAGCTGCTATAGCTAATGAGTTTGGTCGTTATTGAATTAGCAAATTATAAAAGTGATCCACCACAAAAAACTTTGGACGACTTAAGTGCACCAATTGCAGCAGGGTGGAATACTATACCACAAGCTTCGATTGATAATACTTTTTCCAGCATGCCGAGGAGTTGTCAAGCTCTTCTACCAGCCAGAGCGGGACCAATACCTTACTAACTGCTTTTAAATTATGTGCATTCTACGCTTACGGTTCAGTTTGTGATACACCTAAAGCGAATTTATAATAAGAAGAACTAGAAAAAACTGGGAAGGATGCACTACAATTGGCGGAAGAAAAATAAATAATCTCATGTTGCTGTTTTACTTGCCTGTTCTAAAGAAGAACTAAGAGTTTATGAATAAACTTGATGAAGAATGTTAAGCTTGTGAATTACACAACAAAACAGCAAAACGAAAATTATGATCGTAGATCGAAAAAAACAACAACAGGACTGACATACCCGCTATTAGGGACGGTGTCAGAACAGTAAAGGCTTTTACATTTCAGGAGGAACAAATAAAGAACACCGGCAACTGTGGAAATTAGAAGAAGAATAGAAATGGTTAGAAACGCAACTATTAATTTAAGTAAAATATGAAATGATAGGCAGATAACAATGAATATAAAAAAGGAAGTTATGAAAACCATAGCCTTTCCTGTATTGTTACAGAACGAAGAACAAATCTGTAAATTTTAAAAGAAAGCAAAGAACCATAACGCCCATCGAACCTAATATATAAGAATCTATAAAGGGGTTGAAGGCTATACGACCAATGTATTCTACCAGTAACTACGGAGCAAAATCATGGACCCTGACGAAACAAATTACGAACAAACTGAGAATATCCCAGAGAGCCATAGAGAGAAGAATGGGTCTGTTACTGCGAGACAGAAAGACTAACGAATATATTCGCAGCAAGACCAAAGTGACTGACAGATCGCACGGACTAAAGATAATAAGTGGAACTTAAAATTAATACAATGGAGACCATGAACAGGAAGAAGAGCGAGAGGAAGACCAGTGGCACGGTGGTATGATGATCTGAAGAAGGTGGCAAGACTACACTGGATAAGAACGGCTCAGGACCAAAACCGATGGAAAGAACTAAGGGAGGCCTATGCTCAATTCTGAGCTCAAGACGGCTAAAAGAAAAGAAAGGGGTTTACGCGGAACTTCCTTCCCGCCGTTTAATCAATTTGAAAACTTAAAAAATGTATTCGGGTGGGATTGTCCGCCGCTAGGATAACTGAGCCACGGGCGTGTTTGCATTCGACACGTTTCTGATGTGTTATAAAGCACCATACTTTATATTCCATTAATTTGTGATGTTTACCCTATATCTGTTAGGTCTCATTTTCACCAATCATAAAGCCTGAGCTATGTGCAAATAATTACTTTTATCTTTGCAAATAAAAAATTCCTTCATCTTTTACACGACGGAAGTAAAAATGTAATCCGCAGGACTACGCACACTGTGCTTCACCGCTAGAATAACTGAGCGACGGGTGTGCTCGAAGTGGACGAGTTTCTGCTGCATTATAAAACACCATACTATTTATTCTGTCTAATTTGTGGTGTTCAACCCAAATGTGCTAGGTCACATTTTCGCCACTGACAAAGCCTGAGCCATGTTATCTATTTCTCAGGTAAAGCAAAACTAAACAAAGTTTTATGTTTCAAGGTTCCCATTCTGTATATATTTTTCCGAAATTGTGTGGGTTTTATGCCAGATTGACATATATGATATGCATGTATAATATCATCTTCCTTCAACAAACATTTTCCGAGTTATACCGTCATGAAACAGACTTACAGACAGAGAGGCAGGCAGACAGACAGACGGAATTGAAAAAACCTGTATTTATCCAGCGACCCTGAAACGTGAAGATCTGAAAGAATCTGGTAAAGTGATGTTTTGGTGACTACAGTGCTTCTTTCGTCTTTTAGACGAGGGAAGTAATAGGAAATAGTAACATTCTTTGGTCATATAAACGGATGTGATAAAAGTTCTTCGAAAAAATTTATTATTCACTATCCCCAAAACGATGAAATGATCAAATAAAACAACTAAGTGGCGGTACGCTGTAATAGGCCACAAAGACAACTGCAAACCGAAGAAAATGGAAAGAACTAGGTAAGTCAGTAAATATGTAGAAAGGTGCCAGCCATGCATCACGGCCCTTCTGAAAGGAAGGAATCTACTAAGAAGATACTCTAACTGTGCAACATGGGACATTACATGTTAAATTCTTAACGTTCTAATCATGGCTCCGATATTAGCACTAGAGCCAAATACAAATACAAACATTTTAGAGCTCCCTTTAGTCTATCAAGTAAAATTTCTATCTTAAATTCAAGGTAGCCCTACAAAGTAAGAAATTAAAAAATAAGCAAGCACTTCTTAAAAAAATAACAGGAGCGTCCATAGAACCTGAACGTCGTCTGTGTGTTGTTTTATCAGATAAACGGCGTTTAATATTTTAAATTTCTTGCAGTATTGCGTTAATTTGCTGATTCCTAAAAAAAGTTACCATGTTTTGGAACGACGCTTAATTTAAACGGCACCTCCTATTTTTCTATACGTTTTGGCAGCATATTTTCCACCTTTTTGTGGTGCAGGAAAACTTTTAAAGTAAGATAATAATTGAATTGAATAGACGGAAACGAGACCTAAAACTTTTGTAATTACACTCTGGCTCTAATACTGATAGGGGGCCAATATTCTGGCATTAAAAATTTAACAACGGATTCCATGTTGCGCTGTCAGTGTATACACATGATATCAGTATGTGTTGTGCCTGCGTCTCTGCGTTTCTGCGTCACTTTTGCAGCGGCACCGATCGGGTGAACTTCATCCGCAGTCGGCAGTAGTTTCTTATGCCGACACCACATCTTGTTTCACACAAGGATAAACCCAGTGACTGCATTGTCATTGCAAATTAAGTATTGTCTTTTTTTATATATTCTTTTTGACAGTCTCCAACGGTGCTTTGAACAAAAGATGTTTTTCTTGCACAGCCATTCCTTTATTAAAAATGTTTAAAACATATTCTTCTACAACCTTCTTACGTACAAATTAATTTTAAAAATGCAAAAATTTTTGTAATTAGAATGAAATCATCTATGTGGTGGGCTCTAGACTGAAACAATTTATTAATTGCTTTTTTAGGAATACTCCAACAGCTTTTCAAAGACGCATTGAAAAAAGTGAACGAATTTACTTATTCGTAGGTTTATGCGAAGCTGTAGAGGTTATTAACCTGTGTCCAACGTTTCCTTGATTTAATTTACGATCCAAAAATTTATACGGAATTAATTTTCTAAATGAGTAAAAATGTAAACCTTTCGGCACTCTTGAAGATTAAATTCTGTAATTTATGGTTTTGTTCTCCTAGCAGCGCATTTCTGTTCTTTATTAAGCTTCTTGAAGGGTAAGCTACACATTTTGGAATATTAAATTGAGCTTGCTAAACAGTTTGCTGCTCAAACCAAGTTGTGAAAATTAAAAATGTTTAAAAAACATTGCTTTCAACTCTCTGCAACGGTTTAAAAATGAATGTTAATCATTATTAGAAATCTGACCGTCTTGAATTATTTTCGTCTGCTTTCTGCTGTCCAACATTCACAAATCTCTCCTAGGTTTGCCATGCTGGATCAAGAATTGGTTCCAACGGAATTTTATTGTTGCATACATGAATACGGGAACAAATACAGAAATTGAGTTGAGCTCTCTAGCTCTGCTCCCCATAAGATTGTGTCGTAGGGGTTTTGTTCAGCTGAAAGTGCGAGATAAAGGGTTGTCTGTTTTCGCTGAGACGCTTCATTTCCGGATCGCTTTACAGCTATGATTTACAACTTTCGAAGCTTTAATAACCATGAAATCCTATAAGGAACGTTTTTCTCAAACCCAAGTAACGCGGATTCGGTCCGAAGATTTAAAGCCCAAGATATATTACGAGCGATAAATGAAGAAAAGCAGATAAAGTTGGAGAAACCAGCATTGCTGTCTTTAAAAAAGCTGTTTTGTCAAGTCTACCCTTCGCTTTCGCTTTTCGATAAAAGGCTGAGAAGGTTTAGTGTCGAATCCGTGTCCTTGCTGGAAGTCAGGCGTGACAATGCAATTAAAAATCGAGCCTGATTCAAAAGTGACGCCGAGGCGGCTGCCTGAAATTAGATAATCGTAAATGTATAAGGATGGGGTCTTAAAGAGCCTTTGTGCGGACTAAATTCTTCCGCTATATTTTGAATAAATGCGAAGCACGGCTAAATGGAGTAATAAAATATTAAATAGGAATAAAATTGCGCTCCGAGAGCCACAAGAAAATTATAATTTAAATGGGCAGTAATACTTTAAACGCAAATGTATCGGATCCCGGTAGAGAAACAAAGGGCTGGAAGGGAACACTTAAACCCTGGCAGATTTAACTTGATTTACTTTTACACTTTTACGGGTTAAATTGAAAGGGTGGGCAATGAATACTTAATTAACGCAACAGTTTATTGCACGTAAAACCACCCTCTTCGCCATGAAGGAAGCTGTTCGAATATGTTATGTCCGGTCGAAAAACTTTTAGTTGCCGCTGGTTTAAATTCATAATTCTACCGGCTCCTATTGTGCGACTAAGGTTTTAAATATTTTCAGATGCCATGGAGCAAATGTAAATTTCACCGAGCATTTCTCGTTTCCAGCAACATAAAACAGAACGCCACCGTACAAATGTTGGTGCATTGTTCTGAAATGTCGTCGCAAGGCCCTATCTTATGCATAATTCAGCATTGATAAATTCTTGAACTTTGTTTGAAGTATTCCTAAAGTTTCATTCTGCAGTTTTCGTCGCCCCGTTATTGCCGAACTGCAAAATCCCTGCCGATTTACAGCCAACCACGGTTCTTCAATTTCCTCTAGAACGGCGACAGCTTGTAAAACAGAATGTCTTGGTTCTCGAGTGGTTTTAATTTCAAACTTTAAATGATCTTAGTATGAAAGGTATAGTTAATCATTTGTTCGTGCATAAAATAAGCGTATGAGTACCATTACTTAGAGTCGATCTAAAAAATACATTGTAGAATTTTTTCTACAAATACTTGTTTAAGTAGATTTTAACCATTAGTGAAAAAACCTGCGATTTTCATAACATAACGTTAAAGTTCTAAAATGTATTTAAAGCGCGATCATAAAAGGAGCGGTTTACATGTTAGTTTTACCGTTATTTGCCAACTCAAGATGTGTTCATTAAAATTAGCTTCTTACAGGAACACAAGATTCTTTGTTACTGAATTGTATTTCACGCGCACTTGTTACTCAACGTGGGCCGGTTGTGCTACTTCCAAATGACGTCAGTATTTTGTGTATAGGGTTGTTCCTCACAGACCAGTCCGCAGAGAAGGGCACCATCGCGGTGGTTAATTGAATTATCTTGGAAGTGGAACATTCAGTATTTGACAACTCATTAGTAAACGTGTTACGGTATGAACTAGTCGTTAAGACACTTGGCTGAACTTAAAAGCAAAGCTTAACCTAATTGCGCCACACACGCGGTTGTCCGGCTATAAACTCAGTGGGAAAGGGGTTCGTTTCGACACGGCGCAGCTTAGAGCGTGATGCTGTCACTAAGGATGTTTACTGCGACAAGCTGAATGGGAAAAATGGACGCCACGGAAATTGTTGATTAGTACTTAATCTAGTTTGCATTTGGCCAAAACCCGAAAATCAATGTCAATTTGGACATTTCACTTTACGTATAATCACCGTAAAAGCTAATACTTGAAGATAGCATCCGGCAATGCGGTATTGAATTACTTCAGTTAGAATATCTTACCATGGAGCTGGTTTCATCTACTGGCAGAAGACGGCATCAAAGCGGATGGCCTCCAAATTCATAAGGGCTAATGAGTAAAAAAATCCTTGCAAGTCTTTGGAATGGGACGCTTTCACGTTTCAATGCTGACCCATCCTGTATATTTGCCCAGGCACAACTCTCACAACAAATCCGCTTAGAATAGCGAATTATTTCCACACAAATGCATAATTTCGACGAGAATGATGAGTAATTCACTACGTAGCCCCCCGATAATAAAAGTCCACCCCTGCGAGCAGGGGTTTTTACGGTCATCAACTATCTATTTTAGTATGCTCACAACGTGAGGTCGAGAATTTCCGACGGCACAAAAAAAGCGCGGCTGCAAAAGGCAAAACTATCTTTATTTCTCTCTCTCGGACTCATTTAGAAAAACCGGATTACGTCAAGTGGTGCAATCGTCATACGTGATTGACCACGTAGACATGTGAATTATCAAACAATAGATCTCCAGTATACTAATAAAACACGATAAGCTGACTTACGAAATGAGGGACGAAAACGCCCACGCAAGACGTGCTTTATGAAGGAAACTGAAGGTTGAGTCCCGCTGCTGACAATTTTACGGTTTAATATTGAAATTCGCAAGGGGTCTGCGATGCGCAACAGGTGGCGGCACTTGTCGCAATTCACCCTTGACTTAGACAATGTTTCAAAATGGAGTGATAAAATACGGAAAATGTAAGATGTCGGCAGGGGAACATACAGCACGTCACAACAAGTCCGAAAAACCACGGTTGTCCTAACACGCTACAGCACGACCTCTGTGATTCAGAAAGAACTCGGGTGTGGCCTGCAGCTCAGTGTCAACCTAGGATTTTATAATGCATTGCCAACTCCAGATTTTAAGTTACTTTAGAGACGAACCTCAGTCAGTAATAATCCTATCTGTGGCCTTGGTACTGTATTTACGGAAAGTTAAAAAAATAGTAGAAAGCTGTAAAGTGATGAAGAGCATTAGTATTTGTCGTCGATAAAGTACCTTTTACACTAGGTTGTTAGGACCTTAACTTCTGATAAGAGGTATTCTAAAACGTGAATTTCATAGCTTCGAACCGGTTCATATAACAGAAATACATCAATGTGAAACTCGTGAACTGTGAAACCTGATTTTTTTCGAACTAGAGTTAATTTTAAGTCAAAATATAAATAGCGCATATGCGCTAGAAAACCGTCTAATTACTACAAATTAAAAGGTTTCCTAAACGCTTAGCCCCAACACCTACTACTAACGAGAAGGTAACGTTACACCACTTACGTCAGCTAGAGGCTACAGATTTAACTTTTGATTTATGTACAACTGTCTGCTGCGTTATTATCTGTTGAAGTCAAACCTCAATGTCTCCGTCCTATAATAATGAAACTACATGCAAAGAAGAACTTTTTTCTTTAGTAATCCACTTTATAGCATGTCTAAATATTTGCTCTATCTTCATTGTTTTAACTAGTATTCTCCATTTCACGTACATTTGTATGGACTCTGGTATTTTGTCTTTTAATCATAAGCTGCAAATTTCCTTTTCGTGTTAAATTTTTTACTTCTAGTTTCTGTTTTCTTTTCCTTCTATTCCCAGCTCTTTCTACGTTGCTTTATGTATCCAGCTTGGGGTGTTTCTTTTACAATTTTCATATCTAGTTATTCTTCTAATCTATTTTGCTATAGCTATAGCTTCATGTGCCAACAATTCGATTTTACATGTGGGGAACTTCAATGCTTCTATCAACGCTTCGCATTTTTTATTGTATTTATGCTAGCTTTCTACGTCTATCTGTATAACCAATTGACCCTACCACTAGTTGATAGTTTAATCCGCATACTTCTTCTAGATATACGAGTAGATAATTTATTGTCAACTTTTGATCTCTTCCAAGAATTATCAACCCGATAATTGACCTCGTGTTGAATGTATCCAGATATCTATGTTTTGGTGATAGCAAAATGAGTTGGCTATCTTCAACCTATGAACTCCACGTGGATTAATTAATCTACCTCAATAATCATTCATAATATCCCCTCAAAACTTTCCTACAGTCTCATAATTTCCTTGGTTTTATAAGCTGGTTCTCATATCTCCAATGGTGAGTTGACTTTGATTACTGACATTTTCCACTTGTTCGTCCATTGTGGGTATTTCTTCTCTGAAGCATCGCCATTATGATTGTCATAGAGTTCCCGTGTATTTTCATTCTTATTATACGATCACTAATTTATTCCCATATTTCCATTGCGTTCATCCATCTTTTACTAAATTGAGCAACTCACCTCCTCGGTTTTGATTGCTCCACTCCATAAATGGATATAATGTGCTGACGTTTCCTGTCCTGTTTTTTTTTGTCTGGGTAACTATTACTAACCCCAGTTCTATCTTATTGATTTCTGTCAGCACTCTCTCCTTTTTTGTTACCAGTCCGTTTACGTTACACGTCGCTATTGGTAACGTAATTTTTCGTTGCTATTTTAATTGCCAGCGGGATTTCTAGCAGTTTCTTCAAAATTTCACGGATATGGGTAGACCTTCGTCTCAACCCCTTTCTCCCCTCTCCTGCTCTCTGACTTTCGTATCCACCGGAATTGGTTACCCAATCCCCGTCAAAAGTTGCTTAGGTTCCTAGGATTCACCACAGTGAGCCGAGAGTATGGGTTAAGTAGAGAATAGGCCTAAACAATTCTGGCAGGCATCTGAATTGTATTTTACACATGCTACCAAATTATTTACATGATAGCAAAATAGTCGTAAAAAAATTGGTAGTATTATTTTATTATGTTAACTTTACTTCTATTTAATTAATTTTAAGACACTTTCATTAAAAACATTATGTTTAGATCGACATTTTAGAATAAAACCTAAAATGTTTTCAAGATGCAACCGTAGTTTACTAAAAGCGAATATTTTTCATTATTCATAGAGTACAAGTTGTACAAAGTCATTGCATTTAATATAACTTGAAATAGCAAACAACGCTTTATACTGTTTTGTAGAATATTATTATAAAGAGTAAAATATTTTCATTTCCACGTATGTTGCAAAAAACCAATTCTTCTTTTGTGGTATTTATATAAAGTGCCGTCATCCCTATTGTGAGGCGCATTCCCTTAAACGACAACTGAAAATCGTACGTTACATAATGTAGCTATATTTCCTTTGTTTTATTATAGTCACAAATCCTCCAACTACCTAAACTCTCTTTGCGAGGGCTTAAAATTCCTTAGTTTTAGTATTGTTCTTCAAATAAATAGTTAATGCACCACCGTCATTTTGTTTTGCTGCTATACGTGGATCCTGCCTGATTTTGAGAACTTGGATCACTAGACGTCCAAAGACGATTTTTAGAAATTCGCAGGAAGAGCTTCGAAATCGCCCCTAAAATGCGAGAAATAGGCGAGCCCTATAAAACACGTGTGTCTTATGAAATATAACCCGTAATACATCTGAAGTCAGTGCAAGTATCATAATATATGGGTTGTCGATAAATTATAATTAATACAATCTGAGTACCTAAAGCAGGAAAACTTAAATGTTTTGGAAGAGCTAAAATAAACCATGTATCATAAAGTAACCATGAGGGTGAAATTGTACGAAACCGCATAAAAGCCCCTTTTAAAAATTCAGAACTTTGCTACCGGCATCAAGTTAAGTAGTTAGAATGCAATTAATGCGTCGAATTTTAGTCAGAGTCACATTCAAATTTAACTTGGGAAACGGCCGATGCCCCGGAAAGAACGAATGTTGTAGGCTTCTGTTTAACAGTGTTTATTCTGTAGGTATTCGTTTCTCAAGACACCAATTTCACATTTACTTGGAAAATAAAAAATGTGAAAGCTCACTGATCTAACTATTTTTGCAAAAATTACTTGGATTGTTACTAAGACTTTGACCCAAAATTAAGGATTATAAAATAGACCATCGATATACTTTGATTGCCACAGGATGTAATTATGCCCACTCTGAAGTTTGTTTGCACTAATTATATTCGGTTTGTCTGAAAACATATCTAAATGGTGAAATTTATGTATACATTGGTGAAACAGGTCGTTTAGTAAAAGCTTGCATCTCTGAGCACCAAAGCGATACCGGCCATAAGCTCCTTTTTGATGAAACTTCCATTATCTGCAAATCCCCATTCTCCTTTACTAGAAATATTCGCAAAACCATTGAGATTAACACTCTAACAAGCTCAATCGGGACGAAGGCTTTCCACTTTTTTCTATGTGGAAAGTGCTAGTTCTTAAGCCTCGCCCACCGCGCTGAACCGCGACGGCATCTGCCTATAAATTCTCGCTTTTCTCTTTCCGATCGTTAGAAGAGTTCGACTCTGGCGTGGTTTACACTTTGAGTTACTGTGCTCTTCTATTCCTTCCCTTGCAAAAGAGTTTCGCCTCTGACGTGGTTTATACGTTGAGTTACCATGCTCTTTTGCATTTACTCCTAATGAAGTCTCTTACGAAAGTGGGCGAAACGTTGAGTTCTTTAGCCTCAATGATGACACGGTCCAGTCCCGCAAGTCGTTTGTTTCTCAAATAATTCATTCATTCTTCTAATCGGTCCAACACAGATATTATTACAGAATAAACCCCACCTAATACATGTAATCATATTAAAGGGATTCTGTTGCCTAAAGTGATAGGTGGCCCTTAGACTACAATAGAACGTCGCTTGCTTGCGATAATCAAAACTACGGTACCTCAATGGATACAGGTACAAGTGCGTGTAATTTTTATGGGCACAATCTTATGTATATCCGCCGGTGATGCAATTCAACCACGAAAATTCAACTGATAGAGATAGAGATGTACGTGCTTAACTTCACGATTCGGGTCTACCTTGTTTCGTGGTCTCTGACAGTTTATTTTAGTGCGAAAATACGTGAAACTGCATTTCGCTCGAGGAATGAAAACCGTATAGTAAATTTAAAAACTCTATTAAGATAAACACATTAAATATAAATAAAAATACATTTACCGGATGAGTATTCCAGCTGTGACCGCAGCAATCGAATAATTTAGGCTGCTCGGGAAGCTACGTCGCGTGATAGGAAGAAACCTTCACGTATTTTGGCAAAAAACAATTCCATAGGAACGAACAGTGTTGATAAACTAGCGCAGCCCACTTACGACGTCACTGCACTTTTAACGAGGACAGGCCCCGAAACTGATTGCACAGCTGCAAGCTTACTTATAAAACACTTACGGTCTAGGAAAATTACGCCTGGAAACTTAAATTAGTACATGGGACATAGTAAAAGTTTGCGGTAAAACACCAATGCAGTACTGAACTTAGTTTGGAGCAGAACAGTCGGCAATGATAAAAGGATGCATGCGGTAAATCACCATGGCTAAGCGAAAATCCTGGCTAGTACTAATAGAAAGCCGTGGCTGGCTGCTGTACTTCGTTGAAACTAAAGTGAACAGATCCAAAGGTCGCAATGAGCAAATTGGTGTTGTTCTACACGCCTTGTGATGGAACGCTTGTCGAATAATACATGAACAGCTAAAGTTCAAATACTGACTACTACTAATCGGAGTTGATCTACACACTGTCGACGAGATGTACTTCAGGAATGCATTGGACCAGGCCTTTAGTACAGTAACGATAGCTCAAAAAATTGTCGAAACTCAAACATAAAAACAAAGTTCTACCTTACTGCAAACCGTTCAGTACTCTCCTCTTAGTAAGTGGTAAAAAGTTGCACGGCCTTTCTCGTCGGGTTTAGGCGGAAGGGGGGTGGAAAGACGGTAGAATGGTGTGTTTCAACAGTTTTCCTTAAATATCTCGTTAACTGTGAAGTTTAGCCCAAACGTTATCTTATAAAATATTAATCTATATTTGATTTGAAATAAAAATGGTATTACGCATTTTGGCGCTACAGTAAAGGATTACGGAAAACTTTTTCTGTTGGCCAAAAAAAGCAAACATGACGCCTATGAACTCGTAATATTCGCTCCACGTATATTACATAAAGGGTTCTGGGAAGTGGGGAGGCCAGATGGTTATGGTGAAAAACCTAGCACAAAAGACGAACATTTGCGCACATCATCCACTACTACACATGTTGATGTGAAAGTGGAAAATGCAATTAATGTCACTCTTAGACAATCAGAATTTCTAACTAGTAGTAAGGACAAGATGCAACTGATTGCTCTCATCACTGTATACATACAGCTAGCTTGCTACAAAGTGATGCTGACACCAAGATCGTTTTTACTGCATTGGATGGATCAAAGAAGGAAAAATAGGCTATCGCGATTGGCAATGACACCAATTACTTGGTCTTGTTTGTTGTTCATGATACAGCCAACGAACAGTTGAAGATGGCTGTACCGAAGAAAGATAAGTAAGAAGAAAAAGTTTACTGCATTGGAGACATTCAGCGTGGTATCAGGCAAATGAAGGATGCTTTCTTGACAGTTTACGCTTTCGCCGGATATGATACCGTTTCTTCAATTTATAAAAAGGGAAAGCTAACGCCTTTTAAAAAAATGCAACGTGGCAAGGAGAGCTATACAAAGATTTTAACAACCCAAATGCAGACCCAGATGCAGTAACTTTTTTTTTTTTTTTTATTAACACCTATGTGCTTACACTATTAAAACTGGTCTGCAAGACCAACCATTAATTTACGTCGGATAAATCTTAAAACTAAATACTTATCAACTAGAGTCCATCCAATGATGTGCTGTAGATTTTCCTGACTATTATTTGCACTCTCACACTCGCGCACTATGCTCTGCTCTTACACAGTCACTTTACACGAGCTCGAAGGGTTTGGTCCTCTTCAGTCTACGCACGATATGTTGTCTGTCCAGCAGCTGAAGAGCTTCAATGTTTTCATGAAGGTGTAGTCTGGCCTCATGTTTGCCAGCATACCTTTTGATCTCTTCCTTGACCATAGGGATGTTTAGATCTCGGTGTAAATCAGCGTTGCGTATGTACCAAGGCGCATCTACTATGTTGCGTAGTACCTTGTTCTGGAAAGTCTGTATGCTTTTTATATTGCTGTCTTTGGTGCAACCCCATAGTTGTATACCGTATAGCCATACTGGTTTTAGAATCTGATTGTAGATTAGGATCTTATTATGTATTGACAGCTTGGATTTTCTCCCAATTAGCCAATAGAGTTGTCCGTATTTTAGTCTAAGTTCGCTTACTTTCTTCTTCACATGTTCCTTCCACCTAAGTTTGGCATCTAGTGTCATGCCTAGGTACTTAGCATTGTTCGCGTAGGGCACGATGGTACCATTTATATCTAAAGATGGTGGAGCGTTTAGTCTTCTATTTGTAAAGTTAATGTGAGTAGATTTGAGCTCATTCAGCTTAATTCTCCATTGTTTAGTCCAGTCAAGTATTGTATTGCTGGCTGCTTGTAGTCTCTCAACGGCTAAGTCTTGGTCTGTGTCCACTGCCAGAAGTGCGGTGTCATCTGCAAACGTAGCAACTGTGGTTCCTTCCAAATTTGGCATATCGCAAGTATATAGTAGATACAGGATAGGCCCCAGCACGCTGCCCTGAGGCACTCCCGCCTTTATCTCTTTTAGTTCCGAGTATTCATCTTCTTGTTTGATCCTGAAGAGTCTGTCTGAGATGTAGGATGTTAGTATTTTTACATATTGTTTTGGGAGTATTTTGTTAAGTTTATGTATCAAACCTTCGTGCCACACCTTGTCGAAGGCCTGGGCCACATCTAGGAATACTGCAGAACAGATTCGCTTTTCTTCCAGTGCTCATTCGATTACATCCGTAATACGGTGCACCTGATCTATTGTTGAATGTTTTGGTCTGAAGCCAAATTGATAGTTTGGTATCAAGTTATCATTTTCTATGAATGGTTTGAGTCTTTTGAGAAGCAGTTTTTCGAATAATTTCGACACAATTGGCAACAGGGAGATAGGCCTGTAGGACTTAACATCGTTAGGCGGCTTACCTGGTTTAGGTATCATAATCACTTCTGCAACCTTCCAGCTGGCAGGAACATATTGGAGCCTTAGGGCTGCGTTGAAGAGGTAAGTGAGCATGACTATGCCTTTTCTAGGCAGCTGCTTCAAGATTTCTCCAGTGATCAAGTCGTATCCTGGCGCTTTCTTTGAATTTAGGTTTATTTTTATTTCCTTAGCTACACGCAGTAGCTGATGCTGCAAACCATTTCTTCCTTTCGATATTTGCATCAACAGGTAAAGGTAATTTGAACACCCTGCGCTATCAATATTACTTGCAGACCGTCGCAAAGGAGCCTGTACGCACAAATTTTAGGTTGGCTGTACTTGCTCCGACTTCAACAGATGCACAACAACACTCTTCTAGAGTTCACAATCATGTGCAGCAATGGCTCAGTAAAGATTCATTGAAATTGAAAAGAACTGGTGGTTATTTGCGTTCAGTTACAACCGCAAAGGCAGCTGCTCCTGAAAAATTACTCTCCCTCATTGTTTGCACTTGTAATGAGGGGTCTGTCAGAGACTGTGGGTATCGAACGACCGGTTTTAAATGCTCAAACACTTGCAAGAATTGCTCCGGACATGGGTGACGAGATGCACTAATTATTATTGAGGACGGCATCGATGAAGATAATCTTGAACATGATGAAGAGCTTGAAGATTTTTAGGTTACTGACTGCTGTGATTTATTATTATGTAACTACCTCGTACATTGTACATGGCACTTCTTATTGGAGAACATTGTATTTACTGAAAAGCATGTATTCTGAAAAAAAACAATTTCCATTACTTTTTGTATAAAAGCTTATTACATAAAGTTTGCAGTTAACCTTGTTTTAATTCTATCCACATAATTTTATCTTTTTAGAAAAATATGACAAGAGATGGAGATAATTTAAGTAGGTATAACTATAAAAGCACAAATAGGAAAGAGAAAAACAATATGATGAATCATTCAAAAAGGAAATATAGGCAAAATGAAGATGAAATCGACAAAGGGGTGGAGCAATGTAAGTATATTATCGGATACATACACATAGACGTACATACATAAATACAAATGTTCCTAATTTACTTATGCGCCACGAAGTACTTTTTATAACGAAACATTATTCATTTTCAAGTGAGTACGATGAATCCCAAGCTAGCTTAAAACTAATTACATTTTTACCCCCTCCATATCTTCGCAACCCTTGATTGGAGCGAAAAAATGCATAAGATTATTTTTATTGTAATTTAAATGAAGATTAATAGATATTTGAAAAAAAAATTTAACCTACAATTTTACCACCTTCCCATCCCTTCCCATCTAAACCCGACGCGCACTGCTGTGCAAATTTTTACCACTTACCTTTAAGAGAAGGGTACTAAATAGTTTGCCGCTGGGTAAAACTTGTTTGGATGTTTGAGTTAAACCCTAGTTTTACAGTACTATTAGTTTGCAGAGTCGTTAACTGGAATATTGATAGCGGGAGAATTCGAAGTGTCCGACACAAGAAGCGAGATAAAATTTGAAGACACTCATGCGAGACTAGATAGGAATTTCATATGAGTACGCTACGTTTTGGAAACTGGATATATCTAACAAAGGTTGTAATTTGTCAAAATTGGCATGGTAATGTTTTCCCACACAGCTACATTATTGGAACGATGACGCTCACTGATGATCGGATTTTCTCCTGAACTTGGCGTGAAACTGCTTTTCCAGTCTAACTCACTCCATTAAAAATTAGTGGCGGCGTTAACTTTTAATGTGATCTAACAATAGTTTCCAATTTCAGAAGTTGTCTAAGAAACTTGGGATCTTAAATTCTTGGGCTTACGGGCTGACAAACAAGCATCCATATTTTCAGAAATGCGAATAGATGTAGTGTTTCACTCTATATTTAAATATCATAGTAGTACGTTTTATTTGCACAAATCCATAATTATGCCGTAAGTTGTTTAGTGAAATTCCAAAATCAAAATATAAGCAGAAAAAAGTATGTGTTGACTAACACTTTTATACAGTAAATTGTTGGATAAGTATTTTTGTTAGATCACAGAAGGGAACTATAACGATCGTCATCGTTTTAAATGCTATTGAATCTTATAGCTGCTTCTGGTTAACAGTATTTGAACCGTGTATTATAGTAATCGCTTACTGCTGTTCTAATTAATTATGTACAGTATGTATAACTGCATCTGTTTCACTGGTCATTTATTTATTTTGAATTGAGTAGAACTCATTGTCAGGTTATCACATAAGCTACAGTGTTGTGACCGTTACTGCAAAACTTATTTAAATATAATTATATATTGATCATAAGAAAACATATTAATTGTTGATAGAACTATGTAACTGAAAAATTGCTATTAACTCAATCGTAGGGAGAACTATTTAGCTAAAACCTTATTTCACAAAAAATATTACAACTGAACCGTTTACAATGAAAAGAAACTCTTCAAAGCAATTGACAAGTTCCTGTTCAGACTCGTATAAATTCTAGCAGTGTTTAGAGTATTTATGTGACCAATTTTTGGCACAAGACAATAATCGAGGGTAGCTTGAGAAACAAAAGAAGTATAAACTCTCTTAATTAGCAGTTTAAATTTTTTTATTTTACTTGCAATGTTATACCAACTAGTAATAATGTTTTATTTTCCAGGAATTCAAATACGCCCAATATCTTTGCAACGTATCCGCACTTCATTAAGTTGCAATTGCCAAGTCTTGTTATCTCAATCTATGCCTCCATTACTATTTTATTTTAAAATAATATTTCCGAGCCACTATTGATCTTTCATTGCTGCACTACGAGACTTGCCAGACTTTTTGCCTAGTGACTGAAGGAATGCTTTTCTAAGATAAGTGCTTCAGGAAAGAAAAATTCGGCTGCAGTAATAAAGAGACGTCATATTTATACAATGCTATTTCCCTAGAAAAGGATTGGTCTGGATTCGTTTTGATGTGACTAACCACTTGGACCGCAATAAAATAAAATATTAACTTTAACTGCAACAGCTTGCTACTAATTAAAATTGTTGCTCTACGAAAGCGGCTCGATTAAGCCTCACTATTCATTTGCACCACTACAACCGAATACGGCTAAATTGAGCTCAAGACAGCGGAAACAGCTTGTCGTGTTTGCTGTGACGACTTTATCCGTCAATATTTTACGATATATTTTAATAAACCTACAACTTTCTCTTGAGTTCCACAAGCAGTTGAATGCATGGAAACCTGTGTATTTCGTATGCGTTCTGAGGCACAAAGTTTGGTGGAGGCGAGACACGCGTTAGCACTGATTTTGAGAGACGGATTTACTGACGCTGAAATATGCGTCGCAAGCTTATCCGTTGAGCTGAGTCTAAACTCTGCGATAATTTCGTGTCATTACTCTAGCTGAATTACCAACTTTTTAATGGCTTTGCGAATTGAAACTCGATTTGATCGGAAGGCTCTTCCTAACCAATCGGACTTAATTTTCGCCAATCCAATAGATTACTCAAGTAAATGGGCAAGGTTTCTCATAAGACCCGATTATGTGATTAATAATCATATACATCACTGGTATTTTCATAAAATCAATAACAAAGCTTCGTGTACTGTTTATATAATAACTATACCTTAATAAATTGATATACTTGCAATTCAATCGCGGAAAAAAACCTCTCCTGATTATTAACATTATAGTTTGCTTTTTCCTATTAGTGCATTTCAATCTCGATCTCCCGGAACCATTAATGTAATACGATATGCAAATTAAGAATTCGATAAACAAACTGAAAGATAACCTACAAAGATGATTTTTTCGGCAGCTTAGTGTTATATTAACGCAAATAACTAAACAGCAAGATCGGTGGCGATTTGGTTGTACATATGTGCTGGTCGGTAGGGGTACCAGTAATAGACATTAAGCTATCGCCTAGCTACCCCGTCAGCATGGCACAGTGGCACAACCGCCGGACTGTCAAGCCTGAGGTGGCGGCTTCAAGTCGAGGTTCCGAAGAGATATTTTAAAAAGTTGAGGAAAGTTGAGGATCAGAATGTCTGTCTCTTGTTATCTTGAAATCTGATTTGGTAGATGTCTGAGTCATTTTAAAACAATTTCGTCCATCTAGGCTTTGCAATAATTAGTTACCGTCCCCTTTTGCAAATTTTCTTTAGTGTTATACAGATGATCGGCTAAAGAAAATTCGTCCATATTATGGTATCGGCCATACCACGTTGAAATCATTAGTTTCACAGACTACCTGGTTTTGAATATGCCTTAAAGAGCGGGCATTCCAAAAAGCGCAGTGCAAAAACCATACAATGGCGGGAGTGTGACGAAGTATTGCTACGGGACTGACGTCTCATTTGTTTTCTCTGGAAGAAATTCTTAGGTAAAAGCAATAATATTGTCATTTCATATGATTAAATGCCTTGTAAGACCACCATTCTAATAAATGCCTTCAACGTGCAACAAGGTGTTTTTAAATTAATATTATTGTTATTACTGTAGCAAATCAAGGGACAGAGGAGTAAATCCTATATGCTCCCACAAATCCCAATTATATAGGCTAGACTCGAATAAATCCGTAAACGTACTTAACCTCTTTTTCCTTTTTGTGGGTTTTAGTCTGAGTAGGTGGCAGAAGTTTATTTTATTTTTACTCATATTTTTTTTAAATTCCAAAGGTGCTCTTTACAACTTTTATTATTTCATTCTTCATCTTATTAATAACAACGTTATTTGTATAATACCTGCTTGTATAGAAAAATGTGTGTTAGTTCTTTGTTGCGATTTTATAACGAATGGTTTTAAACAGAGTGTTTAAGGAAGTTTAGTTAGTATATACTTTGGTAGAGCTTAATAACGACTATTATGAGTAATAGTAGTTTGTATACCAAGGCACGGAAGTTTAGCTTTTTCACGAATGTGGATTTAGTTGCCGAGGCCGGAAAAGCCATGGCAAATAAACCACATGAGGGATAAAAAGGAACTTCAGTGCCGAGGAGTACATTATGTTTTATTTGAAATCGAGAAATCGTGAAATTGCAACATTTTAACGAACATTTGTAGGTTGTTTTAACGTCGGTTGACGTTTATCTGTCGCCTCGCCACCTACAAAAAAAGCCGTAAAACAATGGATTATTTTACTACCGATTTCTCGTATTTTGATGACGATTTCGAGGTACTTTAATACCGATTTCAAATAAAAACATTTTTATAGAAGTACCTAAGAAGATCAAAAGCCAAGTGACCTCATAATATCCAGACATAAATAAAAAAACCAATTAGGGCAGGCTGTGAAATGTGTTATACGTTTGGCAGTACTGAAGTGTATTGTTAGTCTATGTCAAATTCGAGATTAGTAGGTTAGGTTTTGTTTGTTGTTTGACACAGACTGACGTAAAACTTAACCTGCAAATCTCGAATTTGATATAGACTGATAATACACTTCAGTACTGCCAAACGTATAACACATATCACAGCCTGCCCTAATTGGTTTTTTTAATTGATCTGTTGTTATAAGGCAACCCCTTTACTACTATTGACAACCACATTGAAAAAGAATCAGTTTGACAGTAGCACTGATGTAGGAAAAATTAAGTAACTCAGAAAATCAATATTAAAAAATACCGAATCCTTGCTTTTCTGCAGCTCAACATGAAATTCACTGAATCCACAAATGCCACTAGTTTTGTAGTCTTTTCGAGTTTATAATGTTTTTTGTATCAACATTGAACATGGAAGGTATAACTACTGTTTGAAACCATGAACATGTATTTACGTTAGACGAATTAACGGCTCGCATTATGAATCGGGCTACCTTTTGAAACGAAGGTAAAGTTGACCTCAGGAGAACAAGATCTACCATTACCATAGCAGTTGAAAAGTGCAATGATGTTATCGGTGGGATTTTCGATAGTTGTCAATTATTTATATTTTCTAGCACTCAAATAATCAATAATTGCAAAGGATAAACCATTGACTCATGCGAATGGATACAACAACGCCGAGATATATTTATTTTGTCTGGAACACGTTTTCTATCGCTTTGAGCTGTTGCATCACCACGTTCTTCTTTTGTAAGAACAAACATCAAATGGCTCACGAAGACATAGTACGTCTATTGTATTAAACTGCCATAAAAAATCTGCAGTTTTTGACTGCCTGAAAAAATCTGTAGGGAAATATATTCTTACCTTAAATATATAATTATTTTGTGATAGTAAACATTATGTGCCTTACAAAGATTTCACCAAGATGGGGCCTCGGCCCTTTCGCAAGTATATAATAATGGTGAGGCACTAACACCCCATGAAGGAGCTTGGCCTGCAAGGCGGAAGGTCAGAGCTTCCGTATCCTCGCTCTCACACCCGGCTATCGCGTGTGATTTGAGCAAATGGAGTGAATATTTCAGTGGGAGTTTTTATTTGAATAACGAGAACCCTTTCTGAAAAATTACAAAGTGCATTCTTTTTCACTGAGGCTTTAGGAAATTACCATGATGTTAATCTGGATATTACTTAAAACTTAAAATCGTAAAAGTGAAATATGTTTTCAAATTCTTTGTATGTGCTTGATTTGGCGTTCCCTTGTATTACAACTACCCGTGTTGAATCATTATTGTAAGTCCAAAGGCTATCCAAGTCTGTGCATATTTTCCGAAAGCCGTCTTTGTTTTCAAAGAAACACGATTTTGAGATCAGCAAATATATTGGACTTAAATGTTCTAGCTGAAGCAGTTCATTTTCCCTACCTTTAATATGTGAATACGGGGATTAATCTTGCGCGGTTTTACAAATTGCATACGTGTTGCACTGACCAAAGCCAGCTATGTCTTTCTAGTTATATTTTCGTTTTCGTCTTCTCCCACTGCTTTCTTTAACTCATATCATTATTATTATTATTCTTTATGGAATTATATACCCCAACTATACTATCCGTATTACACCACCTCGGTGCCACAGTCGGTAGAGTCCGCAGTTTCCGGGATCGATACTGAGCCCCGAACCATTCAACTTTGAGATATAATTAACGTCACTCTTCTCTGATGCCTGATACTTGAAGTAGAGTAACAATACTACACAAAACACATATACACAAGTGCGACTTGCATACCTCCACAGTGGTGCAGCCTTGAGGCTTAAGTGCACTTGAATCTGTGTACCACCCTTAAGGGTAGGAACAGCCCTAGCTAGCACTAACTCTCGGCAGAAATTATGGTGTGAGTAAGGACTAGGCAGCGATCCTTAGGGTTAAATACAATCTTTATAAAGCAACCAAATTGAGGGCGCCTGTCGTTAAACACAACAAGAAACAAATCTAGCTACCAAAACAAATCACCACATACCTTGTAAGTCTCTTACTTCCACCTAAATCTTAAAAAGAACATTAGAAGGTTTATGAGGGATGGAAGTACAGTACAAAGAAAATATAAACAAACAAATATCCAGCATAAATAAAGCTGGACGCTCAACCAGGTCCAGAATGAGTAATTAACAAATAATTGAATTTGTAGCCCAAATCATAACATACAAGTATTATGAATTGTTAACATTCGAAACACACTATACAATACAAGAAATTAAAAAATGCTTGCGCCAGCGTAATGTGGCAGAAATTGACATCTGGATGTCATGAAAACATCCGTTAGTGCTAAACGACGCTTGTGGAAGTAAGTATAAAGTATAAAAAAATCAGCTTTCTTAACTGTTGAAATACTAACGCCTCAAGCGTTGCAAATAAGCTAGTATTTATCGCGTACAGTTTGGCAATCGCAGGCCTTTGTATAACGGTTCATTCTTAGGCAATAGCCTTTTAACGATAAATTAAACAAGCAAGCTTGCAATAAATGCATGTACTCTCGAAACGTAGTTGAAACCACAATTATTGCAATCTTAAGTGGAGTGTTGCAAGTCTTTCCATGGAATTGTTGAATTGGGGCATTGAAGCAGATGCTGTAGCCGGAGGAAAGTCAAGTAATCTCTCAAACCTGCTCTCATCTGGGTCTCACGTCGTAAAAGCCGTTTGGTACGATGAATCCGCAACAGGAGGATATCGCTAAAAACCCGCAATCCTTACGAGCTTGATGCCTGGTATCCGGTGGCTTGTAGTAGGAGCATGGAAGCAGCCTTAATTACCACAAAATTAGAACTCACAAGAACAAAATAAAAAGGAAAATCTCCCCACAGATGGAAATCGGCCTGAACGTGATTGAAGATAGACCGCTGTGCACACTTCAAATATTACAGAAATTCGAGGCTTCGATAGCCTGCTGGTTAAGACTATGCGAAATCCCTAAAGTGGCTTATAAATAAATTGTTTTGAGCCTAGCCTGCTTTGAGCACGGCGCACTCTCGAAAAAGCCTACTCGGAGACATTTTTAGCGAGAAACCCATATTCAAAAACAAACTGCCTCGATGAACTATTTAATATCGTAACGCAAAATAAAATGGGGCGTTACATCTGGTTTACCTTCTTCTCAAAAATTCAAACAAACTATCAAAATTATCAATTGTATTTCCATTAATTTTTTGTGTTATCTTTGTCTTATATTGCAATTTCTTCGTAGTAATTATTTACGAATTTATTGATTTTGGTATGTAAAGATTTCTTTTTCGTTGTAAATAGCCAGTATTAGATTTCCCAGAAACATTCGATTATCGAAATCTAGACAAGCCATTACAAAACTACAAATATACCAGTTTCAGGTGTCAGATGATGTCAATACTTGTAAAAAAGCACATTGTTTGGAATTACTTGAGTAGTACAAGTACTAGAACACAGGACATATGAATTTCTAAACAATTTTTGACAGTTGCCAACGTAAGATGAGGTAAAATAAATTAATTAGTCAAGAAGCAAGTTTATTGCTCTTATATTTCTGCAACCATTTTGAAATTATGTAAGTGCTGTAATAAGAATTGTACTAAATATTACTGATTAGGAGGGTAAATTAGGTGTACTTTCGCTACTGCCTCGATGGGCGACCGGTCCCGCCTCTTGCAGCAGTCGATACCACGACGGCGAAATTTGAACCTGCGGTCGAGAGTACCTCTCCCGGTTCGTGCGTTCCAGGTTTCGCTTAGGTAAAATTAGCTAAAGTGACGCTCGATCCCGCTGGAGTAATGCAAAAGCGCCTCCGAGGGCAACGGTAGTGGCTTGGAGCAAAAATGTTGTAGTTTTCCTGAATAAATTTTGGCAAATATGAACCAGTTTATTTGATACAGATTAGGTTAAAAATTTCAGCACATATTTGTAAATTCAGAAATAAATCGAAAACGATTGTGATGCTCCTTAATATCACTGTAACTATACCGTGTGTCCACAGGAGGACGCACCATAGGGATAACCTAATAGAATAAAAATATCGCCTAATGCTGTGATCTCCGGCACGCTAAAACGTTGTTTTCTGGCTTCTGACTCGCCACTGTATGAAACAATATTGTTATAAATGGTACAAGAAAAGGGACGGTGGTCACAGCACTGGTTGATATTTATATTCTATTAGCATTATCTTATCTCTATGGTGCGTACTCCTGTGGACACACGGTATAATACACAACATCTATGTTTTGAACTCAATCAAGCAGCTTTCCGATTGGCGGATGTCCCCGCGAACAAATGCTCGACTCTCAGGCGACTGGCCCTGATTCGGTTCTCATTTAACATGGAGTGAAAAATATCTCAGTATGTGGAGAGTATATACTGCAGCAAAAAAAAACTGCATATTCTTATTTATGCACAACGAAACTAGTAATTGCTCGTTTTGCGATAGTGCATCATTGTGTTCCTTTGGGAGTTTGTTCAGTTCCTTTTCGTAGGAGGACTCATAATTCATGAAGCACGGTTCGCCACAGGTTTATGTGTGTTTAACTAAAACTTTCCACCAACTTCTCAGTCTTGCCAAGTTACTCGAAAGTTAAACATTAATATATGATAGTGTTTATTCTCAAGTCGAATTTTTAAAAATTAAAATTGTAGTAGCTTAATTAATATAACGAACTGCTGAAACACCAAAAGTGATACTAATAAATACTAAAAATTCAGCATATCTAATACATAGCTGAAATATTTGCGATTGAAAAGAGCAATTTGTAAGTTTCTTAATTAAAACCCTCAGACCTTGTTTTCTGGGGTATAATAACACTGTGTAAAATAACAGGCAAAAAAAATGGATCCTAATAAAATTCCCTATACGGAACAACAATAGTTAACCGTGATGATGACGAAAACGACTTTCATTTTTTGTCTGATGAGGACAGTGGCAGCGATAAAAGTGACGCAGAATATGAAGAATTTTTTAGTCTGCAGGTCAATAAAAATAAAAGTTGCATGCTTATATTATCATGTGCAAGTATGTATTAGAAAAAGACATTGTAGGGCTTTAAAACTAATTTTAAAAAATTGAATTCGAGGCGGGTCACCAGAGACCCATTTCCGCACTCCGCGTAACTGAAATTATTTCCGCTGGGCGAGGGTTAATTTGTATATTAGTTACTGAAAAGCAATACAAAGCTAAGAATTTGTAAACATTGATGAAATTACTAGCTTCCGTTCAAACATAAATTTTCAACTTGAGCTCAAGTTTTGCATTCGAAGGTGATCCATTTTTTTAGTTTGCCCAAGATAAGAAGGCATATTATGAGGATGCCTTAAAAAAATCAGATAAAATGTGGGAGCACCTGGAGGTATATGGCTATGTACAGTCAAACTACGTGTATTTCGCTTCTATGGCTTCTACCAATTCAAGGTGTTTTAAGTAAAATGTTAGTTGAACACTATAGGGCAGCTAATCTTTCATTGTGGGACGAAAAGCTATCAACACCATCTGCGGGAATGTTGAAGGCATATGGTATTCGATTTGTCCTGCGTACAGTTTCGAGTCCACGCTGCTGATTTTAGACCGTTGGAATGAATGATTTTGCGTTAAACGCAGAATGTTGTGAAACATAACCAGAACCGCTAGTACACTTTGCTCGTATGTAGTAGGCAGATATTAATATTATTTGTTAGGCCTTTTTAAATTAATTTCTGGGTGATCTTCCAAGGAAACAAGAATTACGTACACTTCGGTGCAAATGCCGGCCGCCAGTTCAGCGTTTGGAGGTAGTTCTTAAGAACGAAGGTGAAATGGTAGAACAATAATTGACTGAATGCCCAGAGCGCCAACAATTTTTGAAATAACGGCGAATGCACCCCGGTGATCTAACGAGAAATTGTAAACTCAATACCCAGGCTATATCACACTTTCTGAAAGATAGCTCCAAATAAATGCAATCAATCGTAAATAACTCGCCCTGTATACAGGCAATAAAGATCATATAATTTCGTGTAAATATTACAGTACAAGTTTACAGTAATTATCACAACAAATAGCATAAATCGAAATCCCTCTAAACTAATTAATACATGCTATAATATACTCACAGTTTTATGACACTATCAGCAATTCATAGCACGTTAAATCAAAGCAGCGTCACAAGCTACTTAGCTCGCAAGAGGTCCTGGGCTCAGTTTTGGAGGTAACTGAACGCGGTTTTCGAGCTCTCGGCCGAAGCAAACGGCGCTGCGGCAGCGGGGTTGAGGTGCCAAAACCAGGAGGTTAAATGAACCCCCAATACGGGTCCTTCTTGTGCCCTAGATAGGTGCTGGCGACAAGGAAAAGATGCTCCGTGAAGGTTTAACACCGTCTAATCACACAACACCAAACGAGCGGCGCGCCAGAATTCAGCGAGGTGACTGGGCCCAATATTTCGCTGGTTTGGCTAATTAAAAACCGGCATCAATTCCGCCTGATACTGCTTGCTGTGAACAAGGAGAGAGGTCGGAATAGAATACACAATGACAGGGGCCCTAGCGCGTCTAGTTACTCACCCCAGATTATGGTTTTGGGTACATAGAACAGCTCGTGGTTGCAATTACCAACAAAAAATCTACACAAGACGTAGGAAAAACTTTCTTTAATGGGCTCGGGACCTTAAAGCCACGAAAACGTAAGGGCTTGCATATCACCGTCACATAAAACTAACCGAAAGCCCTACTAAACATCCCCGAAGCTCGTGAATTGCTACGGCACTAAACTGCTCGTTTCAAGCTGCGAGCGAAAAAAAAACGCGTCGAAGCCCGCAATCGGCTTTCCCCAGATAAAAGCACATCGAGTTATCACGGCCAAATGTTCCATTCACGCGATGCGCGGGAAAATACCATTCGAATTCGAAATTAAGAAAGGCGGCGTAATGTAAACGTGACATATTATTTACGACCCTTTTGCTTGCAAATATCATTTATACTATTTATATGCGTCCCCGATAGAATGCACTGCCGTGGCATCACCCCTACTAAATCACCGTACTATTAGGGGATCACGGATTATAGACCAGCTCAATGCTACCCGCTGTGAGATACTCCTCGCACTATCGTGTGTTCGATATAGCGTATCAATTTACATTCCCAATCTGTTTTATTGTAAAGCAAATATGCAGTGACGCTTACAGGTGGAATAAACTCCAAGTCGATGAAGATAGGGTAAGTTCGTTCAGTAAATAGGACAACTTTTTTTCAGTT
The DNA here is from genome assembly GCA_940337035.1 of Agriotes lineatus. Lineage (NCBI taxonomy): Eukaryota > Metazoa > Arthropoda > Insecta > Coleoptera > Elateridae > Agriotes > Agriotes lineatus. The sequence goes on along the minus strand of OW679196.1, from coordinate 96,670,904 downwards.
GTCTGCGTCGCATACATCTTCAGGCTAGGGTAAACAACTTAGTGGCGCCTAACAAATGATAATCACCTTTGATGTCTTGGTGGTTAAAAATTGGCCACTGGCCCGTAATAAGAGGACGAAAGCGTCTCTACTGAGTGCGCGTTCAGATTAAGCACCCAATTCCCATTATAGCAGGCTGTGTGCATTTTCCATTCTGCTGTATATCCTAAATGGGGTATTTGCTAAATGAACCACTAACTGAATTTCTGTATTGATGAAATTCCTGCCTTTCCTTATTTTTAGCGTGGGATATGCTTTTCTCTGGGAGTTGGTTTGCAGTTTACGTAACATATTGTGATATGCCTTTGGGATTTGAGTGCTTGCGTTTTAATTATTGTGGTTGAATGTTTTGGCTTGTGATTGTATTGCGGTTGTAGAGAGGCTGTCTTCTGTTAATGGTATACGCCAGGCTAGTCTGCCCTTTCAGGAACAAAACTGGTGCCCAAGCTTAATGGAGTATTTTCGTGGTCATTTTCTTTGGGTTTCTTTCCATCTGTCTAAATATGAGTTGGCGGTTTTTAGAGCTTGTGTCCTAGAAATGGCCCCACATCTTCTGTCTTCTGTCTTTACATTATTCGAGCAAGTTTTAAAAATTAATGCGTATATTGGGTTACGCTTCTACGTCAAATTTCTGAATTTTGAGTATATTTGAACATGTGTAGTTTTAGAAACTTGAAGTTTACAACTGATACCTTCCATCGGTAAAATTTCCAGTTTGTTGGGAGAGCTATTCTATATTCCCGGTTTTAATTATCGATTCGCCAGATAGTTTATTGCGCCGTGGGACGCACTTTTAGAGTCCTTTCATTACACCCTTTACAAGCAGATCTATGTCAGGCTTTTGAAGTTATCTTCAAGTTAATCTTTCACTAATTCTTCGATTACAGCTGTTCTTAATATCTTTAACCTGCTCCAGTTCACCTAACATACTGCGAACAAACCTCTGCCATTGCATTGTTTCAAATGAGGTTGCTGCCGTGCCTTCTTGGTTGATTCATACGGAAAAAAACCTGTTAGCCTTCAAAGTATGATACTGGTCAGAGAGGTGTATAATGTATACTGACCCAAGTGTGTAAGTGTTATCGCTGTAGGTCAACCCTATTCCTCCCGACACATACATTGAGTATTTCGTAGCAGATTCCTTATAACAGGGATTACTTCGATTCGAAATTATTTATAATTAATTGATTGCGGTTTGCAAAGATTCAACAACATTAGTTTCTTTTCATCAAGGTAGTTTAATAACAATATCTGTTGTTGGTTGTACGTTTATGGTAATTGCAAACTATTTTTTTTTAACTGCGAGTGTTATTGATAAGTTTTCTTAGCTCAGTTTGCACAATCGATTCCTGTATGTTAATTAACAATGACTTTTTGTAATGGACCCAAAAATAAATAAAATAGCTCTTACAAGTATGACACAGCTTTTAACACTTTGTCCATTATTATCGTCGAAAAATATATGCACGTGCTATATCGAATGTTTCTATTGTGATTTTAGGCGATTTTAACGGCTTCTATATTTTGCAAGAAATTTTAAAAGCCGGCATCGCATGGGTTGTTTCGTTAGGTAAGTGAATAAATAAAAACGCACTTCGTAGTTCCTTAACGCGTTATTTAAAGTAACATCTTTGCTGCACTATCTTTAGCACTACCACCGTCTCCAAATTTCGAGGGTAATATTGAGATGCAATCGAGCCACATCTACCAACATGTAAATGAATATTAACTGTGTGTTGAGTCTGGTTAATTGAAATGGACTTGTAGTGAAGATAAACAGCCTTTTGGAATGCAGAAAGAGCCATTAATACGCTATCCAGTAGGAATATTTGATAATTATATGTAGTAAGACTACAATATTTTTATGGTAATGACAGAAAAACAGCCAAAGACTGCAAGTATCATACTTTGAAATTATATCAGATTAATTTCTCTTCTGCTTCATTATGAAAAGCTTTTGTCAATTGAATGTTATCATTCGGTTGCGTACCTCCCAGCATAGTAGTTAGTTTTGAATTTGAGAGTATGCTAGGCTTAATTTTAGATACTTAAGTTTCGCTCAGTCGCTTGCCAGCGCTAAGTAATTAAACTTTTATGCCTACCTTCGGCTTCCGTATAACTGTGGAATATTATTGTGGTTGACTATTTGTTGAAATATTTAGTGTTACATGGTTTACATAATCAGTGTTATTAGACTGATGGTTTAAGCAAGTTCTACTTGTTTTTATTGTTTTTGAATATTATTTACTTTGTGGTTTAGTTTTCCAGCTTTAGGTTTTCTAGTTTGAACTGCTTTGAAGTGACGCCCCCACACAGGTAAGGGGTTTTGTTTAGGAGTCGGTCAGATGGCACATTTGCTACATACATCGTCAATTCTAAACTACCGAATACGTTTCAGGAAAAATGTATTATTACTATTATTATATAAAAATTACGTTCTAAATACCAGATGAAGAATGCTTTATTCTAGACAGATGATTTACTTTTTTTTATTACAGGTAGATTATTAAGATACTTATAGGTAATCTATTACATTGCTCTGGAAAGATGAATCTTCTAACTTTCACTACATTATTTTGCAACATTTAATTTATAATAGTATATTATACATCAAGGTAGCGAAGCGCAGTATTATAACCTGAGCGCATATTAGATACTGAGCGCGCAGCGCGAAGTATCTTAAGCGCGAAGGTTATAAGACGATTCGCTACCGTGGTGTATATACTATTTTATACACTACCAAACGGCTTAATACCTAAATTCCCAACAAATTTCGAAAATAATTTAACTGTCAACCTGACAATACAGCTTTTTAACACGTCAAAATTAAAATATTTATATTTGGTAACTTAGCAATTTATTAGTTACCACGGTGAAAATTGTTTATTTTACTTTCTCTCCCTTGGTGGAGAAAATCAACTTCACGACCTAAAAATGGGCCAATAACGATGCGTTCTGAGACTAGTAGTGCAAAAAAGCATTTATTATAGTAACCCGGGTAAGAGAATGACGTCAGTATTGGGGAACTAGGTCAGTTGCAGCTGACAGAAATGGCACTTTATAGTTAGCACCTCAGTTTGGCAGGTTTTAACCTAAAGTATTATTGACTCAAAGCTTTAAATTAATTATGATTTTTACTGATAAACAAAAACGGCGTATGTAGCACTTGCCACAATAATCTTAAACAGGGCCTGCACCTCTATTCTTAGGGACTGCACGCGTTACACGAAGCACTCCTTGTTGATAGGCCTACAAATTCTGTCAAGTAATTTTGAAAACAAGATAGAAGCTTTCGAAAAAACCTTACAGAAGTTTAACTTTTTGGATTTATCAGTTTCCAAAGTACGAGAGTGTAAAGTTTGAACAATGCTAATTTTTTTATTGACATTCCACTACAGCTAAAAAAATGGAGTCTGGTCAACTGCTAGTAAAAGAAGAATTATAGGGCCAATATTTTTTTAGGGTGAAAGCTCTTAACAACCACTGATATGGGATAGAAACATAGTCTTCATAGACATGTTATATGATGAGGAAATAGTAGTAGCTATCCGAATAAACCTAAACTCTTTAGCGGAATTCTTTTAAAATTTTGTAATCAGTTTAGATACATCAGTGCCATTTCCACTTCGGTATTGTGATATAGCTCTCTGTGATTTTTTCCTATATCAAAAAAAATCTAGATTTGCTATGCCTGTTGTTGGATCGTGGGAGGGCCAGTGAAAGTTGTCTGGAGTACAATACAGCTGGCTACGTCACTGGTATGGAGGATATCAGGTAGAATAATAGAAATATAATCGTAGATATCCATAGTACACAGAAAATTCGGCAAATATTATTAATTCTGTTAACAAAAGAATCAGTACATGCATACATGAAACTGATGGTCCTATAGCCCATCTCGTTTACTTTAAGATCATTTATTTAATATTTATCTAAATATTTCTGTCAATTTGTATTTCTTCTTTTTTTACATTAGGCTAGTGGTCTATTTTATAGGTCCGTAGAGTTGTGGTTATATGAGCCACCTTCACTTCTAAAGCGGGTAAATGGCTAGGCTTGCCCGTCGATATCGAGGACGAGTTCCCTTGTTAGGGGTTAACGACTGTAACACTTGGTAACTTTAGCAATTTTTAATTTGATGCTTAAGATCAAGTTTCATTAGTTTACGTTATTTATTACCTACTACACGCGGGTAGCTCTGAATCATATTTGTCAACAGCTGGAGCAGGAAAGTCGAGTCAAGATTATACAGGTGTTTATTTTGTTTAACTCTATTACAAAAAATATGGGTTTTAAAATTATTTTTAAAAACAAAGTTTTTTCGGGGGTCCCTGCATTCCGGACGGGGTAGCACTCGCTAGTGTAAGATACAAAAGGTCTTCCCTGCGATGTGGAACTCGAATGTCTAAAAACAAACCAAAATTAAATAATTTATTTTCAGCTCGTCGGTCCCGGGTTTCTCTAGATTTTAGGCTTGATAAGGCAAAAGATGGAGTGATTTTGTTGTAGCTAACAGCCTACCTTAAGCCTGGCAAACGTGACCGCTTGCCATGCTAGGTAAATGAGTTTAGAGTCTTTACATCTCTATAACGGCCTTCGATCTCGGCGTTTCGTTAAAAATCGCCGCCAAATTTGAAGCGGCCCCAGTGCGGGCTCAATTTGTAATTCAAATAGTAAGCGAACTAGCGAACTCGGTGAGTCTTAGTGGCCAGCTGTCGGGAGAAAATATTTATTGGCAGGGTGATATTACAGGCTACTGGGCACGTATTTAGGTTACTCTAAGCAGCAAGATTTTCCATTGCGCTCAAAGGTTAACAGAGCAGGGTTTCCACAAAAAGTCACACCAGTACCACAGGTGTTAGCGTGGTAGCCGGGCAGCGAACGATTTAAAAAAAATCTATAGTCGCAGAGAATCAAACTCGGACCGGAAACCTGCAAGTAGAACAGTGTCTCGCGGAGATATCAGCTCATCCAACTTTCATTTTCTGTTTGTGTAGAAAACATACATTTGTTTCATAAAATCTATTTAAATTAAAGTGTGGGTTGCGTGACTCACAGACTCCTGAATAGTTACAAAAGTTACACTAGTAGTGTTAATGTTCCAACTCTAGTCTGCTTTAGCCAAACAAAAAAGCATCTTTCTTCCAGGTCTGCTCTGATGAAGATTTTAAAACACGTGTTATTAACTGTCTTAGTTCAAATATACATATGTCAAAAATTGCTATTCGCTCAGTGGTTTTCAGAGTTACTAGCTATAAACTCCACAGATTATTCAACTCACTTGTCATCTATCCAAAACTGAACAATAAGAATAGAAGATTTGACGTCTTTGAGCCAATAAAAAAGAACTATATTGACAATTTATAGTAAATCTTTTTTGAAAATTTTTAATAATGAAAATAATAGACAACTTTCACTAGTGGTAGATTAAATATTTAAAAAATATATATTAGAATAAGTCAATATTAGTGTTCTATTACTATGGAAATTCCGTAGTTTGTTACTAGATTTACTGAAAACTTATTTGAAAAAGTAGTTTGGTTCATTGAATAGTCCTTCGAATACCATTCTTAATCAAAGTTAAGTAGAATATTTTTGCGGTGGCATCTCTACTCTTGTCGCTTGCGCTTAGGATTAGGAATCGTGCTAGCGCACTTGTCCTAATCGAACCTAAGCGCAATGGACATTCGTGATACCACAGTAAAAATATTCGACATAACTTTGACTACTCATAGTATTATAAGCGAATATTTCTAAATCCAGCTTGCTGCATTTGCACTAATAAGTAAATTCGTTTGGCAGAACAAGGGATTTTATTTTTAGAAGGTAGTATATTATTCACCGATACCCAGGAAGTGGAGTCAAAACATTATAAATAATTCAGCAGTCCATTGAACGAGAAATTTATTAAATTTAGAATTGAAGGGTGTACACGATTTACATAAGTTTATATTCATGGGAACAGCAATACTCCGAATCTGAATTTCAAAGTAAAGATTAACCCTTTTAGTTAAAAAAAAATATAATTATACTTTCAGTCTGCCTCTAAGAGGAGAGGAAGTAGTCTGGCATATTTTTGAAAAGCGAAGTTCAACTTTTAATGAACATTACAAACTAGGAGATTAATCATTTAGTAAAGAAAGCGGGAACTTAAATCGTCATTAGGGAAAAATGAGGCCAGAGCAGTGCTAAATTTAATTAAGACCTAATTACATCTTTGAGGTAATCTAGACGATTCATAACTTTCTTATCGAATTAAGTTTTCCTGAATTAACTAATTAAATAACTCTGGAGCTTGTGTATCAATGCTGTTCTAATTTTGCTAAAATTATGATTATATTTATTACAACTGCAACCGGCCCTTTAATTACCTTATCGCTTTTACGCTTCGTTAAAGCGCCGTAACTGGACCCGCAGCTAAAGTCCACAAAATTACAGAAAATTGCCCTAAAAGATAAAATAAAAAATGTTTTTGCTGAAGGCTACGTGGAGGGAAATATCAATTTGTAATGTAAATAAAATGTGACCAATGAAGTGGAAGCGAATAACGAGTGGATACATAATGATTATATAGCCGGTTGGTAGTCATTTAACTTTTCCTTGAATTTTTTTATGCTCAACAATGTAAAATTTACTAGCCCAGTTCGGTTTTAAGCATTTAATTTTTTTATAATGTCCAGATTTTGTTTTTTAAATGGTTGTTTATGCATTTAATAGATTTAAATATATGCAGCTTCAGAGAACTTTATAAACTGTTCAGTTCCATACAGGGTGTTTTAAAAAAGGATGGGAAACCGAAACTCCACAAATTAACGAAGCAATTTAGTAAACTTCTATACAACGCTGCGCATTGTTTGTTCTTTCGAAATTTGTTAAACTTTTACCTGCTTGGTTTCCCAGACAATCAGCAATTCCGGATGTCGATATTTTTACATGAGTTGCGATAAATTGTCATTACACTAGCTTTAAACCAAATGACGTCAAGTTTGAGCTGCATACATTTTGAGCTTGGGTACGTAACTTGTTAAAAGCATATATTATTGACGTATATTTTGCTCTATCTGCTTATATCGATGAGAATGGTATTCCCTTAGACGGTGTTCCAATACTTTCGTAATATCCTAGATATACAAAAGCATATGCACTAGTTAAACTCAGACCTATCGCACATAGCACACCCATTCTTTCGTCTTCAAACCAAGCTAGCTTTCAGAATTGGAAATGGTTTTAAATTTCTAGGGTTGACGAACCTTCGGCTTGTAACGACGACCGAAATTTATTTCGCGTAGTGCATTTCACTTTCTAACGAAGGACTGACTGCACGTTAGACAGGTCCTAAAACCAACATTTGCATTCATTTCCACCTCGGAGACAATGGCCTAAAAAGCTTTTAAAACTCGGATGTAACTTACACGTAGGTACATTCTATCAGTATCGATTTACACTCGAGTTAGCTTTGGTGAAGGCAGTATCTTCGCTTGCTTTCACTACAATTACCTTTTCGGGTTGCTTATTAGTATAAGGTGCTCTTATATTATTATTTTACGACACTGTAAACACTTTAAACTGAAGTAAGAACCTGCTGGTAGAATTTTATTCCCTTTTGACACTTTTAACAAGAACAGAAAAAGCTCATTTTTATTTTAATAATTTATAAATCGTTGTTTAAGGAAATGCATATAAAAAATCGAGAAACGGCTTCTAAGCGAGTCTTTAATGTTATTCATATCTGAGAATAATGACTCACAAGCATAGGTAGATGAAAATATTGTTAAGATAGCAAAAACCAGCTTCTTCAGACTGCTAAATGTGTCTGGAATTGAATTCCAAGTTTCCATAATTTTGATATTGGCATTTTTACTTATATTAACTGATACATATAGTCTTTCTATTTCATTAAATTCCAACTCTTTCCCTGTTTCCAAAAATTTTTGAATCCATATTGAACTAGACTGGAAATCAATCAGCTGCATTTCAATTTCTTCAATTTCCAACCAATAAAATTTGGCCAAGTTCAGTTTATCAAGTGAAGTTACATCAGGATATATAATAAATTTCAGTGTTTCCGATAATTCATTGAACTGAGAAAATCTCGCTGAAAATTCTTTGATTGAAGAATTAATTACCCAATTAAACTCTTCAGTGACTTTTGCTTGGTCTGGTTTTTCATTTAAATCCAAATCTCTGGAGATTTTTTTCAAGTTTAGGAAATACTTGTAGTTTTTGGTAACAATATCGTTACTGAAAACATGCAGTTTAGCTTCGAAAGCATGAATGAGATCTATCATAACAATAATTGTTTTATTTTCGCCTTGAAGCTTCATGTTCAATCCATTGTTAAATATAAATTGTTTCGATTAGGTACCTAAATTCCTTAATTACTGCCGTGCCCAAATTATTTTGTGGCGTGCCATCAATGGCACGCGTGCCAATGGTTCGCCACCCCTGACCTAAGCAATAACAGTAACACTTGGTAATGCTACTTACATCAATTTTCAAATAAAAAAATATTTCCGGCGGTGGTATTCGAACTACAGCGCCTGCAAATGCGATTTTAACTCCACCCATGTGTGCTCATGTAGGATCTCTTGCGTCTGTACGTTGCGCCGCGGTATTAAACAGAACGCAATTATTGCTGACTCGTTTTTACTCTTTCTACATTTACCCTGTATCTGTTCGGTCCCATTATCGCCAAGTGCAAATCCTGAGTTATGTGGAAATTACTACTTTCATTTATTTCTCAGTTACAGCAAAAATAAACAGAATTTATTTTTGTAAGTTGCCCATCCTGTATATGTTAGGTCCAAAATATGCCATTCTTCTTCAAGGGTAGAAACAGGTTTTGTACATAGCTTAGGAGCTACGTAAAAAATTATTATTTTCGTTTAAGTAATGGTTCTTGAGTTATTAGAAAAATAGAAAAGAAAATAAGATGCTTACCTTGTATATATTTTATAGACATTTTCTCGGTTTTATGCCAGGAACGCATATAATCTGATGCAAAATATCGTTTTTCTCCAGCAAACAATTTTTGAGTTATAGCTGCAGCAAGCAGGCAGACAGACAGATAGAAAGATAAACAATCAGGCAGACAAACAGATAGACAGACAGGCGAAATTGAGAAAACCTGTTTTTAGTCACGTAGGTACCGTGAGACGTAAATATTGAAGAAGTTTCGAAAGGTATTTTTTTGCGATTACAATACTTTTTTCATATTTTAGACGAGGGAAGCAATAAACTAAAATTAGCACGTCTCTACTAGCAATTTTCATACTACTTCTACAAAACGTACAACTTGTGCAGAACTAAACCATAAACACATAACAATGTCCAAAAAAATCTTTCCGGAAAATTGCAACTATTTAGTATTAATGACGCACAGTTTACACAATGATCTGGGCAGCAGAAATATTAGCAATATGGGTTCAGGGAGAGGCTCCCCATAGGTGTGCCGCACTTCTGGGCTTGGATCCCGCACTCAACGACCAGGCATGCTGACGCAATTAAAACAATAATGTCGTCAGCTTCCCACAAAGCATCGCGAAACGGCGTCTAACCAGGCTATCTTTACCTTCGGCGTTGATTGGCGCACTTTTTCGCTGCAACGTCGGAAAGCGCGAGAATTCACATAGGCCTCAGTTCCAATGAAGAATATGCTCTTAACGTAAATTATACAGCACAAAAGTTACAGCTCAGCTTTATGCTAGCGGCTTTTGTACTTTGAAAGACTCTGTTGAGACGAATCAGGCCCATTGCAGTGTTTAACTTTTAGTGAAAAGATAGGATATTCTCAAAAGTCACACTGCAAATTTATCTCTTAAAAGTCCGAGTGGTACAAACAGACAATCAGATAGAATCTCCCTTAAGCATCAACCTAAAACACATCATTGATAGTTAAACTCAATTGGTGATTTCTACACGAGACGTAAAAACATTTTTTAATAGCACGGGGATATCTTCTTTTAAATGGTTCTAAAATTATTTGGCATGATGTGCCTTTTAAGCTAGAAATAGTAGTTACAGATCCCCAACCGCACATTAAAATTAATTTTTACTCTAGATCATATAAACATAAACTGAAAATCTCCTTGCAAAAGGTTTATACAATCGGTAAAGGAATGTACGTTTTCATTTAGCTCCCTATGTGGTTTTAAAAGAATGCATAATTTTGCTTTAACGAAGTCAGGTATGGATCAACTCAAATGGCATTCAATTATACAAAGTGTTTCATTAGCATTATTACAAACATTAACAAATGAAAATAGATGCAGTCGTAATAGTTGAGGCGTTAGAAGACAAACTCTGTCAGTATGCTGCAGTTTTTAAACATGGACAGCTGCTTTATATAGTTGCAGTTGTAATCTAAGAAAACATTTTAAAATGGGATTATTTGGTGGATATTTTCCAAAATGGCGACCTGAGGCTAATAGGTTCCATGAATTGTTAAGTAATAAGGTATTTGGTGGCGTTTACACATGTGTTTAACTTGAACGACACGTACATCAGGTGAAAGCACGACATCAAAATTAAGCAATATAAGATTATGGTAATATAAAATATAAAAATTGTTTTAAGAAGATGAAAATAAAAACTTTGTTTTTCTCTAAGTTTTGGCATTTATTCTCTGAAATTGCCACACATCAGTGTGCACGGGACACCAGTACATTTGCAAGAGCATGGTTATGTGCTCCACAGTCGAGTCCACGCTTTATCTAGCTGCGTCCAGCCACAATGAGCTGGAGATAGTATATCAGTGATGATAAGATCTGTCACACCCAGTACAGATGCCCAACTTGGTATATGGCTTGAAGACTGTTGCCTTTACGTGCTGCTTGAACAGTATGAAGTTCAATTGCTGTACCACCGTATACAACGACCGCAAAATGCTCTAACGGTTATCTAACGTTCGTCTACTGTGTAGGTAGTGGAATGCAAATAGCAGGTCAAAGAGTTAAAGGAAAAATAGGAAAAAATATTTTTGAAGATGTCCACTCTATATTTCCATGATCAAGTTTTAAGCCTTTATGATTATAATAGCAATTAACAGCATTTCAAGCATATTAAATATTAGTTTAGAAAATTTCCCAGAAATGTGCTAATTTAATTTTTGCAAACTGTATTAAATAGCATTGGCCTTGATAATAATTTGTAAAACCATTATAAAATAGTGTTAATCTTGATTTGAACAACAACTTGTAATAAGAGCATGCTTGGAAATACTGTAACCATGTAAGATCGAAGAAAAACAATTGGGGGACAGGCAAGCCAAGCTGAGAAGTGATATTAATTATAGCTTCCCCAATAAATAAATATATACCTCTTCTCAATTCAGTGTGATTGAAATAAATTCTATATGCTTTGGGTACGCTGTAGTAGGTTGCATTAATTCGTAGCACCTCTTGCTATTCGGGGTCGTGTACGAGGTTGAAGCAGTGTAATTGCAGCCCTGTGAACTAGAGGTAGACAGTGACCTTTGTGGGAACCAGTTGTGGCCCAAGGTGTGGGGCAACGGTTAAATTGGAGTCATTTTCGGAGCGGTTGGGCTACAGGGTCGTTATGCAAGGCATCAGCGGCTTGTATCTGTAAGCCAACGGAGAAAAAGTGTCCAAGCATCGTGGAACTTGCTGGGGGCTCGGGTTAAGCCCCCTTTTCCATTGGAAAGGCAACATAAACGTCAGGAAGATGAATTCTAAAAGATTGAATTTGGTGATTTGCAAGTAGCGTCGGGTTTTTGTGCATTTCCGACACACGCGTTATCTGAGTGTTTTTTATTCGTGACGTGCATTTACTTACCGTTAAATTTAAATAATAATAAATACTGGTATGTGCCCAGACGAGATGTTTTAACAATAAAAGTGGTGATAAGCAGAATTTGGTGCAAAAATTAAAATGTTGATGATGTGTGCATGAAGCATAACCTAGAGAAGTTGCTGATGATGGTACGTGAAAGCAGTCGGTGGTAGCAGTTGCAAAGTCCAATTTGCCAAATCAAAGAAAAACATAGATTATATAAACAAATACCAGATCTGAGTAGAAAGCAAAGAGTTAAAAGAACTAAACTGCTAATTTGAACAACGAACAAACTGATTAAAAACAAATATAAATAAATTTAAAGACAAGCAAATTTAATAAAGTTAATAGTGCTCAAGAGAATAGTTTAATAAACGATATAACAGGAAACATTCATTATAGCATCATTATAATTAGTTTCATTACGTGAAATTTAATTTAATACTAAATTTATAACTAACGATATCTTGATAGAACCTAGTAATATTTGAAAATAGGATTTATAATAAATAAATACCAATTGCTTCATATGAAAGTGTTACGAGCTTTTATTGTGTATGTTCTAACAAAATTGTACAGTCCCAACGAGATTAAGGGTCGAACAATTAATTTTGTTACAAGTGCATGCTCTAGCTGTGGACTAAGGAAGGTAAGATTAGAATATAACGTGATAAAACCCTGAGATTGAATAATTCATAATAATTCATTTCAATTATATTAAAATAAAGTCATAGGACCATGGCAGTATATTATATACAGTGTTAATCTATATGTGCATAGTTCTGATTGTTGGCGTAACTAACAAGTACTAACATTTAATACGGTTACTAAATAATTCAAGATGGTAATCTCACCAAAGAATTAGAAGCATTGCTACCTCTACCGAGCCAATCAGGTGCAAATTGAGACTATCTAGCTACGGTATTCAGAAAAAGAGGTGGTAGCATACATTCCAATGATAAATTTAGTAGCACGGTACTCGAGGAATGCAACATGGAGCAACAAAAACATAATATGGAGTGGCCTTAAAACTCGATTGCAAAACTGTCATAAGGACAAGCATAACGTGTACCACAGGGATAAGACTGTACAAAAAAAGAGATTAAAAGTGAGGACATAGGAGGTTCATGCAAAGTTGTGAAAATCAATGAATTATCAAGGAAACTAAGAAGATAATGGAACGACTACATTAACAGAGTAGATGACAACAGAGTGCATTTTCATCTGCCAAAGTTTGTAAATAACTATAGTTTCAAGTATTAAAAAAAAAATCGTTGACGTTGATTTTATATGTTACATCTCAAATTGTACTGTTGGTCTGATGATCTTTGTTACTCTGCTAGTTGGCTTTGCGTCTCAAAATTACAAATAATTGAAAATTATTTATTATCTACAGTGGCACAGGAAAGACTAGTCTTTCATTTATTTCAATTGAGCATGAAATGTCAGAAAATTCATTGATCAAAAACGATAGACGTATTGGCTCTCTGCTATTTTGTTTTAGATTATTTCAAGATATACAAAGATTTTCTATTTCCTTTGTAAAGTAGTTATTAAAATATAATTTTAAAGGTAAAACCATTATTCCCAAAATTTTAATTGAATGGCCGGGTGATGAAAAGTGGGTTTGCACAAGAGCTGCTGGATACCCAAGACCTTCACTGTAGATTCAGAAAATAGAATTGTCTTGTATACACACTCACTATAAATGCATATAATGCTAATCCTCGGAAAAAATGTATATACACCTGCTTAAATAATATCGTAATAGGGTATGCATGTACGTGTCGAGAAAGCCATTCTTTAGTTCCAAGTTGCTTTAGGGGAGTAAGTATTCCGGGTGAAGGTATATTAAATTTCAAAACTAGTGTGGATTTTCTGTTAAAGCTTCAATATCTCAGCTACATTATCATTACAAATTTATAAGGGCTGCATATGAAAGAAAATTATGCAATTTCCATGCAATTTGTTATCGCTGTGCTTGGAGCTGATTGCACCTTTCGACGAAATTGCACTTTAGAACGTCACATATTTCATAGCTTCAGATAGGCGTTCGCTATTTACCTTGGCGATATTGCATTCCTGATAAAAAAGTTAGTAAATTAGGTCATTTTATGCAGCTTGTGTGTGATGCAGTCTCCGGATTACACTTTCCACGTAAATGACAAAGGCACGTGTATATGAGATCACATTACCCTTTTTGGCCTTTTGAAAATGTAAAACCCAGGTATATAGATTAAAATGCTTAGCTCTTTTGCTTATCATGCAATATTATAAACTACAAAAGGGCCGTGGATATTAGTTATTCGCAACTGAGACATATCTCAGGCTAATAAAGTGAAAAATTCCTCTCCAGAGGGAGATTGACCCAGCGATTTGGAATTTGGCTCAGGCCAGAAACATGTAATAAACCCCAGCAGACTTCTGTTCACAACTCGACAAAACACAAGTATATATCACCCGAAACCTAGCGTTAGAGATAAGAAGAGATATTCTACACATTCTTGGGACGGAAACGGAAATGAACCGCCGAAGCCGCCATGCGGCATTGATGGAGTTTTAATAGTCCTAATGTCCCAACTTTTTACTAATTTCATTCTTAATTGCAATTTCACAGTGGTTCTAGCAAAGCTGTTAAAGGGCGAAATATAGATGCGTAGCAGATAATAGCTCAGTTCCTTATTTATTCTTATATCAAGATAGAGCCCAGACAACTAATATATGCTATCTAATGAATTGTATACATAAAAATGAGGAAAAGCTCTGTTCCCATTTTATTTATGTAAAGAGGGCTCCTCTAAGAGGTAATATATTTCGCATTATCGATGAAATTACTTGCTCTTATAAAGCTAGTACTTTTAATTATTAATTAGTTAAAAGGTAATTAGTGTTCTGATTGCTGTTAGCCCGAAGGAGAGCACCATGACGTACTCATGACCGTGAACATTAATTAAATCCTACAACGCCATCGCCTCCTTTACCGTGTTCTAGAAATTAAGACTTAATTTATTTAGATGTGCATATCGATGCTTCGTGAGAGACTTTCTTGTTATTAACCCTCGTAGCCCACCTGGGGTCTTTTTGGACCCCACGCGCTGTAGAATGTAGTTTTCTTATGTTTATCTTTGGTCTATTGTCTTGAAACCCTAAATATGCTTCAATAGAACTCCATAGGAGAGGATAATACTATTTTTTGTTGCTAAATTGTTATAGAAAAATATTTATACCGCAAAATATGCGCTTGGGGTCAATTTTTACCCCAGGTGGGTTACATGAGATAAAATTTTAATTTGTTTAGCCTTAGTTTTTATGTTCCGAAATACGTTTTTATGTAAGGTAGCATAATGTGCAACACCAACTCGCAGTTGTTCACGTTTCTACAAGTTGTGACACATTAGTTGCGTGGTAAAACTGCGTACTGCTAGTGTTTATAAATATAGCTCTCTGGGATAAACCCTCAATTACAGTTTGACTGACCTTGTCAGTACATACAAAAATACAACAGGAAGTCGTCGTTTCTTATTAGAACTAGGTGAGGAGCTACTAAAACCGGAAATAAAAAGAAGAATTCAAAATCCTCAAGCCAGGACAAGAAAAATTTGCAAAGCTGTTGAAGATGCCGGGTTTGGTAACTTACTTTTGCAATACAAGAACGTCGACAATCCAAAAAATAAACGGGGAAAGTGTAAGATTTGTCCACGACTAGATAAAAATACAAATATTTTGTGTGACATGTGCAATAATTTTGTATATAAGGAGTACCTTGAAACGTGCACATTGTGTTTTACATGTTCAAGTTTAACGTCAGAAGACAGTCACCCAAAATAAAGGCGTATAACTTAATATTTTATTAATTTTATTAAATTACCATATAATCTATCTTTATTAATGTTTATATTACTTGTTATAGTTTATTTAGAAATGTACTTACCAATAAATACCTTGAAACGTCAGAACTAACTTTTTATTAGAGTGAATTGCATAATTTTAAGTTGGGGTCAGAAATTACCCCAGGTGGGCAGTATGTAATATTAAAGCAGGTGGGCTACGAGGGTTAATTTCCATGCAAGGAATAAATACTTTAATCGTAGCTGGTAGCTCCTCTCCACTTTAATCGGATATTCTGTACAGATTTTGAATTTAAACTCAAATGTATTACATGTCTCGAACTTACAGAATCTTCGGAAAGAAAAAAAATAGTCGCAGGTAGGATAAGTGTAGAAGTTGTTACTGTTTAAAACTAAATGAAAGGACACATAAACAGGCAATAGGAATGCGCCTATATATCATTGAATGGGAAAAGGGTACTACTGAAAATTTTTTTGTCCGCCACCCGTCTAAATATGGCTGCACCACAAGAATACACAGCAAATTCGGGACACATTGTGAGACGCCATTTGCTGTTAAAGCTTGTAGGTATTGTGGAAGCGTTCCAATAAGATAAGAACTCTTACCTCGGCTACGAAACCTGGTTGTCTATGGTATAAGTTACTTGCTAGCTGCAATGTTTTTTCATTTTACCTAAAATTCATGAGCCTGCGTTCAGCTTTACAATATAAGTTTAACGTATGGAAGAAACGTGCAATCGGTAACGTGCTAACTCCCTCGCTGCCATGAATGAGAACATGCAACAAAACCTATCTGTCACAGTTGCATATAAGCGGTGACTAAAATGGCCTAACAAGATAAAGCAATCGGTTTCCCGACCAGAAATTTTATAAGTGACAGTACGGTTAGGTGCGTTGTCTCTGTGCAAGATGCAAAATAAATTTATAAGACGATTACGGACTTTACTATAAAACGTTGGCTTCAACGTGGTAGGAATTATTGGAAAACAAATCCAAAATAATAAAAAACTATTAATATGGACTCGAGCATAGATTTTTTCATGCGATGTTCCTTCGCTCGAGATGAAGCTAAGTGTCGCTCTGTTCATTTATGGCTAATAAAAAATATTTTCTGCTCGTTTTCTTTGTCAGAGAAGTCCTCGGTCAGTCATTTCATATTTTTTTTCAAGCTTCCATCAAAATGCGATGAACGGCATCTTTTGTCTGTCTTTTACTAGCATGTATAAACAGATCTTTTTTTTATTAATGAGAACCAGCTCAACACTTAACAGTATTATACATGGTTTTGTTGTTACAATGTACATGACTGATGAGGCGTATGTTACTAATGGTCTGAGGATCGCTTTGTACAGCAGGATGGTGCATTCTTTTCGCATTGGAGTACTGCGGTTGATGAGTGGATATAGCTGCCCCAGCCTGTTGTATCCTTGGTTGAGTTTAGTGTTGTTAGATGCTGTTTCTACGCTGTTTATGGCTCAGTGCAGGTCTGCGTGCTGTGTTATTATGGCGGTGTCGTCCGCGAAAAGCGCTACCTTGCTGTGGATTGGGACTGGCATATCGCTGATAAAAATGTTGAAAAGCGTTGGACCTAATACACTTCCTTGAGGAACCCCAGCATGGATGCTTTTGGTGTCCGATATGGTACCGTTAATGCGAACAGTTAAAGTTCTGTTTTCCAGAAACGAGAAGATGGTTGCTGTCCGGTATTGAGGCAGAGAAATATGCAGTAGCTTGTATTTTAATCCTTCTAACCAAACTTTGTCGAATGCCTGTGTTATATCTAGAAAAACCGCCACCGTGTATTGCTTGTTTTCGTAGCCGCGTTCGATAGTTTCTACGATTCGTTGGAGTTGTTGTAGGCTAGAGTGACCTTCTCTAAATCCAAATTGTATTGCTGGCGTTCTAGTATGACCCTTTCGAATAATTTTGAAAGCGTCGGAAGAAGTCTTGTGGGACGGTATGAGTTGCAATTTCCTTTGTGCTTTCCTTGTTTGTGAAACACCAGGATGTAAGCGAGCTTCCATTTGGTGGGGAAGTATCCCATCCTCAGACAGGCGTTGAATAGCGTCGCCAAGAAAGTCAGTGTTTTTTGGTTAATCTTTTAAGTACCACATTCAGTATTAAATCGCGGCCAGGAGATTTTCTTACTGACAGGTTTTGTATATATGTGCCAATTTCGCTCGGTGTTGTGGGTTGGGTGAAGTCATCCGGTATTGGTTGGTGTGTTTCAATATATGATGTTATATGGTGAGAGTGCAATCAGTTTTCTTCGGAGATTGTTGGCGTGAATGTATTTTCCAAGTGTTTGGCAAACAGATTGCTTTTTTCCTCATCGGTGGTATATGTTGCATCCTGTGTTTCAAGGGTTGGAATTATTTCCTTTATTCGGGTTATATTTTTGGTGGATTTCCATAGTTCAGTGCTGTTTGGTTCGAGGTTTTCAATGTACTTTTTGTATGTGAATATTCGATATTTGTCGATTTCTCTTCTGATTTTGTGAGTGAGGTTATTAACTTGGTTTTTAAGTAGCGGTTCTTTCGTTCTCTGCCAAAGTCGACGGGTTCTGCTTTTTTGGTTTATTAGGTCTAAGATGTATGCTGGGGGGATGTTTGGGTTGATTACTTTTCCATAGTTATAGGGTTTTGTTGATGATTGAATTGAATTATTGATTTTCGTCGTTAATGCTTTTATGTGGATGTCGATGTCAGAGGGGTTTGATTGGGGTTAGAAGGTGTGAATCTATTTTTTGTTGAAATTGTTCCCAGTCAACGAAACCTTCTATCATTCTGGGTATTGATTGTCTGAGTACTGGTGTAGCGGTAAAAGTAATCAGTACGAGGAGATGATCCGAGCCAAGTTCGGGTATCACACTCTGCTGGATTGGCATGTGGAAATTTTGTGTAATTATAACTTCAAGGATGTCAGACAAATTATCGCTTTTGTACGGATAGTACCTATATTCACTCGGAGCATATATCTGGAATTGATGTGTTGCAGCGAGGTGGTTTAGCTTGTTGCCGCTTGGGTTGTTGTCGCGGCAGCCCCAGTAGGTGCATTTACTATTCAAGTCGCCTATTATTAGTGTTGGAGCCGTGGTGTTGAATAGGTTCTGTATGTCGGCGTCTTTAATTGGTTTGTTTGGTTGTTTATATGCTGAAGTGATTTTAATTGGATTGAGACTGGTATTACTGACATTGACTGTAATTGTTTCAAGGTTTTGTGTTGGAATGTCTATGGGAGTGCTATGCAGTAATCGTTGTTTTATCATAATTACTACACCTCCCCATGCAGCACCGGTTGTTCTGTCTCTGAGGTATGTTTCGTAACCGGGTATTTTAAACGCTTCCCCTTCAGTTAGATGGGTTTCGGTTATACAGGCGATGTCGACAATATATATTGCTAGGAATGATATAAATAGTGCTCTTTGGGATCTGATCCCGTTGGCATTCCAGTTGAGGATTGCTAGTTTTTGAATAGGTTTAAGAGAGTTATCCATTGAGGATGTTTGGTACAATGTGAGTTAATATAAAGGATTTGATTTGGGGTATTAGAGGGATTATTAGGTCTTTGATTAATTGTAATACTGAGTCACGATGGGAAGGTTGGAGTGGTTGGGGGGTTTGATCTTTTGTTTGGTTGTCATGGTTTCGATTTGATAGCAAGGCTTGGTTGTAAGGGATGCTCTTTGGTGCATTTGACTAGTTTCGCTGCTGGCGTGCCGACCTGGGACTCACTGTTGTCATGCGCTGTCTTTGAAGTGCCAAGTGGTGGGGACATCCTCTGTAATTCACGCACTTTGGAGGGTCGCTGGTATTTTTTTACAAGCTTTGGGCGGGTAATCTTCTTGGCATTTGACGCACCTTATTTTAGCTGCGCAATAGTTTTTTGTATGGCCAAAACGTTGGCACTTATGACACTGCGGAATATTACTTGCCTTTCTCTTTGCCTCAACCGTCACTATCGAGTGGAATATTGTTTTTATATTATAAATTTCTTTTGCTGCTTCAGTTGCCGGTAATATGACTGCTCAGATTGGAATTGGGCTTTTTTTGTCTTTACTTAATAGACGAGTTACACTTTTTATGGGGACTTGTTTTGCTAAAAGTTCAGTTTTAAGTTCTTCCTCTGTTAGCGAGAGAGGTACGTTTTTAATGACCACCGACAAAGGTTTCTCGTTCGGGTCTTGAAAAGTGTGAAATTTTACTAAGTTGTTCATGTAATATTTTGTTAACTTGCGGTGGTCGTCATGTGATGTTAGGTTTACTTTTAAGTATTTACTGCTAAAAGCCGTTGTGAACTCTCTGTCTTCCGTTGTTGTTTTGATGTCAGCGATAATTTCTTTGTGGTTATTCGCGTTTTGTATGAAAATTGGTGGAACTTTAATAACCTTTGTGGAATTGTCATTGGGTCCTGTGGTTGTAGATGTCCGGCTATCTGTGTCGGGTTGTTGAGTTGACAGGAGGTAGTAGGGATTGTTTTTAATTATATTTTCTGGATTCCAAGAGTAACGTTTAACTACTTCACTCACTGGTAGTGTTAACTGGTCGGATTTTCGTTTAGCGGGGTCGGGCATGGTTAGTCTATTTGAATATGTTTAAATACTCAACCCCGAATGGTCAGTAGCTCGAGTTTTATATTACAATTAAAATTGTTCGTATGTTTTGCTCACTTAAACACGAAAAGTTTATGTTTAAATTGATATTAAACTACGTGACGAAAAATGCACCGTATGGTTAGCTGTTCGCTGAGATATCACGACCTCTCAGTCCGGCTGTTCGTGGGGCACTATAAACGGATCTTTGTCTTCGTCGGTTTTAACTTTTTGTCGACCTGTGTCACTTGAAAATTTACTGAAACAAAGTTGCATCACCATATAACATATCAAGGGTTTATGCAAACGTTTTTTTTCAGTTTAACACAACATTTTTTGTATTGTAATTCTTCTTCGTAGTTTCTAATACGCAACCAAAACAGAATAAGCTAATGATAATATTGTAACACTTCAATGTAAGCAGGAGAGCAAGCTGTAAATACCCTAAACAGATCTGTAACCAGTACTGTTCACCTAGCTAGCTCAAATACTCCGAAAGAGAGGTGGGTTCCCACTAAAATTATTAAAATCAAATACGGGCGCCACTAACTTAATTTGTTTAACAACGTGAATCGACGTCGAAAGACTTGCTGGTGATATAGTAATCGCAACTTACTTGAAGGGAGATTCTGCTACAGAATGGAAGAGACAAATACGGCGTAATTAAAGTGATATTTTTTTCAATACGTGCATAGAAATAAGATAAGAGAGCACCGAATTAGATTATTTAATCAATGTTGTCTCAGGAAAAGATACAGAAATAATTGAGGCGAACTCAATACCATACATCGAGGCGTGTATATGATGCGTTCACAACACAACCTATGTAACCTTAAATGTCGACTGTAAATTTAATGCAAAAATAAACACAGCACATTGTTCTTAAAAGATACGCATATAAATCGCTAATGTATTAATACATCAACAAGTAGTAAATCAGGTGTACACAGGAACGTTTGAATATAGTCAGTTCACAAGCTTCTTCACGCAGACATATTTGGAATTGCGGCAAACGTATTTACTTAAAGTGAAAAATTGTAGCTTATCTTATCAAGTCAGCGTCGATCAAAGAAGCTCATATGGCTTCAATCACGCATAGGTGCTAAATAGGACGTTCTCAACGTAGAAAAATCGTTCAGACTACGAAATCGGAGTCGAATTAGGGCAATAGTTACAAAGAAGTTTATAAACTGCAAAATTTAGATACCCAAGTCCATAAATACAGCGATACTAAAATCTAAAATGTATTAAAAAAAGAGAAACCTTCAGATGTCAAACCGAGAATACGAAAATTACGAAAAACGCTTAAACAGTAAAACACCATTAGCGTAGAACGGTGGAGCACTTTCGGAAAAAACTTACTTCACGTGTAAAATGGCTTAGCAACCTAGGTACTTATTTATCAAAAACCACTTAATATGTATAAGGACTAATTGCTAGGGTGTGCTTCTCTATGGAACTCACCAGAAGAAGAAACTATTTACAGTCCACCAAATGGCGTTCTTATATGATTGATTTTAACTAACTATCGAGGATTATAAAAATTAACAGAGATATTGCAAATACTTAATTATAAATCCCTCATAATGGTAAGGACGTGGTGTGTTTTTTACTAGCTCGAGCTGAAAGTTCTTCAGTTCAAAGAGGAAAGAAAACGAAGTTGTTTTATAGCTAGTTTGGGACGAAATGATCCTAGAACACAAACGAAAGTTACCAGGCGACCGTGGTAAAACTCTCAGCAGCAGAATACACAAATTAGTGAAGTCGAGTAGGCAATACGTCAAAACCCAACATAACAATTCTACTAAGTTAATGCTGTACGAGAAGATTCGATTAAATACATCAAACCATATAATAACAGCGTTGCATATAAATTAACACAAGTGGAAGACACTGCAACTACAATCGGCTGCAAGCTTCCAAACTTGATAAATAAATCAAAATGTCACTAACGGCATTAGCCACCAAACATCAAACTAAGCATTTACTTTTAAAGGTAAATATTACGCTTCAAAGTTTAGTTAATCAAATTAACTCTTTCAGTATTACTTCAAATCCAAACCAAAAGCACGACTGCTCCCAACATCAAAGTTAGCAAATAAAATCACCTACATTTCTATTTGTCAGTATCAGCTTTTATCCGTCGGATGTCTGTAGTTTCGTAATTTTTAATTTGTCGTTTGTTGTTTACGATTTGTTACTTTATAATCAATGACTGGCTGGTGTCCTGTTGTGTTCCGCTAAATGTCGGGAAAACGTGGTATAGATGCATAGCTCATTATTTGAGCAAAACTGTGTCATTGTGTTTGGTTCTTGTTTTCATGTCTCCGTTGTAACGTTGTCTTATAACAAGTATCGCTGCTTTTGCTGCTTGGGTATTAAAATCACCAGTTATTATAAAATGGTTGTTTTTCGGTACTGCATCTACGGAATGCTATATGTCTTTATGAAACCATTCCCGTTGCATTAACGTTTCATAGTGTTTAGGAGCATAATATATACAGAAACGATATTTAACTGTTGTGCTTTGTATTTAACATCATCGGTAAAATCCTTCCTGAAATACTCGTAAGTGTACGTACTAGCTTTATTGGATTTTAGCAAAGCTTTTGACACCGTTTCCCTTCCAGCTTTACTATAAATTTTGCAGTTTATTGGATTCGGCGACAGTGCTGTCATGTTAATATCTAGGTATCTGGATAACCGATTGCATGTGGATAGACTACAAAATTCAGCATACCTCAGTCGAAATATCGTAAGCGGTGTGCCACAAGGCTCCATTCTTGAACCACTATTATTACAATATACACTTGTACCATGCCTACACTTTTAAAGACTTGGTAAATTCAAAAGTATGCTGTTGATACGTAGATTTATCACTCCTTTTCGCCTACTTAATCTCATCGTTCAATTATTGAGATCAATAGTGTTTTGAAAATTTTGGCTACCGTATACCACAAACTTTCGCTTTGAATTAGTTATTATAAATTAGCAATACTAAAATTTGGCAGTAATAGTGGTTTAAAGGATTTTAGAAACAATGCCAGATTCCGTATTGGTGGTGTTGACATTCCCGTAGTTAACCACGCAACAATTGTAGATGTTATCATGTATATATCATATAGATATCGCTTGTTGTACGAACAGGTTCATATCCCCACATGCATTATTTAGACACACGCCTAAGGCTATGTTGTGCGAAGTACTTGTTTTATCTATTTTTTCTTATTGTTCATCCTTATATTGTCCATAGTCTACAACTAAGTCAACGTGTGCAAAATTCTTGTTTACGTTATATTTTCGAAATGAGAAAATTTGAACTCATATCACAATCGTAGTCGGTTAAAGTTACAAATTGCTTGTCATTGTAATAAAATAATAGCAACAGCAAACCCTGCTTACCTTTTTAGTTAACTGGTGCGTCGAACTAATGTGGATGTTTTAAATCTAAGTAATTTAAACCCTATTACACAAATCCTGCTCGCAAAATTGCCTTATTTGAGAAATATTTTCATTACCATGCTTCGAATAGGTACCTCTCTTTTTAATGGTAAGACTTTTTTTATTGCAGAAATCGCATATCTAATTTTTGTTTGTATCTGTCGGTTTTGTATTGTTTCATTATTTTATATGCATGTGAATGCATTCAATTTTATTACAGAATTATTTATATAGGCCACTTATTTAACTATCATTAGTCAACTTGTCAAGGTTTAAGTGGCACAGCAGGGCCTAACTAACAATTAGACATCTGAACTGCGCCTTGTTATTCTTGTATTAACCTATTGGTAAATAATTTGTTATGTATTTATTGCTATGTATTTACAATAGGATTTTCTTATTAAACTAATTCCTGTTTCCCCTTTTCATACAAGAATGAAGACGTCTATTATTATTATTATTTCTACTAGACGGTTCTTACATCTTCTACACAACAATCTTGAGACACGCTCTCTTGCACTTTCGACTCTATCTACTCCACTCTATGCTAAGATGTAGTTGTCATAAGTCTAAAAAATCTGTAAAACGCTTTACCCAGAATTCCCTCTTCGACATGGTGACACTAAATAATTTTAAAAATGAAATTAAGTTAGTAGTAAAAATATCTTCACGTTTCTAATAAATTAAATACATTTTCAAATAAAAAAAATCCGTTACCGGAGGAATTTGAACCACGGCGCTTGCGACTGCGGACAAATCCACGGACCAATTTCTTGCTACTCTACGGAGTCCTGTTCGTATCTTTGGGTTCAGCTGGCTTACTTTTCACGCCGAGCATGTCTTAAGAAAAGTAATTATATTTTTTTCACCAATAAACCAATGCAGATAATTCTTTCGCTAAAAATTTCTTTATTTATTTTTAAACATATCATACGCATGATGTATATATTTATGTGCAATAGTTTTTACGATATATGTCTATGCCTCGCCCAAAAATGCGTTTCCCGTCTATTTCAAGGTTTGGGTTTTACGCATTTATGCTGCTCACGGCCTAAAAATCAAATGAAAATAGAGCTAACAATATCTTACCACTTGCTTATGCAAATTAAATCAATTATCAAATTAAAAAAATTACCGGGGAGGAATTCGATCTACATCACCTGCGTATACAATCTTTGATAGTCGGATAGATTTAACTGCCCCATACAGGATCGCTGTTATGTGTGATAAGCGAACGGTGTTATTGTTGAAACGTTTTGAATTTTTTACGATATTATCTTCTATTGGTTGGGTTCTATTTTCGTCTGCCTGTTGGCGGTATAACTCAAAAAGTATTTGTTGGAGAAAGACGATATTTTGTATACCTACACATTATATATCTACCTGGCATGACACCGAGAGAATTTCAAACATATACACGGTAAGTACCTTAAAAAAATAAAGTATTGTTTATTTTTGCTTAACTGATAAATATATAGTAGTAATCATTTGTAAATAAGGCACTCTTTATTGCCAAAAATGTGACTCCACATATACAGGGTAAATGTTGTGCCAGACAAAAGAGAGCAACTAATAAGTGCGTTACGTTAAATGTTAAAAGGGTCCCGGTAGCTCACGCAGAGAATGCATAATTCACCTATGGGCTACCGGGGAACAATGGAATGAATGCGCAGCCTCGTTCACAGGCACTGATATTTTTTATGTAAAAGTTCATGTAGT
The DNA here is from genome assembly GCA_940337035.1 of Agriotes lineatus. Classification (NCBI taxonomy): domain Eukaryota; kingdom Metazoa; phylum Arthropoda; class Insecta; order Coleoptera; family Elateridae; genus Agriotes; species Agriotes lineatus. Next base: position 96,645,476 of record OW679196.1, on the reverse strand, counting down.
TTGCATTACCAAGTGTTGCTTCCTATTGTTTCAGTATTATTAGAAACATGAAATTATTTTTGCAGCTACCTTCCTTAGATTTTTAAAATTATTAACTTTCAACGTCCACTGGCCAGGGAAGTTGTGAGTAAAGCCCTTTACAGATTTTTTTTCGCTGTGATCATCTTCGGAGTATCTATCGTGTCTCGAAGCTTTTTTCGGGTTCGGTGACTATGATATTTTCATGGTGGATGGGTTATTAGCCAGAATCCACCGAAACCTTGATTTTAGAATAGTCTTTTAAATACAATTATTAAATGTAATATACTAGAATGTATACTAACATTAATATTATGAACTATTAATTGCATTACTGACTACTACTATTTGAAGGATGAGTACGCTCTCTTGATAATTGTAGAATACACTGTTACCTTCAATTATTGCTAATTTCTCAACTTTGAGTTGAGTACAACAATCATTGTTTAATAACGTTGTTTTAGCAATATATTTAAACCATGCAACAAACAATTGTTCTAAAAATACTGATAACATTATCTTACAATTTTCACATCAGCGGGGAAGAAGTGGCGTAATTTTCAACATTCTAGAGAACGCCAAATATTTCAAATATTCCTTGTAGTCTACAACATATCCCACAATATATACCGAATGAACCACTTTTATATTCATCAAGCAGACGAGGGTGTTTTATGTAATCTACCTAGCCATGGAAGAAAGAGAACAAAATAATTTCTTTACATAATTACCTTGAACATTAACAAACTTAGCCCAACGTTTCTCGAGTTGTCATATAGTAAATTTCGGGCGCTTTATTTAAAAAATTGTTTCGGTCGTTCCCTCAAATAGGAATTAGCTTATCGTTGGTAAACCCTGTGCCTTTAAGATTTTTTTTAGGGAATACTGAACAGAAAAAAGTCACATGGTGCTAAGCCGGATCTGTACGATGGATGACGCAGTTCCGTAAATTCACATTCTTGATTTACATACTGGATATTGCAATTGTCAAGAATCAAATTCTTTTTGAGCCGCGCTGATGGCCGCTTCAAATTTAACACTTCTTTCAAGCTCTGACTTGTCTTTGAGTATACCTCTCGATTGATTGTAGTGACTTTTACCATATATTCAATAATCAGAATTTTTTCTTCGTCGCAAACAATGGTAGACCTCGGTTTTCCAAACAAAGACTGTGTTTTCGCTGTTTTTTGGGCACATCCTTGTTTGGTAGGAAGATTCCGGTGATATAACCAAGTCTCATCCCCAGTAACAATTCATGATAAAAGCTCCTAATAAACTATGAAGCCATAAAATTATCCTGGGAAATATCATTCCTTACAAGTTTTTGCTCCGGTGTAAGCAGCCTTGGACACTTTTTTCATGCTCAAATCGCCGTACAAAACTTTTCAAACAATTGTTTCAGATACTCCACCTTCCCTGGCAATAAAAGACAATTCTATTCGTCAATCTGACATCACCAAATCTTTAACTTCTTCACTTGTTGACTCAACCGGTCGACCTGGTTTTGAATGATCCTGTATAAAGTCCCAATCCCATCAAAACTGCTTGAACCAAATTTTATTTCAAATCAGGATAGCGCTTCATATCCATGCACGTCAGTAATTCCCCGATAGGTAACATTTGGTTCATTACCTTCTTTCGTGAGAAATGTTATAACACTTTGATGTTCTAATTTAATTTCACTCATTTCTCGTTTAAAAAGAATTAAGGAAACCCTTCACACACAATATATTCTGTTTAAACTTCCCACTTCGAATTCAAAATGCCACAACTATTTAACAAACTAGAAATGGCCATTTTGATAGTTCATTCTCATGGCTAGGTAGATTACATAAAACTCTGTCTTCGTAAGTTCACATTCATTTTCCGTCGGATGGCTGCAGCCGACACAACTCAAGTTTTAAAAAATAAAATAAAAAGCTAGAGATGTAGTGCTATTAATGTAAAAGGCAACGATGCGGATTTATTCGCTACGTAATTGCCAGGGATTTTTGGTCTATTTTTAGAAGCAACTAAGTTTTTGCTGGCGATTATTGTAGGTCGCGCTTTAGTACACAAATGTAACGTGGGTGAAGGGAAAATTGGCAAGAATTAAATTGCCACAGCTCAGATGCAGAATTCTCAAAGTTTGTTATTACCTACCACTTAAACACGGGTCACAATTAATGTGCTTACGCCATGTCGTCATGTTTTTGCCCTACCAGCATTATTCTAGTTTTTTAGTTGGGGGTTCAAAATTGAATCTGGACACTTCTTGGTACAAGAAGAAGCAGTTATTTCCGCTTACATGTATAAGAGCAAATTCAAAATTGAAACAGATGCAGACAGTATGTAATTTTTCATTCAACCACTTGAATGGATAGGGACGAAATACACACAGGTTGTCACCCAAGGTGGCATTCATAAATGAAATATTTACGAGATCACTTTTGATATATTCCGAAGCCCTGTAAAATTCGTGCTGTCAGCAACTTTCAGTTTAGATTGAACATAATAAAGTGCTCATAAAATACTTGGAGATATAACTTTCCCATCGATGAACTTTTAACATAGTTTTGAAACTACACTGAAATCATTTGAATACGTTTAAAAGTTCAAATCTGAGAAACAAACATTGCTGGAATAATTTGTTAAGTTTATGTTTGAAGTGTTAGGAGTTCTGATGTTTTATTACGTTTAATAGAGTTGTGTACTTAGTTTATCAGATTTAACAGTACCTACAATGAGACAATTATTATTTCAACATTAAGATTGAAAAATTTTTGATTGTATGCAAGCTTGGTATGATATGCAAATGACAATATTATAACTAATTCAATGCTTCAGATTTGTAAACACTATAAACTTCGATGGCTCTATTACTATTATCAAACAAAAAATTATGGCCAATCTCTACCTGAAAAATTTAGCTCAGAATCACTAGCACTAATAGGTCTTTACAAATGGCATCTAAACTACAAACTTTTGAATTGTAAAACTGTTTGATGGTTTACAGATGAATCTGCTAAAGTTTATTTCCTCGCACATTATTATTATTATTAAACAACCTGCTTAATTCGCTTAGCCCGCTTGAGGACAATATTTACGGCCGCGCCTGTTAAGAGATATTTAGACTTGTCTGTGCGCAAAAGTACACTGATCTAGTCTGCAATTTAATAACAACTACTGACAAAAGTTGCAAGTGCTATTTTGACTTGAATTTTATAAACAAAATGTTCACTACTTTTATATATTTATAACCAAGTTTGGCTTTTACTTCGACTCATCAGTATAAAATGGTCTGCAATTTGACTGTATAAACACTGTTAGACCAGTACGTCAGCTAGGAGTTTCTACGTGTTTTGATTATCATTGGAATTATATTGGAGCTATATTCAAATTTGTCAATTTTTTTAAATATATATCTGAATTGAATGCATCTTTAATAAACTATGAAGAATATACCGTGGAAGTATTAGCTAATATAAACAGTCTATAACACGGCTGCTACCAAGTCGCAAGTTATAACCAATTTATAAAACGGCTTTCAGTTTTCCAGCACCTGTTTGTAGCACTTTCATCATTATGTTTAGATTGCGCCTCTACAGTTTCGCAGTTCTATGCTCGCCACCTTCATTATCCGGTGTCTGTAGTAGAGACTTCCCGCTTCCCGCTTATTTGCTTCTTGTTTATCGGCACGGACAGAGACACCAGCTTGGCGTTTGTTCCCCGCGCCCCTTTCCGTTTGATGCTGTGATAGCGAACGGTTTTAACGCTTTTTGAATTGTCCAATGGTTTTGCTGGCATGCAGTTTATGTTTGGTGGAATTTTTCTTCGTTGATGTTGGCGGGTTTTGCAACCCTGGTGATTTGTGAAAAAAAATTCTCACTCCAATTCTGGCGGATTAAATCGCTTTGCTGACCCGTTTCTAAACATGGCCCAAATCTCGAATAAATGGATTGAAGCAGGTTGGGAGCTCCCCTTAATAGCTATTCTTGTATCGAGAGCGTCGACCTTGACACTTGCCGTTCCCGACCTTCATATGGGCTGTTTGGGGTTTACCTCACACGGCCGTATGCCAGTTACGCGACCTTCCTAGTAGGCAGAAAGAGGCTCAACAGAAGAATTGTCTAACATGTTTTGATTTCGCTTTAGTTAATACTGTCTAATACTGTGGGCCGTGAGCCGGGCTGTGTGCCTCATTTTATTGCTTTGTTACCTGCCAAAGTCGGTCAGAATTCTGGCGGGTTTAGTCTTTGACTTTCGATATTATGTACAGATCCGTTCACGGGATAAGTACTTTAAAGAACTTGGTGTTTTTCTTCCACGGAGCCTGCGTTAACTTCCGTTACACATTTTGAAACTGTTGTAGTGTTTAATATAATTTATACTTGTACTTAATCTGTGTTTTAAACTAACTTTCTCGATATCCTTTCTTTATCAAATAATCATCTGTACTTTTTACGATATGAATTTGTGATTATTATACTGTGATACTAGCATTGTAGTTTTGTTATTAATACTGCTAACTATGATTGTTTTAAGCTTTTCTTTCAGAATAATTATACTACCGGAGTTTACGAATTCTCTATGACACCTGAATGCACCTGTTGTTAGTTAAAAGATTCGTTGGCGCTCAATTTGTCTTTTTCATTAACCAATAGGTGCTTAAAGAACTTTGCACCTTCAACCTGAATTATTTCGAAAGGCAATTGTATCAACAGAGAGATTTGGCCGACGAATCAATTTATTGATGCTAACACCAGATACTCGGATATGTATAATTTTGATCTGCTCCTATTCTTGTAATTAAATAATAAATAAAAATTGAGCGACCACAACACAGCTAGTTTGATTTGTTATTGCCTCTCCCTTCGAGCTGTTTCTATTAAGGCAGGTGTTGCGTCAGACACATATGTCATAATTTGTCAAACTAAGTTTTCAAAATGTTTTTGTTTGTTTATGTACATTATAAAATGTTAAATCGCTGAAACATTCAGAAGTTATATTTATCTTTTCAAAAATCGTGCACAAAGCTGTCACTTTAAGATATAATCAATGAAATAATCTAATACTAAAACTTAAAGTGAACCCATCATTGTGGCGACAGATTTCGGGAATTCCCTCTACGATCATCGGTCAGAAATCCCACAGCGTCTCCCCTAGGTAAAAATGCTTAAAATAAAACAACAACTGCACCCATGGTATTTCCATAGTTTGATAGTTTATACGATCTGAAACAGGTGAGCGTAATACGACGAAGGTACCTGGACGAGAGATAGCAGAGCTAGCTCTCCTGAAGAAGCGATGCAGGGTTACGATCTTGGTGTTCATGCGGAGAAGCCGTCCAGACGAATTTGCAAGGCCAGATGGAGCAGGCTTTTCTTCAGATGTCGCACTACGAAAAAACCGTATGGCGCAATTCTCAGCAGTAGTTACAAGACTCGAAAGGCACAGAACTGCCTACAAGTAATTGCACAGAAATAAGGTTTTAACCTAGCACAACTAGATTTACTTCAGCAATTTCACATGCAATTCCTTAAGGCTGAGCGACAAGTTTCATAATAATACTGCAATTACTTTACATGCCTGAAGCAAACATGTCAAAATAACATCCACAGCACCAAAAAGACAATTTTTTCACGATTAGCGCCATAAAATTGACGCTGGAAATCAGACTGACAATCTATTTTTCAACATTTAGTAGAAATCTCTAGAGCTCAAGCATTTTCCAAAACACATAGAGAAAATGAAAAATGTGGCGAGACAATCAAATATACAATAAGGAATTGTTGGCAACTCACGGCAATTCTTGGATATCAACTTAATTCCTAACTACCGCAAACATAACAAGTAACACTGTTATAAGTCGTAGTTTTTTTGAGTATTGAACAGTCATCTTGAAAAAGGAAAATTACGTCTTGATGTTAATACCTAAGAAAGGGATACATTTACAATAATCCCTTAAAGTCTTCGCCGCGACAAGGATTGAAATTTCAAGGGAATTGAAGAAAAAGGCATCAATATAAATGGAGAAACACTTACTAATCTAAAGTATGCTGACGATGAAGTCTTGATCGCTAACTATATACAAAACCTGCAGGAAATGGTAAATGAAGGTTGTATATAATATCAACACCGCGAAGTTCACGGAAAAACAATTAGCAGTGCAAATGCAAAAGATAAATGGAATTAAACAAAATAGAAGAGGTTCGGTAGTTTATTACTTAAAACAAAATATTGTGAAATGACAATTAAACCAAGAAGTCGAGTTTCAAGAAGGGTAGAAAGTAGGGATGGAATAAATTTGGTAAATTGGGCTAAGAGTTACATGTTTAAAGACAGTTTTGGATACTTTGATACGCAAGGTGTTCCATTAGAGCGTTCTCCCTGTTCTCAGGTACGGAACAGAAACATCGACACTAAGAAAGGAAATAATGAAAAAAGTGCTGGTGACCGAACGTAGTCTGGAAAGATCGATATTAGGATCCAAGCTATGAGAAAAGGACAGAAACACGTAGATATAGCAACGATCTAAGGTAAAAAATTTAAAACAAACCGTTACAAAAATGAACATGGAAAGACATATCAAAAGAATGAGAAGACAGATCCAAAACATTTAAGTAATTCAGACCTCGGATTGGAAAAACATTAAGTGGATCCCCATAACTAAAGTGGATAGACGACAGCTCTTTGCCATATGCCCCTGTCGGATTTCTAATGGTTTCTATACAGGATAATTCCTAAGTATGTATGTATGTACCTATGTATAATGTATAATCTATAACCTCATTTACCTTGCGGTGTAGAGGCTCGTGCTTTATGGGCTGGCATCTGGCGGTACAATGCTCAACTTGCCCCGAATTCGGAATACAGAGTTGGAGCTCGCCTTTGGTGCTTGTGCAGCAACCATTGTGAGTTGTGTGTCATGGTGTTGTTTTGACCTTATTACTCTACCTCTTAGGTCTGTGGTTCTGAGTAGAGCACAGTTAATTTGATACCCAACTGTGAATGGGCTCACCGAGCCCGATTCTAATCACCAAGGATACGGACCCCAGCGGGATTCGAACCGAGGACTTGCTTAATGCAAGCCTGGCGCTTACCCAACTGCGCCACGTGGCTTCTCTTAATTCATAAGTATGGTATTTAAATTTAAGGGTGACGAAATAAAAAAAACATATTTTCATAATAAACTATAAATCAAAAATTAATAATTATCTCACTTGTAATTGAGTGAACTGATTTATGATGACTGGAATGAATTTCTATAAACTTTCTATGAACGTCCGCGTATGTGGTTGAGGTAGAAAAATCAGTTATGGGGGTATTTCAATCACATTTTGTGCAGTAGGTTAATCTACTCTCATATGATTTAGGCAGTTGTTTTCAAAATGTCCAGCTGGCCTCGCTGCGATTTTTTCCTGTAGTCAATTAATTTTCAGTGTAATGTAGTTCTACCGAGGTCAGTATACACCGTTATCAATCACCCTGTATAGATAGTTATAGCTGAAACTTTGTTGGTTTTACTTTAAAAAACGAGGAAATATTTGTGTATAGGTAATTATTCATACTAGATTCTGATTACTTTAAAGTATTCCTTGGTTACTTATGCAGTGTGGAAATAAAGTAACAGATAAATTAATTAAATCTGTTAATATTAATTTTTATGAAAATTTTTTGAAGGGGTATAGCGATTTTAATTGTAGGGCATACACTACAACCTCCTATATGTGGCTACGCCATTTGTTTTAAAAGTTATGACGTCATCGACTTTTTGTTTTAATGATAATTTCTATTTTTACTTCCTTCGTCTTTCAGTCGAGGGAAGTATTGTAATCACGATAAAATCACCTTCCGAGACATTTTCAGATCTTCACGTTTCAGGGCCCTAGATGACGAAAAACAGGTGTTCTCAATTCCGTCTGTCTGCCTGTCTGCCTGTTGGCGGTATAACTCAAAAACTATTTGTCGGAGGAAGATGATATTTTGCGTACACATTGTATATATACCTGAAATGAAACCGGTAAAATTTCAGACTAATATATACAGGGTGAACACCTTAAAAAATAAAATTTTATTTATTTTTGCGTTAATTTTTAAATAGAAGGAAGTATTAATTTTCACATAGGTCAGGCTTCACAAGAGAGTCGACACGTGTCAACAGTAAGACCGGCCAATTAAACCTGCAGCGGTCGCGACAAGTCTCACAAACCCGATGAATACGTTAATGAGTGGGAAGTTGTTAAAGAATGTATACGAGGGTTGTGCGTCTTGGTACATTTCAATTTTTAGACTTAGTTGCCTCCCGATAATAGGCATAAGCACCGTTATTAGTGTTCGTGAGTTATTTGGAAAATAGTCTGTGAGACTCGACGCTACCATTTACGTTTGTGGAACTGTTTTGTCTTCTTAATTTTTTGTTTACATTGAATATACCTGCAATGAACTCAAAACGATGTTTTTTAGCAAAAAAATTGCAAAACATAATATTTTTATTAAAAAAAAGTTGTGTTTATCGCATGTAGGGTTTTTGTGCACTAGTTGTGCAACCTTTAACCAAAATGACGAAAATTAATTGTTTTGTTCTACCTCTTAGTATTAGAAACATCCATAAATGTATACAGAAAACTAAAAATCTCGAAATCCATCAGAGGCTGTGTTTACTATTATGAAATTATAAAAAATAGAAAACAATAAATAGAATACAATTTTTTTATTGTTAGCAGCAACTTAAAAATAAGAGAAAATCTTGGTAATAGTAAATAAACATCTCATATTAAAAGTTATTGTCATATAAGCGGTTCTTAATTTTTGGGTTTAGGAGACTTGGCGCGACCAGCCGTGTCATCATAATGGGCGAAACCACTGCAGGGTTAAGTAGAGGCTCGCGCCGCACTCGTTTCAAATAGCCTCGATGGAGCAGTTCGACTTGTGGATGCAGTTACGATTTCTACGAAGGTGCGGTTACGATCGCTATGCAGATGTGGCGGGTTCAAACCCCAGCGAGATACAGTTTTTTTTCAAAATGTATTTAATTTATTAGAAACGTGAAGATATTTTTTTAACTCCTAACTTAATTTGAATTTTAAAATTATTTAGTGTCACAATGTCGACGAGGGAAGTTCTGGGTAAAGCCTTTTACAGATTTTTTTTTATTGTTGATTTTGGTAGTACTCTTCATGTTCTTTTCAATGAAATAAAATTTTCAATTTGTTACATCTGAAAAAAATCGAGAAATATTGTCTTAAAGTTTAAATATGGAAAACCAAAGAAATGAGCAAAATAAATCTAGTTGAAAATAACATAAAAGGTACTATCAAGTCAATAATAAAAAATACAGGTTGTCTTTAAAAAAATCGATAGCGCCTTAACTCTTAAAATAAATGAAGTAGCAACATAAAGGTGGCTCTAGTGTATGTCCTAAAATTAAAATCGGTATACCTTTTCAAGTTTTTTCATAAAAATTAATATTAACAAAGTTAACGAATTTATCCGTTGCTTTATTTCGACACTGTATAGTATTTAATGCTAATAAAATACCTAGATATATATTTTTAAAAAGAGGGTCAATTCAGATTGGAATAAATTGTTCTATAAAATAGTTGATTTCCACTGGCAGGCAGTAACAGTAAGTATTGATAAATGCCTGTTTACTAGATAATGCAGGAGTTAAAATGTGGAAAATGTAAACTACGTTATCTGCTTTAAGAGCAATTAAAATGAAAGCTTCTTATTCGTTACACAATCTCCCTTAAAACGTTATAAGCAAATCTTAAAAAACGATTTCGTATATACCAGAATTACAGGCCTACGACAAAGGAAATATGCTTATTTTTATTTTATTTTATTTCGCACTCAGCCAACAGCCGTTAGGCCAATTATAGGCGTCGCTGTGCATTTATGGGGACTTCCAACCCCACTAACGACTATCATGATGTTGTTATGAGATCCGGGACCAACTATTTTACGTGACAGCCGTATCACGAGGCGGCGAGAGATGCAACCGTGGAACTCCCATCCGAGTTCTGACCAGAGAGAGCGTTGCTTAACTGTACTGATCGAACGTGGACGCTTGTTCAAGCTACACCACCCGGGACCGTTAATGCTAATACTAAAGGGGTATAGCAATTTGCGCACCAGTTTTCCATTTAGTACTAGGTGAAGCAGACTAGATACTTGAAAATAATTAGATATAGCCGGTTCGTCCTAATGGGGGTAATATCTTCATGTTTCCACTAATAACAAGTGTATAGCTGCAGGCGATAATTGAAGCTGTTTAGCTTACTGAAATACTTACAAATTCATTAAAATTTAATTTGCTACATAAATAAACTAACAGCCTAAAAGTTACCCTTTAAATGAATTACTTAATAAAACCTCCAACTTTATTTATTGTTATCATAGCAAAAAATCTGGTGTGATACACTCACACAACTTCCTTTTACAGTGATCTTATAATTAGTCAAAAATTTCATTTTTAATTTTTAACCATTTGTTAAAAATTTTCAAAAATTACAAATTCTACAAAAACGGTACAAAATCGAGTGTTAGTTGAAGAGACAAATTTTCTCTAGAATTTTAAGGTGAATTCAAAAATGTAATAATATACCGGGTGTTTTATTTAAAATAGGAGTTAATAAAAAAAATAGAAAAAAAAACAAAAGAAACCCACTTTAGAAGTATTCAACTGGAAAATCACCTATCTCACATCAATACACATTAAAAATGTAAGAAAAATGTAAAGTTTAAAAAAAATCGTTAGAGCCGTTTTTGAAAAAATCGAAAAAAACTGAAAAATCACAAGAGTAAACACCTACTTCCGGTTATGCGTTTTTCTTCAAAAGCTTGCTGTCTCATCTACATAGTACACAAAACTTATATATGAAGTTTCAACGCCATACCTCTTTTCGTTTTTGAGATATTCTGTTCACAGACAGACACACAGACAGACACACAGACAGACAGACACACAGACAGACAGACAGACACACAGACCAATGAAAAAAAATATGTTTTTTGGGATCAGGGGACTCTAAAACGTGAAGATCCGTTGAAAACTCAATTTCGAATTTTTGGGGTGAATCCAATACTTCCTTTATAGTAAAAGGAAGTAATAATTATTGGTATATTATTTACTTAAAGTTTGAATTTGAAACCACGAAGCTTAAATGTATTTAAAATAAATATCATTTTAAGGGCTTCTTTTGATATAGTTTTTAAATAGGTCAATTAAACTAAGAATCTAAACGGTAATAAGTTTGCCATTTAGTAATAAATATGGGCTACAATGCAGAAAAAGTGAAAATCTATGAAACAAATATCCTGCGAAGGACTTATTGGAAAGGGTAATGATGCGAAAACTAGGAAGTGAAGGATGCGGTGCACATTTTATTGGCAATTTTTCGTCGGTCATGCCACTTTAATGTTCCATAAATGTTTTTATCTCCCGTTCAACTAAGCAGAAGTTAGTGATTAACCTGCCGAGGTTATTATGGCGCAGTAAAGTTTGCTCCTGAAAAACGCTGAAAAATGCCCCATATTTCCAGGGCTAACTTTAATAGCACCAGGGGCTCCCTGAAACATTTCAGCATGATTTAAATACTTGATTGAGTTGTTTATACTGTTTATTGCTAAACGAAATGACGCATTCAGTAATCAGGTTTACTCTTCAGCGAGTAACTAAATTGCTAAATAACAGTTTCATTAGATAAACTAATGAATTTTTACAAACATTAATTGTGTAAGACTCAACAATCTAATGCTATAGTGTTAACTGTTTCACATTTATTCTCTAGACGAGTAGTTCCAAAACAAACGAATGACGCCTGTATATTGTTATGATACAAGCTTAATACGGTTTGAAATAAGATGCAGCAGAGTTGAAAAAGGATTTACAACAGTCAATTGAGAAAAATACAGAGGGAAGTGAGAAACATGCAGCAGAGTTAAAGAGAGATTTACGTGAAATACAGGATGATGCTGTAGAAAGAGAAAGAAGATTGCAAGAACTAATTCAGAAGGATGCTGAGAAAAGGGAAAGCAGGTTGCAGGCAGCTATGCAAAATACTGCAGAGAAGTTGCAAGATCAAAAAGTCCATGCAAAAGAGATGGGAGATTCTTTGAACAAGTAAAGGTTAGAACTTAACAAAATTCTAGTAGAAAATAAACAAGAACTACAATTACAAATAGATAAGTTTAATATGATGTTAGATAATTACAAGGATGAAATTAAGAATGAATAAAAACTGGAAAGGCAAGAAGAAATTAAACAACTGGAGGAAATTTTGAACCAAAAGGTAGGAGAAGAGTTAAATAAGAATAAGGAGGAAGTTGAAGAAAAACTAGAGGGAATGAAGTTAACAGTGGAAAACCAGATAAGAACACATAAACAGTGTATAGATGTAAAGGTAGACTTAATAGAGAAAAAGGCAGAATAAATTAAAATGGAAATTCAGGAAGCAATGCTAAAGAGTGAAAGCAATATAATATTAATAAAAGAAGGAAATTTAAGGAAATTTGATAACATAAAAGAACAATTAATTGAAGTTAGAAATAAAGTACGTAAACTGCATTCAGAGTTGTCTGCTGTAAAAAAAGTGACACAACATTTGGAACAACATCGAGGATTATTGCAAAATAACAAACTAAAAAGTATATAGAAACATTATTTTGGTCTAATTAAAATATTGAATCTAAGCCTGTTTCATTGAGAAAATGTTTGGCTAATATAAAATGGGTAAAATCTAAATCTACATGGTGAATAAACATGAAACATTAACAAATAATAAAGAGAAGCGAAGAATTAACTAAAGAAGATAATTGGTATGTGGTAAAACCTTATGGATAGAAGAACTGTTATATACAAGTGAATAATTGAGGAGTCATATTGGGACAGTTTTATTTTGGAGATTACATTTGACATATAGCATAAATAAAATGGGATTAAGTCAATCTGTTAATTGTTGAGAAGAGCTTCCAAAAGAGTGTAATCAGAGAGAGAAGGTGCATTCTAGGAGTTGGTTGCTCTGGCTATTGGATGTCCAGGTTTGCTCTGTTGGCTGGTTGCTGTCAAGAATTTGAATTTGATAATATTGGACGACAATTGGGACTGGTAGTCTGTCTGTGAGCAGTGCATTGCAAGAAGCTGCTTAAAAGGGACGAGTTGCAGATCATAATTAGGTTGCTGTCTTGAACGTTTTGTGAGAAGAATATTCAAGGTGCGTGATTTCTTATCAAATCCTAACTAGAAGACAAATAAAGACATTAAGCAGGTTAAATTAATTAAGTGGCAAGAACTTACTGTGTTATTTAAAATTATTGTGTACAATTCAAAAGATTGGGCATTTGTCATTAGAATTTTAAAACTGTTTTGACATTTGGTTGACATAAGTTGTGACTTATGATACAAATCTACTAAATTAAAATACTTAATTAAAAATCAATATTTGAAAGTTCTGCACATTTAAAGGTACAGCCGTAATGTAGCTTGTGCAATATATATACACTTCGAAAATAGTTTTTCATTAATGAAATACAGTACCTGTTCAGTTCTTGTAACAAGGTAGAGTATTCATTGCTACTGTCTTTCACCATTTTCAAAAGCTTGGAGATTTGGGAGAGCGTCTTAATATATGACATGTACAAGAGATCCTATTATCAATTTGAGTTCCTTGAAACAATACTATGATAAAGGAAGAGTTGATACCTCCTCGTAGGATTTTCCATGTCTATGAATACTGCTGTTTTGACTTTTGACTTCGAATATATCAATTTCCTATTGACTTGATTCTTTTTTCTTTACGGAGATACTAGTTCTCTGATGTGAGCTTTTCCCACTTCTACTTTATCATCCTTATTTTCTTTCTTATATCACACCGAATATATCCCTCCCTATTAATAAATATGTTTTAGACCATTTCTTCACCCTTGGCCTTGTTATTTTTTTGCTCCTTTGCAATATTTATTAGCTTTTCTTGCACTTCTTGTTCCTTATACTTTAGCTCGCACTGGATGTACACTGTGGTGTCTCATAATTGGTTGTTCGCTTAGATATAATATACAGGGTGCCCATTTTAAAACTCCGAGCTTGAAAGTCTTTAAAGAGGCAATACTCGGTGCAAGTGTTACGCGACTCTAATTTCAAAACAACATATTCCTATAATTAATATCAAAGCAATCATATGTCAGTACGTTGATGGTTTAGTGATCAAATGAGTTGCCATTGCGGTTTGTGTTGCCTATTTTAAAAAATCAGATTCGGAGTTTTAAAATGGGCGACCTGGATAATTATATTCTTTTCTCATTTATTTCTATATATTCGTTCATCAACCGTTTACTTTTCTCCTGCTTTTTTGTGCTTGCCCTTAATTCAGTATAACATTTTTTTTCGTGTTCATACTCGTATACTCTCTCTCCGCCTTCAACCACCTCAATTCTTCCCTCGAGCTGTTTCTCTATCTATTCGCATTTATTCTTTTATTATTACGAGCTCTATCATGTTTCTGTTTTTTATTTGACTTTTTTCTGATATCGACTATCGCCACTAAGAGTACTTTCTTATTTCTCTTCTGGTTTGTTTTTGGTCAATGGATCTATTTGTTTGTTTGCTGCTGCTAAATGTTCATAGTTACGTTGTGGTTGAGCTGCATTCCTTCGTACCCCTCTAAGCAAATTCCAATCTGCTTAAATTCGCAGAAACTCTTATACGTTAAATTTAAACTGTAACCACAGCACCATCACTATAGCGAAATTTTCTGTTTAAGATTAAGACATTTTTTGTGGTACATGAAGATTAAAATACATAAACTTGTGACAATGTCCAAAAGTAGAATATGGTGGTATCAACAGGGAAAGCCAAATCGAATTATATTTAAGGATCGAATCAGGTGTACGATGGAAACCGAAGAGAAGATTATCGACCAAGTTATGAATTTACTATATTTGGCAATAGACATCTACAACGTAGACGTAGACAGATAGAAATCCGACTATGAAGGAAGCCCTTATATCAGGATATTCTAAAAAGTGTAGCTTCGAAAAGTAAAAATTTAGAAGACCATTGTGAGACTAGTTGTGACGTATGGGGCAGAGGTACAAGCTGATATAAGTTTAGTTCTAAACAGCTGCCCCGAACAGCGGCAATGAATACATTTCGGATAAATAGAAGAAAAACAAGACGAGACAGAATACGAAACAAAAACGTAAGCCAGCAGTGTCACCCAGAACACATTAAAATAGCGAGAGACTTAAAAAGAAATTCCGGCAGACCACAAAAGAGATGGATAGAGCATTGGGCATTGATTTCTATTGAGTGCCCACAACACGTGTAAAAAACCGGATGTTATTCTGTATAAGAGAAGAGGAATAAGATGTAACAAGATTAAATATACTATTTGAATACATTACAAACTAATTTATCATGCTATGTAGGTGCCTCTACACATTTATCTGTTCCTTAATTAGAGGTTTAGATATTTATTTCTATATTTTTGCTTGGTTTAACCAGAAATAAAATTTGTCAAATCCTCAGCATTTATTTAGGTACACAAACCTGATAGAATTTTGCTCTGGATAAACTTTTAATTAAATGGATATGTCTACAGTTATTTACTACAGTATTCTTTCTGGTTTCTAAATTTTTAGTTAGAGGTACATGGTGCAATTCATTAGCCTTGCTATTGATTTTTTTCTTTTAACATCTGAAAGACGAAGGAAGTATTGTAATAGTAAAAAATCACCTTACGAATTTTTTTCAGAGCTTCACGTTTCAGGGTCCCTGGTTGAGAAAACCACTTTTTATCAATTTCACCTATCTGCCTTTGTATCCGTCAGCCTGCCGTCTGTCTATCCGTCTATCTATCTGTTCGCCATTGACGGTATAGCTCAAAAACTATATATTGAGTGAAGACGGTATATTGCATGTGGACTTTGTGTCTATCTGACTGGAAAGCGAATATATTTTCGGTCAAATACTGATGGAGCCATAATTATATATAATAGAAATGAGATAAAATAAACAACAAAATAGAATACTTGGTTAAGAAAGAGATATCCATACAAAGAACATATTGGCCGAGGTTGGTATCTCAGTGGTAAGCATCCTGCCTAATCGTAGGGTCGTAAGTTCGATTCACGGTTCCGGTGAGGTTTGTAAAAGTTTAAAAAATGGATGAAACCTCTACAGAATGACATCATTCGGAAGTGATGTAAAGCCGTGGGTCCCATGTTACTACGATATGTAGCATGTAAAGGACTTCTTGCTAGGGTTGGAACTCCTTAGTCTCGGCAAAATTCTAAGTAGGACTTTAACCATATGACTAAAGCAGTCGGTGTCTGAGGTACCTGGTACTCCGCATGCCATAACAAAGAAATATCTATTTCTTACTAGAGCAATGCATTCTATTTTGTTTTTTGTGTTATAAAATGTCTGTTATATATAATTTGGCCTCCATCGATTTATACAAGGTGAGCACCTTAAAAATCGCAATGTTGTCTATTTATACTTTAACTCAGAAATAGATAAAAGTAATATATCATTACATAGAAGCGCCAGGGTGGCTCGGTGGTTAGAGCATTGGACTGCGGCGCGGAAGTCTGGAGTTCAAATCCCAGATCGATACCTGGCGGGCGGCCTACCCAGTCGCTTTAAATAATTGGGAACTTGCTCACCACATCGCCACGTGTCATGAATTTGACACGCGACAGCCGGGTGTGAAAGCGAGGATACGGAAGCTCTGACCTTCCGCCTTGCAGGCCAAGCTCCTTCATGGGGTGTTAGTGCCTCACCATTATTATTATTATCATTACATATAGGTCTGGATCTTACCGTTGACGAAAATGGGACCGAACAGACACAGGGTTGACATCATAAGAGGAATAAATATATGCAACAATCAGCAATCCTACATAATACAGCCGCCAGTGAAAATAAGAGGCGCATGGTCGTGGCCCAACGGCACTAGAGATCGGAGTGCTCCTTGGACCTGAAGGTTTTCCAAGTGCGAATCCGACCGTTTACAATGCTTTTTATTTGCAAGTTGATATAATCCGCATTATAAGTGTTTCCTTTTACTGTGCCAGTATTATTAGGAGCGGTTGGATACTTTTACTTCTATGTGAGGCGCTCTAGGGAGGGATGTTCAGTCTAAACCCCTTTACAGATTTTTTTGTATTTTTTCACATTTGTCCATACATATCTCGAACTCGTCGAATAGCAGGCTGATAATCCTAATAATACCATCCCTAAAAGACAAAGATGATACAAAATAAGAATCATAACATAAAGAAAGTCAGATAAATCACCCATGTATAGTAGGTATACTCATTCCACCAATTAAAAGTGCGTCAATAAACACAGATCCTCAAAATCAATACTGTTTCAAAGATTCAGACGATTTTGTAATTTAAGCAGTAATTTGCGTTAGGCACTGTGAAAAGAAAATAACAAACAGTAAATTCACTACGAGACAAATAAGCGTAATATTTGAACTAGAAGCGAAGTGTTCTAGATAGGGCCACGTCTTCCACTAGTGAGAGTAAAGTGTTATTTTAGAACCTGGATAAAGCCCACCAGTTGAACGACTTAGTAAAAATATTTTGGTCAATCGGGAAACGGCCCTGTCAAGAATTTAACGAAAAGCGATGCTGATATCTTGACTTGATATCGATATTGATGATACCCCTATTCGTAAAAATAGCTTCATGGGTAAATAAAGTATTGACAATAAGCTTTCCTCAGTATTAACTTACAAACCGCCATTCTAAAATTCTCAAAATTAAAGGTGCAATTGTATTTAGTACTCTAATAATATCTCTGTTGCTGATAACTGAGTGTCTTCAATTATTCTTAAATATCCAATTTTGCATTAGGAGTGGAAAGTAATTTATTCCCCTTGGTGCAACTAAGCGGCATCGTTGATGTAACTCTGTTAATAACTTCTTCTTTCTTTTATTATATACCGGTGATCTGTTTCTATCTATCAAATAGTGTTTATAAGAACCCTCTTTGCTCTTAAGCCGGGTGGGTGGCTAGCCTTGCCTTTCTAAATCGAGGAAGAGTTCCCTTGTTAGGGGTTAACGACTGCAGCAGTTGTTATCTGGGTAGTAGGGAAGCGCCCCATATTCTTAAAATCATTCTATAGTCGCCAGGAATATCCAACCCGGTTCGTTCGCCTGAGACTCAAGCACTTGCTGGCTGGGCCATCCGCTCACAGAAAAAAAATTATTATATAGAAAGATTAGGAAATGCTTCAGCATATACGAATGTTAGTAAATGAACGAAAATAAATCTGTTTCCGTTATCAGTACAATAATTAAATTGTTTTTTATTGCGACGTTGTATTGTATCACGTATTGCTTGAAAGCCCTGGAAAACCACTATCTGGGAAATACCTGAACCGCAATACTCAAATTAAATGAATACTTTATACTGACCACCTAGTAGTCATAGTTACGTTGAAGATAAACTTAAAATTGCTGTGTATAAATTAAGTATCATAGCGAAAACTTATAACAGCTTCATATCTCTAGGATAGACCAAGGTAACAGTTTCTACAGCGGGAAAACCGATTAAATTAACTAATAGAGATGTGTTGTAGCACCTCATACGTGAATTAAATTAGAAGAGATGTTTTTTTAGAGATTATGCTAATGTGGTGGTTATTTTGAACCCAACCCGTGTCATTTTCAAACACTTATCTGCTGAAAGAGTAGGGTTACTACTCACCAAATCAAATATTAAATTGGGTTTTGGGTATAAGCGAATTACTCCAACTATTTTTAGTTGCTTGAACATTAAACTAGAAGTTTTATTGCAAGGTAGTGTTAAAATAACCAGTTCGAATTTTAAGTTTGCAATTTAAGTGCCTAATTTTCCAGTTTTGTGAGATCTTGTGTTTTGCTGGTAAATTTAATTATGCAATGTTTGTGTTTTTCACTTTACGTTGCAGATATATTTTGCAATTTACAATAAACCCAGATAAAACCACAAACAGAATTATATATAAAAGGATACAGTGTTTATCTGAAGAACCGTATTGCACAGCACGCTAGTAGAGATGCATCAACTTTTGTAAGGCAAGAACTTGACTCCAAAAATCACCAGCTGAATACTAGTCTGAATGCTGTAACTAAGATATTACTTCTGCCATAAAAGTTAATTACATGTAACGTAGATATTGCACCAAATTATCAATTAACCAATGAGCTAGAAGACTTAACCCTTAAACTAGCACGCCTGAAAAATCCATAGAGTACTGCTTGGCCTCATTGTGGAATCCCAATAACATTTTTAATATATTTTTGGCAATTTTAGACTTAAGTTTGATTTTACACATAAAGGGAGCCTTCAATCTACCTACTAAACCATAAAATTTATACAGGGCGTGTATAAATTAGTGCACAGGCATCACGTCGCGTTATTCTTTGGAGAGCTTTGTGACGAAAATATTAAAACAGAAATGTTGGTATTGGTCTACATAAACCCTCACGGGTAGATAGTAAACGTGTTTTATTCGAGTAAAGTACCTTTTCTGTTCTAAAAAAGTACGTCAAAAAATCATTAAGAAAATAATGAAGAATTATGGACCTATGCAAAATCTCAGGAATATCGGCTTACCTTTGTGCAACCCTATATATTTACTAGGTGAAATACTTTTGTTATTCTACCTGTGCAAGGGAAGGAGATCCCTCTAAGAAATAAAAGTATTTTAATATCTAAATACGGCCGTTAAATCAGATATCTTCGATAACACGTATGGTTCCCTATACGGCTGCACAGGGTCTCAGTGGGACCGCAGCTACTAATTTTGTACTTTTCTATAAAAAAATAGAATTACGGAGTGATGTCAGAATTTTGTTAAAAGGACTGTATTGAAAATGTACATAACCGGAACTAATACAGGAAGGGTTATTAAATGTATAACATGCAAACAAAATATCTGGGGTTCCAAGTAAACCCTGCGTGGTAGTTTAAGGGTTAATAAACAACCTTTCCACTTCATACATTATTGTAGGGTATTTCAAAGCGAATAGTTATCTCTAAGGATGTAACAAATCCAAGGAAAAGGGTAAATAATAGATAAACTATTAGATAGCGATGACCTCCATTAGAAAACTTACCCGGTAGCGACTACTTTCCAAACTCAAAACCGATCAATTTTCATATACTTCAAGCTGCGATAATTGCGACAACACTTTTAAAGTTTACATAAACTGTGTGGAACAAGAATCATTACATACTACTTTAAATATTAACTAACTTTATAATGTGCAATTCTGCTATACGGAATTACAGCATACACTATGCAGATACAAGTTTATTTCCAAATCCAGACACCATATACTTTAAAATTTTTAAAAAGCTGCCTTATTCTTTAAAACCTTTTTTACTGGAACTTTACGGCTTGATTTAGAAAACGGGATCATTTCCACAAAACTAGATATTATCTACGATAGTTCCTATAGTAAAACCTAAGAGAGACAATACGTCCCCAGCTATCGACCTATATCGTTCACCAATACCAATAGGCTTCTAGAAAGTATGGTTGACCAAATGCTAATATAGCTCTCAGTTACCAATCTGGCATTGTGAATCGAATAAAATTAGAGTTCATTAAATCAGTAGGTATTGGCCGTCGCAATCGTATCAAGCTTTGACTGACAGCAGCGTTGGCAGTTTGAACAAGTTTTCTCCTATTAGACATTCTCTGAGATCCGAATAGTCGTTTTAATCATCTCAGATCATTATGCCGACGGAGAGCTAAGATGGGCGAGTGACATGAAAACAGTAGGGTCACGCTGGGTCACAGCGGGTCCCTTTTGTCTGCGTCTATAAGCCACCAAGTAGAACCTACTTTCAGTACTTCAAACGTAAAAGTACTTTTAAACTTAAGAATTAAAGGTGTTGCCGAGCAACATATACCTTCTTGTACTCGTATCACTAAGGGAAACATTAATTCCAATGACAGCCTTTGGTATTAAAAGTAATGTCGTTGAAGACGTTTGCAAGAAGCGTTTCTGCTAGAAATCAGAATTTATCCCTATTGTAGTCAATATTCATTTATTTGTTTCCGTGTCTAATATTCTGATTGCTCTTATTCAGACCCGCATTCTTGTTTTCTTAAACTGCCATTTAGTTCCAATCGGTAAAAAATACAGCCGTTGCGAATAATGCTGCAAAAGAAGTCTTCAAAGTACTGCTCGAAAATTTACAGGCTGATGAGGCTCCAGAAGAACACTATGGCGCTGATAAGCCAGGAGAATTTCATTGAGTTGCTGTGGGATTAGACACTTTAAAAAGTAGAAAAAGTAAAGGTTCGGGCACTTCATTCCATGTAGGAACATGGCCTGAGGCAAAGCGAGTCAGGGTCGCCGAAATATCTCTTTCCGAAACCCAGCCATCTGGCACACCGTTGACGGCGTACTGGGTGACGTGGTTAGCATCATGCCTTCGACGACTGCCTTACTTTCCCTACTTCCACAATTGTGGTTTTGGTACCCAATTTTTAAAGCGACTGGGTGGGCCGCCCACCAGTTGCCAGATGTGAGGATTGAACCCTGTACCGTGGCACCGCAGCCTGAGGCCATAACCGCTCGGCTACGCTGGCGACAGAGGAGTTAAGTAATTTACCAAAATTTTAAATCGATCAAAAAATAAATAAAGAAGAGACAGGGGTGTGAACATTTATATAATTACTCGAGGCCAAAACTTGGTACACTATGTACGCCCTGGCTGTGATCGTAAAATGACAAGATCGTTATTGCGAACGGCTGATCTAATAAATAAATTGGAGCAGTTGTACACCAGGAAATTGGTGTAGAACTGTTTATTCTTGTGGGCGAGAAAACTCTCTCCTTGCACGTGTGCTCGTCAAAAATTTACCCTTGGATGATCAGTGCTGTTCAAAATACATTTTCTTGAGAAAATGCCAATCTTCAAAATGTTGCTGCGAGAGAAGAGAATAATTGCTCAATTCAAAATGCCATGAGATCATAGAGATTATAGGCGAGAAAGAACATTTAAAACTTTGATGTTCAGTTTTCCAACTAAGTACCTATTTATGTTGTTGTTCTTTACTTTATACAATACAACTTAATTTAGATTTTGAATTCTTGCATTCTTTTACATGATTTTTTGTCAAGTTTTGTGTGTTTATAAAGTTAGGCCTGCTTCTTATGGCCATGTAATTGTTTTCGACCTCATTTAAATTCACCATAATTAGAGCACGATCAAATTGCAACTTTTAGCATGTGGAGTTGAATTGAATTGATAATTTCAAAAGAAAGAATTTAGAAGATTAGAAGATGTTAATCTCCGGATAAAATAATACTTGTTTTCAGGTGTAGAACACGTCCACAATTTTTTTTTAGCCTATTGGTAACGTCCTGTATACATTTTCAATTACTAAAAAATATGGTATAGTCTCGACAGATAGTAACAAGTTTGTTTCCAACAATAATTTCCTAAAACTTTGGCCATTAAGGCAATATTAAGCTGAATTCTCTCTCCTAGAAACTTATTCGATATTCCCTCACAACACTTTAGAATTGAGTTAATCCGTCTCACTCTCCTATTACTTAATCTAGCAAAATAATTGTATTGTAGATTAACCATTGTGTGGCTTTCCAACAAAGGAGTGTCTCTCTGAAAACGCTGCCGAGTCGTACTTGTCAAACTCGTATTAACGATGTTAGTGCAAACTTTCAGCTGAACCCGCGACTTAGCTTTATTTATTTGATAAACATTCGAACGTCCAAAACAAACCCGCTGTAATTGGTGCTCGTTATAACAACAGAAACCACTACAGGGATTCGTAGAGTGCAGTTATACCATAATGAAAGCACAAGGATTCGGCGTGATAATCTGAGATTGTCGCTGTTCCGGAGCCCAATTGGAGCTTCTTTGATGACAGATTCTGTTATGCACGGCGATATCACTTAGTGAAGTCCCGGCTTTTGTTTACTAATTCCCTGTAATTTAACAATCACGCTTTTACAGAATTAAGTGATTCCGTGCTCTTGCTCCCGACAAGACTAATGAATATGGCAGCATGTAAATGCACTGTGAATTAATCTGCAGTGCATAAGTTAATCTCCCTACAGTTTATGCTTGCAGCCTTAATACAGCTTCGAAGCTAACGCATGCATTTTCAAATGACATGCTGCGACTAGCTTTCGCTGAAATTCAGGAGCAATTACACTAATAACAGTAATAGCTGCGGGAATCGTCATTCACAAAATGGTGGAAGTTCTCCCTTGGGGCAGGGGGTTTGTAATCTCGTTATGTTTTAGTAAATATAGCACTCAGTTTTTATGCAGTACAATTATAGCTGTGTTAGCTGCCAGGAAAACAAGAGATTTTAATTGTTTGAAGTGCTGTCAGGTCGACTTTGAATTAATCTTTGTTAAGGTGCTCCTTAGATATGATTGTATGTACTCAGATAAAATGGTCAGAGGTAGGTGACAGTTCTGCAGTAAGAGGGCTTAAATTTTACCTGCACTTTATTTTTTCTGTACGTTACTAATAAGCGACCTCATAACTTTTTGTATATTCATTAGAGAAGGCGTGTTGGCTGAGATTATAAACAACACTGTAATACACCAATTAACCATGACGTCAAGTGATGAATCAAGTATTGCATAACGTAGAGTGCGAAATTACCTTTAACGAGAGTTTAAGGAAGAAACTATCATCAAAGCAGTATTTAAATGGTGCAAACTCTTCTGGGACGATAGACACACGTTTGGATATAACTTGTCGCATTCTGCTCGAAAAGATTCTGCTGTGAATCCTAGGAACGTCCAGAAAGTTCACGTGACTATCTAAAGAAATGGGCGAAATCGTGTAAAACACTTGGCTGATCCGCAGATCTCATGTACTAGACAGCAATTTGCTGAATTCAAGAATTTGTGGCAGCAGCAATTTTTGCCTATTAGGGTCAATGTGGGTAAATGTAAACCCATTTGAAAGTTTAAACTTTAAAAATCATAAATAGTTTCTAATAAATTCACAGAACAGACTATATCATTTAGGCGTTCTGTACATTATTGTTAGAGGCATTTAAAACAAACTACAATTCAGAAAAAAAAACTGCTGTTTACATATACCTCCTCAAAAAAAAAATAAGAAAATTTGCTGATTTTGGGGTAAATGTAAACTTCTTTCGAGCATATGCGAACAGACTACATACAGCTATAGTATCTTAATATAACATTTTACGAGGAATTTTTGAATAAACTGAGAGTAAAACTAAAACATTTAAATCTTATACGTTAACGGATTTCTTGTTCACAATTACCATTTACTATTTTTTAGTTACTAGAAAGGTGAAATTTACAAGTCTGTTTCTAACATATCATTGCAAAATTAGCATTTACGAAAGAGGTTACTAAAAAATATTGAATATAAACTCCTAAAAATCTAACACAAAACCTCGAACCTTTACTTTTTTCAAAAACCTGTATGGTTCCATTAACTTCGTCGAGAACTCTTCTATTAACAATCTTCATGATGGGAGTAGGTAGGACAGTAGCAATCACGTCAATTGTTATAGAAGAAATGTCATTTGCAACAAATGAAAATCCTTTTCTTTGTTCCTCATTTGCTTTTAGTCCCTGTACTACGATTTCTCCATCATCATCATCCACTAATTGCACTACACATACATATTTATACTTGGTAGCGTTTCTCGCTCCACCGAGGAAATTTAAGAGTAAGAAAAAGTTTTTGGCCTTATGTCTTCCCATCTTGGTTCTAGATATTCAACTTCATCGTTGGTTTCTGTTTCAAAAATATCTTATTATGTCATATGATCACTGGAATCGTCATCAACTAGTTTGCTAATATCACCAACTTCTTCACTGTCATCGACAGTATTTGATCTCTTTGTTCTTTTAGTTTTTTCTCTAGATTTTATTTGAGTCCCTTACTTTCCCTGAGTTTGTAAATTTTCTCTGTTTTGCCTTCCTTTCTTTTCCTTGATATTTTTTTCCCTATGCCTCTGCCATTTTTTAAAGAACTTCTTCTGATGTTAATAAATTTCCATACTGCATTTGGTTAAGACCAGGAATCACTTTTTTAGTCGTAACTGCCCGTACTACTTTTTCTGAATTTGAAGATAACTGTTGACTAAGAATCTGTATAATACTTCTGGCAGTTGCATTTTTACTTGTGGATGGAATTTCATATGTATGTTCTGGTTCCGATTACTAGGGTAAATTTACATTTATTCCTAATTGCCTTTTATAATATTCGAAAGCTTTTGGATCAAAGAAATCCTCAGAGAACCCGGTTTCAGCAGTGTTAAATATAAAACAGTTTTTTCAAGTTCTGTTAATTTTATTTCTTCAACTACAACTTCTATTTTTTTTTAAATCGTAGACGGTCTTTGGAACTCTATCTTTCATACGGCTTTTCTGCAAATTTTCGGAGTTTTTTAGACAGTTTTGCGGATTCCTCTTCATAAATCCAATATACCATTACTGACTAGGTAAACCATTTTTTAATGGTGTTTTTATATTATATATTATATCTATAGATATTTTGCTACCATTTATTCTATGGTAAATCACCGCTTTGGGAATTGAGTAGATTTATTCAGCTTGTCGATAAGTTTTATTCTTATTTATAATATCAAACACGTCTTCTTCGAGGTCCTGAAGAGTGTAAGAAGCATCTGGCTTTTTCTTGTGATAATGTTAAACCATTTTCGCCTATATATTAAAAAAACTACATGTTTACAATTACCTATACAAGCAGTTTACACCAATAGTTAAAAACTCTGGGGCAATTATAAACAAGTTTAAACAGGAGGTCATTGGCATTTCCAGCAAAATTCGACTTCACACCACTTAAATTATATACTATAGAAGCTACTAATTGAAAAAGAACTTACCGTTAATTACTTTTGTAACTTTCACATGAATTTGTGTGCGCTTGAGTTGACTTTGAAACTACAATAAAATTGCAGTACCGCACAATTCATGCAACAGTTTTACTACTAAAACGTTTAGAGGTTAGAAAACGCATGAGAATTGATTCCAAACACTTACACATAATTCCCACTGGGTCTAACTCCTATAGTATATAAAGCAATTTTACAATGAAAGTGTTTACAATTACCCCGTGTTTACAATTACCCGCATTAATCCTACATGAAATAAGCAAAAACTCGGGTTAAAAAGTACTAGTAATTATTATTAACATTAACATTGCACATTTCACGAAATGAGCAGTAGCCATGTTAATTTTTATTGTATTTCTCGAGCCTAATCAATCTAGTGCCGCTTTCACAAAATCGACCCCCTTTCACGAATTGAGCAATTTTATAAATTGATCGTAACTTATTGCTATGGTCCCGTTATTATGTGCTAATTCTTGTACTAGCCCCGGTAGAACATTTACTCTTAAATCAGGTTAGGTTCCAGTTATAAAGTATGATTAACTATTTGCATTTATTAAATCTTTGCTATTGTCTTGATTGTTGTTGATTATTAAAGCTATTATATTTTATTGTTAAGTGGTTATGTAAGAATTATGTCAAATGATACTTCTATAAACTGTCAAAGTCAGAACATCAATATGAAAGGTTAGAAAAACTCACATTTTTACAGTTGATATCGTGTTAGTATTGATAAATGTTAAGTATTACTTGTAAATATCTTATTATCTCATTTTTATAACTTATTAATATTTATTTTTACATATACCTGTGATTACTTTCACTTAAGTGTTCAAATGTATCAGATGTCCCCGTCCAACCATGTACATGCTGCCTGCTTATTCTGAAACAATAAAGAAGCTAACCTGCGATCGATCACTAATAATAATCAATGGTAGTGTAATCGCAGATCAACCCCCTTATCATTTATACACCACGGTAGCTCTGTAATGTTTGTACTCACCGTAATGGCCCTAACTAACTCAAATTTCGGCGGCCTTGGATCGTAGGTTCAAATCATCAGCTGTGTACCCTGGAATGTCTTCAAAAAAAGGAAAAAGAAATCGGCGCCAGAAATCAAAAGATTTCGAATAATAAGAGAAAATAAACTGCAAGTGACTAACGTTTAATTAATAATCAATAAAAAGCTTTGAAGTGTCAGTAATAAATAATCTGAATACTTAAAATGCAAATAATGTTAGAACAAAATGGTGTACGTAAACTGAAGGTTGCGACACGCATAAAATTAAGAACCCCTTTCGGGTTATTTTAATAACTTTAACAAAAAACATTCGTGTGATATGCATACCTCATTCATTTAATAAAACCCTTTTAGGTTATTTAAATCAAAAAGCGTGAATGCTCCCCTAACAACGGGTCAATACACATCAAAAATTGCAACTACATTAATCAAAATTAAATATTTGCGTAAAAGTTTAAATATGAACATACAAGAGCATGTATAAAATAGAGCTTTACAGATTTATAATGGTAGTAAGCGTAAATGCAGATTTTAAGAATGATAATTTTAGAATAAAAGTTCAGGTGTAGAAAATAATTTAACACAACGTAATCGTGGAATAACCGGTCTATAGTAGCTTTTGGCACTAACCTCTAATCAGGGAAAAGATGTTGGTCAGGGGTTGCTACACCACGTGGCTATAAACACCTTGGATGCATCCGTAATCGTAGCAGCACAACATTCCCAACGGCAGAGGTGAATAAGGCATTAGCCGGTGTGGAAAATTATAACTGGGCGGCGGCATTGCCTTCCCGATCCAATTCTTGGGTTAAAACTATTATTTAAGAGCCAAGAAAAAATGTAATTACTATAGGGATAATAAGACAGAAAAGCGCAATCGTACCTGATCTTAATCAGCCCTTAGGAACACAAAGCTCATAGAAATTG
This sequence comes from Agriotes lineatus, assembly GCA_940337035.1. Classification (NCBI taxonomy): domain Eukaryota; kingdom Metazoa; phylum Arthropoda; class Insecta; order Coleoptera; family Elateridae; genus Agriotes; species Agriotes lineatus. Next base: position 96,617,633 of record OW679196.1, on the reverse strand, counting down.
GTTGAGCGCACGTAATTTGACTTGAACATTGTTTAACCACGCCGGAGACGGCGGGCCCCAAAATAACAAGTGCCAGGTACGAACAATTCGTGCCCAAAGGAAGACTCGGACTCTGATAAGAGATAGCGCAGGTCAGAAAGGGCATCGCGCAAACGAAAGGAACTCGATACAGGTACAAAATAAGCTGCTTTGGAACATTTACGAATTCGAAATGCAAAGGATATATAATTCAAATAAAAATATACAGGTTAAGCCTGAAATAAATAGGTAAATGGCGAAACAATTAAGCGAAGCCAAAAAGTTGTTTCAATTCCGGTGCACTGGAATGGCCAGGTACGTAACACTTATATCAACCATTTATAACAGCCCCTGTTACTAATTACCCCATTTGCAGCTCCAACAAAGATCGAAGCTCTGTAATTTGCTGCCCTGCAGAAAGTGCCTTACTTAGATCAGCAACTAAAACCTCAATCGGCAACCCAAACTGCCACGATGAACGGAATACGGATTCAAATCAATGCAGCAACCCAGAAAATCAGCTTTCCCTTTCAAACAGCTGTCTCTACCTCCGTCTGTATCCAAATCAAGGTCAGGTGCAAATGTGCTTTACCCAATAGAAACTCCACCGCAGTTCATCCAAATCAAAACGGAATACTTTAGACCAGCTCTACTCCAATAACATCTAACATCGAATCTAACGCAGTCACCAACCAAATCATCCAGTCGTTTAAAATTTTACTTTGTCTTCATTTTATTTTTAATTTAATCACTTATACCCTTTTATACTATTTAAATAAGAAACTTTATTGTAATAAGGGGTTTAGTTTAAATTTCTGTTTAATACCAAATTTTACATGTACATTTTCTGAATCAAAAACTAGTTTTATTTTTCTTAATTAAAGTGTAAAATATTGAGGTATGATAACTTAATTATTAGTCTTGAGGTACGCTATTATAACAATATACTTAATGATTCTAAATCACAATCTAGGCTATAACTGACTGAGCAAAGCGAAATTTGTCGAGACGACTGCTAGCAAACTCATTTCCGTCTTCGTACCTGCGTATATATGCATGTATGTTCTACACATATCGCCGAAAGTTGCCGAGGGATTTTCACAAAAAAAAACGGAGATATTCTATGAAGCTTTAGATAGAATGTTGGTTTTATTACGATGTACCATTCGGGTAAAGAAGCTCAAATATCATAAAAAATGTCGAAAAAGCGACCAAAAAGTTTGATATTAATAGATTTGTATTGACTAGGTATATACTAATGCTTCAATGTATGCCATATGTTCAAACATATTATAAGATGCATAAATATAGGTTTAGTAATTTGGAGAAACTGATTTTTTTAGACAGCTAAGAACTAATCGTATAGCATTAAAGATGATAACTACAATCATTCCAAAGTTTTATCACTAATTTACTTTATAGTAGAAGTTTTATTAATCTTGCTGCAAGCGAAAAGATTAATTACTAACTATACAAATCTGAAAAGTGTACATGGTTATTTTCAGTGGGAAATGGGCGAGATATTACTCTGAAAAGCTTAGACGTTTAAGTATAAAAGTCAATTCAGGAGATATGTAGAGAGTAATTATTATAGTTTGTCAGGCGCTACTGAGTTATTTCCTCTAGTAGGAGGACAGTTATGAGGCTCAGAGCTCAGAAGGAGACGTCCGACTTCTTGAAGTATTTGCTGTATATACTCAGCAAACCCGTATCTGCTTGGTGCTTATATTACTATTAAGCACGTCTGTATTTTTGCCTTATAATGAATGATAAACACAGAACTGCAAGTAAAATAATTAAAGTGCAGCCGGAGCTTTCCCGTTAGCAAGTTGTTGCTACGAGAGGAAATCCCTAAAGATAAAGTAACGGTATTACATTTTGTGATGCTGCTCGTATAATGTTTAGCCTCTCCTGAAGAGAAAAATTCCAACCGTGTGACATTAGCTGAACAATCGCCATAACACTTATACGTATAATTTTTACAAAACAAAATAGGCGAAATTGTTGTATCTTAGAGAAAGAATAATACTCATACGAGAATTACATCTAGTTACTGTAACAAGGCGATTATAGCGTAACGCAATAATTTACCAATACGAAAACTGCAGATATCAGTTCTAAAACAGGACCTCAATGAGTGAAGATGTTTGTAGCCGTAGTTCCGGTAAGGTAATCCGGCAACTAAGGAAATATAGGTCTACGGTAGAGGTAACCTGAAGGCTGTCACACGAAATCCTACGGCCAATCTAAGGGAACTAGAGATGGAACGAATTCAGCCAGCGTCGGGAAGAAACCAAGCCAACGGAGTTTTGATGCGACAAAAATAGATTCACGAAATCCGATGGTAAATCAATTAACGATAACGGAGAACGAAATCCCAAGGGTTTAAAAATTGTAAAAATTTTAATGTTTGGAAATAACCTAGGTGGCTCCACGACCGTAATGTTTACTCCTAAAAACGATGGCATTACAAAAATAGAAACACCCAACCCTCGCTGGCCACACACACGTAAAGTTTGCTTGATCTATGTCAAAATTCTATATCAACCGGAAATAACAAGCCCTCAACTCAAGCCAGCGGCGGGCACGCTCTAAGAGCAGCCCTCATACTCGAGGGCCAGTGTAGGACTGAAGAGACCTGCTTGAAAGGGTTATGGAAATGTTACCCCCTTTAACAGCCTTATATCACCTGCGTAAGCTTGAGATAATAGACAGGAGAAAACAAACGCAAAACTTTCTTTGCTGACTTAGCAGTAGTTGGTTCTCTCCGACAAAATTTTAAAACACATTCGGTGAGACGTTGAGAGTTGTTCTGGGGAAGAACTTAAATACTAAAATTTAGATATGTTGTAACAAATTTGCAGCAGTTTAAGAACATCGTATCACTCCAAGCATTTCGACATTCGGAACTGCTCTGGGAAAACCAAGCAGGTTAAAGACCACCCAATTTCGAATGGGCTGGCGCTAGACAATGGACAGCTTGAAAGAAAAAGGGTTATTTCTGCAATTCCGTGGAAGGTTTTCTTATAGAGATTGGTTGAGAATATTGGTCCAAAATTATGTCGTGTCTTAATGGAACTACGTCAATTCGAGTTAGATATTTGAAGAAATTAGACTTTCTACATAAAAATCGAACTACTTCTTGACAGAGATACTTAGAACCTCGACTAAGTCATTCATTTGAATACATCTTAAACCCATTTTATGGGCAGTTTTGAAAAATTAAGAACACAAGTGTGTGCCCTATAACTTTGTAATAGTATATACATACCGAGGTAGCAAGTGTTTCATTCCTGTCGAGAGATTAAGTAGTTAACCGAGACGCGTAGCGTGGTATCTATACTATTTTATTTGCAACCACTTTATTCTAAACAATAATTGGAAAAATTATTATATTATGACACGACAGGTTGTAACGCGCATGAATGCATCAACGAGATTTCCATTGTCCCTACCTACACAGCGGTTGGGAATGGATTAATTTCCAACCGGAAATCACTTTTCCGACCGGTTGGAAAGTTACAAGTTGGGAATAGCTCATTTTGCAACTTTTTAAAAGTCAGTAATGATCTTATTACATATATGGTTGCGAATAATAGTATATTATATACCGAGATCGAAAGTGTTTCATTACTTTCAAGAGTTTAACTAGTTAATGGAAACCCGAAGCGTCGAGGTTAACTTTATCTTCAGACAGGAATGAACTTTCACCGTGGTGTGTATAGTATTTTATTCACAACTACTTTATTCTAAACAATAATTAGAAAAATTGATTTGACAGGTTTTCAAAGCTGACATTAAACAAATTATAATACAGTGTGGCGAAAATCTGTTACTATGGCAGCGGTCGGGAATGGATTACTTCCCACCCGCTGTCATGGTAATCTATTTACTTCTCTCCCAGGGTGGGTAATCGCTCATTCTCCATCTTTTTAAAAGTCGGTAATGACGTTATTACATATATGGTTGAAATTAAAGATCATTTCGAGTTTGTTATTTATACACGGTGATTCACGAATAGTGTCTGATTTAGCGGCTTTATTCCTGCAACAAAAATTACTCTCCCATAGAATACCTCGCCGTTTTTCAATTTGAATAGAATTTTGTGATCATGATTTTAGAAAAATTACACAAAAGTGTCAGTCAAATTGTGTTGCAGAAAAACCGGTGCTAAATCAGACACTATTCGTGAATCACCCTGTATATTCCTTTGTTTTTTAGTTACTGAAATTACAAATTTAATGATGTACATGTGTAAATATGTATCGAATACATGCAGATGCAGCTTCCTTCAGTAGCTTTAATTCGAAGTCCAGCATTTCTGCAGAAACTGGAAAATTGTTAACTGCAGTATTTGATTTAAGGTTGTTCTAAAAGAACGAAAACTTTCAAAGTTTCAAAGAACTTTTGCATTAATTTTCGTAAATATACGACAAGTTTTTCACCGATCTGACGTAAAATAATCTGCTACGAGAGCCTTAAAGTTTAAACTGATATTATTTTTCCATATCAGAGCAGTTGATGCGGCGCAACAATGTAGTTACCTAAGAACCTAGCTCGTTTAACTAATTCCCACACTCCCTAACTATTTTGTTTGTATCTTTAGAAAATCAGCAAGAGCGTTGGTTGAATTTGAGCTCAACAAAGATGTATTGACTTATGACTTGTGATTTCCCAATTTTTAAAGAATTGGTTTCATTATTTCTATGATCGATAGTATTCTAGATTTTATTATTTTATTCTACATATAAGTAAAAATTATTATCTGAATTACAGCAGTCAATAAAAAAAGGAACCAGAAGCTTAAAGATAGAAAAACATAAGTATCCGAACAAAACAAGAGCTCGATTGCTACTTTAAGTCAGAAAACTATAAAGCTGTAATAGTTTTGTACATTACAAGTACTTTCGAATCTCAGAACTATCATTGCCATCAAGCAAGCTGTCTTCAGTAAATTTTGTAATTGGCGCTTTTGATCGTCGAAAGTCAAATTCGTAAATATGAATTTCCTTTATTTTTTCAAAACATAACTGAACGAGGAACTACGTAACGAGCGTTTCTACAAATACCATTTAGTACTACAAAGCAACTTTTTTCTTTCAAGTTCTCTGAGAGTCAAACATTTTCTAGTCATTTTACCGCACCGTAAAAATACTGACAATACTAAAGCTAATCGGTGTCAATTATACAATGGATATGCAGTATTACGTTCAATACAGATTTAGTAAGAACAAATTTAGTAATTTGTTTTGACAGTTTGTTTCCCTCCGTTTGCGCATCTATTATTTTCGATGTCTATGGCTCCGAATTTGTGTTTCCGATTGGCCCTACCTACCGCGATTCTATCAGTCCACGGAGGGTTTTCAAATCAAATCAGAATTTAAATGCAGTCCATAAATTAAAGACATTAGGTGACACAATCTCATCTAAACTGTTCAACCTTGCGTTGGAGGATGCTTTTAAACGACTGTCATGGGACCAAAAGAGTATTTACGTCGACGGAAAATTTTTGAGCCACTTTCGTTTTGCTGACGATATTATCCTTCTTAGTAGCGATGCTGGTGAACACGCGACGATGCTACGGGAACTCAGCGAAGCCAACCAAGCCGTTGGTTTGAGAACTAAACTTAAAAAGACGAAAATCATGAACATAACCAACGTGTTTGTTACCTGCGAGAACCAACAACTAATTGTCGAAGACTAACACCCGTATTCATAGTCGTTCGCCAGCGGATCGCCGGCGACTCGCCAGAGATTCGATGAAATAGTATGTTGGCGGCACTGTACGTCTATGTCAAATTCGAGGTGATCAGGTTAGGTTTTCAGTCAGTTTTGACAGAAACTGACACAAAATCTAACCTGCTAACCTCGAATTTGACATAGACGTACAGTGCCGCCAACCTACTATTTCATCGAATCTCTGGCGAGTCGCCGGCGATCCGCTGGCGAACGACTATGAATACGGGTGTAAGTGTATCTGAGACACAGCATCACGTTTGGTAAGAACAACCTAAGTTATCAGACGAATTGGTCTCACATGGGCTGCAATTGGTAGACTTACATTCTACCAGATCCGAGTATCCCGATTAACCTTAAGCGAACATATCACGACATCTGCATCTTACCAGTCGTAACGTACGGCCTCAACGCAACCACTCTAACCACGTGCAGTGCAAATCCACTCCGAGTTTGTGAGAGAACAATAGAGCGTGCGATTTTGGGAATTGGTTTGACGGACAGAGTTCAGAATGAAGAAATATGGCGTAGAACTGAAATTGTTGTCGTGAGCGAGCGCATGTCAAGATTAAAGAAGCAGTGGGCTAGCCATGTTGTTACAGCAAAAAAAAGTCGTTACGACCTGAATTTGATATTCATAATACTGAACCGTCAGTTACCCGATAAAACGGCACAAATCTGAAAATTCTCGAAGCAGTTGCCCTAATGATGCTACGATGGGCAGGAACAAAAGTTGCCGACTAAGACTCAGAATCACAAGGGAGCTTCACTACGACCTCAATTAGGGCAACGACCAGGTAAACGAAATAAAGATACTGATTGCCAGACGCTACCACCTTACTAAATCGAGAAAAACACAAGTGGGCTCACCGAGTAAGTGGAAGCGGTAAACCAACCTTTCCGATTCAACCTTGACAGTGCTCGGACAACGGTCTACGTACAGCTGCGTTAGACTTATCTTGCTTGCATTTTTCTGCAGTGATCTAAATCGCTTTACAGAGGAAAACATAAAAAAATACACAAACGTCATAAATCTACTAAAGGAAAGCTCTCTTTGAAAATGAACTGTATTAACGTATAAATATGTATGTGAACACTGAATATTAAATCAAATACTAGAAAAGGGTTAGTGCTGTTAAATGTTTAATCTAAATGCATGCTATAAACTTGGCAGAAAATCAGCTACGGGCTCAAAAATGGTAACAACTTCAATGACTCAATAAAACTACTTACAAACAATAAAGCTTGACGTTAAACAATTAAATCTAATTCAATGACCTTAGTTACTTTAGTCCCATAACGTTAAGCTAAGTACAAATTGACATAATGTCAGTAGTAACAATAGTTCAAAAGCTTAATTTCAGCAACGCTCAGCAAAATTGCGACACTTCAAAAATTACTCTTCACGGCTTGTTAAAATTATATACTGAAAACGCAATTCCTTGTAGGGGTTCAGCTTGTTCTGCAGGCCGTCCACAAGCGACTGGCCCAAAATGCTTGAAGGACTGCGAGAAACGACCTAGGGTGCTATCTGTCGAGCGTCTAGACCCGCTCGACAGATAGCACCCTAGGTCGTTACCATGTTAAATCTCCAAGAAAGAATGAAAAGGAAGAAAGTAGATCAGACAAGATTGCGGTACGGTACATGTAACTTCATTAAAAACAATTAGCACAAAAAAGTTTCCCATTAATAATTCGATCTAAAGGCTTCAATCGAAGCTTGTCATATCCGCAATTTGAGAATACCTCTGATAATAACTGCATCAAACGTCTCTCAAAAAACCAAAAAGTTGACGGATAGCATCTATTAACGGTTTATCTTAATTTTCACCTTGTCCGCCAAAGGCTCAAGGCTTCCGCCAGCGCGGAACAAACCATCAGACTTGTTGCTTCCTCCTAGCCAAAGTTCTGACTCGCATGAAAGCATCAGTATTGCACAATATTGCATCATAATTTCGGGCGGAAAGTGGTACGCTGGACCTAAACATGTTGACATCTAACCGTGAAAGTCACAGACAATAGACCGCCAAACTGGTAATTAAGATAAAGCGTCAATTATACGGCAAGTAACCATATGCTAATTTGAATAAAACGTTGCCCAAGATATGATGAAATGAGACGGGAGACGCCACTATTGGAAATGAACGGGGTTGAGTTTTTATACATAGCTAAACTGTGAATTTGGGCCTAGATGAAGCGAGAAAAGTACTGATGTTTAAACTACAGATGCGGAAAAGCGCTAAATCTAAAAATTATCCTTACAATGTAGTCAGAGATAACAAACCCAAATATACCATAACCCTCATGCAATGGAGGCCGAAAGAGGCCATACGAAGTGTGAGTCGACCACAGACCAGATGGCGTGACGATATCGAACGCCACGCAGGAAAGAATTGGATGATAACCGCCTAGCAGAGATCAGCATGAAAACTAATGGAAGAAACCTATGTTCAGGAGTGGACGTCTACAAGTTGAACAAGAAAAAGAAATATCACCCAGACGAGACTGAAATCGCTTAGTTCAGTGTTGACTAAACATCTGTCAATACATAGCCTAATTGTGTTTGACTCCGTATAACGAAGGCCTTGTGTGTTTTTCAGTTTGTTAAAAATTCCAGAATTTTATGGCTGACCGCAAAAGTAACACTATAATTAATAAGTACCTACATTTAGAGCAGCACTCTAAAGCTCAAATTGCACTGTTAAATAGTTTAATGTCAAATGCCTTTGTTACGTTTATCGACACTTGACTGTTTATTAGGGAGGGGGGGGGGGGCAAATAAACATCAATGGATTACCATTTTACATTTATGTGCTTTTATTATATTCTAATTAATCGGGAACGCTTCCAGTTCCTGCGTGTTCTTCTGTCTTGCCATTTAAATTCATCATTTCAAGACCCTTTTTAAGTTCTGGAATACGACACTTTTGCATTAAAGCAAATAGATAACCAAAGTAACTTATCAATTTATTTAAAAATGAATAGCATTATAAAGCTGTTACGTATTGTGTTGCATAAATGGTTACAGAGATTTGCTTGCACCACTCTCTGTAAATGTCTGTATTACAACACTTCTAAACTCCGAGAATTCAAAATAAGAATAGTTTGTTAGAGAAACTTAAATAATAATATATGCAAAACGAGTATAGGTATGTCAATATTTTATGCCATTATTTTATCACAAATTTAGAAAATATGCATTCTCAATAGCAAATACTACTAAACGTTTTTATAGCATTGTGATGATTCTTTCTTCCAAACAACTTTTTATAATAACTGATACGTATTCAAACGGTATTTTATAAATGGAAATGAAAGTTCAGATAGGAAAAGTAGGTTACATCCCACGTGCTGTAATTTACTAAAGAAGTTAGTCGTTATGCAAATCACCAGAGAAGCTCAATAATTCCTTCAGGGAAGGAAATGTCGGGAACTTGGGTAATCAAACTGTATGTACTTTTATCTAACGGGTGTTCATAAACAGTCGTCATCCCAGTAGGTTTTGACTTCAGAAACGTATGTCTATTAAAATTGAGAAAAAATGCGCTATGACAGTACTCAATGACGTTTCATTGTGTTGCACGAATTAATCAAAGACATAATATTTTGTTTTTCAAAGCAACTGGGATGACGACTGTTTATGAACACCCGTTAGAACCACACACCTGGTAGTTTTAGATGAAAAATTAGGTAAAATGCAAATTTGTTTCATATTCGTTCGTATGGTACTCTCCTATGGCTCACAGAACGCAGAATAATTATGAAAAACTTAAGCAAAAATTAGGTATATTTAGAATTCCCCAACACACTAAGTCTAGAAATATAAATTATAGCTATTTGGGATAAGTGGTAAAAGTGAATGTTTATGCACGAGACATGAAAATTATGAAACAAAGCCGACGGTAGAGTTTTCATAACATGTCTCTTTGCATTTATGACCGTTATAATTTACGTCATAATAAAGAGATGGCCTTGACGGCGCAGGTGACTGTTTTTGCAGCTGGTTGCTGTCAAAGTTAGTTATCAAAAGTAATTAAAATAGTACACATTTTACTTTATTCATCATATAATGCTTTAATTACATAAAAAACACTTTACCTCTAACGAAAGAAGTAACTAGAATAACTTTATAACACCTCACTTCCAGTTTAAAATTCTAAATTCAACACCAGCTGTTTACTTTTAGCACACGTGCTAAAAGTAAATAGATGATTTCACTTTTAACACGCTGATTTATAAAACGTAATGTTTAGTGAAACAAACTAGTGCTAAAAGGCCTACTTTTAGTAGTAGTCGTAGAAAAAGTATATTATTTTAGGTAACACTCATAATTCCTACGTTTTTTGTGGTCTTGCCATTGGAATGCACCATTTCAAGATGTTAAAGTGTGCTTTGTTCAACTGAAAATAGTAGATCAAGTGGCACTTCAACTGCATGGCTAAATAAAGTAATAGTAGACAGTAATGGTAGAGAAAGTACATTTTCAAATCAATAAAGAGGAAAAATTGTTCGTCAAAGAACAACTCCTAAAGGATTACGACTAGATTCGCCGATCATAAATTATAACGGAAGTGCTGGAAGGAAAATCAGTTCTTGTCATGCATGCGAAGGCAGTGTAAAGTGATGACCGAAAAGAAATATTTACGCGCGGGATTTATTGGATAACCCTCGCATTTACAACCGAAAGTAAACGCAGCCGTAATTTGCTATTTTACTATTTGAATTTCCCACTGCCTTTCTACCTCTCTTTCGCGGGATTTTTTCTAGATTTCAAGTGGCACTCAAGGAACTGAGCTATATGCACAAATGAGGCTTGCAAAATAGCCACGTCGAGAAAATAATTTTCCTATAATGCTGTAACTATCGCGTGTAAGACATAAGAAGCCATTAGTAGGCCTTGCACGTCCAGAAACTGATCCAGTTCGATACTTTGGAAATCAGGTGCTTTGCCTCCGGTGGAACTTTTGATTGTAAATGTGCACTTAGCGAAATAAAATGTACGTTACTAAGGGCTAGTTTCAGATACGATCTGTAGAAAATTATACGCGTGTTTCAGTCGTCATCCGCTACTAGGGAACTCGCTTTAATATTTAAAACGTCTTTCTGTGCTTAAACAGAAGTTTTAAATTTCGGGGCGGAAGTGTACGAAAGCTCAGGATTTTAGCAACAGATTGCTGAGGAAACGACTGAATTTAAAAAAAAGCGGCTTTCAGAGGTATTTCGAGCTTTTTCAAGAAACTGAGGACTTTATTAAAATGTTCTCGTTTAAATTTGAATTACAATTCTGCTGGAACTGATTGGTAAACGAATCCCGTAATTGCACATAATAAAGGCCTACATTTGACCCAAGCATATTAATTTGTACCTACTTGGAAAATAATGTCGAAAATTTGTTTTTTTCTACTCCTGTAACTAAAATGGCATAAACATACTAACATACACGTCGCTAAGTGACATTTCAATCACGCCTTCATAACCTGTGACTAAACAGCCTCTTAGGCACGGGCTGAAGTTGGCAACGACGTTTTAGTCACGAGTTGAAGTTAGGCTCAGACAGTATTTGTTTTAATAAGGCACAGCCAAAACTAAAATCAAGTTTGTTTTCAACAGTCAAATTTGACATTTATCAAGCATAACTTAACCTAACATAAAACTGAAAATCTTAATAAAATAATATAATGTTATAGTGTCTATAATTGTGGTCGGAAAAAAGTATAGTATGTAACACATATAAACTCGTCTAGACACTCGTTTATTAAATACTCGCTGAGCTACGCTTCGCTCGTGCCTAAAAAAAGTCGTGACTAAGGTGACGTTTATAAACCTTGTTGCATAATATACTATTATATATAGCGACGTATATTAATTACGTTTTGTTTGAAAATATCTCCTGTCTACTAACATTCACGGTTGTGTACGGACATATTTATTTAATGGGCTCTTTTTGTGGGATAAGTTTAACCTTACCAACACTTTGTAAGAAAAATTTTTGAGTTTAGCGTTTTTCGCTTTTGTATTCCTAATAATACTACTTTTTTTCTACTCCCACATGTAAATATTCCATTTGTTTCACAATCCCCAGAATGGGTAAGTAGGCAATTTTAGTTAACTGAACGAATATGATTTCATATCAACACACGGGCGGATATGAAGTACACCAATCACAAACCACGTTAGTCGTGGTTACCTAAGCAACTTTCATTTATTGTTTGTTTTGTTATGGGCACGCTCTTCTGAATTGTGTGCTGCAAACGTCTGTGAAGTTTGTTAAAAATTCAGCATACAATGGTTATGGGTAAGGAAAAATGTCAATAAGCGTAATCTGTTAAACTAATAGTTAAAAATTAGTGATTTTAGTGACGAATCGATTAACGGTACTCGGCCAGATATTCGTTCAGCAGCTAACGAAACATACGACACGTTGTTACCCCAGAAATACAAGAGTAAATACTAATTTACTTACAAGATGTTAAATAAGATTCTAAAAAATCCATGGTTCCTATTTTTCTTGTCTTCGTTGATAGGCCGTGGAAAAAATATAGGTACTGTACAACTCAAGTAGAACGTCTATATCGCACGAGGATGAAGTTTGAGCCCGACACCGGAGGCGGAGTGCACAATCATCCGAGACATCATATCCACTCTCGTTGCACAACAATTTCCGTTCATCTAGTCCCAAGCTGATAGTTTAGTTATGTTGTAAACCTCAATTTCGTTCATTTCAAATACTACCGTCTCCCGGCACATCGCTTTAAATTTAGATATGTTTGCCTGCCGCATGAATGACGTTTCAATCTTAATTACTTTTTGGCTGCAGAGCGTCGGCCGTGTCGTACAGGCATGGACGTGTTTGCCGACGTGTCTCGCTTTTGGGCGAACATGTGGTTGCTCGCCGTATAATTAACGCCTTATATTAATTGCCAGTTTAGCGGGTGCAATACTGACGCAACCCGGACGTTTCCGTGCGAGTCAGAGAGAGCAAGGTAAGTACCCCACGTGGGCGTTCCCTCGGGCTTCAACCGCTTGTCTTGGAGTGTGATCGTTTGCTCCGCTCGGAGCGGGCCTGATGCCTTCGCCGGTCAATGTCGAAACTAAGTGAAACTGTTGGTGGTGGTTATCGGTCGAATTTTTGGTCATTTAAAAGACGTTTGGTGAAGTTATTAGCCGAAGAATTCTCGTATCGTGGAGTTTGCCATCTGCAATTAACGCCTCTGGGCGGATTATTAATGGCAATCTCTTTCGTGCTAATTATTTTCAATGGAGTTACGGGTACCGTACCGCAACCTTGCCTGTTGACTACGTTCTTCGTTCTACCATCTGAGAATTTAACGACAGCTGGCACAGTAGGTTGCTTCTAGCAGTTTTTGAAGCATTTTGGGCAGTCGCTTGGGTATGGCGTGCAGCATCATAGGCCGTCAAGGAATGGCTGCTGAAACCCTTAAAGGTACTGCGTCGTTTTTTGTAATTTTAAAGAGCAGAATGTGCAGTGAAGTGGCTATTTATATGACGAAGTGTTGCCATTTTTACATAACGTAGTCATTTAAAATGAAGATTTTGAATAGTAATCACCGTCATTAAGACAGCTTTGATTATTTTCCATCAAGCTTTACTGTCTTTTATCATTGCGTAATTAAAGTTGTTACCTTTTGACTCAGTTAGATTGTTTTCTGTCAAGTGTAATGCCCGTAGTTATATTAAATGTTGCGCAATTAATAACACTAACTTTTATCGAGTATTTAATTTAATGTTTATTGTTCACATACATATTTCTAAGTTAATATACTTTATTTTAATTAGCTGTGCATATCTTTAGTAGATTTATAACGTTTGCAGGTGTATTTTCTGATGTTTTCCTCTGTAAAGGAATTCAAGTAACTGTAAGAAAAATACAAGGAAGTCCAACGCAGCTGCACGTGGACCGTTACTCAAGCACTGCCAAGGTTGGATTGGCAAGGTTGGTCCACCGGTTCCTTTTTCTCGGTGAGCTCACCCGATCACCCGTTTTTTTATAGATTTAGTAAAGTGGTGGCGTCTGGCAATTAACATTTCGTTTAACGGGTCGTTGCCTTAGTTACGGTCCTTATAAACCCCCCTTTCACCATTTGAGTCTTAGTCGACAACTTTTGTTACAGCCGTCGTAACATACTTGGAGCAAGGGATCCGAGAATTTTCCTATTTGTGTCGTTTATCGGGTACCTGATGGTTGAGTATTTTGAATGTCAAATTCATGTCGAACAGCGTTTTCCTAGAGTAACAACTTGTCACAAAAGTAGTCTGCCCACTAACTATTAATGCTCGTATTAAACTACATCGCTACTTGTTAACTTTTAATGGACAGTATGTGCTTTTGGTATGCTAGTATAGTATAGCAAAGTAATTTCTACATAATATATATCAAAACTAGCATTTAACGGCTTCTACTATCGTAGTACCCGATTAATCGGAGAAATATCTGTTAATAATGAGGAGGGCATGAAAAGTCTTCCAATAAAACTCTCTAGCAGCATCATAATCATCGGAACATTTATGAGCATTATTACGCTATTTACGACCAGTTTCAGGATAATAAATCTGGACATCGATTTTCGGGTATCCTGCAGTTCCTCCTTCGCTAGATTTATCGACGAAATGATTTATTAGGAAAATAAATCTTTATCATATCTCTTAAGCGCTCTCCCCTAATTTTATCTTGGATTTAATCTCTCGAATAGGCAAAATTTCAGATACTTTTAATGTGAACACTAGATTTGATTTTGTAAGCGACCAATGAGCTTAAAATCTTAAAATATAAAAAAATATATATTTTGGTTAGTCTTGGCGTAATTAGAGCTTATAGAATCAGTTTTTATTCTACAGGATCTCTAAAATATGTTGACATGGCTCAATCACAACTCCACACAAAAAAGGATTTCACCAAACTTACCTATATCTAAATGCGTTTCGCAAGGACAGAATTCTACTTCAAAGTTCCTTATAGAAATAGTACTTTAGAGGCGCTTTGGATGAAATTCAATATCATATATACATACTGGTATAAATCATATTTTCACGTAATTTTGGTTAATCGGTGGGCTACTAGTGAATTAACGGTGTCGTGACGAAAATTGGACAATAATTCTTTATGGCAGGACCTATAATTTTTATTATTTTTTTTTTCAGCAAAAGAAATTCTGCATTGAATTTTGGAATATTTATAATTGTTGGTATATGTGATTTAAACAAAAATTTTTTTTAACTGATTTAATCTAGTCGGCTTTACTTTGGGACAGATAAGAACTAATGCTAATTGGTGTCGCTATACTGAATAACAATACATGATCATTCCATATTCTCTGAATTTAGTTTAAATAAAAGTTATGTAATACAAATGTATCCCAGCTACTATTTTAACGATTGACATTGGTCAGCGAAAGAGCTCTGATTTATTATTAGTAAAAAAAAACGGATTTCAACCAGTAAATACGTCATCTGGTAACTGTTTCGCTTCTGTCAACAAACGACCCCTGCGTATTCAACCAAGCAGCAAATAACCTGAGGTCATCCCTTTGACCACGCGTCGGAGGATGCGATGTACAGAACATACATGAAGCATATGCATATAGGAGTAGAAACACAATTTATTAATTAATTTAGGCAGTGGTTGTTTCAGAAATTTCCAGGACGTTGGCGTAATGGCTGCGCCGAAACTCAGCGACACGGCTTATTTATTAGCCCGACCTAAATGTACTTTTTTCCTAGAAAAAGAACGTCTATAGAAACTGTAATGGAACATAGCAAAGTTTCTTTGATGTATGCGGGTACTCTGGTTTAGCGTGTGCGGTGCTGAAGTTTTAAAAGTTGCAATGGTGACTAATAGTTACAAAATCGTACATACCACTATTCTATTTGTAGTTGCAAATAATATTTTCCTTTTTCACTATTAGTCAGGCCAGATAGAAAGATAGTCAGAACAATTTTTCCTAAAACCTTAAACTTCTACCCTCATATCGTGCAAGAGAGCCACAGATCGATTTACAATATTTAATTTTTATTTCTTTGTGGAAAAAGTTATAATGAGAGGTGAAACCTAACTAATGAACTAACCATTACAAGATTTTTAAAAGTAGACGATTTAATAAATATCTACTAAATATGTTCATACTACTGAAATATTTTTTTCTGAAATTGATACCTGTAGATACTTTGGCCACGATCTACATTTCTATTTGCACGGAATGGTATCTAAATATGGAAATACCATGCAGAATATTAATTTTAACTTTTTGTTAGCTCAAATAATGATTTAGTTGATGCATTAATTAAATTCATGAAAGCAAAATACGTTTCTTTAAATAACTATATGGTAGTATAAGTTCTATCTGTTTAAAAATACATGTGGTGTTATTTTTCATCTATTTCTGGGATTTAATTTTGCCCTTAAGGCCTTCGAAGTTGAATCTTCATTTTCTTAATCCATCGTTTTCTACTTTTTGTTAGTTCTGTAATTTCTGTTATCGTTTTCATCCGTCTGTTGGCTCTTTCCTATTTCTTTTATCCAAATTTTTCGAGGTCTGTTATTCTTTCGGATTTTGATTTTTCGTACCTTAATTATTCTTTTGGCCATCTGTTTGGATTCATTGTCAGTCTCTGGCCATGTTGCTCTAACCGCTTCTGGCCAATTCAAGTATTGTTGATTCTTCAACGTTATTTCACAATTTTTCCTATTGGCTCGTTTCTAACCGTGTCAATTTTTTTCCATTATTGTGCCACCCTTAAGCGAAGGGCGGCCACAGCACAAGCTTTCGGCGATTATTGGCTTAAATAACGACTAGGCGGCGGTTCCTAAGGTTAGAAAAATGTATAGAGTAATTTGGAAATACGAGCGGGCGCCAGTCGTTAATCAAGACAAAACACTAAAGATTTAGCTAACAGTAGAGTCCAAGACGCACATACTTTTCGTTGTTCCTCGCTTCACCGTCTTTAAAAAAATGAGCAGGTATCGTGGGGTTGAATAAACAGATGTACCACTAATAAAAGTAGCAAAAGGCTTTAATAATTGTAAAAATATATACCAAGGCACTATTGACAATGTCAAAGAAAATATGCCTGGCGTGGTAACCGTAAAGGTAAAACTACTATCCTAGCTGACGACGCAAAAAGCAAATGATACAAGAAGGTTGTGTGCTGCCAAGCCAAAAACATACACAGTGTGTTCCAGGATTTGTGTGATACAATAAAATTTTTGCCTTTTAGTTTAAAATTGTGGGATTAGGAGTTGCATGATCTGAAGAGAATTTTAATACTATTTTCAGGTAAAATTTTGCATTATCATGAACAAAAAGGGTAGTTTACCCGAAAAGAAAATAGCTTTCGCTTCACTGTCAATGCCAACTTGTTTTTTCAAAAACTGAAAATATTCTTAAAATCCTTTTAAGATTAAGCAGGACCTAATCCCACAATCTTATAATAAATATTTTTAGTCTATCTCACCTTTTGTAACATCAATCCTGGAACACATTGTACATATATAACAAATGATCAAAATGCAATCGCCTAGCAGGATGCATTAATCAAGTAAAAAGACTCCGTCGGATATGACCAGATTCCAAGCTACATTTGGAAGAAATACATAAATAAATAACTGACTTTAAAATGTTAAAACGTGATCAAATTACATGCAAGTATTATCTGCTTAGAGGTCCTAGCACAAGCGGCTTGCTAATAACCAGCAGAAACCCTTAGTAAAACAACTACTGCTGTTTAAAAAAGCAAAACATCCCACAGGCATTTGTACTAAAACGCCTAATACAAATACAGAGATTCCGCAGTTATGTGACCTAGAGCGAGACATGCACTAGTATTCACAGCTAATCTAATTGACTGGTCTAATCTATCGAAGCGTGTTGAATTGGAAATCCAGCTACCAGCTCAATGCATCCGAGACCAAGCGTTTTGGCTTACGTTCGGTGGAGAAAATGTACCACCAAAGATCAGAGGTTACGGGTACAGACCATAGCTGCTGGCGGTCGACATCGAGACAGAACAGGATGTTCCAGCGTTCGTAGCAAAACGTGGCGAATGTTCGTAGCAGTACGTAGAGAGCGTTCGTAGTAGTACTTTGAGAGTGGGTCCAATTTAGCAATTAATTAACACCAAAACCCTATGCAAGAACATGTTCTCATATCCCATTATATAACGGCCCAAAGAACACATGCAGCTTGAATTTTATAGGTGGTACGTTAGATCGAAAAGCGTAGATAACAGTTCTATTGCTTTTTAAAGAACTGGAACTGCTTTCAACCTAGATGTTCTTAGAATTAGACGTGGACGTTTAATCCCAAAAGACACCAACAGAACTTCACTTCACCTCGTACCTCGTTGTACACCGTTGAGTTCTTATGGTGATTGCATAATACACTTTTAGTTCAGTTCTCTCCTTCAGCTCTCTTTTCGCAAATATTGTTGCCTTTTTTCCCTAGTTGCTATTTCTGCTTCGACGTTTCTTAAGTGCATTATTGTGCTTCATAGATATTCATATGTTGTATCTTTCTCTAATATTTGTCCTCTGAAATGAATTGTATTATGGCGATTCGGTTCTTTATTATTAATTACCATTGTCTTTCTTTTCTCAGTGTTGATTTTCTATATGTTAAACCCATATACTCATCAGCTCTTGGCTCTTCTATTTGGCCATCTGCTATTAGTATTCAGATGGTAGGCTGCCTATGGTCATTCTGGCTCTTTTATTATTATTAGATATGTGCCAATTAATTAAAAATCAAACATTAACATACTTGGTACTTTGTTAATCGCCACAGATACAAATATTGTGAGAACTGAACACCGATAGATTTATAAACCATAATTGATAGGTAATTTCCAAAAACGATATCAGCATGATTTTGATTAACTAAATTTGATATTATAAATTAGAATGATGAGTGCTACTATGATTTTGGTAAATTATCATATATTTGAAATAACGTAAGACATGCTAATCAGATTCTGTTAGTAAAAAGGGTGGCGAAGCATCACAGAATAAAAGTGTAGTTAGTTTGTATTCAGAGCGACATGTTATGCTGTTGGTCAATGAAGCTGCGGGTAATGGTACAGTGTTAAAAAAGTCATGTAACATGCCTAATCGCATAAAGCAACCTGTAAGTCTCAGCAGTTAAGAGTGACAGTGCTTAAAACCAGAAAAGTGAAAGTCGTTATGAATTCAAATAAACGTTAGGTTAGCCCAACAATATTTCACAATTCGAGAAAACAAACACTTAATTTATAAAATCATTGTAGGTGTATTTGCAAATAATAGAATGTAGTAGGTTACTTAGCAAAACTTGTAAATAAGAATAAGAAGCTCGGCCAAGCGAAGCCAAGAAGGTTGTTGTGTGCTGGCTTCAGAGTAAGAATATTGTAAATCTTCGTATAATTACTTAGGGTATTATTGTTATCCAGGCGTTGGCTATTTGTGTATGTGTGTGTGCCCCCGGTAATCAGTTAAAGAGTCAAGATTGAAGCAGAAGTCCGGACTTTGACACAGCCACGATTTGATAATGCCAGTAACGTATTGAAGAAGTGCAACTACGATTTGGACCAGCAAAGGAAGCCTAAAAGCAGATACGAGTAAACACAGAGACATCGGGAGCATCAGCAAAAGCAGTCGTGCACGCAGCAAGGCCAGCCGCCCCTGCATCGCAGTCGAATATCCTACTTGCATGTTGGATCAAAGCAATTGCAGCGACCTGACGACGGTGCAGAGTGGAAGAAAAAGGCGCATTTTGAGCAGTTTCCAGCAGATTGGTTTACTTTTGAAATTCGGATCGAGACAGCGTTAGATGAAGAGGCGTTCCTACTTACCGATAAAAAGTTTTGATTAGTTACGTGATTGCATTTATTTTTATTGTTATGTACTTGTGACGTAACTATCAACAGCTTGCTTTGTTTAAAGTAAAAATAGAACGGAAACTTCTGTGTCGTTTAGTGACCATTTATTTGAGGTTAGGTTTATTAAGAATCGTTCGCCATAATGGGCAAATATCATATAATTGAGTAAAATAATTTAACTGTGTAGAAACTCAACCCATAGATAAGATTATTTTTTCGAACCTTTGCTTGTCGGTGCAAAAGTTATTAATTATTGTGATAAATAAATTATTAAAAGGTAGCATATCTGATATTTTTATATTAATTTAAAAAAAGGACATTTATATTTAGCCATGGAGATTGAATTATTAGTTTACTATATCATCTGCGTCCTAGTTTACAATTAATGTTTGGCGTCTTCCCGATTTTTCCTTGATTATTATGAATAACAGTATATATGACCAATTCTTGGTGTAACCTCTGCGGATTTCTTTTCACCTATTCGCATTTTAGCTTTAACATTATCATAAAAGCTATTAGTTATCTAAATCATTATCCTTGGTACCTTCAATTGTTGTAAACAGCTATCGTGTTTCTCTTTAATATGTCAAACGTTGATAGTAAATCGAGCAAAGCCAGAATCAGTTTCTTTATCCTCTAGTTAGTGCTCTATGTATTTCCCAAATTTTATTTCTATGATGCAACTGTATATTTTACTTTCCCCATGATGGGCATGTTTGTAGTCCTGTAATTTTAAGAACCATTTTATTTTCTTTGGGCCTATGTTCTTATTTCCACTAGCTTTTCCCTCCCAATTTTTTCTATAAGCTCTTCGACTTTTTCTCTTTTAATTTATTTTATGTGCTCATTTCTCCACTACCCTCTTGCTTAACTCTTTAGATTCCAATGCCACCTCTTTTTCAATACAAAGGAGTGTCACATAAAAGAAAGAAAACATGAATGGCAAGAAGCATAGTTAATGATTCGAAACGAATAATAAATAAACAACCAACTGTAAAATAAATGACTAACCACACTACTCTGTTGCTCTCAATGCAATTACTGAATTATTACACTTCTAAGACAAGTTATTCCCCAATATTTGCTATTTCGAGATCAAAGTTTGCGATCAACAGAAGCTTAATTAGCTCTTCATCTTGGAATGATTCCTGTTAGTACCTACTCCTTGCTTGTATGAAGTTTGTGGTGCGCTTCAGCAATCACGCTCTTATCGGAGTTCAAGATTATGTATAGCCGTGCTCATGGATTTATGTTTTTTCACTTCCTCTTTAATTTTTTTACGCTTGTAATTTATTCTGGAGCAATAATTCTCTTATTGCTTTGATTTTCCTGAATCCTCTTCCGTTGCTATCTCCTCAAATACGCTAGAGACCCTGACATAATTCATCGTGTGCATGATATAGGTTTATAAGTTGTTCATTTGTAACTCATCATTAATAACCTTATAATATCTAAATATTAATTCTGAATGGTATATTGTTTTCAGCTTGGTAGCCAGCAACTGGCTAATAATTATCTTTATTTGTTACAGGTGGGTTAGCTAATTTGATTGCTTTTCTACCCAACTCTATCAGCGGTGCCGCAAAGGTAAACACCAAATAATCTGTGGTTTTAGATAGAGTAAATTTACCTATATTTGTCCATAATTTGCTCAAAATGGGGCTAAATAAATAGCAGTAAGAATAAATTAAAAATATCAAACCTTTCCCAAGACATACATATTGTCCTAAATGGAGTTGAATTGCAGTTGCGACATGTTTCAGGCAACCAAAATATAGTATGACAAAAAATTATTTTCATCTAATATGGCTATGGAATACTTCCTAATTTAAGAATGTAACTATAACTCACTTGAAAAGCAAATGTCAAGTTTAACATTTACGTATAAACGTAGTTGCATTCATAAATTAGGAAATATTCCATATCCATACTAGATGAAAATAATTTTTGATCATACTTTACTTAAGGAAAACGAACGTTACTTAATAATTGATTATAGCTTAAGGATCATACTTACCGCGAATGTGAGATAAAGACAATTCATCAGGTGAAATTGTAGGTTAAACCTTGAAGAGATTAATAATGAGGCACCAAACTGTTTAGGCCTCCCCTGCCTAAGACGTTAATCATAAGAAAAACTGCTACTCCTAGTTTGGTCAATGCTAAAATGAGGAACTATTTTACAAAAATTCAAGACTAGGTAACTACCTACGGGAGAAAATACAAATTAGAACATTCAAACAGATAAACAACTATACTGAAAAACTGATAGAACATCGAGCCGGTAATGTAGGAAACTATAAAATTTGGGGTACGCCAATAACTTGAATAATACGAGGGCCAATAGTAAAAAGAAAGGGCAAATTTAAAATTATTTGAGGCATACTGAACTTTTATTTACGTTCAGCATTTGGTTAAGGAACGACTGAAAGTTATTGATATATATGTTACCGGAAATGTATGTAATCCGTCATTATGTAGAATTCCTAGGAAATGTATATAATGCCTAAAATCGTCAGGAAATGTGTGAAATAATAGTAGTTTGTATACCAAGGCACTGAAGTATAACTTTTTATCACGAATGTGGATTTAGTTGCCGAGGCCCGTAGGGCCAAGGCAAATAAACCACATGAGGGATAAAAAGGAACTTCAGTGCCGAGGTGTACACTATGTTTTATTTGAAATCGAGGAATCGTGAAATTACAACATTTTAACCAACTTTTGTAGGTTATGTTCGGTCGATTGACGTTTATCTGTCGCCTCGCCACCTATAAAAAAGTCGTAAAACAATGGATTACTTCACTGCCGATTTCTCGTATTTTAATTACGATTTCGGCGTACTTCACTGCCGATTTCAAATAAATTTTATTATACACATTTCCTAGGAATTGTGTACATTTCCTAAACTAGAATCGAAAATGTGTTAAATTCGGGATGTTATGTCAGTAGGTTAGGTTAAGTTAGGTTAGGTTATGTTACTAGCACTGAAAAATCGTCTCACTGGCACTGCTAAGGAAAACTTCAGTTCATCTGTATTTTATTTTTCATTCATTCACAAATTCTACAGTATAATGTTGATTTTCATACATTTCCTAGTACCATTGCATACAATGCCTAGGAAATACATACATTTTCTAGGAAATGTATGTATTAAAAAACCTTTGACTAATTATTTTACACATTTTCTAAATTGGCTCGGCATTATATACATTTCCTAGGAATTGTATACAATTCCTAGGTTTCATACATTTCCTGTAACATATATATTGAGTGTGCAATATTTTATAATTCTTACTGGAGTCAAAAGAGTGTCCCGAATCTAAAATTTCATTAGCAAAAGCTGATTTATTTAACCTTTCAGTAGTGGCACCCGGTGCACAAACCGGTTGTTTGGTTGTTCCTAATTTGTCTGAAACCCTGAAATTTTCTGAAAGGGGAGTTGCACGGTTCAGTACTTTTGCAACATGTTCTAGGAAACCTCTGTGCATCTGGTTATTGGTGTGTGCGACTCTCTTGCCATGGCAATATCTGTTAAGTAACTACGTCTTACTTGTTGTTAGAGCTGCGCAGTAATTAATGACTCTGTAGTTAAATGACTACTTAAAGCCCTGTTTGTTGATTTGCCATGAAATTTAATTACTATCCAAAATACGGCAATTTTAATTTGTAATAGCCATTTTTGTTCTAGAATACTTGACAACAACTTTTTTAAAGTAATTAATTACTACATTCAGTTACTCAATTACTTTTGAGTAATTAAATTACTCTAAAGCATTTAAGTTTCTTTTTTCTAGCATTTGAATTACTTGTGGTAACTGAAATTACAATTACTAAATTACTGACCTGGATTGTGTGTTAAATCTCCTAAACGCAATAATAAAATAAGGCCTTATTAAGTTACATGTTAAGCAAATGGCAATTGGGTATACCTGGAGCAATATAAGTATAGTTTACGATTTTCCATGACCAGTCGGATAGCAGCTAGTTTTGAGCAAAGAGATATTTGGTGCAGGCATCGATATGTATGTGTTGTGTCTTGTGCAGTATAGACTGTGCAGGATGTAGCATTGTAGCTTGCCAATAATTATTGTGTAAGAAGCGAAAAATATGTCGGAGGTAAGTACAGATTACAGAGTAAAGTACTGTGGAACTGTAATTAAACTTCTTTCAATAGCATTTGATAAAAAATAACGTTATTATACAATATTGGTTCAAAGTAATTTTTTATTAATTTTAATTTGCACATGGGTATCTAAATACCATAGATACAAATATACAACAACAATTTCTAGTAAATGTAATTGACAAACTTATTTATATTGTGTAATTACAATCATCAAGTAATTGGTAATCATATAGTTTGGATAAAACTGACTAATGTCAATGACTTTTGACAAATATCAAATTGAAAAAAAAAATCTTGCAAAATGGGAAACCGTCGTAGAAACTATAGTTATTATGGGTTAAGCGTACTACCCAATCACGGTCATCTTAACTATGCAGCTTATTTTCTTGCACACTCACTTTAATGCTATAATTTTGCTAAAAGCTTAATATTGCTTTACACACTTAAGAGCTTTCTAATATAAAATACAGCAAGTGAAATATATTTGTATGTACAGGAGCGTCTTAAAGCTCCCTGAGGGAAGTTAAGCAGATTTAATCTAGAATTTACTGCTAATGCAAGAATACATTCTGGAAAAACGTAGCACAGTTAATTTTAGTAATTGCTACGGGTTCTAACCGAAAAAACGTGCATCGTGCAGCGTGTTCAGTAATTAGTAAACTTTATAGTCGCTAGTGTAATTTATTTTCCAATAAATTGGATCGGTTAACAAGATACCTCAACGGCGTTGCACGAGTGATTCTGATTATGTCATTGCTTTGCCCAAAGCAGTAGCCATTCAAAGAAGTATACGGTAATCAGGCTAAGTGCTTCGAAAACACAAATATGGCATGCATTGGCTACAAAGACATTACTTTAGCGAAAAGGTCTGGCTCTGTGTAATGGTATTAAATACTGAAATTGGAGAGGTGATTTAATTTGTTTAATATTTAATAAATTAAAGCAGTCAATGTAGAAGTGGCAGAGCAGAGCCCCTAATCGTTTGAAGCTCAATTTACATTTTTATGTGACCGTAAAAAGAACACGCCATCCTTTATTCACAGTATTCTGCTTCCTAAAAAGCTGTCAGGAGCAAAAAGCACCCTGTTTGCAGCCGCTTTCAGAGACTTATTTACATTAACAAATTTTTATAATCAATGTTGTACCGGGTGGAGTTCGCGAAGATTTTCATCCATTTTTCATGACTTAAAAGCAAAATTATCGCATAGGGAATGGCATGTGATAATAAATATTTAATATATCTCATTGTGATTAAATATTAAGGGGAACTACGGCAGCTACCGTCTTATTACCGGTACGTCTCGTAATAAGCTCAAAAATAAACAGCAGCTGGTAGAGCTTCATAAATCATGGTAATAATGTAATATTTCTGCGCCTTAATGTTTTCAGCTATCTTTTTATGCCGCTGCTTTCCTCAATTTGAAATACTCGTTACGACAGGAAGAACCACGACATGCAGAATCCAGTGGTTTACAACTAGTGCGTAACACAGGAGCTGAATACGCAGGGGAACGAAATCTCTGAAACTGTAAAAGTGAAAAGTGTCCTTTTATGCCAGCATATTCGTTGATTTTTGATGGTATATCCCGCTTTTCAACGTAACAATTTGTAATATTTCAAATTTCACAGACCCACATGCTATCACAAAACAACGCACATTTCAAAGTCCGTAAAATGCATGAGACATTTTTATTCGTTTAAATCATACTAGAAGTGATGAATATCAAAATGAACGGATGCTAAAATAGGAGCGAGAGCTTCACTTTTATACCCAAATGCTGGCGAATTACCTGCTAAATTGTAGTGCAAAGACCATCTCATGATTTATTACAGGTTAAAATGCAAATTTCTGTTTATTATATTATCTATAGTCACTTATAGTAAGAAACCCATAATAAAAAACTTGCTTGCCTAATCCTAGATAGTATACGCTGTTGCATGTCTTTGTTCATTTGGTTCTATTTTCGGTGAATTCCTTTATTTATCTCCACTGTAGTTCTCTTTCTCCTGTTCCTTTTCTTACATCTTCTTGCCATGTGTTACAGAAGTACGAGGTAAAATGTAACAATAATAGAAAGTAACCAATAGCAGGGTCATAGCTTGTTAATAATCGGCTCAAACTGAATCCCACGGAGGCGTGGCGGACATAAAGAAATCGCAAGTAAATATCACATAATAATTATCAACAGTAGCAATCCAATAAATAAGAGCGCCAAGTTCAACAACTTACTGTAACACGCTGCCCTGAACCAAATGGCGTAGTCGAGCATGGGAGACTACAAATACGTTACAAATTCCCAAGAAAAACAATAAAGGTTAGCTTCGCACATCAAAAATACCAAATGCCGAAATTTATACACTGAAGCACATTACACTCGGTTCATGAATGCAAAATAAATCCAGAATTGAAATTTTTAACATATAAATCACTACCACAGATTTTATTAATGAATACTATACGGCCAACGTGCAAGTAAAAGGTTACTATTTAATAAGGGCGCAAGGAATCGACTGTGCAAAGTAGTAACAATCTTAAATGAAGTGAGCTTTATAAGTCGATTATAAATGAACTAAAATACTACATAAATAATGGCGCCACCGGACGAGGCTCACAAACGGCCGCTGATATTTATAAAATACGGCTTGTTTTAGAAACCGTTCTGCCATTCAAAAAAAAAACAGTCAGTACAGTAAAGTGAAGCTGCTACACTCATCTTCACAAGTACTTGAGAGGTATGAGGGTGAGACTTTTATAGAAACATCGGAGCAAGAAAACGAAATCGCCAACGCGACAAACAAAGAAAGAGAGAAGAAAGGAAAGAGAAGTAATTCCTCAAAATTAACGTAACAAAGCATTAAACTACTCGAAAACTGAGATAATCACATCCTACCTTTTTTTGCGCGTGGCCAACAGATGTTTTGCTGTGGAAATACTATTAACATCTCGAGGTAATCAGATGGGTACAGCAATTTACCAAAGTAATAAAGTCAAATTTTTCCCGTGCTATTGATGGTTTCTTCAGGAAAAAGAATCACACACAAAGAGTTATCAAGAGGAAAACCCCGAATAAACAAGTCCCATAGCATTGACAGTAAAATCTCTTGATAATTCTTAAAAGAAAATAGAAACCGAAAACGAATCCCACCCTACAGCTGCGTACGGAAGTTTTTCGAACGAAAGGAGCGCCGAAATCAAATCAAAAGTCAATAATAACTGTTTAGGCAACCCGAAATACTCCATGGCACCCTAAGTTGCCGAAACCACGCCCACATCAAGCAAAAATTCGAACTGACACCTTAGAGTTGTAACACATCATGTTTTATTAGGTCTTTTCCAGGTAATTTCTCGTTGTTTACTTTCGTATACTCTGTTTTCTATCGATGGAATTTTCAGTGTTTTACTGTATGCTTGGTTTTTACTCTAGCTTCTTCTCTTTTTTCTTAGAACTTGCATAAGTATTTAATGAGATAATGATGCAAGATTTACAATCGCTCCTCTGTCAATCTGATGTTGTTTGCACTTCGAGTTCTGGCCTTCTACTTTCTTATACATTGCAACCCCAATCTTTATAAATTTCTCTTTCCTTGGGAATGTTTACCTGATCCTATTTAAGAGTTCTTTTGTAGTACCGATTATTATCTAATACTTATTTCTCCATTTAATTTTCCACCTACGTGTATTTGTACTTTTGTACCGCTAAACACTTATATTCTCTTACTTGTTCTAATTTTCTGCGTTCTTATATCACCAGAATTTATTATCATGATTTTATTGTTTTGTTCCCTATTACATTCGAGTACATTATGTTGTAAGTCTTGTGTTGTCTGCGTCTGCAAATATTCAATCGCACTGCGTCTTCTAATTTCTCTCTAAGCTTGTCTTATTTTTGGATTTGCTAAGCAGTGTTATTTTATAATAGATTTTAGTCACTTCTGTGTTGAAAATCGGCGTTACTATATATATGTTCCAGTTATTTAGTGGTTTTTTCTTGTATTGTATTCTTCAACACATTTAATAGATCCCTTTTTACTACCTTGTCTGGGTAATCCACCTTTCTTATTGTGCTGTCAGCTTGCCCTGCTGTATGATATTTTCCTAACATTACTTCAACAGTTTATGAAAATATTTATCTATCCGCCTATGATCTCTCCTTATTCCCGTATTACTGTTTTTTTCGGTAATAGGGTTAATATGACCTCTATAATAGGCCAAGCGGCTGTTGGCAGGGTACGAATAAAATTTAAAAAAATTAAAAAATAGGGAGATGTGCAGAGCGGCTCTACGTACTCGTCTAATAACTTTAGTTGAAGGTAGTCTTAGGCGAGCAGACTTACCACTGTAGCCAATCAGCACCACATCAGCGGAAACATAACCCATAGCAACAGCACATCAGATATAAAAACTAAAACCCACTGCTATTTCAAGCTTATTTAATTTAAAAAAAACGTATGCCAATGTAATTTATTTTTTATCTTTTATGGTTCTGAATGTTACGTTTTCTTTTGTTTTGGTTTTTTGATTATTGCATAAAAGCAAGTTATTTCGTTGTCATGTTCTTAATAATAGCCTGCTCTTGACCTAATATTCGTGGTCAAGCCACAAAGCTTAAGACTAGAAATTAGATTCCCTTTGGAAGTTCAAGTTCAAATACTACCGACTGCAATGTCTTCTTCTTGCCTCTGGCTTAATGTAATACGTATTACAATGTGTTTCCTGTTACTGTTTTAGTATTAGTTGAAACACTAATATGTTTTTACATATTTTGTCTATAATATTTTCGACAGACTTCAACCGTGACTCGATCTTGCAGACGGTCTTTTTCTTCTGCAACTTGTTTATTTTACAATTTAAGTTTAAAAATGCATGAACTGTATTACTTAGAAGAAGACTACCATGTACTGGGCTCAAAATCTTCTAGACGTAATGATATGTATTGCTTGTGTCTTTAATTTTTAGGTAAGAACAATAATCCTCACAACTTAATAATTTTTATTATAATATCAGAAGATTAATACATTCCCGATCTTTTAAAATTGTAAAAGTGGTTTACGACGTTTAGAAGCTTCTGAACGCCCTGTAATCATTCTATAAAACACTTTCTTTTGCAGTATTTGATATAAATGTTATGCAATAATTACATCAACCTCGAGCACTGTTATCTTTTATTTTTATACAGTTTAACTTTTACATTTAATGTCATAGTAGCATATCAAAAAAAATCTTTGTGTATAAATGTTATGAACAGTGTAAGTAAAGGAAACAGCGTTACTAAAAGGGAATAAATAGAACCCATTAAGATACTCAAATCTTTGTAGAATTTAATACATACTTAGTTGTTGCCTTACTAATGGGAAAATATTTTTTCCGAAGCATATTGGTACGTTAATGTTCTACATAATTTATTTAGAGTAGTGAAATATATCAAGTCATTCTGAATAATCGAACGCCGTTAAGGAGATCGCTTTTACATGTTCTACCATTTTATCCGATAAAGTTAAAATTAAGCGACAAGTATACTACTTGCATCATTATTATTCAAATATTCTTTTTCCAAGACCACTACCAAAAGTAGGTCTTTTAGCACTAGCTTGTTGAACTAAAAATCACGTTTTATACATCAGCATGCTGAAAGTGAAATCAGCTCTTTACTTTTAGCACATGTGCTAAGAATAAATAGCTGGTTTTGAATTTAGTACTTTAAACTGGAAGGGAGGTTATAAAGTTATTCTATCTAGTTACCTCTTTCGCACAGGTAAAGTGTTTTTTAAATAATTAAATTATGTAGTGAATAAAGTAAAATGAGTACTAGTATAATTACCTTTAATAACTAACTTTTACAACTACAGGGTGCAGAAACACTCAGTTGCTCCGTCAGGGTTATTTCTTTACTGTGACTCATGCTAAAAGTGTTATTGCACTCGGCATCTTATGAAACGAAGCCGAAAGCATAAACAGTCACTTTGAACACTTGTTGCACAAATAGCTTATATCTAGGATAGTGTGTAAAATTTACTTTGAGTTGGCAGTTTTAAGTTTTTAAAACGACTGTTAATAACATGTTTTCATTAGTTCACATCGTCAGTAACAACGTGTCGAAAATAATTTCATTAGGCACGTCGTCAGCAGCAACGTGTTGCCAGTAATCGTGTTTTACATCTACATTTTTGTATATTTACTATGTTTTCTACATCGTATCGTAAATAAAATATTGTACGATACACATGCGTAAAGCGTCTTTAGCCACTCGCTGAAAAAGCTCGCTTACTCACGTTTTAACTCTGCCCCACCCGTGACTAAAGACCAGCTTTTCACACATTTGTATTGTAAATAACTATTTGCAAATAGAATGAGCCGCCTAACCGTTTATTCAACTAAATATTATGTGATTGAGTTTTATGATCAAAAATTAGAAACCAAAGAAATATTAATATTTTTTTATATAAATATAAATGTAACATATGCGTCACGCGAGGGTTAGTAAGACATATTCGAGATCACTTTGTTTAAGCGTAGCTTCCCCAATTGTTTTTATAAAATATTTCATAGTGCGGATGAGTCTCACCATTTGTCCTACTAGGGGTACTCCTGAACGAATCATGCGGTTTCCCAGTATTAAAGAAGTTACGAAAAAGATTCGAATAACTCCGCTTCCCAGAATTTTCCTACGGGTCACTACAGCCACTTGACAGCAACTTCGTCATTAGTAGGCAAAGATGGGTGCTTATCAATCCATGAAACTGAAATAACATATTGGCCATCCTGCTTCCAACTGTGGCCTTCAATAGATTTCTTCCTATGTGCTTCTTCCTGCTCCGCTGTGGACTTCATATGAGTTTGCTAGTACCGATTACATATAGATCCCCCAATTGTGAAATGAAGAAAGCTCATCCATTTATAGTGCACACATAAATAAGTTTGTCCACAGGCTCCCCTCCCAACTTTCCGCAAAGGGCTCACCCTATCATCGCTTCAACACCACAACACTACTAAAAAAGTAGATACTTTCCAGTCAATAGTCTTCCGTACAGGTCAGCTCTAATTACTTAATATTTCGATATGAGAACATTCTTTGCCTACATTTGATGAGTTTATATTTTCCTGAAATTTCTTCAAACATTTGAAGTTGAATCAGAAATTAGGAATACGTAATAATATTACAGATCCTAGGTTGGTCTCAAACGCTAATGATACAGGAATAACTGTCACTGAGTTTCTTCAATCTTCGATGATACGTATCATGCCGTATGGCTACTATTTGTGTGCCTTCAAGACAGGGAATCAAAAATATTCTCCACCGCTGCTGTTGATTCTAAGAGAGATCCAATATAAAAAAATTTACAAACTACATATTTTGTTTAACCCCATTGTGTACTGCGATATGTAATCTGAAGTTCAATATTCCGCTGTCGATATTGGTACAGCTATTACTTTTGGCTTTTCAGAAGAAATCTTGTCAATATTAGAATTAAATTTTGGCTTAGACCGCGTCTTCTGTGTAGATAGCCTTTGTTGTCTTAATGTGACTAATACTTTGTGAACTGAAGCAAGGGCTTGTGTAACGGTTATGTTCTTTGGTCGGTCGTGAACTCATATAAGAGTGATACGTGAAGCCATAGAAATAGAAAAACATCCAAATAATATAAACAGGGAAGGTGGTTTTAAATTAGTAAAAATTGGATCCCTGTCAATCACGGTTTAAAGCATTACAACCACCGCGGTCACGCACAGTTATTGCAAAGTGCACTAAACTTGAACGACCAATCAACGTTACGCCTTTCTGTACGGCTGGTACAGAGGACAATAAATACATCCACGTCCTCCAGCTCTTACAGCAACTTTGACTCTGATGATGCAAGCTGCAATGTCCTGCGAAACCTTAGTTTATATTTGTGCACAAACAGTAAAAAGGCCAAGCATCCTTGGTCACAAGGTACTCTAATGACACGGGCCAAATCATGGATGGTTTGAAGGAGTTTACGAGTCACCAAAGAACATAACCATTACACAAACCCTTGTTTGAGTTCACAAGGTGTTAGGCACATTAATCCAACAAATGCTGGTGTTTATCTACAAAGACGAGGCGGTTTAAGCCAAAATTTAATTCGAATATTGGCAATTCGAGTAACCGCGAAAGCTTCAAACATTATATAAAACTTATCTTGGAGATATTGGAGATTTATTATTTTTTTTCTAGACATTTTTCTTCTTTTATTCCCTCCCTCAGATTCTGCCAATGCTCAGTTAACTTTTTGTTAAATCTCCACTTTCTTTTCCAGTTGAGGCGGCATATGAGATGCTCATATTTACTAATAGCATCGGGCTGCGTTGCCAAGTACGTAGCATCTCCTCCTGAAAACTTGACTCCACTAATGGGAACAAGCAGGTTGCACTATCTGTTTTTTTTTTACTTCAGATTCTTCAAGGCCCTTAAATGTACACTAACAGAAGTCGTCATTGTGTGATATCTTCTCTTCAAAGTCTCCACCTTACTGTAGTTTCGATTACTCCAAGAATAAGTGCTTGCGATCTCGTATGCATCCGTCCCAGCTGATAATAATTGTAGCAGATAATGTGTAATATGTCAGTGAGCTGAACCAAACTTAATAGAAAATTTTTCAGATCTCCACTAAAATGCTTAAGTTCAAACTTAGACAAACGCTAACCTCGTGCTCAGCCATCTCAGAATTAATCAAAAACGTTTTCGTCTCTAGGCGGACAGCCATAACATTTCGCTTCATAACTGGAATTCGGTAATATTCTCTATCTCATATATTACCACTGGAACTGTCGACACAGTCTGTTTGTCAATTTTTTTGGTTCAGGGTTGAAAAGGAATTATATGCTTTATTAAGTAACCCTAACGCATTCCCCGAAACATGCAACTCCGGCACCAGCTTGCGACTTCATTGCCAGATAGATCCTCCTGGCTTGCAACGTAACGTAAAAATATAGTTATTAATTTTAACGTTTATTCCAATCAGAGAAGAATAGAATGTAGAAGACGTTGAAATATATCATATTTCCTTCTAGTTGAGTAATATACTATTCCTTGCAACCAGGGGTAAAGGTCTTCGAAGCAATAAGGTTGACTAAACATACCTAATGAACGTGGGCAGGAAACTTGCTCTTAATTTATTTGTGGATTCTCCTCGAGAATTTCCTAAGGTTTTCCTTGCTAGCAATTAGTGCAGTTATAAAGCACCCATTTTCTAGCATTTCATTATGTCATTAAATTAAGTGCAGCATGTCATCTCCCAGAAAACGCCTCATTAAAAACTAAGCAGGCCCAAAAAATTCAGCGGCCTTACTAACGAACCAACTCCTTAACAGTCTCATTAGTAATTCTCTGGGAGGAGTTCACCCCTTGGTGGAGTTAATGTAGGTGTAATGGAACGCAAGTAATAATTTTAAGGCTGTTGCGGCTTTCAGAAAGAAAAATTAATGTGCATTGTAGCTCTCGCCTCGTAAATATAAGGCACTTTCGCCACAGCGTGCAGTTAGAAACAGTTTCAAAGTGAAAAATATGGAACTTATTTAAGTAGCCCACTTTAAATTTAAATTCATTGGTATGCTCTGCGGTACGACGATAAATTTTGGGTTTGCGTACGGCGATGAGGCGAAGCTGCTGCTGACGTTGAATATTTCCGTAAACAATAAGCACAACGGAAAGCGAAAACGGCACGAAAAGTTGTTTACTACTTATTTCTACGTAGCTCTTAAGGACTTTGTAATTCTAGATTCGTCTCTTGAGGAACAGTTTCGTTTTTTAACAATTTATGACGTTATTGCAAACCTACTTGAAGCATATATTGTCATTATCATGGTATATCAGTAGGTATCTCATCTATTAGCAACCTCAACTCAAGTACATCAGCCGCAATAATTATATTGGCTATTGCTAAATTTCCTTGAAGCGATGTGGTTTCAATCCACCCAAAAGGTATTTGGACGGAAATCTGAGATTATTTCCGCTTTGCTTTTAATTAAATACTTTTGATTTGTCCGTTCGTCAAATATTTACATTACAGAATGAAAGAATTTATTGGATCAGAGAGCCTATGTGAAATTAATTGATCATTACAAATTTTCTGTAAAGCCAAGCCTTTGATAACTGGAAAATGCTTTTTAAAATAAAATTTTGAATAAAAAGTTACAATTTTAATGTATGTAGTCCATAGCAGCGCCTGTTGAAATGCTATATCTTTTAAATCTTTTGAACAAGTAATTGAGAAAATACTCCATTACACTATAATGAGCAATTGCAAACTTTTATCATAAACGTGAAACTAATTCTAGCCTTTAATTGCAGCCAAGAAGCAGTAAAACCAACAAATAACTTAGTTTATTGCCAATTATATTCGCAATTACATTGAAACTGAGACAGTACTTATTAGTATTCATATTTATTCTGCGCTACATCGAATGTAACTAATTTACGAACAATCCAAGCGACTGTAACTATTCATTCCGTTGACTAAAGAAAGTCCTGCAATGCTTTATATTCTTTAAGTTGAAACATAGGAAATAATTCACATCTTTATCATAAATACAGTACGATTTAATACAGTATATATTCTTTAAAGTCCGAATATAGATAAAAATTTTGAGGTAAATTATAGCAGTAATATTAATATTATATTGCTATGAACACATTGTAAGCCTTTGTGATTGTAACAGCAATTACTAACATTTTAACTATGACAAATATTATTTTATTAAATGTTCTAGAAATGTGTTAGATTAATTCCTGCAATTTATATAAAATGGCATTGGCCTTGATATAATTTGTAAAACGGTATTAAAAATAGTGTTAACCTTGATTTGAACAACAAAATGTAATTAGAGCAGGTTGAAAATAATGTACAACAATGTAAGATCGAAGATAAGTAATTGAGAAAATGAAGACAAGCTGCAAAGTGGTCTTGATTTCTGCAATAAATAATTATTAATACCTTTTTCCAATTCAGTGTGTTTGAAATGATTTCTATATTCTTTCGTTACGCTGTAGTAGGTCGCATTAATTCGTAGCACCTCTGCAGAGCTTTATAAAAAGTGTTCGATTTGTGCATAGCGTGGTAGATGGTCTTTTCGAGATTGTGTACGAGATTCCAGCAGTGTAATTTGAGCCCTCTGAACTAGAGGTAGGCAGCGACTTTCGTGGGAAGCAGTTCGAGCCCTAGGTGTGAGACAACGGCCGAATTGGGGGTGTTTTCGGAGCGATCCAGCTACAGAAGTCGTTCTGCAAGTCATCAGCTTAACGGAGAACTAGAAGACCAGGCATCGTGGGACTTGCTGGGGGCTTGACTTAAGCCCTACTTTCCATAGCAAACGCGACAGAAGGGCCAGGAAAATTTATCCTAACAGACTGAATTTAGTGACTTCCAAGTGACGCGTATTTACCAACTGTTATTGTTATCACATAGGCAACGTTTTAATTAATGATAATTTGTAGACGAAAAGCTAACTTGTTTTGCGAAATTGTCAAGTTATATCGCCATATCTGATTTGGTTCCCGTTAGTTAAAATATATAGTATTGTAGCGATCCCAGTGGTTAAATGAGCATTATTCAAAGCTAGTACATGCAAATTATTAAAAATATAACACGATAATTAAGTTGATAGCAAATATATTTCCAATAATTTATACAAATCAAGATAATATTTGATAGGATGTATAAACCTAACCCTTTGAGATGATAGAGTTCATGAGATTGTTAAAGTCCTTTATTCAAATAATAATAATCCACAAGTAATAAACCACAACAATATGTTTCTCCACGTCGCAATAAGCCATAAATGCTTAACCCTTCTCGACGTGTCACGGAAAGGCCCGTTTCTCTTCTTAGTTCTCGCCTTTGATAAGTCATTAAGAAAAACGTGTCGATTGTCTACGCTACCCCCTCCAGTTTCTTCGATTCTTGAAACAATAATTATCAAGTTTTTGCGATTCTCAGCCCTCAATGTGCCCAGCGCCTATTGTGTTTCCTTCAACCACCTATGTATTGTTCTTCCCCTACCTGTCCAAAATTTTCATATCATATTAGTTCTCATATTGACATCTTCTCATACTTCGTCGTCTTTGATTACAGGAGCAGAGTACTTTAATTTGCTGATTCTTTAATATATTTGTTGCTGGACCGTGATATCAGGCACATTGCTATATTTATTATTTGGCTTCGTGTCATCATGTACTTTGTTTTTCCAATATTTATTGGTAGCTCTGAAGTTGCTGACCATTGTCTTAAGCATGGGGCATTTTATTAAAATTGTGCATTGTTCTGTTTGTAATATGTATTTCATTATTGTGCATTATTTGCTATTTGACGTGTCTCAGGGGTTTTTTACCACCCTCCGACGGGATTTTAAACTTAAATGAGAGTCTTGTACGCAATAGAGTTTCCATAACTTTTTCCCTATTAAATAGAAAGCTGCTTTGCCCCTGTAGGGCTCTCGGACCGCATTCAAACACAAACCCAGAAAGGGCCAATGTATTTACACAACTACTATATTAACCTTAAAACACATATAAAATCATAAAGAAACAAAAGAAAACAAAATTAAAACCTAGAATAAATGACTAACTATTGCTGAACAGAAACATGAAATAGAAATGGACAGGATAGTGACGATACAGCTTAGGCATACTCGCATTTACCTCTTCAGAATGGCAGGATAATTATATCTGCCGCACAGATACATTTAAGCAATATTAAAAGTGAGCTCAAACAACTGTGTTCAAAAACGAAAACGTTAAAGTGCATGAGAGTTACGCCAATGCACGCACCAAAACCCAACACAATTTACGTATTTAGGGGCATTGCTAAATAGATAGAGCGGCCACTTATTACTTCACCTCTACCTATTTCCGGTATTAAGGTACCTGAGGATTTTCAAAGCCTGCAAATTGTTGTGTTGCGTGTTAAATTCCACCTGAGCTGCATCACCAAACCTTAGCTCTTTATACAGTTCTTTTGTGATTATGAAGTCATATGCTTGGCGAAAGCCTATAAATAGGTGATCTATTTCAATGTTACACTTTATGTTTTCAATATTTGCCTACTTGTCCATATTTGGTCTACTGCTGCTACCCTTTTCGAAAACAACACTGGTAGTCGCCAACTATTTTCCCATCTATATATTTAGCTTCCCACTTTTTATGAATTCAGTATATTGCGGCCATGTTCCATTTTCTTCTTTTTCCCATTTGTTGTAATCAAGGTGTTGTCGACGTCACTATTAACATATACTCCACATTTCATTATTTCCACCGATATCTTCTCCTGGGCGTTGTACGATTTCTTTATGTGTCTGCTATATATTCCACTTACCCTCTCCTGAGTGGTTCTACTCTAGATTCCTCTACTCGATCTTCCGTCATCTCTTCTATATAATTACCTGGATATAGCAATTTCTTCAAATACTCTGCAATTTCCTAATTATTTCGGATTTGCTCCCACTTAGTTTTCTTGCTTTGTCTCCGCATAGAAGAGTTCTTGATTGAAATCCTTTCTTCTGCCTTTTATCTCCTTCTACATTTCCACAGGACTGAAAATTTGAGCAGCAGAAGGCCCGCGTGAAGACGAAAAAAAACCGACTACGAGCAGTCGGTGTTAATCTACACGCTAGTAATGAGAGGTTTGTCCAGGATTGAATTGAGACAGAGCGTCGATAGGCAGGGTGTCAGATATCACACTATGAAACCGAAAGAAAATTTCAAATTGGTAGTCAAGTCTTGAGGAGCTTGTTTTATCCGATGACGTTAAGGTTGCCTCGAAAAGCTGTCAATACTCCAAGTGACTACATTTACGCAACGCCCTTTATGCTCGATGGTGTTCAATCGACTTTTATTCTACTGAAGTTGAGCCCGTGAGAACAAGTTCAACAAGTTTTCCAACCCCTTCACCACATTTACAAACATACAGTGACGGCCTTTTCTCACACGACTCAAAAGGGAGTTCGAAACTATCAAAGAGATAGTAAAAAGTTTGTATCATTCCGTTAAAGATCAAAACCCAGAATGTGTTCGTGGTGGCACACTTATAACCTGCTAAGCCACAAGCATTGAAAAATTTATTATTTTGTTGTTGTATGCTACAAGCATGTTTTTCCAAATTATTCCATAAACGAGGATGCCCAGCATACAATCCACATTTTTGGTGATATGTTATATTTTCATTCATATATTTTGTATATAGGCGAGCAGAAAATTTTACCCACACCGTTGCAATTAATTTTACTAGTAAACTTTTTGTACTGAAGATAAATACTAGTAAAATATACAGCAGGAATTAATTTGCAATCTCCGCAGTAATAAAAGAACTTGTGAGAAGTTTATAAACGAACCGCAAGTTCGGAAACCTAATGAGCGCCTCAGAAAACTTAACTATTTTCGTCTACGCGCATGTTAAAGTTTTGTGGTGCCATCATCAGTTTGTTTAAGAATTCAGGCTAACTTCAAGTTTCTGACTTCCAACTGCGTTCGCAGATAAACTACGCAGAGTTTGCGCAGTCCTCTTATCAATCTATTTGGATTTCTGCGTTTAACTTGCAGGTGTAATAATGTTATCCAATAATTAGTCCAGTGCGGATTTGAAATTATATCAGTCTTATTTAATAATTAACAGTCAATTCTGTCCTATATGCGAGTATATAAAATATAATAAGCACATTTTGTATAAACAGATGCACAATTAGGAACCTGCATTAAAAACCCTTTAAATTCTTCAAAACAATATCTTCAAGCTTAATTAAATTCAGTTTGATATCACTTTGAGTTGCCCGTGATTAGTGTTGCTTGTGTTAACTACAGCTAGAAATGAAATGATTCGAAGTCCGGGTCAATATTTACAAAATTACCGCTCGAACTTTGGCATTTGCAATCGCTGCCCCGTGATATTTCCCAATGGTATAATTTGAAAACTACAACTTGTTTCGTACCGAACAAATAAATTTATTTTGTTTTATTCGCTGGAGTATTCAACATATTTCACCGAAAGTACACCTCTGGACTTCCTGCACCGTTTACGCTAGGAAAAGTTCAGGAACGGAAGCGGCGACAATAAATATTATTGTCTTGCCTTGTAAAAGCACTTCCAGCAACTATTTGCATTTTTTAAAGAGTCCACAGTTTTCTTTAGACGCTCTGGAGTAATATTTGTTTTGACAACGCTCGGCCATGTTTTACATGACATTTCCGCTTAGTGTAAAAACTCAGTAGGCTGTGATAAGTGACCTTTGTCTTCAGCTCTATGTGAAGGTAGTATGAAAACCCTTTCAGCTTTTACAGAATCTTTAGCTAAACTGCTTCAAAGCAGCGAGGCACAACAAAGAATTGTCTGCAATTATAAGGAGAATACTTAAGGCACAACGTCTGCTTAAATTAATCTTTTCTTATTTACCTTTTATTATCAAAAGTAACATCTCAAAATGTATCCTGACCCAAAGATAAAAGACGAATCCTTGTGGTTGAGCAATATTTTTTAAGGTAGTAGAAGCACTGTCTCCATCAGGTTAGATTCAATTAAGGTAATGCTTGCAAATCTGTTTTGTGTGAGCACATACAGGAGAGCCTGATGAAAATTACATGTGGTTCTATCATCACTTTCTGTATAGTACGAGAGCTCTCCAAGCATTATCCATAAATTGAAGTGCTAAATGATTGGATGCCAACAGTGTATTTCATTTACATACAATTAAATAACGTACTCAGTGCATTAAGGAGATAGGGAGTATGATATTCTATTTTCAGTTACCTTACAGCTGCAAAAATATATTTGCGCATGGAAAATGTATTGCCTTTGAGTTTGATTACTTACAGTTTTTCCTCGTATTTAAACAAGATGTTGGAGATAACTAATGATCTTTGTACAAATAAATAAATAATTGAACTTAATTGCAGCTTGCCGATTTATGTCAAAGAAAAAGAGCAACAAGTTGTTGGCTGTGTCTGTTTTATTATAAAAAAAATATATGGTAACTTTTCTATTCAAGCAACGGAGAAATCATCATCTCACCTATACAAGACCAATGGGTTAAAAAACAACCTTATTTTTATTAATTTGAACTTCTAATGCGAATAAATTACTACAGCACCCACAGGAAAATTTGCCAGATATAAATGTCTTAACGAATTAATTTAGAAGAAATTCTACTAATTTCACTTACGAAAATTAAACATGGGCTGCTACCCGACTTAAAGTTATGCCACAACAACAAACTCCACCACATCTAAAACCGACTCCTTCAATTGTCAATTTGGGTACAATAAAAAATATTTAAATTAAACGACCAGAACACAAATAAGACCACGCTTAGACGGCCAGTGATCAATAATCCATAAAACCAATAGGTCTTACAGCAATAACTTGCTCCGCCTAGTTGCAATCGGGACGAAGGGTTGGTTCGACAACGAAATTTGGTGAGTGTAAACCAGCTTAACGTGTAGGTACTGCTGGGGGTTTTCTAGCTGCCAAATCACTCAAACTACAAAGACGTGAAACAACAAGCTTTTTCGGGAGGTGGAGCTTGCTATATCCGGCATAAACGAACTCACGTTTAGCGCATCATCTACAATACCTGTTAAATCTGGTTTTATTTTTTTAGAACTCTCTCTGCAAGTTTGTTTACAAAAAATATAAGGAAATGCACCAGTAATTTATCTAAGTCGGTCTATTGAACACACCCAGGTTAAATTTCAATTAGCGAACCTACATATAAAAATTCAAAATTAATAGCACCCTAAGTGACGTCGCTATATATACAGTATAACTCAGATATTCTTATTGAAGCCAGAAAGCGTCTGTGTAATTATTCAGCAAGTTTCAGCCCAAAAGGGGTTCCTTAATTCAGCTATATTAGGGTGTTATAGCACAAGACTAGATGAATATTAAGCGTTTGTTTTAAAATCTATCTGATATAAGCGTAATAGCACAAATTAATCAATTATTGACGTTTGTTTAAAGGTTGAGAACACACTGTTCTTAATATTTTAAAATCCAATGAAGCACTTCGTGACTACGCACTGTCAGTTCATGCGAATTAAGTAAGAATTTATAACTTGATGCAATCTCCTCATGCACACCTACCTAGCAAGATTGCAACAATTGCCTTCATTGCAAGGCGTCCACCTTGACTGTTTGTGCGGGAAAAGCGGAGAACTGGCGATCTGACCTTTATAACCCGTCAAAATACACATAGTGGCTTGGAGGCCGCCTAAATATACACAACGGCGGAACACGACCCTGACTTACTTAAAATGCATAGGTAACATACAAAATGTGAACTGACCATTCTGATTTTTCTTCCCGTCTACTGCTTAAGAGTCAATAAAGCTCGTTAAATTAAGTGCAACGTTTAACTAGTGCCGTAGCAACTGAAAGTAAGTAAACATTTACTACAGATAATTGAAAAATAATTAAATTATAATCGCAATTGTATGCACTTAAAGAGTTAAGAAAAATAGCATCAAAACAACGCTATGTAGCAATAATCTCAACTTCATCACTATAAATAATATAGATATAAGTATATCAAATGTACAAAGGTTTATCATATATCATAATGAGCTCCCCGATACCGATACGCCTTTACCTACTAAATGCGCATGGAAAATCTCACATGCTTTGTGAATCCATACATGTATAAACTAGGGTACAGTAATATACTATATTATGATACCAGTGTATAAGTACGCCAGTAAAGCACGTGCGACGAGTTTAAGGCTACGACGCAAAACGGAGTGCTTTTAACATCGCTAATGCTTTAATGGAACTTACACACGTGTATCTTACGCTACTTTTTCTACGATCGTAACAGAAATATAAAAACTTAGTTCGGTGGCACTTTATCCGTCACGTTGTGTGAGATATTCCAGGTTATATTGACAATCAAATTTACGGCAAAGCGTGTTTTAATATAGTATTAGAACACGCCACCAATGGCAAACTGCGAAAAAGACGTAATTCGG
Organism: Agriotes lineatus; assembly: GCA_940337035.1. Taxonomy (NCBI): domain Eukaryota; kingdom Metazoa; phylum Arthropoda; class Insecta; order Coleoptera; family Elateridae; genus Agriotes; species Agriotes lineatus. Next base: position 96,575,921 of record OW679196.1, on the reverse strand, counting down.
GCGCTAACATTAACACCCGTATTCATAGTCGTTCGCCAGCCACTCGCCTTACGAGAATTAACCTTGCATAGTCGCTCGCCGGTAAAACCAAGGATGCGCGTTACTATGGTTTTCGGCGGAGCGCTGCATGCGCGAGCGACTATGCAATGTTAATTCTCGTAAGGGGCGTGGCAAAACTCCGGCGAGTTGCTGGCGAACGACTATGAATACGGGTGTAAGAGTGTCACTTTTGACAATAGAAACTGTGCCAAAAGCAGAATCGTAGAAAAAATTTGATTTTTTAAATTTTCTCTAAGCGTTATGTTCATTGAACAATAGTTGTCTAGGTTATAAAGTAAAAAACATTTTTTTTCATTTGAATTCACTTTTATTTGGGCTTACAGAGTTTTGAAATAAACCGTAACATTTTTTCGCTTCGCCTTTTTGCATATGTAGGTCAGAAACCACTCGTTATCGTTATCCAGTCAAAAGGAAAACGGCAAGTAAAAACTGTTTAATATTGCAATATGCTGTTAGGACATTTTTAGTTTGGTACGAACGTACGGCTACTTGTATATGAGTTTTTCGTATTATTTCGCCTGAATTTGAGCATATCGAGTTATGTGGAAGCGTTTATCGGCTTTTTAGCGTACACAGATGTGTTGTTCGCTTATAAGCTATCGGTTCTGAAAGGCCCTCATTTGGCGTAGCTTGTTTGCAATTCGTTGGCGCGCTAAGTTTATCCGTTACTACAAAAGTCGATTTGTCTGCCAGCCGCATTCTTGTACGTTCCGTGACGTGAATGTAAAAAGCAACGGCCATGGGTGCGAAAGAGAAAGCTACAGCTTGGTTTCCCCGCGACTTTAGCGATAGGGCGCTGTCTGCGTGCAATTTCGAGTTCAGTTGGCATCCGGCATCTGAAGGCAACAGTTACTTTTTGAGGTGGGCGGCCCGCGGCGTCTCCCGTTCGGGGATGGCGTCCGCGTGGAGCTTGCGAAGGCGTTTTTCGAGAATTGGTATCCCAGACTTCGAGCGAGTTGGTCACAAGGCCTTGAGTGATAATAGTTTTTGTGCGGGCCCCATCCAATTCTTAAATGAGCCGAAGGCCGATATAACCGCCGTTGTGTGTAATAAAATGGAGGACGGTCTAATTTCTGGTTAATTTCACATGTAATCCGGCATGCCTTGTCGTTAATCCTGGTTGCATCTTCACTCCTAGAGAGGAATCTGCTGGACATCACCATCGCCGACTCTTGGAGCCCCTTTTTCCCCTGTTTCGTAGTCTTGGGAAACTCGTCTGGTTACCAGCTGGAGCCCTTGGAACCGACTATCCCCAGGAGAGGCTAAAGTACTGTACTGGTTATATTTACGCGAACTGCATGCTTTAGCTGCCTGATCGGCATTCAGAAGAATTCCGGGCTAATTAAAAAAGTGCGCGCTGAAGGAAGGCCTCGAGTCTTCCGCGCATGTGATCGCCTTCCTCTGTAACTTGAACTTCCAGTGGCGGGGTTAAGTGAACAATTTATACTTAACTCGCTCGATTTGTCACTCGAACAGTACCATTTTCTGGGCACTTCGCCTTTATTTTGGATCTAAGTGGCCGGGCTAGGGCCGTTTCGTTTGGTAAAATTGTAATACGCAGTGTGGGTAGAAGTTCATTATACAGTGCCATTTGCAACTGCTTATCATTTTGTGTAACAGCTAATGTTTATTTCAACACATCCTTCCAATACGCAGTGTGCGTAAAAGGTCGTTATACAGTGTCAGGCACTGATTATTTTGTGTAATAGCTAATGTTTATTTCAGCACACCCTGACGATACGCAGTGTGCGTAGAAGTTCGTTGTACCGCGCCATTTGCAGGCGCATATCATTTTGTGTAATAGATAAAACGCACCCCCCCCCCCTTTTCTGTAACTTGCATTGTAATAATGTTTTGCATTATGTGTCTAAAGAACAATAAACCCATTTGTTAAACGCTGCCGCTATGGTAAATTCACTGTTTCAGTTTAAGCAATTGTAGTGACGTCGGCCAATTGGTGACCTGTGTATGATTGGTGTAAATCAGATCCTGGACGAATCAAGGTAGGTTCAAACGCTCCAGCTGCCGTCTACAGGGAGTCCCAGGGCTACACACATTCCAGCCCCGCTTGGCTTTTGGGTTTCTGTCACCGTTGGTTTTCTTCCGAAGCCCGTGGCGCCCTCTCATTTTTCAACACAGTGTAGATTGATGTCGTCACGCTTGTCCCTACTGCGTCCCGTTCGTAGAACCACGCCAATCTTCCTGAGCGTATTCAGCCGTGGCTATTAGTCTGTTCTCGAGAATTCTAGGGCAAGTGGTGGCTTTTTCCGAACGTGATAAGTCTTGTGGCACTCTCGTGCCCCGGGGTGTCGTAAAAACAGTTTTATACCGTAACAATGCAACGGTATCAATTTTTCGTTGTGGAAATGTCCAATTAAAATATCAGGAAATGGCCTTATGTATCTGAAAGACTATAAGAACAAAAGAAAGATGATGATAATGATGATAGGAGATATGAATTTAGAAGCAAATAAGCTACGAAGACCGGGCAGAAAAGAGAAACTCGAACATGCATCTCCTTACCAACGTCGCTAAAAAACAATGAATTTATTGGGAGATAGTAATTTTTCTTCAACATTGCTCCTTTCAGACCTCATTGTGGGCTGCCGTCGACGTACTTATCATGATGCAAATATTTTTATATAATATTGGCGAGTGCTTTACAGGCGTTGATATTTCGAGATCACTCCCACACTTTCTTTGGCCATTTGCGAGTTTGCATTTGCTGCATGTAGCCATACCACCTTAATCTTTTCGCTTCTATGGTATCAATAATTGATCTCTGAACTTCCATCCGTTGACGAATATTATCGTTTCTTACATGTTCAAGTCTGAAGACGCTACAACTGCACCTCCAGAAATCTATCTCTAAAGCTTTCACTTTACTCTTATTATTCATGGTAACCTCCCACACTTCAGCACAATACTTGGTGATGCTTCCTACAATTGATTTATCTGTGGTTCTTCTTGTTTGTTTCATCATTCCACAAGTCAGAGTTTAATTGTTCTATTGCTCTTCGTCCATGGCCGATTTTAATATTCAAGTTCTTTATTACTGTTTCCAACTCAGTAAAAGATAAAGGTTCAAGGTAATTTAAATTACACTAACTGTGGGCGGGCTGCTATAGGGACCTTGGTTCCCTCTTCAGCCAAGAACAGGAGTTATAGGATGGTTGAAAGAAAGAAGAGGTTTAGAATGGAAGAAAGGCCAGGAAGGTGGAAAAATACTGCCCCCACCATTTGGCTCAGAGAAAGTACTCTGTGACTCAGAGGAAAACCACGTAAAAACCTGAATAAGAGCATACGGTCTTGGGAATCGAATCCATCACCTCCTGAATGCTAAGTAGACGTGCTAACCACTAAACTACAGAGACTTGGTAAATGTAACTCGAAGGTTTAAATCGGTTAATGTTCTTTGTTATTTCGATTCAATGTTAAGCGCCATTTTTGTACTCTTCGACGATCTTCCTCATCATATAATCAGAGTCCATTTCATCTATTCCTACCACAACCATTGTCCTATTTCATAAAGCAACTGTTCACTTTTCACTTTGCGCTCAATGTCTGCTACGTAAAATAGTACGTTATGATACTAGTGTATAAGTACGCCTTTAAAGCACGTGCGACGAGTTTAAGAGCACAAGGCTAAGCGGAGTGCTTTTAACGTCGCTAGTGCTTTAATGTGCTTTTAAAAACAGCGGAACACTTAGCAAAAATGCTAAAAGTGAAATACTTATACTCAACGTTTAAGGACTCCAAAAGTAAAATTAAGCTATCTGGAGTTGTTTTTGGAAAGTTCTAAATATATACACTGGAAGAAAAAAACTAGAATTTAACAATAATTATGTCTCTGTCAGGCTGTATAACTGCTATTGGTGTCTGTAAAATGACGCATGTGTGGGTGGTAAAAAACATTCCTTGATAATTGAGTCACTGTTTGAGTGTTTTGTACTACGTAGAGAAGCAGTGAGGACGTAGAAACTTTCTTTAAGAAATTCGAAGATATTTCGGAATACCACAAGCATTGCCGCAACATTATTTCTTGATGTTTTAATATAGAACTTCTAAACAAGTCAAGGAACAAACAATGTTATATATTAAACCTTTAATCTTCCAATATCAATCGGAAAATTTGGTCACCAACCAGGGTCACCCGTACTTCCACTGATATTGCATCTGTCGAACGCTGTCATTTGATCAATGATCGAATTCGCTTTTTTAACTTTCAACCAATCAAAAACGGCTTGCGTCGATAATTATTGTTATATAACAACTTATCGGTAATACTCCACCTTACTTCATTAAAATAATGATTCGTTCGTTTTTTTTATCGATTGCGTGCATAGTTCCTTGCTTCGATAATGCTGACTAGATTGCACCCCGCTGGATTGCTTAGAAAATACGCCCTCCAGCTTGGCTGTCGAGACATCTTTTCATCGAAATCCAGCTGGTCGTGCAATCTGACCAGCATTATCGGCAAGTCACTATATGCACTTAATACATTACTGTTGATAATATTTGTTGAATTCGTAAATGATATGGTAACACTGCTGTCGTGGTTTTGGAACACAACGATCGAATGCTGAGTACTTTGTTTACGAAGCTTGTGAGTGAAATACCAAGTATATGTGTGAGAAAATATAATTCGAAAAATGACGCAATATTTTTATATTGTTAACAAAACATTGATTGGAATTATTCGATAAAAGAAAACATCACAGTTTTACAAAAACCTAAAAATGTTCTGTAACATTTTAGTTCGCCCTCTATTGCTCTAATCCATTAATTCATGTGTCAACAAAGCAACGCAGCAATCAGACTGCTAATAGAATAAACATGTCCTTTAAAGCTAAACGAGGTGTTCAGAGTATATTAACAGTTGTTTTCCAGGTGTCGTATTATGTACGTATTATGCAAAATATAGCAACATCTTCAAATCTGTACTCTAAGCAGCCAAGCAAATATAAGCGCACGCGAAACTATCTAACTTACAAAATGAACCCGAAACAACTTGCAACATGATAACGGTAAATACATATAGATCTGCATTGGTCCCTAAAAGTATAACCTTAAAGATGCTTTACATAGTTCTATCTCCAATGATATTAAATGTACATACATTTAAATAATGTAAACGCTTCTGATTTTAATGATATATCCGTAATTGTACTTATATTGCAGCCTAAAAATATTTCGGAAATAACACCTCATCTCATAAATTGTTGTTTTAATGCTGGTTACTTTCCCAAAAAACCTAAACATCCACGAGGTATTTATAACCTCGCCCATATCTCTTCGCAGAAAAATAAAGAAATGGGTCAGAATCATAGTTATTTCTGATTTGTCAGCTTTGTACATAATTATTAAAGATCTACTAAAACCAGATTCCTTAAATTGTTCAAGAAATTTAATTGTTTGTGTGAAAACCTACAAATATTGTTTGCCTGCCACGTCAACTGCTTGATGTAGTATACCTAAAGACGTTTTACGTGGTTTTAACCTCTGCTTTGCTTTCGCTGTCCTAATGATAGGAAAGACAAGCTAAAGATAAAATAAATTATTCATGTGAAAATATAATTTAATGAATTTTGGGCCAATCGGCACCTTCTAAATTTAAGACATTGGTCTATGTACTTTAGAATTCTAATAATATTCATTAAAAAATTAGGAATAGATAATAAGAGTAATACTTATCATATTACCCCTGAAACTAATAAACTTAGCTATTATTACTACAGTCGGGGTTATGTACATAATGAAGTCCTTCTAGGGCCCATTCTCTGCCCATTTCTTTTTATTGCCAATGTAAATGACCATCCAAGCCACATTTACATTGCTGTCACCATGTAGACCGATGACACCACAATAAAATTAGCTATAGTCACTCTAATGACATTATTTTAAAACTTAACAAAGCTCTTCCTTATCTAGGCAGATTAAAAAGTATCTGTAACATTTCAACATTTTCGAATACACATTTCAAATATTTTGAATCTACCATCAGAAGCAATTCTGCTTTTTAGAGGAATTCCACAAATTTGTGAACATTACTAGCTTTTAGGCTCACCATATGGTGAGGTGGTTTTAAGCCTACAACTTGGCTCTGGTGGCAGTGCAAGATATTTAGCACAGAGCACAGCGTTAAGAGAAGTAGTAATTAAAAGGATGAAGGCACGCATAAGTAAAGCATATTTCAGAAGGTTGGAATTTGAAGTTGAATAATATTTATTTAACCAACAAGTGTGTTAATGAAGGCGATTAATAATCGAAATTGTTTAAAGCATGAAAGAGCGATAGCGAGTGAGTACCTTCAGTAGTTAAGATTATTAATCGCCCATTAACAAACGTGTTGATTAGAAAAATTTTTCGTTGACCGCAAAATCTTTTTGGTGGCGAAAATTTTGATTAATACAACTAACCTCCATGCAAAATATCATCAAAACGTCAAAATCACAAAGACAGTTAACTAATGAAAGAGAGTGTAATGATCAAAAACAGTGTATCAATAGATCTATTTATTCACCCTTTTTTAAAAAACAGTTAATTAACGAAAAGAGTGTATTAATCAAAAACAGTGTATTAATGACGTTTATTAATCCATCCTTTTTTAGGTAAAATTCTTCATTAATATTGAAATTAACAAGCGGTCAACGAAAAAGTAATATAATTAGAATGATATGTTTGTGCATATTTAAAGCCAGACCAAGCAAAATGTAATTGGCACAAAAGGTTTGTTATGTGCAAACCAAGTGAGTGAAAGTATTAATCAAAGCAAAGGACAGTGAATAGCAAGCAATCTTAAAAGTAAATTGAGATTAGAAAAGAAGAAAATAAATAATTTCAAAAAGCAATCCCAAAATTAGGCAACAGAATAGAAGCAAAGTGAGCAACGTCTGTAAATCGAAAACTCAATCTCCAGTGCATTAATAAAAGTAATTGAAAAGCAAAGCAGTGAATTTTAAAACATTTGTGTGCGTGACGGAAGGAACAATGATAGTTTTAAGCCAAGGACAAATTGTTTAGGTTTAAGAAAATAATAAGTTAAGATTTATGTAATCGAATTTTATTGCATTTGTGTAATTTTGCTATCAAAACTAATTTCTAATGGACAGAAAACACCGTGGTAACATAGCAACGTGATACTTTTCTGTTGTTGGACATTAATGAATCTTGTCGAATTTGTGCTCCACTTTTAATTAATGCTTTTAAGTAATAAATAAGTATTTTACTTCGTAGGTTTCAAAATCGAACAGCGTCATCAGTTTTTGCGAAACGGGCAGACTTCCAGGCATCATAACGAATGAAAGTTGGCGTGGGTCCTATGTCATCCTAGAACAATGAAGGCGAGGTTTTGGTTGCCAAGCAGAATAATAACATTTTTTACCTGACGATTCCTCGTAAACTTCACGTTTTTTATAAATATTTAAAATCGCTGTTGCACTGGCGAGGATTTTGTGTTATTTGACAGATCGTAAATTAACTCAAGGACGAATAATCTAAAATAAACTACTAATTTGTAAACATAGCCCATTTCAGAACCCAACCTGAGATATGCAGTTTCGTATTTATCAAGAGATAGCTTAAATAATGTTGCAGTTAAATAAAATATTAAGAAAGGGGCATTCAACCATTTTATTTGTGCAATTAATTAGAACATTTTATTGTAGCTAGCCTTAAATTACTGACAGAAAAAAGTGGGCACAGTATAAATTAAACTGTGTATTGTGTATGGATTTTCCCTAAATTTTAACTTATTAATTTGGTAGAAACAAACAGATAGGCAGTTCATTACAAACAGGCACCGCAATGTGGAGCCTCTTACAGTTAAATCATTTCTTTACAAACAGGCACCGGAACTTGGAGTTTTTCAACACTGCATTGCTTATTTACAGGCATCGCAACGTGGAGCTCTTTGCAAATTTATAAGCACCGCATAAGGGCAGGGCAATTCATCACAATAGATAGCCCTATTGTAATTAAAACAGTCTTTGCATTTTTAAAATTGAATTGGAAAAACAAGTTAGACGTTTGCCTACGAAAGCGTACATATAATACTTGCTTTCCGATGTGTTATCAAAGATGCGTTGACGCGACGGTAAATTGTGGACGAAGTGCACCCGATTGGTGCCGATGAAATGGTGACGCAGAAACGTAGGCAGAGAAACAAACACGGCACACGTTTATATACAATGCGTCCATTTAGTACGCCGGCCTTTGATTGCGCTTTCTGTTATTTTCTGATATAAAGTTTAATTGAGGTTTATTCAATGGGGTTGAACAGGGCACAATTTCAAATTTATTTTGTCATAAACATGTTATTCCAAAAAAGTTGGACTCAATAAAGAATTATATTGTTTAATGAAACACCATGTACTTCTTTAAAACTATTTAAGCACCTATAAGTTCTACTTTTCTTTTAAATTGCTCTCATCGTTTCCAACTTATCAGCGATTTTAGTACTCTTCTGTCAATATCAAGCTTTCATTTAAAACGTCATATTTACTTCACTTTTGAAAATTGAGGACGTCGTCATTTAAGATACGAAAATACCAAAGTTTCATATAAACTGGATACTTCACTAACTATATGATGTTCAATCCTTGTTTTTTCAATTTGTGTAAATGGAACACCCTATATTTCATGAATATATTTTTACATCCGTAGTACTTGCTAGAAAATTACCTTATGAGGTTTCTTCAAATCTTCACGTTTCAGGGTCTCAGAATGACGAAAACCAGGTTTTCTCAATTCTGTCTGTTTGTGTTTCTGTCCATTCGTCTGTCCACCCGTCCGTCCGTTCGTCTGCCCATTCGTCCGACTGTCGGTCTGTGTGTCTGTCTGTCTCTCTGCCGGTCTGTCTGACTGTCTGTCCATCTGCGTGGTTGTTTGTCTGCCTGCCTGTCTATCTCTCTGCCTGTTTGCCTGTTTTTCCGACTGTCTGTCTATCTATCTATCTTTTTATCTGTTTGTCTGCCTGTATATTTGTCTATATGTTTGCCTGTCTGACTATCTGTCTACTTGTTGACGGTGTAACTACAAATTATTTGTTGGAGGAAGACGATATTTTTTATGCAGATTATACACCCTTCTAGCATGAAACCAAAAAACTTTTCGTGATACATATACAGGGTGGGCACCTTAAAAAATAACTTCTGCTTGTTTTTGTTTCAACTCAAGAACTACTACTTAAATAAAAGGTATATTATACACACAGTGCAAGTTTTTAACCATGTCAAAAAGGATAATATTTTTGACCCAACGTGTATAGGCTGAGCACTTTAAAAAAATTTTTTGCTTTCATTGAAAAGTAGATAAAAACAACAATAAGCATATAGCTTAGGCTTTACACTTGACGATAATAAGACGCAGCATAAACGGGGTATATACAGTGAGCGCCAAAAAGCATTGGCCAGTTTTAATTTGTAATAACAATTTATTTGCTTAAATTACACAGTTAATCAAAACTATTTCTTAAAGACTAAGAATGGGAGATTCACTTATGAAAAGTGCTGTCGGTTAAATCACTCTCCTCTTGTTGAATGCACTCTTTTAAACGGCCGGCGGCGGAAATCTCTCAACACACGTTGCCGCATATCCTGCAGTATAGCTTCAATATTTTCTCGAATAAACCTTTAAGCTTTTCCAGATTTCTTATCTTTCTTGTAAATACTCTGCTCTTCAAGTAATCCCAAAGAAAAAAGTCAGGAATGGTTATATCCTGCGATCTCGAGGGCCAAGGAAGGTCACCATAGCAAGAAATCAGTTTATTTGGAAACGATTGTCGTAGGAGATCCGCATTAATTCTTGCGGTGTAATTGGTAGCACCGTCCTGTTAAAACCAATATTCATTTACTATCTCCTCCTCTATTTGCGATAAAAAGATCTTTGAAGCATGTAATGTCTTTGAGATGTAACCGTTACCGTTTCACCAATTTCCTCGAAAAAATAAGCCGCGACAATCTTTGACGATGAAACAGCACACCAAACTGTCACTTTCGGAGGATGTCAAACATTGAAACAAAACTCCCAAGTTTCCTATTTATGAAGAAATTATCATTTATTCCATAGGTGAAGTATATGGGTTTTTATTAGGTATTGAAACTGACCAATGGTTTTTGGCGCTCACTGTACAACCGCGCATCGCACAAACCAAAGAGGCCCTCGATCAACGCGAGCCTCAAACGAATAAAGTTGAAAGCATATTCGAAAGCGTTGAATTTCAAATAATATATATCTTTTATTTTTGCTTTACCTGATAAATAGATAAAAGTAATAATTTGCTCATAGCTCAAGCTTTACAGTGGACGAAAATGGAAGCTAAAAGATACAGGGTAAATGTTAAAATGATTAAAATGGAACAACAATACGTGCGTTCTCTTTAATACCACCGCCTGTCGCGCAGATGAGAGAGGACCTCGATGAGCATGTGCATCAAGCGCGCGGAGTTGAGACGGCATTCGCAGGAGCTGTGTTCGAATTCCACTGCCGTTAATAGTATTTTTATTTGAAAATGAATGTAATTCGCAATACCAAGTGTTTCATTTTATTGTTTCAGTATTATTAAGAATGTTAAGATATTTTTACCTCTAGTTTCCTTTAATTTTTAAAATTGTTTAGTGTCACAACGACATTGTGACATTCCGATTCAAGTTTCTAATTATTTTACAATACTTTGCTATATATTGAGACAAATGCATATTTTGGGTAATAATAATACATGGAGTTCATTTTGCATAATATAAAATAGGGGTTTTGACTGTGGTGTTAATGAACTACTCGAGGGAATTCGTAATGCTTGAGAAATTAAGTATATGAACAATTTTTTAATAAAATACAGTAATTTGATTTGGATTAACATTTGACTTTATTAAAAAGGAAGTTTTAGATATTAGTTGATGTATTAATTTTGCATATGAGAATATACAAAAAGTTACTAAGAAGATATAATTTATTAATAATACTTTTGGAATAAGAGGTTAAGTTCAAAATAATAAAATTACAACTGAGTAGTCAAGCTAATATGATATCTAAAACGTCATTATAAATATACGGTAGTAGAATTAATTAGGGTTTAATTTTAACATCTAGAATGTAACAGATAGAACATTTTGAAAAATAGGAGGTAACTATAGTGAGAGATAATAAGAATGCAACAACGAAAAAATATTTAAGAATTTTAGACATATTTTAGGTAAAAAATAAAAATAAACCCTATGCTTACAAGTTTATTCCATAACTGAAATTATGAAAGGGGTGTGTAATGTGTAAATGTTGCACATAATATAATGACGGGGCCAAAGGCAAGAATTTTTGGCCATCGTTGTAATTTGTAATCCTGAAGTCGCTGGTAGACACGGCCGGAGTGCCTGCTACTGGACAAAGTTGGAGGTAGTAGTCAGGTACATGTCATAGAATTTTTGGGGTCCTTCGTCAACGTTCACAGTAGGGGCTGATATGCAGTAGTCACTGAGAGCTGTTTTGGAGTTGATATCCTGGTGCCAGTTCTTGGATATCATTGTGAGGCCTAGTTGCTGTTCGGGGTCTATACAGAGGACTTCTGAAGCCATGTTTGACTGCTGGATGTTTGGAGCATCAAAGTGGCCCAGTTAATTGAAGTTAAACGGGTGTCTGTCTATAGTAAGAAAGAGGTTAAATAATGAGCATATAAACAATTAAAATAAAGAATATTACTTATCTATGTAAGATAAGATCCGTAATGGTTTGTTTGTAAAGATATTTGTAAATTTTACTGTAGGAGTATCATTTCGACTTGCTTGACAATTTGACGTTTAAATGAAGTTGAAAGACAGAATTAATTTAAATAATAATTTTTATCTAAAGATCAATTCATAAATAACAAAGAGAACTAACCTGAGAAAGAGTCAAATGCTATACTGGAGCTAGGTAAAATGTTGATCTGATTAATAAAATATAGTATGGCATATTTCTAATAATATTATGAGTAGTATAACTTCTAATAATATCAGGATAACACAATAAAATATAGTTCATACACTACAATATGTTTAATGTTTCCCCCACCCGTGTCTGAGCATAGATCAATGAGTCGCTTTATGTTTACAAATATGGCCCTAGTTTAGGAGCTGTTCATTTATATTATTGCCTCCCTTGTCTAAACTACAAAGAAAATATTGCAATCGCGATAAAATCACTATCCGAGACTTCCTTCGACCCTCACGTTTCAGGGTTCCTAGATGACGAAAAAAAGTTATTCGCAATTCCCTCTGTCTGTCTGTCCGTTCGTCTGTTGCCGGTATAACTAAAAAGAAGTTTTTGGAGGAAGACAATATATTGCATGCAAATTATATGTCTACCCGGCATAACACGGAGAAAAATTTGAATAAATATATACAGGACGAGCACTTAACAAAAAGAAAACTTTGTTTATTTTGGCTAACCGAGAAATAGGTGACAGTAATAAGTTGCACATAGCTCAGGATTTACCCTTGTCGAAAAAGGGACCCAGGGACAGATACAGGGTAAGTGTTGTCAATGAGATAAAATTGGCGAACAATAATGCGTTATATTTAAGCCAGCAGCAACGCAATGATGTGAGAGTTGCTCCGTGGGCTTGATGGTTATTGCCAAACGTTGATATCGCATTCGCAGGCGCTGCGCTTCGAATCCCTACTGCTCTTTACATTGTTTACAAGTGTTTCGTTTGATTGTTTCAGTGTTATTAGGAATGTGAAAACCTTTTTGCACCTAGTTTCCTTTGATATGAAAGATTATTTAGTGTCATAACGTCCACTTTCCAGAGTTCTGGGTAAAGCGCTTTACAGATTTTTATAATGTTCTGAAGTTTTCCAAGCGAATAGTTGTCTAAATATTTATAGATAACCACCGCTGCTTATTTTTTAATAAAACACATTATTTAGTCTCACGTTCTACGTATTGACGGTTAACTCACAGTAAGTTTTAAGTAAAAATCAAAACTGTTGGTGGACATATCACCTTCATCTGGTTTTAATTGATAATCGTATTTCTATAATAGAACTCTAGAGTGTTGTAAAGTTGGGTGTTTCTTTGGTAAAGTCTGTTGATAAATATGGTATAGTGAAAAAATTGATGAATGTTGTCTGCAAATATGAGAACACGTCAAAATACGGGATAAATGTCTGGAAAAAGTTGATCGATTGATGAATTGCATCAGCGAACTACCAAAAGTGTAATGCAGGTTAAAAAGACTCATTCTCTACAAAGCGGTATCTGAAAAATATCTCCCAGGCGCAATTTCCAACCCTCCAATGCAAATTATCGTGTTCGCACATTAGAGCTGGTAGTTAGTGTTCTCTGTCACGTTGCTTACCGCTATAGACGTGCCCGCGATCGATGCCTTTAAATTATGCAAAATTGCTTACGCATTGTGTCGTCTCCTACCGATGCTAAGACCATTATAAAGTTTGGGGCAATATAGGAACGTTTGCGCCTGCTTTTAGTAGGATGCAATCAAATCAAAACTTTCCCTGCCTTTGTATGGGCACTTCGGCGAGAGCTTGCCTTGCGAATATGGCTGAAAAAGTTTCTGTATTACATTCCCAGGCCGTGCTTGATATGAATGCAGCTCTGCCCGAGAAAAGTACATACAAGCGCGATAGAATAACTGTGAAAAAGTGGTCTCTTGCAAAAAGTTGCTTTCGTGGGTTTATTCGATTGAATATGGCTCTGAAAGAATAAATAGACTCAATATTTAGCTATTATTTGAAAGACTCTTGGAACAGCTCGCGCGGCATAGCACAAAGGGCTCCGGAGAAACTACCAGTTTGTTATTTATATCCAATTATTTACTTAGACGAAAGTATGGGGCTTGCTATTTTTCAATAACGTCTCTGTAGGAACTATGCCGAAGGCGAAAATAGTGTAAAGCTTGATGCAGAATGTAAATATGAAATATTAAAATTTTTAACGTCAAGCCAATAATGGCACATCCAGCGAGTTTAAACATGTACCACCGCTTGTCTATTTTTATAATATAATCTTATAATCCAGAAATTAAGAAATATTTAACAATACTTGAAGTATTATCCGCTTTAAATATAAGTATTGTAACTACTATTGTTAATATTGATATATATTGTATGCTGGAAATACAAGGAATATATCTATTATCCCTCTCATGGAAGATACCAATGTCTTTCAACATAAATCCCTTGATCTGGCAGACATTTTTTCTACATATGTTCAAATACAGGAACACCAATACTAATATCACAGAAACATTTCTGCACTGCCTCCCATAACAATTGTATACGAAGTTTGTGTGGCGGAGGTCCAGAATGTGTACCATACTATTGCAACCTACCTTAGAAGGCTCACAAATTCCGACTAGCTCAATTCTCGGCTGCGATATTGATATGATAAATGTGAGTTTTTATGTTTACTTTACTTTCGTATAAGGCTTGATCCACACTATCGGGCTGCTCTCGGTTCGATCTCGCTCCGCTCAAATATTTATACATTGTTAGCAATGGGCACATTCACACTATCGGTAACGCTCAAGCTCAGGTCGTGCCCATAGCTAACAATGTATAAAAAATTGAGCGGAGCGAGATCGAACCGAGAGTAGCCCGATAGTGTGGATCGGGCCTAAAGGTTTTCACTAACAAGAAGATTCGGAACCAACGACCACCTGCAAAGCGTAAATCAGATAATACAAAAATGCAACGCATACAACATAGCAATAGTACCCGCCTTCTTAGATTACAGAAAAGCTTTCGACAACATAGAGATACCACACATATTAAAAGCCCTTGAAGATTGCCGTATAGACTCCAGCTACACCAAAATAATAAAGAACATATACAAAAACGCAACATCCATAGAAAATTACACGAAACAACTGAAGAAATTAAAATAGGAAGAGGGATAAGACAAGGTGACACGCTGTCACCTTAACTATTTACTCTAGCTCTAGAAAATACATTTAAACCACTGAATTAGGAAAATAACGGTTTGAATATTGACGGAAAGCTTTTATCAAACTTAAGATATGCAGATGACGCAGTTTTAATCGCAAATGACGAGAAAGAAATGTAAACAATTTTACACAAAATATACGGTCAATATAAGAGAGCAGGATTAGAACTGAATATGATAAATGACGAAATAAAAGTCACAAACCGGTTTATAGTCAACAATGACGAAATAGAGGTTGTCGAACAGTATAGATTAGGGTGGAACGAAAACGGCCTTTTTTAATTTTATTTTTATTTTAGTTTTGTTATAGTGGGTAAAAGCTGCCTTTTAGGTTCAAAACAAAGAAAAAAAATGGCTGCTATACTACAACATCTTGAGGTGCCGCAAAGAGCTTGACTTTTGTAAAAAAATGAAAAATTATAAACTTTGATAAATCATTTTTTATGGTTTTGCCGTACATATAATGTTACAAAAGATAGTTCTAAATACATATATAAGCATTAGAATCGGAAAAAAATAATATAATAATAATAATAAAAATATATTTTTTAATGTCGAAAAGTTTGCATTTTTGCTAATTTTGAAACTTTTTCGAACTATTGTTGTTGTTACAAATAGTAGTAAATAAGGTTGAAATAAAAGCTCGTCAAATCAATTATATATTTTTTTACTAGAGCACACATAAAAAATATCATAATACACTTTTAAAGAGATTGAAGGTTCCTTTTTTATGATTTAATAATAATTACAAATGTTACAGCTGCAAAATGTTTGTTACTACTTCATTGACACATTAAACTGTTTTTTCTAAATCAAATTTTGGCATGTTTTCACGTGAGTCAATTTTTGCTCTCCTATATCCTTCTCTTGCGATTGAACCACAGACATTTTGAGCCGATTCGGTCACCAGTTTCACAGCTCTTTCCACTGCTTGCGTGTGACGAAGAAGCCGGGGAAAGTCGCTAAGCGTAGACCCGTTACTATTTGGTTGAGCTTCAGTATAACGTTTTTGAGAGAGTGCAAACATGTTTTACCAAGGGGGGTTCAGTGACATCATTTTCAGCCCATGAGATCATGTCGATGTAATCCTTTGCGTCAAAGTTTATCTGTGGAACTTTAAACTTCCTGACTCCGCCTCTACTTTCTGTTCTTGCTTTTAAAGCACGTCATAAGCCAAGTTCTCTTACATGTTTGTGCTTATCACATAGCATGGACAAAAGGACATTTTCTGCCTCAGCAAAGTACCCATTTCTTTGAATAACCGGGTCTAGAACGTTCTTGAAATCATCAGAGAGATAGCGTGTTACGGTATGAAAAGGACTTTACGACACCCACCCAAGGTGAGCATCGCACCACGGAATCAGTCCTGAAAACATGACACACTTGCCCTGAGATCGGTTCGAAATAGGCTAATAGGCCACGGCTGGAACGCTCAGGGAGTCGGGCGTGAGTCACACGATACGTTCTGGGCAAGCGCGTTGTGGCATAATATATACAGGGTATGTCGAAATTATGAGGGCGCCACCAAGCCTGTCGTAACCCGGCTAACCGGGCCTGGACGGTTAGACGGGAGCGAAGCATGCAAAAATACTCCGCCAATAAGATTATTCAAGAGTTGCAAGGTCAAACAACAACTTCGGGATTGCCTTAAGCAAGGATTGTGATTAGGTGTCCATCCGACCACGACTACGCAGCTGTCCCACTCACCTGCACGCTCACAGCTTCCTCGTTCCGTCGTACAATAATTCGTACAATAAAGGGGCGTCTATCTGTAACAGAACATGCACAAACCGAAACAAACAATAGTTCCCTTAACTAACCAATCATATATTTCACTTCGAGTTACAATGGGGTAGCAGAATGCGTCGCCCTGTATCTAACCTTACTCTATAATTAAGGGCACCAGCTGGCACGCGCGCTCTAAGCTTAACGACAGATGTTGAACATTAGTGAACAGCAATAATAGGTACAAAGATACACATTGCCTTATGCAAGGGCAGCGACGATTTACATTAGCCTTCACGGCCTGAACTGTCTGCAGTCTGAATGAATACACTAGCGTAGTAATGAATAGTAATGAGTAACACTCGCGTTCACAGCGGTAGTCAGGTTAAAGGCACATACCTTAATGCGTGGGCGGCGAGGGAGCCTGGTACAGCTGAGTTGCGACGAGCTGCAATCGTAGGTGGTAGGTACCTTCGGTGTTACAACGGCGAAAGGGGGTGAATGCATAACCGCCTCAATGGCGACGGGAGACGCGTCAAGACGCGTACAACGGGACGACGAAAATGATGGGGGCCTCACTCGTTCTGCTGAACCAAATCCTCGTAGGTCGAGATGAAGGGGGCACGACCCCTCACTAATAGTAGCAGGAACTGGGCTCCAAAACACCCACGTTACGCCGAAGATCACTCGACAAATTTCGAATCACCACCACCACACACAAGCGCTCTCTGCCACGGGCTCTGGAAGACTGCCACTTAAGGCGAAACAGTATATCACATACGTGCTGAAGCAGCACTTGACGGGAAAAAGGCTGACGCCCCCGCCAAGGGCGGAAGCGCCGCACGAAGCACACACTATCCGACCACTTGCTTGATCGACGGCTCTCGGCTGAATACCCGAGGGAAGCGTTGGCAAAAGGTCACCTTCGCCGCGTCCCCCACGTGACTAAACCACAGCGAATCGCAAGGCGATGAAATGAAACCAACCAATGCGGGCCACGCTGGTATCACGCCGCCACCGCGTGCTAAATGAAACAAACCAATGCGGGCCACGCTGGTATCACGCCGCCACAGCGTGCTATTCAGAATTCGGAAAAACGCCATCAGAGGAGAGCTCCAACCGACGACAAATACTGCTTTTGGGGCTAAATATGTGCGAAATCGTGATTCTGGAATTAGGCGATGGAGCCAAATAAAGAGCTAAAAGGGCTTAGCATACGGGCGCGCTGCTCTAAGCTTAGGCGGCTATTCAAAATACCAAAATGACCTAACTAACGGCGTGAAATGCAATTAAGCATCTGAAACAGCAAAATGACTTAACAAGCGTGAACATGAGATAAGCTTAAATAGATGTTTGGAACCATAAGTAGGTTTTCAGTTAGATTTTTAGTTGCCACATACAATCTAAGTATACGATTTGCTAATGTAAGCCACCTGGAGTGAGGAAGTTTTCTAGGGTTTCTTAAAGTTAAATCTAGCTGGCAATATCTACTTGATACAGCGATATACATATCCAATAAATACTTCTGATCTGTACTTAAATCATTTATGTTCTCCAAAAGAGGAAAGTTATTTTCAATTGGCAAGGAAGTAACTACAGGAAGATTAGCACAGTTTTCCAGCTGCTGAGCTGTTTCGCCTTTAAACTCATTGGGTATCTTCGTTTTACCATCTAAATTACAAGAAATATGTCCCAAAGGTAGTTCATTTCCATGGAACAAACAATATTTTAAAGGTCCTCCTATTTCATTTTCCATCAAAGAAATCACACCATTATTATGTCCAGTATTTACAACGATTCCATCACACCCAATAGCAGTAAAATTCAAAGTTGTTCGTTCTGTTCTCTATCTTCAAGAAACTCCAGTACACTGTCTGCTAAGTCTTTTCCAGTGCCAGATTTAGGTGTTACGTGGCCTAAAAACTTTGAGTTTGGTTCCTCTATTAGTGAAACGTGCTCTTCTGAAATAACTTTTTTGTACTAGTTTCTTTCTTTTCTTGAACCATTGTTTTGTCTTTTCTTCCATCAAAAAACAATCCTCTATTTTCGCTTATCTGATCATAAAGACTGTCATAATGAGATCTCTTCGATTCTTTGATGTTGCTCGTGTAATTTTCATCCTGTCTAATACTTTGGTTTTGTCTTTCCCTGTGCTTATACACAAGTCCTGTAAAGCCCCCCCCCCCCAAACTTCGCTCCGGCCATGACTCATGCTCCCGGCTGCCAATACAGTAGTTAAACTGTCTTTATCTTCCTATTCATATTAAAACTCCTATTTGAAACATTTTACTGTATAATTGAAACACATAAGAGAAGTTGCAAAAAGTGTGTTTTTATAAAACTTTACCGCACTTTGCGGCACCTCAAGACATAATGCAAAAGGTAAAAAAAATTGTGTGCATTTTTTTGATATAAAAACTGCTTTTTGACAGTATTTGAAATAACAAACAATATTTGACAGCTTCTTAAAAAACTTTAAAATGTAGCGAAAATTGCAACTTTATGAAACTTTATCGTCCTTGCGGCACCCCAAGACGTACTCCAATATTTTTCATATTTTTTTTAATCTTATCTACACCAAAAGCCAATTTTTCCGTGCTATTACAAATTAAAAATCAAAACTTGTTTTTTTCGTTCCACCCTAGTATACATATTAGGGGCACAACTTAATACTAAGCAACGGATATCAAGAAGCGGATATCCAGCGAAGAATAAAATTAGGTTGGGTAGCATTCGGTAAACTGGCAAGTATACTAAAATCAACAAAATTCAGCAAACGCCAAAAAGCAAAAATATGCAATACATGTGTCCTACCTGTACTAACATATGGTCCTGAAACTAATGCAATCACAAATAAAATGGCAGACAAAATGGCAAAATCCCAAAGAGCTATTGAAAGACAAATGCTGGGCATAACTCTTCGGGAAAGTAAAAGAAACGAATGGATTAAAAAGCAAGCCGGAGTGGAGGATGTAGTAAAAAGAACAGCCCAATTGAAGTGGAGTTGGGCAGGACATGTGGCGAGAAGGACAGATGATAGATGGGCAACAAGACCGATAGAGTGGAGACCAAGAACAACGAGACGAAGCGTATGAAGACAAGTAACCAGATGGTCAGATGACGTCCGGAAAGTGGCAGGTAAGAAGTGGATGAGACTGAAAACCCCAGAGAAGAATGGAGCCGAATCGGGGAGGACTTTGTCCAATATTGGACCAACAAGAAGAGAGAGAGAGATAGAGAGAGAGAGAGAGAGAGACAAGAAGTATTGAGTGCCAACAACTTTATTTATCTACTTTGATGTCACAATATGGTTATTATAACACCGAAAACAGTGCTACAATGGAGTCCATTATAACACTGTGTTTGCATTGTTACTTTCATATGAAAAAGATTGACACAGTCTACTTGTTTCAAATCCCTGACAGATTGTCACATTTATGAAATGTCAAAATTAAAAGTTTTTGATGATTTTTTTATGCAAAGTAGAGAAAATAGTATATTATACTCGTTTATGTACATTCAATCGTATAATTCATGGGTCATGTTAAGGTTAATTGGGACTTCAACATAATAAAGGGTTATCTACTATGGCAGTTTCTACATATGATACTTTATACTGAACTATTGAATTAGAGTTTATATTAGCTTTATTTACATTGGTTAATCAACCATTAGTTCCATAGAAAGGTTTTCTTTCTTTTGCGGAAATTCAACACTTTTAGGTAAGAAAAATCTAATGAGCTCTCTATACTCTCTTAACCTGTTTATATCTTTAATGAATGCTGTTAATTGATTTCCCGTCTAACTAAATTACATTTCGAAGGTATAGGAAATGCCCATTATTTGACCGATACCTACGGTATAACATTAAACCCCTTTCCTTTACAAATATAACCTGGTTTTTAGCCTGGCCACCAAAAAGATAATTAAATCTTCTTATT
Organism: Agriotes lineatus; assembly: GCA_940337035.1. Classification (NCBI taxonomy): domain Eukaryota; kingdom Metazoa; phylum Arthropoda; class Insecta; order Coleoptera; family Elateridae; genus Agriotes; species Agriotes lineatus. Next base: position 96,555,258 of record OW679196.1, on the reverse strand, counting down.
ATATTATTATGAAGTTATTGACGGTACATTAAATTTCACATGCCTTTTTTAAACTGGTAATTTGACATATTTTGGGTTATGAATGAACTGAATAGTTTCTATAACTTTTCTATGGTTTGAGGACTAACCTAACTAACACAGAGGCGACCACATGATGCTAGGAATTGTTGCCTTGCCCATCGAGTTGAACTCTATTTAACAGGAACGACCCCAATCGACAAACCAAAGAAGCGACTTTCTGGTGAGGATTTCTTAACGTTGGTTTAACATGGTCTTTTCTTTTCTGTTAGGCCCTCCAAAAACGTTTCATTGCGACCCCGGGTGACTATCTCACCGAATCATGATGTGCCGTTGCTCAAAGATAGCTAGAATAATCAAGAGAAGCAAAAAGCTAAACCAAAGACACCCTCCATTATAATATGTACAGATCGCTCTATTTTTTTAGCTACTAGTTAACTCGTAACTGTTTTTCTATTAAGAAACTGCCCAATCAATCAATTCTATTTGCCTGAAAAATCACTATTTCTTAATGTACTGTAGAATTATATCAATTATAGCCTTACGAATGAAAATCTTATTTTGTATCCTTTTAGGATTGAGTTCTTAATTTTATTTTCTGCTGGACGCTATGAAACCGCAATCTGTTTTTTATTCTAAACAGGAAGTGGTTTTCCTTTTATTATTAATTTTGTGACGAGTCGAATACATTTTAATTCATTTCAATTCGTTCATTAAACGCAGGGCAGCTTTAATCGCGTTTCGGTGCTTACTAGGTTGCTTCTCTGGGATTTCTTACATTTTGAAATTGCAGTGCGTCCGCTTCTTCGACGCATGTACATTCAATGCAATTTCCGGCTTCCATTTTGGAAAACGGGTATTTTCTAAATCCTCCTTCGAACTTCAAGTTGCTTTTTCGTGGCTCAGTTTTTTTGGTTACACTTGCTAAGTGGAATTATCCCAAAAAATGCACATAATACGGTGCGTGATTGGATTCTAGAGTTAATTAGGTACTTTAAGTTGACTAACTATCAGGTTTTGTGATTATTTAGATTTATCATCTCTTAGCAGCTCGACTTTGGAAAGCTACAAATGCCTGTTGCAGGTTAAAACCCGTTTACTACCAGGAAAAAGCTTGAAAGGTAAACTGGAAGAACGATTGGTACGGAAAAAAGGCCTTTGTTACAGTTTAGGATGCGACTACGGTGTTTGAATGCCTATTATGGAGTGAAAGTCCTGCCATAGCAAACTTTCTGACGATAGGGAATGTGTACGGTTCTCAGCTCCGAGTTTTAGACCTTATCTCATTTTTAGAGTAAGATATCATTCACAGTCCGAAAGCTTTTTCATTTTTTATTGGCATACATGCTAGCTTTACTTCACGTAATGTTACTGTTAGTGGAGAACCCACAGTGCTAATGTTGTTTTGTGCCTGCCTTTCTGTTTCCTTAAACTCCACTCTGTCTTCAGTTAGTAGGTTCTTCAAGTAAATTTCGCAATTTAGTGGTGTTATTATTGAGATATCTTTGCTTCTGTGTTGACTGCTCCTAAACCTGGAAACATCGCATCAGACTTTGTTATGAATCAAAAGTAATTTATCTGTAATGTAATTAATTACCTTATTCTTGATAAATCTAAATTTTACCTATAATTTAATTAAGCTTCAGCCATCAATTGTATTGCGACGCTAGAATTTCTAACTAGTTTACGCTTCACTCCACGCAGCGTGCTGCCTTGGTTTGTCTATCCTGATTTCAAGGTTTTTCCAAATTTTGGGTAAGGCCCTTATGTTTTTCGAGAATTTGCAATTGTGTGCTGCTGCACGAAGGCATGTTTTGTGAATTACGTTTTTGAAATCAAATGTGCCTTTAATTTTGGAATATTTACGGTAATCCTCCTTGGGAAATCCTTTTTGTGTTATGTTTTCTTCCATGGGATCTTGACCAAGTTCCTAGAAGAGGCATTTTAGCAATTTCCCAAAATCAAACATGTTTTGGATCCATACTTAACAAGCACTTGTTTCTATCTTGGCAAAGCGAAGCAGAACATCTTTACCTTTGATAACATTGTCGCGGTCATACGCCTTTACCAAAAAGTTAAACGGTCAACCTGTACACCTTTTCTCTATATTTATACCGAACCTTCATAATGTAATCATTGACTTTTATAACGACTCTTATATGCTAATGCGATACCTATTGTAATATTTTTGATGTTATAAATTATACTAATTTGTTATCTATGACTGCGAATGTTATTTTTACCCTTGCCGTTCTCGTTTTTTAGCTTAGTAGCGCCTTTTGACGTGTACCTCTATTTGATTAGCAAAGTGCTTGGCGTTACTTGCTACTTGGCGCTCCTACCTTTTTATACAGCTTAAGATTAGAGTCTTTTGTTTGAACCACGACCAGCTCCGGCTGAAAAGAAACGGGGTAGAAATTCCAAACGAATGGAGAATCATTCATATATCACCTGTTTGATTCACACAGATGCGTGCATCAAAACCTTTTTGATTATAATTAATCACGTAATTCAAGTCATAACTGTTTTATCTCATTCAAAGGTCGTGGTAAAGCCAAATTTGCATCTTGCCGTATTTGTTTGCCTCTGTTAATGTTGGAAAGGAATTTGTAAGCTTCCCTTAATGGCTTTAAAACGGATGGATACATTTTCTACTAGAACTTAAGCCGACTTAGCATATTTGGGAATCATGGGTTTATGGATTTCGTTCAATTGCCTCATTGAGAGAGCTTAGCATTAAAGTTTCTTAGAATAAGCATTTTTCCTAAATAACGTGCGATGCTCCGATTGGCTACGCAGGATCGCCTCAGCCAATAGTGTTTGAGCTTGCCCCTCCTTGAATTGGCGAGTTCGTCTCGCTGTAAATTCAGAGTTAGTTAGATTCAGAGCCTCGAGGAAGCAAGTTCAGCTATGCTTTGTGCTGGGTTGCGTTTCGGTCTAACTCCCTGGTAAAGTCGTTTCCAGGTTGTTTTGTGTTACGGTTACGCGCAATTCGCTATTTTCGCGTGGCCAATCCAAGCGTGTCACAACAGTTGAAGCTTTTGTAAAAAACCATCGGTCCATCAGTGACGTTTGTAATCGTTGTTACTCAATATACTCGTGTTTGTTAAGTCTTGTTTCACTCCAACAACTAACTGAACCCAAGTTAGGGTTATTAAGTGGCAGTTCCCGGCAATCCCATTGAACCGGAACTCGCAGTGGATTAATTGGGGGCCCCATTCGTGGAAGCCTCTTATCAAGTTAATCGTACAAAAAACATTGGTCCTTCGAGCCGGATGTGGAAGAAGCTAAAAAACGCGAGTGTACAAGTTTCCAGTAGCTGGTGGATGCAATTGCTCCAACATCGTTTCGTCGGAGAGCGTCAAGAAGCTTCGCCAACACCAGGAAATTCAACCATCGAGAGCTTACACCGAGTCCAGGTCCCACGTCAAGCGGCAGCGATCGGCAGCGGGTTGGTTTTCTGTTCGTCAAGAAGTTACTACGTTCTCAAATCAAAAGTAAGTCCTTTTCCATTACACCTTCGTTTAGTGCTGTTTTTTGCTTGTGTCAGTCATGGTGGAAACTCGTTCGACATCAGCGGTCATGTCGGAAACTCGCACTTTAACCACTCGTTGCAAATTCATAAAAGCCCAAGTAGATCGTTTCAAAACTCTATTTCATAGAATTTCTTCGTCCAGCCCCGTGAAGGCTCACGAGGTCGGCAACTTGTCAGAAGAGTTTAGTTGTTTCCAAAATTTGTTGGATGAGTATAAGAAGTCAATGGAGGGCCTAATGGAGGCCGACGCTGAAAACTTTGATGAACTTTTCAATGAATTTGACTCTTTTATGACTCATTTTAGCGAGATTAGTAGCGCAGTAAAGGAATTCTTATCAAAAAATAAGATCAGTTCGGGTATAAAACCGAATGTAGGTCAAAATTCTTCGCAAAGTGGCCCTTCAGGAGAGCTCGCTGGATTAAGATTACCACCCTTAGATTTGCCTTCCTTTTCGGGGAAATTCGAGAATTGGGTTCAATTTCATGACTCCTTTACGTCGCTTATTCATAACAACGTTAATTTGACCAACGTTCAGAAATTTTACTATTTGATTTCTTCCCTTAAGGCAGAAGCTGCTAGTTCAATCTCGTCGTTAAAAGTTACCAACGATAACTATACCATTGCTTGGGACATTCTAGTCAAGCGATTTGAAAATAAGAAACTGATCGTAAAATCAAACATAAATGCGTTATTCAGTTTAGAGAACGTAAAAAAGGATTCACATTCGTCTGTTCAAAGGCTGCTCGATAGTGTAGTTAGAATTTTGGAAATTTTAAAGGCGTACGGGGAACCCACAGTCGACACCATACTAATACATATCATAGTTTCGAAGCTCAGCTCAGCAATGCAGACTGACTGGGAATTATGCAAACATGCCGGACAATTTCCTACTTTGCGAGAGTTGTTAGATTTTTTAGAGAGCAAAAGTCACTTATTAGGTTCGCTGGAAGCTGCGAAAATAGGTTCGAGTTTGGGAAATCAGGGATCCGAGCAAAAAAGTCATGCACGCGCTCATGTAGCCAGAGAGCAAGGTAATCACTCTTGTGATTTTTGCAAAAATAGTAATCATTCGATTAGCGCTTGCGAATCATTCTCAAAATTGTCGGTAAACGCTCGTATCGAAGAGGCGCGTCGTTTGAAATTATGCAACAATTGTCTCAAGCCCGGACATTTCGTGGTAAAATGCACATCGTCGAGATGCCGCGCATGCAGAAAAAAGCACCATACTTTACTGTGTTTGCGTCCAAAGCGCGACGCGCACGAAAATACTTCGTCGCCGCGTCCTGGACCGCCAGAATCCAGCAGTGACGCACGGGAGGTCGGGGCCGTCTCCCCGAGCGAGGCACCCGTCGCATCCGTTTCAGCAGCTTGTAGCCGTCCTGCAATCGCGGCGCCAGCGCAAGTTTTATTGTCCACGGTTAGCGTATTCGTAGAAGGATCCTCCGGGTCATTTTCCCGGGCAAAAGCTCTTTTGGACCCCGGATCCCAACTTAACTTAGTTAGCGCCGACTTGTGTCAAAATTTGAAAATTGAGAAACGAGGTAATATCACCTCACTGTCGGGTGTTGGTGCCAGGGCTCTGAACGCTGAATTCAGAGCAAACGTTCGAATCCGCTCCCGTAACGGGAAATACGAGGACATTTTGAGCTGTATTGTGTTAGACAAAATTACGGACCCTCTGCCGGCCCTTTCTTTCTCGTTGAGGGATTTGAAGATCCCACCAAACATTGTGCTAGCCGATTCAGATTGTAATACACCGGGAAAGATTGATCTTTTATTAGGCGCGAATGTCTTTTGGCAAGTGCTCTGTCAGGGACAGGTGAAATTGGGCCCAGAGAAGCCATTCTTAACAAAAACTCTTTTTGGTTGGGTTTTAGGCGGAAACATGAACATCGAAAATCGAGCGCTCATGCTTTCAAATAGAGTTCATTTAAGTGTAGCCGGCATCGAGCACGGCATTCAGAGATTTTGGGAAATCGAGGGGGCTTACGGTTCATCAGGCCGACTCTCTGCTGATGACAAATTTTGCGAAGACCATTTTCAATCGACTACGAAACGGGCGTCGTCGGAGCCGCGTAGGTTCATCGTGAGCATACCTTTCAGGAAAGATGCTCCATCGCTGGGAGACTCGCGCGGTATAGCGTTAAAGCGTTTCTATTCATTAGAAAACAAATTGTCAAAAAATCCCGAGTTGAAAACCGCGTATTCCGCATTTCTCAAAGAATACGAGTCGCTTGGTCACTTGAGCAAGGTGGACGACGAAGCGAGCCTCCCTCATCCTAGGTTTTATTTACCACATTTGCCAGTCATAAAGGAGGACAGTTCAACGACCAAACATCGCGTTGTTTTTGACGGCAGTTGTGCGTCCTCCTCCGGAGTATCGCTTAACGACCTTCAACATAAGGGCCCAGTGGTCCAGCAGTCGTTGTTTGCAATTCTTTGTCGCTTTAGGCAATTCAAGTACGTGCTGAAAGCAGATTGCGCCAAAATGTATAGGCAAATTCTCGTGGACCCCTCGCAGACGCAATACCAATTAATTTTATGGCGTGACGACAAAACCTCAGCGGTAAAATGCTTCAAATTATTAACGGTCACCTACGGTACTAAATCAGCCTCGTACCTAGCAACTAGGTGCTTGATACAAATCGCCCAGGAAATCGAAGCATCGCTTCCAGAGGCCTCATTAAGAATTAGCCGGGATTTTTATGTAGATGACCTACTGACTGGTTTCGAAAATAGGGCGGAAGCCATAAAAACGCAATTCGAAATTAGTAGCGCTTTGTCGGGGTACGGGTTTGAATTGCGAAAGTGGGCATCCAACGACAGTGAAGTAGCTAGCGCCATTGGTGTGGATCGCGGCAGCGTGGAGCCCATTTCTTTGACGGAAGACGCCACGGAGAAAACTCTCGGCATTTTTTGGGATACTCGGCGGGACGTGCTAAGTTACAAAGTGAACCCTAGCTGTTGCAAATCAGTTACCAAGCGGGCTATACTCTCTAGTATGGCTCAAGTATTCGATCCCTTGGGACTACTTGGTCCAAGCGTTCTAACTCTGAAACTTCTCGTGCAACGGCTTTGGCAGTTGAAGTTGTCATGGGACGAAACGGTGCCCATGGAGATGCGCTCCAGATACGACGAACTCCATTCTTCATTACGCTCTTTGGGCTCGTTGGCAATTCCGAGACGGGTAATTTGCGATGACATAAATTCGATAGATCTCCACGGATTTGCGGACGCGAGTTCTGTAGCCTACGGGTGCGCCGTGTATATACGTTGCGTTGACGCGCGCGGTAATGTCACCACCAATTTGCTTTGTGCTAAGTCAAGGGTCGCTCCATTAAAAACAATATCCTTGCCTCGTTTGGAGCTTTGCGCAGCCTTACTGTTGGCTCGTTTGATTAAAACTATACTCGATTCCTCCGCATTTAAATTTGACCGCGTGTACTATTGGTCGGACCCCACCATAACTCTGCACTGGATAAATAAGGATGCGAGTAATTGGAAGACGTTCGTCGCGAACCGGGTGTCCGAGATTCACGAACTAAGCAATAGGGAAGAATGGTTTCACGTGCGTACAAATTGCAACCCGTCCGATATAATTAGCAGGGGAATGTTACCCCAGGAGTTACTCAACTCACGCTTGTGGTGGCACGGGCCAGAATTTTTGTCACAGGCGGACTTAAAACCCCAGCCCGTTAAAATTGATTCGGGTGAGCTAGCAGCCCAAGAGTCGCGCCCAGTAGTGGCCACTCTTCACCATCGCGTCCTAGAATTTGAACTTTTCAGGCGCTATTCCAGTTTTACAAAATTACAGCGCGTAGTCGCGTACTGCCTGCGTCTCGCGAGAAACAGAAACACCGAAACGCGCTGGTCGGGACCTCCAGCCATTGACGAATTGGAGGACGCGACTCGCCGCCTGATCAAAATTGCCCAGGCGGAAGTCTTTTCCGGAGAAATAGCAGTTTTGTCTAAAAAAGCGCCATTGCCGAAAAATAGTGCGCTGCTTTCTCTAAACCCATTTCTGGACGATCAGGGCCTACTGCGCGTGGGCGGCCGTCTAGAAAACTCCAATCTAAGCTTTGATCAGAAACATCCCCTTTTGTTACCAGCTAGTCACCCTTTGTCGTTGCTAATCGTGAAGCAAGAGCATTTGCGGCTCTTGCATTGTGGACACTCGGTGTTACTGGCCTCATTGCGGGATAAGTTTTGGATCGTGAGAGCCAAAGACCTAATACGTAAAGTAATACACAATTGCGTGATATGCTTCCGGGCCAAGCCTAAGATGAATGAACACTTGATGGGATCACTATCCGAAGCTCGTGTCACACCCTCTCCCCCTTTCAGTAATTGCGGGATAGATTACGCGGGTCCCGTGTTTATAAAAAACAAATCCGGGCGAGGCGCGAAAGAAGTAAAGGCTTACGTAGCCCTATTTGTGTGTTTAGCCACGAAGGCTATTCATCTTGAACTCGTGGAAGACCTCACGACGGAGGCTTTCATCGCATCATTGAGGAGATTCATCTCCAGACGCGGTTTACCCTCCAACATATTTTCTGACAATGCTACCTGTTTCACCGGTGCCAGAAATCAGCTATCGGAATTAAAAAATATCCTGTCAGGCTCTAGTGAGCAATGCATAAGGGAAGAATTGTCGAAACATAACATTAAGTGGAATTTTATTCCGGCACGCTCTCCGCACTTTGGCGGCATTTGGGAAGCGGGGGTAAAGTCATTGAAATATTATTTAAGGCGAATATCTTGCAATGCAAAGTTAACTTTCGTTGAGTATTACACCATGCTGACTCAAGTGGAGGCGATACTAAATTCCCATCCACTCTGTGTTCTCCCTACCGACGCCTCATTCCCCGAAGTCCTTACTCCTGCCCACTTCTTGATCGGTCGGAAGCTGACTTCGTTTCCGGAAGCCCAACTCCAGGGCATACCGGAAAATCGTCTCAGCCGCTATGGGCTCGTCCAGCGGCTGTCCCAGCAGTTTTGGGATCGCTGGTCCCGGGACTACCTCCACCTCCTGCAGCGCCGGCCTAAGTGGAAGTCCTCCAGCACGTCTCTAGCCCCCCAGGTGGGCGACGTGGTACTCGTCCACGACGAGGCATCTCCAAGCTACCGTTGGCCACTGGCAATCATTTCGGCCACATATCCAGGAGCGGATGGTGTTGTGCGTGTGGTGCAAGTGCGCGATTCCCGAGGAAATCTCCTGAAACGCTCGGTGCGTAAAGTGTACATCCTACCCAAAGACGATCATTGCGATCAAGGGCAATAAACATTGACTTTGCTCTTAGTTGGTAGTTTTCGCTAATTGAACATTTTGCTAGGTTTAGTTGTTTCTTTGCTTGTATTCATGCTAGTTGTAAGTTATCTGTAAGACTCTTGGATTATCATCTGTCATTAGTTCTTGTTATGCATTTGATTATTTTGTAGTGTTAGATTTCAGTTTAATTTTGGGATTTAATCACGTCGTGCCATAGTCGGCACTTCGGGGGCGGCATGTTTGATTCACACAGATGCGTGCATCAAAACCTTTTTGATTATAATTAATCACGTAATTCAAGTCATAACTGTTTTATCTCATTCAAAGGTCGTGGTAAAGCCAAATTTGCATCTTGCCGTATTTGTTTGCCTCTGTTAATGTTGGAAAGGAATTTGTAAGCTTCCCTTAATGGCTTTAAAGCGGATGGATACATTTTCTACTAGAACTTAAGCCGACTTAGCATATTTGGGAATCATGGGTTTATGGATTTCGTTCAATTGCCTCATTGAGAGAGCTTAGCATTAAGGTTTCTTAGAATAAGCATTTTTCCTAAATAACGTGCGATGCTCCGATTGGCTACGCAGGATCGCCTCAGCCAATAGTGTTTGAGCTTGCCCCTCCTTGAATTGGCGAGTTCGTCTCGCTGTAAATTCAGAGTTAGTTAGATTCAGAGCCTCGAGGAAGCAAGTTCAGCTATGCTTTGTGCTGGGTTGCGTTTCGGTCTAACTCCCTGGTAAAGTCGTTTCCAGGTTGTTTTGTGTTACGGTTACGCGCAATTCGCTATTTTCGCGTGGCCAATCCAAGCGTGTCACAACAGTTGAAGCTTTTGTAAAAAACCATCGGTCCATCAGTGACGTTTGTAATCGTTGTTACTCAATATACTCGTGTTTGTTAAGTCTTGTTTCACTCCAACAACTAACTGAACCCAAGTTAGGGTTATTAAGTGGCAGTTTCCGGCAATCCCATTGAACCGGAACTCGCAGTGGATTAATTGGGGGCCCCATTCGTGGAAGCCTCTTATCAAGTTAATCGTACAAAAAACATCACCCATACATAGAAAATAAAGCAATACAGCTGCAACAACCACTGTGGAATTTCAGTTACTAGCATCATCAGCAGGAGATTTGGACGCGGACCACACACTACAACATCCATTTTGAGTTACACAATAAGAGAGACAAAAATGGCAGTTAATCAAGGACTACATTTACTTTACGTTGATCTTCAAAAAGCATACGACCATGTTCCTAAGATAAAATTTTAACAAGCTCTTTACAAAATTAACATTAATGCAGGTTTAATTAACGCAGCGAAAAAGTTGTATGCGAACGTAGAAGTTAATGGGAAAGTAGGGAAACAAATGACCCCAGGATTTAAAGTTACCAAATGGCTTAAACAGAGTTTTTGTCTCTCACCAACACTTTTTAAAATATATTTCGAGCAAGTCTTGAAAACATGAAAAAAGAAGTAGGGATATGGACATCACTTTAAACGACCGCATCATGTATACATTATATTATGCGGATCGCCAGATTGTAATAGCCCAAGATTATGGAGATCTAGAGTACATAGCGTAGAAACTAACTGAAGAGTACATACAATTAAGGTTGGAAGTTAATACGGATAAAACAGAGTAAATTTGTATAGGTAGATTAGAACAGGTCTTGATTATGGAAGATGGACTACAGATCAAACACATCCATGAACATAAATAACTAGGAAAATATATAACAAGGAAAGGCACCTTATATAGAGCTACCCGACATAGATATATTCAAGCCCGAAACGGTATTTCTCAATTAAACAGTATCTTATGGGACGAACAAATCCTAAACACATTAAAATATTAATTTATAACAAGCAAACTGCGCTCTACGCGCACGTGAAATAGGATACGCAAAAGGTCAAGCTCCGAACCGAGCGCTAAGATAAGAAAAACAAAACCTAAACAAATATAAACATCTGTGAAGTTTTATTTTGTGCCACAGACACACAGACACACATTAAGGAAAATTATATTACAGATACCATCATAAGCTGCGAGCGTTCTGAGAAAATGTTAATGGCAACAGAGATGGACTTCTGGAGGCGAGCATCTGGAAAATCAAGAAGAGAAGAGATAAGAAAGAAGATAATCTGAGAAATCATGGGAATTAGTCACACAATTGTAGAAGATATATAGATCAAACAGCTAGTGTGGTACGGTCAGGTACAGCGAATGACCGAAGAGAGAATCGCATTGAAAGAGAAAACTAGGAACACCGAGAAAGTGTTGGAGATAAGGGATAGATAAAAAGATTCGAGAGACAGCAGTAGCACAAGATTTTTGGGCGAATAAAGATAAGTGGAGGTTAGGAATTGGAAGGGGTAGAAAGTTTTAAACCTATATATATAGTGTGGAAACTAAGTAGCTCATAAATTCCGTAACTTCCTTGATCTTCGCTTTTGAGCTAAAATCTCAAAGAAGTATAGCGATTTAAATTGCAGAGCGTATTTTAAAGTAATTTTGGGATTTTTACATCCCTTGTAAATTTTATGACGTCATGAATATTTTTGTAACTAGCAATCTATTTTTGTATTTATTTCGATACTAAGTTTTACTCTGTTATCAACGGTATAATATTTTAAATGGGTTACATTAGAAAAAAATATATACCAAACGGTCGGAAGGTTCATAAGTAAAGGTGATTGAAACCAGCAGAGTAGTTCTAGTTACCTGGGCTTCAAACAAAGAACTTAGAATAAGTGACGCCCATACCCCCCTGAAGTAATGCGAAAGCCGTTCCACGAGGGAACGGCAGAGGACCTTAGTGAAGGGAAAAAAGCAGACAAGAATTAAAAAGAGAAGAAACGAGTGATTCTAGTTGCCTCGCTAGGAAACAAACAATTTTACAATGATTACTTTTGACTTTGACAATAAATCCAAGTCAACAAGTGAATGTACAATCATCGGTTCTTATTTTAAGTCCAGGTAACTCTCCTTACTATTGGAACTGTAAGGTAGTTTTAACGGAAATGTAACCTATTGAAAGTGTTGTATTGTTGAAAGAGATTAAAACTTACTACCGAAATAAATAACTAGAGTATATAGATTGGTGTCAAAAAATATTGATCGTGTTATAACATTTAAAACAGATAATGTAAAAATATGGAAATGATTTTACCATATACGGTGCAATTTGAATAACTACACCCCTTTCATTTTTTTTCTTAAAAATACACATTAACGAAATTACCGAATTTATGAGTAACTTAATTTCCACACTGTATATATCACATTAATTACACTACATTTGAGAGGTAGCCTTGCAACTACGACCTCAACGAAGAGTCCCAAAACAAATTCTAAGAATTCCACCTGTACGTTTTCTGCAAAACGATGAAGGCGTTACTGAACTACGAACGAGGATATGCTCCACAATTTATTTAACAGCATACAGCCTATTTGCTAAACCACATGCCAAAATTTAAGCTAATTTGAATGGATGAAGTCGTATCATAGTGCATATTATGTTAGCTGTAGATTACACATCCAACATAAAAAATATATGTAATTAAACCCTTATTTATTGTTAGATGTTATAAAATAATCAAACAGGAACCATATTTTGTTTAATTATATTAAACGACAGTTATTAGTTGCAGACTAACACTTTTGTTCCTTGCCAATCTTTTCTGTTCGCTCTATGTCAATTTCTTTCGTCTTAAGTTTTCTGATATTTGATTGCTTCGTGTTTTTCTTGTTCTACTCCTTGTTCTTCTCTGTTGTGTATGTGTTTGCCATCTTCCTTTCGTTGCTTTTTATTATCCATCCTTACTAGGTGGCCGAACCATTTGAGTTGTAGACGTTTAATAATCGTCAGGACAGGTTCCACTTTTAGCTCTTGTTTTACTGTTTGGTTTTAATTCTTTTTGTTCTCATAATTCCCTTTATTTCAGGTAAACATCTCATATCCGTGACCTGTATTTGCTTTCTATTTTCTTCCATATTACCGAGCTTTCTCTTCCGTATATTAATATAGGTTCAGAGATGGTTTTTAACACTGTGAGCTTGGCGTTGGTTATTTTTTTTTCTTAGAACCGCGACACTTAGCAAATGTTATACCTTATCCATTCTTTTCAATCTGATACTTAATTCAATCTGGGCCTTTCTATTACTCTGAGTATTCAACTCCAAATACTTAAATCTTTGCACTTGTTCGACATCTGCCATACTTTTAGGATGTTTGTAAGTTTTGTTTATTCTTGGCGTAAATCACTATATCGTTTACAAACGCACTTTCTGTTATTTTTACTATTTGCATGTTATTGCATCCACTTTTATTTTCCTCTCCTATCCCTTTATACGCTTCATTACTTTTGGTAGTACCGCATAATTCTTTTACCATCTTTACTAGAGTTTGTTTGATACATTTCCATGTTCTATTTGCGATTTCTCTAATTTGTTTATCTTCCCCTTCACTCTTATGTCGTATTCTCTTGCTTTTCCTACTTTCTTGGATTTGTTCTGTCCGATTCTTTCTTTGATTTTGTTTCTCATTTTCCCTATATTGTTTGTCTCTTTTTATCTTTCTGATTGGGTCACTACTTTTGACAGCAGGGTAATGGTAAAAATTAAGGGAAGTTACAAACCGCGTCGCACAAAACCTTGGTCTAGCTTGCCACCAAAGTTGAGCGGGATATGCGGGTTTACGTATGCTGGGGATATTGGCTTGAAAACGGAGAAAAACCGCATACGTATGAACACCTTTCCTGGACTACGGGCAATCGGTGTAAAGCCACACGCGTTAAATGTAAAGTTTTTCCAGGAATTTCAAGAAGTTGGGGGTTTAAAAAAAATATAGATTAGTGTACAGGGTGTCGATTCAGGATGTCCCTTTGAATGTGTTTGGCCGTTGATCGATGTGAAATTCCGCTGAACTCACACACGATACGAAATATCAAACAAAACGAGAAGAAATTCGACGATGCGGCTCCCACTGGCGCGGCGCCTACATTTAAATTTTCCAACTATCCTCACATGACACCACTCCTTACCTTTTTGTTTTAACTGGGAATCGAGCTATTTACTATATTTCATTAAATGTGCAGTGACGAATTAAGCATGCCTCAAATGTTTTTTTTTAATTTATCTGCGTTATTTTCTATCTTCACTTTCCCTACCCATGTGTAATATTTCTGAAAAGAGAAAAAATAATCTTTCTATTGATGTATCAACGCCTAGGTTGCTATTTAAAAAAATTCAATATGGCGACCCCACTTAAATACTATATAAAAAAAAATTACTATAGAATATGCAAAATCTGCTCAAATTACATATACTAAATATTAAACGCATATCTCAACCCGTTTGACCAGGGCAGCTTTATTCCTATACATAATAGCAACCCTGAATAGTACCACGATGTGCATATAGAAAAAGGTGGCCATCAATGGTTGTGTCAATTTGTAGGAAAAACGACTAATTTACACCACACAATTATAGACTGGTGAGCCTGATATTGATAACATGTAAATGTATGGAAAATATAATTCATAAAAAAATTTACTTATATCTTGGCAAATAATATTATATATGAAGCTCAGCGCTGATTTATGCCAGGAACCTGTGGCTTCAAATTTATTAAGTCTTTATTCTTGGAGTCAACAGCTAGACGATTGTAGGTGTCAGAGACTAGTTTTATAGTTGATAGTCCTTAGAAATCGTAAGAGATCTGTTACAGCGGATAAAACAGTTTCTACCGAACAGATCTTTCTAAGGGCGTGCAGAAGATGTTCTCTTCAGGCTATTGTTAGTAATTAGTTCCGAATCCAATACTATTGTTATATTTTTCGAATATTCTAAATTATTTAATAACATCAATAAAGATGAAGATATAAGCGTTTTACACGACTACTAATTGTAATTTCCAAGTTTTGTGTGGAAACCTTGCCTCAAGAATATCGAGTTGGTTGTAGAAGTGTAGAGACAAGCAACAAAATTACCAAAGTTTGAAGTCCATGCCACATGAAAAACGAAACTGTTAAATTTGATATGATTGAAACCTTTTAAATCTTCAACAAACATTATCCATTATACGTTTCCACTGAATAGAAGTGTTTCAATATACTGCAAATACCAACCTTTGCGTCATGGTTACAAAGTGCATCAGGCATCTTTACTTTACTTTACTGAAGCTATAAGATTAATATTGTTTTACAGTCAATTCATAAACGTCTCTTTAATATAAGCTTAAACATTGACTTTATAACGTAGAAACTGACATAATAAAATGTCATTATATGCTACAAATGCCTAAAGTGTGATTTTAATCTATAGTTTCTCGTTGCTAATGTAACTGTTCAATCACTCTGGAGTAAAGCTACTGCGTAAGAATTAAAGTAGACTTTAACTCCCAAGGAAGGTAAAGTGAAGGCGTCGTGCATACTTTGATTAAAAAACAACAAAGTGATAACTGCCGAACTGGGTAGTTCAGTGGTTAAGCATTCTGACTACTGATCTAAGGGTTGCAAATTCGATTCCCAATACCCGTGCGATTTTTGAAAATAAAAAATTCGGATGAAAGTCTCTACAGAATGCCACCACTCAGAAGTGATGTAAATCCGGGGTTGCCATGTTACTTAGCTGTGTAGGTTGTAAAAGGTTGTTTGCTCAGATTGGAACTCCTTAGCCTCGAAAAATCCTAAGAAAGACTTTAACTATATGATCATAGCAGTTGGTGTTTAAGTTACTCCGCATTGCTAGACCTTGTCCATAACAAACATATAATCAAAGCTATACCTGTAATAACTCATAAGACACTTATATATTTAACCTTCAATTTAATAACGATTTCATATATTTTTACTTCCCTCGTCTAAAAGACAAAGAAAGTATTGTAATCGCAAAAAATCACCTTTTGAGATTCCTCCAGATCTCCACGTTTCAGGGTTCCTAGATGACGTAAAACTCAATTCCGTCTGCCTGTCTGTCTGTTGGTGGTATAACTTAAAAGCAATTTGTCGGAGGAAGACAATATTTTGCATACACATTATACCGTGCGTCCACAGGGTTTCGCACCATGAAATGAGAGCAACGTTAATTTTTCCCAAAGATCAGCTCTTGCTTTTACGAAAACCGCTTAATAACAAACCCTATTATATTTATTTTTCTATGGCAATAAACGATTAAGTCGTATTCAACTTGACGTATGGTGTCAAATTCGACGTTAGCTGGTTAGGTTTTGCGTCAGTTTTGACACAGACTGGCACAAAACCTAATCTGCTAACCTCGAATTTGACATAGACTTACAGTGCCACCAACATATTATTCATACGTTGTATAACCATGACCATTCAAAAACGTTCGATCAGTTAATAATAATAATAATAATAATGTCTTTTATTGGCCAAACAAAACAAAAAGGTATTACAAAATAAATTCATATACATAAATGATTTAGTTTTTCTGAAAGAAAAAAAAGATAGAAAAGAAACAATATCTATACATAAATATAAGTAAAGGTAAAAAAAACAGATATGGCCAACGAGGCGAAGTTCAGAAATTTGATAGTTATATAATAGCTATCGAGATTCTGCTCCTCCACTTAACCTCATCTTCTATTAATTTTGTTTTATCGAAGCTGGTGCAGGAAAGTCATTATTTGAAAAAAAAACAAAATTTAGATACATTATGAAAAGTACAACAGAGAAAAAGCAAAACAAAAAAGAGCGAGCTGCTGTTACAATACAGTAATGATTGATAACATATGGTATCTATCAATTTTTTTTTCTATTTCATATTTAAGAAGCACTATTTTGATTTTCCAGCAGCATGTGGCGTACTTGTAATTTAAATTTATTATATCTGAGCGATTTAAAACATGTTGGTAAAGAATTGTAGTTATTAGCTATGCAATAAGAAAAAGACCTTTTAAACATTGTAGTATGGTGGATAGGAATATTTATAAAACTTTTGTTTCTTATATTGACATTGTGTAAATCAGATCTTAGCTTAATTTTTTTATATAAATATAAAGGTTTCTTATTTATAATGATTTTGTCGTACAAACATGTAGAATGAAGTTTTCTTGTATTTTCCATGTTCAACCATTGAATTTCCTTTAACTGATGTGAAATATGGTAAAATTTTCTTATTCCATAAATTAGTCTCAAACAAGAATTCTGCATAATCTGAATTCGTCTTATATCTGCATTGTCTAAACAAGGACCATACAGGCTATCGCCGTAATGAAACTGTGATAAAACCATAGATTCACACAGTATTGTTTTCACTTTTTGACTTAAGGAACATCTGTTTTGGAAAACTATTTTTAAATTCAAATATGCTTTCTGGATAATTTTAGAAATGTGTCCCTTAAATCTTAAGTGTTGATCTAAAACCACTCCAAGGTGTTTAATATTATCTTTTATTTCTAATTTTGTATCTTGAATTTTAATTATGATATTGTCTCGAAAAGTATCTCTAACTTTAGTTCTACCAAACAGCATGACATAGGATTTATTTGTGTTTATTTTTAAACCATGTTTTTCTGAAAGTTTAACAAGTTTTTCGACATCATTATTAATGGCATCGATAGCAGTATTTATATTACTTTGACTAAAACTGTATTCTAATTGTGTGTCATCTGCGTATAAATGATAGTTACAGTGATTTAATGAACTTTTTAAATTAAAAGTATATATAACGTAAAGTAAAGGGCCAAGTACAGATCCCTGGGGGACACCAAGTGTAACTGGTAATGGATTTGATTTACAGTTATTTAGAACAACAGTCTGAGATCTACTAGCTACATAACCTTAAATTAGTTCAATAGCAGGATCACTAAAACCAATATAACGTAGTATTGTAAATAAAATATCATGTCTTATCGTGTCCAACGCTTTGGAATAATTTAACATTAAGTATTAAGTATTAAAGATAGTTCGTTGTTATCGATGGCAGTAAAAATATCATCAGTTACATTTAAAAGAGCTGTTGCACAACTATAACAGCGTCTAAAACCAGATTGTGTTTCCGGTAATATATTGTGTTCCTCTATAAATTGACGAATCTCTATTGCCATCACTTTTTCGAGAACTTTAGACAAACACGGCAAAATACTTATAGGTCTGAGATCTTTATAGTCAGATGGTGACTTTGTTTTTGGCAAAGGAATCACATGAGCAGTTTTCCAAGCTTCAGGAAATGCAGAGCTTCTAAAACTGGAATTTACTACGTTGGTTATAATTATAAGGAATTAAGTAAGGACAGCAAAGTTTTAACATTTTGAGGCTAATATTGTCAGAACCCGTAGCATTCGTTTAAGTAGTTTGAATAGCTCTAATAACATCTTTATCAGAAATAGGAGTGAATGTAAATTTAAGTGGAAATTCTTTTAACATGTTGTTATTATAGAAATTGAATAGATCATAATTTTTAACACAATTAGCAGGTTTAGCAGAGTTAATAAAAGCACCATTTATTTTATTAACATCTTCAAGATTCTGAGGAATAGAAGCAGTTTGTGACTTAAAGTATATGTTTGCAGTTATTAAATCTTTCCATAAAGTTTGAGTTCCATGTACATTTAATTGAAAATTAATGTAAGCTTTTTTCTCTTGTCTAATTGCAAATGTAACATAATTACGAAGTGACTTATAATATTCCCAGTGGGCTGGATTTTTTGATTTTTTTAATTTTTGTAGGGCTTTATTTCTAAGGCCAATCATAAACTTTATATTCTCAGTCATCCAAGGTGATTTAGGTTTGGTAATTCTGACTGTTTTTACGGTAGTATGATTGTTAAATAAGTTTAAAATAGATGTATTTAAAATTTGAAGTTTATCATTTACATTATCTAAATTATATATACTATGTAAACCAAGAGATTGAAGATCGAAATTAAAACTTTCATAATTAAATTGACTAAAATCTCGATAAGTATATAAGAGTGGCTTTTTTGCTATATGTGTAAACAGTGCCAAATACCAAACACGTATTTTTAAATAACAATTTAATCCGCAATTGTTCAATAGCTAAAGAATTGTTTGAGATCATAATAATGGAATAATTCAAATTATTTTTAATATAAATACATACGCCTCCGCCCCTTTAACAGAAACTCGGTCCCTACGTATCAGTTTATATTCTGGAATATGTACTATTTCATCAGGATCATTAGGTGATAACCAAGTTTCAGTTATGCCAACTACATCACTCCTGGATGATAACAACAGCTCCCTGATTTCTATGAAATCATCTTTAAGAGATTGTGCATTTAAATGAGCAATTTTTAAACAATTATTAATCATTTATAGTATAACATAAATAAAATTGAACTAAAACTTTTACTGTTAACATTAAGACATATTAAGATAAATAAACAGAATGTAGCTACTGAATTCTGTATCGCAAAGAAATGATACCGTTTATTTACATAAATCAAATTTACATTATAATTTAAACTGAAAACATATTTAAAATAAATTCTTGTTATCATTACCTTAATGCGCATCGTTTAAGTCCTTTTCAGTTTTTATTCAAAATATTTTGCTGGTATCACTTTTTCTTAAAAATATTTTCCCATCTTTAGTCCACAGATATTTGAATTCTTTATCTTTCTTAAAAAGACGCACGTTATAGAGAAGTTGCCTGTTGTAGGAGGATAACGATTCGTTTATGTAGATAGGGTTATGCTTCTTTAGTGAACCTGTAAGAGCTGCATCTAGATGGGATGTCGATAAATTTCTTTAAATTTTTTTGCATCGAAGAAATTCATCTTTGTTAGTTCGCCGTACAAATTTAATAATTATCTTTGGTGGTTCCTCAGGATTATTCGGGTTTTTTTGGAGTCTGTGACATGCGTCAACCATTGTATGATCTAAATTAAAATGAATTGCGTTTCCAATTTGTTGAAGGGTAGTCAAAGTGTTTTCGTTTTTTTGCACAGGTACCCCCGTAATTTCTAAGCAGTTTCCCCTTGTGTACTGCTCAATATCGTTTAATCGCATTTTCATATTTGAGTTTTCAGATTCTAATTTATGATTTTGAGTTGCCATGTCTTCGAGTTTTTGATTGCAGGCCTGAATTTCTCCGGCTTGCTTATCAACAAGGTCGCTCAGTTGTTTGAGTTCCATGTGATATGCATTTAATGCGAATGCGACACTAATGTTTGCTTGCTCTTCCCGAAAAGCCTTAATTTCCTTTAAGATGTCTTTCAACGTGGGTTCAGATTCCTTTACTTCCCCTGCTGCGTTGGACTTGCATGTAGAACATATAAATTTGGTTTCAGAGGCACTTATAGTTTCGATATCGGCTTGTTGCAGATTAACACAGTTGCCATGAAAGTCCTTTTTGCAACTATCACATTTAATTTGTGCTGTACGAGGTAGCAGCTTCGCAGAACATATATTGCACGACATTATAATAATGAGCTTGTACCGGCAACAGAAAATTTAAATTTAAATATATTTACTAGGTCACTAGACACACAACCGCACTGCACCGCAGCTTTCAGATATCTTCAGAATACTGGCACTTCGTTTGTTACTTGCAAATTCAATTTTAGTGGTCAATGCTTAGCAACCGTTTGACTATCAATTGCCACCGGAAGAGTAGATCTTTAAAATAAATTAGTATCACTCCAGCGCCATGGTGCGTAGTCTCGAGGACGCACGGTATATGTACGTGGCATAAAACTGAGAAAATTTCAGACAAATATATACGGGGTGGGCACCTTAAAAAAATAAAATTTTGTTTACTTTTTCTTTAACTTAGCAATGAAATCAGGTAGTAATTTGTACATAGCGCAGGCTTTATTCTTACCAATAACAGACCCCAATAGATACAGAATTAATGTTGTATGATACAAAAAGGAGCATAAAATTAGTGTGTTACTTATATAGCTGCAATGCAGGAATTCGAAGGGTCGGTGCTCCGTAGCTCAGGTAGAAATAGCCCGTTCTTACAGTCGACGTCAAGCTATTTGGTTTTAACCTTCTACAGCTGAAAGTTGTAATACCTTGTAATCCACTTAAAGAGGCTCACAGAACGTAAATTTACAGAACCGGCTTTAAACATTTTATTTTTGTTTGATAAGTTTACAATTTTAACATTACAGACAGTTAAGTAATTATTTATATATGGCGCACAATTATTACATTAATAAAATTACAAATTAATAAAAAATAATAATAACACAGACTATTCAACTCAGCCCCTTCAAGTTCACTATTCACCAATCATAATTTAGTATTTATGTCATTTGCCACCAATCAGCGTAAAATTGTGCAACAATTCCGCTAGCGGAGTTTTAATGGCAATTTTTTTCTCTTCCTGTGACATTTATTTAACTTCCTGTAAAATTCATCAAATATGATATTAGAAATGTCAAATTTGACAAACAATTTATTTTACGTCAACAGATTTTTATTTTCAAAGAGGACGTGATAAAATTGATTAATTACTAAGAAATGTCAATTTTGTTCGTTGAATAGTCCTTCAAATGCCGCTTGCAGCCGACGAATTGCATAAATTTTTGTCAAAGTGTTTATTCGTGTTTATTGCTTCAAAATTGGTCTCGTGCTGTCGCACTCGACCAATTTATGTCGAAGCAATAAACACTCATACACTTTGACAAACATTTTCGGCAATTCGTCGACCGCTCGCGGTATTGTATATGACAATTTATAATTTAAATTATAGTTCACTTGCACATAGTTGTTCTAATTGGTCAAAGTAGTCTCCAACACTATCACTATCTTCTAAATCTAAAGTTATTACCACCTGTTGATGGAGAGTACCTGCATTTATGTAACTATTTTCTATGTCGATTACGTGACGCGTACAGTTTTCCAAAATTTCCGGAAAAATATTACCTACTTCCAGTTGGACGTACATGTTTAACCACTTCGCTGTCCAAGTCGGGTGAACTATTATGTCGCCGAATATTTTTCTTTATTTGGCTTCATATCATTTCAATCGGATTAAATATGCAATAATACGGCGGTAAACATAATACTGTATGACCCTTCTTTTTGGCCAAAGAATCAATATAGAATTCTTTAGGAAAAGTTCTTGTTTCTAGTACCTCTACTAATTGTGGCTTCGTGTAGCTTTCTTCAAAAAACATGTCATTTTTTCGCAAAAAATATTTTGTAGATCTTCTTTTAAACTACCTGCATTTGGCGCTTTATTGATTTGCCTGGAATGGTAGCTGGCATTGTCTAACACTATGACCGAATTACCGGGCAATTTTGGCAATAAATGCTTTTCGAACCACGACTCGAACAATTCCGCTGTCATATCTTTATGATAATCTAGAGATGCATCTTTAATATGTTTAGCCGATATGAGAGGGTCACAGGGAACCCAGCCTAGATCGAAGTCTGCATGCAACAAAATTAGCCGCTTTCCTCTTGCAGGGGGGCACATTCATAGAGCATTTACTGGGATAGTCTATCCAACCTTTACAAACAACATCGTGTGTATCATACCACGTCTCATCTAAGTAGCATATGTATCTACTCTCCTCCCTGTATTTTTTGATTGCCGCCAAATATTCGCGTCTCCAGATCTGTAATCTCTTGAATTCCATAATCGCTTGACGTTTGTTGATGGTTTTATATTTAAAACCGATATTTTTCATAAATCGTTCCAGTGTTCTGTTAGAACAATTTAATCCGGTGTCGTCATTAATCAGCTTTTCACGTAACGATGATATCGTTGCTACTTTATTCTGGTTGTAAATTTTATACATTTTTCGCCGAATTAAATCCTCGTCGTGCGCGCCCAGTTTTCTCATAACACCGCAATCGGATCGCTTTTTATGCTGTAGTCCGTCGGCGTTGTTTATAATTCTTCTTACCGTCGTGTAGGGGACTTTAGTCAGAACTGCTGTTTTTGTAAACGCTTGCTCCTCTTCGGTTTCCTTGAGCCCGTTATAAACGTTGATCACAATTTGTTTAGCATCCGAAGACAAGTGTGTACACTCTCGTTTTTCACCATTATTTTCTAGGTTTACAGGGACTCCGTCGTTGTTGTCTGTATCACTCCACGGTCTCCACATTTTAAAATCTTGATTTGTTTTACTACGCTTTTGAAACTCAACTAAAGGTAATTTTAAGAATACTTATATTAAGAGGGACATTATAATTATGGTTGTAATTATGCAAGTAATTGAAATTGTTGAAATATATGTCAAGTATACACAATAGAGACGAGTAATGACAATTTGACTTTACTGAGTCCGTCCCCTGGTAATAAGCCTGTTGTCAGCCGTTTCCGAACACGATTATAAACCCTTAACCAAATAGCTTGACGTCGACTATACAATATTCCACAAAACGTTGGGACTGCATACGCGGTCCGCCTGCTCTTCGAATTCGACCAATGATAACGTTTTTTTATTTGAAAATGTATTTAGTTTATTAGAAACGCAAAAATATTTTTACTCTTAACATAATTTGATTTTTAAAATTATTTAGTGTCACAATGTTGACAGTTCTGGGTAAAGCTTTTTACAAATTTTTGATAAAAGCATAACCTGCAAAAAATGTGTTGTGTAGCTCGTTTATTTCAACTTATTTAAGCTCTTATTATTCGAGTTTTAAGATGATATGCAGGATCAATCTCGAAATGTAATTGATTCGGAGTTGTTCTATGTTTCAAGAAAATAGCAAACAACTCGCTGGAGACATAAAACAATATTATCTTACAACTTCAGTATTATTTTTTTAATTTTTTTATTTAATTGGCACTCAGCCAACAGCCGTTAGAGTATTATAAATGAAACTGGAATCATTTCCTATGGAAAAATTATTTAAACATTGGAAAAAGCTAATTGTTCACTACACACAATAATTTCGCCAGTTAGGTTTTACATAAATATATGATATGCTAATTTCTTATTTTTACTTGTTGCAGGTTTGTTTACATCTTTATACATCTCTCCACAATCCCTGGCGACACAAGGTCCATTAGATTATAGAGGTAATATTAAATACTGCAGCGAATGGATCAACAGCTCAAACACACATGTAGGTGTGTTTTGGTCTTATATTTATTAAAGTAACATAAATTAAGTCAGTAATTGCCAAAGACTGCCTAGGGGAAAAATTAAATTAACCCTAAGTTTCAAAGCTATACCTGTTAACTGCCTATCAACAACCAATGTTCCGTCAGCAGAAATTGGGTTGTGAGCTCACGGTTATATACAGACGAGAGAAAGGAAACGAAAATAAATGTTTTGAAACGTTCTAAATGTTTTTTAGAAGCTATCGTAAACAAAGTTTGTTTTGCCAATAAAAGAACAAAAACATCGTCTCAAGGGCGCGCTTGGTAAATCTACAGGGAATTCATTTTTATTATTTGCAAACTGCGAAATCTTCTCAGCCGTCTCATATTTAGAAAATGTAACGTAGGAGGCTAACACTATAAAAAATTTAAATATATCTTAATTCTTAAAGCTCCTAACATATACCTATTAATCAATTCTATTATAATGAAAATCTTACCAATAGTGATAAGTATAGAAATGCTAATACTGCCTAAGGTATTTTTGGTTAGATGGATAAGAAGACTACCTGAAGCGAGGCATAACATTGAAGCGCCTAAGAATTTTCTCCAATGTTTGGACTCGAGTTTTTGCGGCTTGACCTATTTACTATCTGGAAAATACGAAAATCTGGGAAAGTTGCACTGCTAGTTCTCATTAAATTTCGAAAGTATGTATAGCTTCTGTACAGAAAATAAAAAATTCATAATACTGATAAAATTCTTATTAATTATTTAAGTTTTTACAGTAACTCACTGTGCAAAATGTATACTGTTATATGAGTATTTCGCCACACTACAACATTAAAAATATATTATAACACAAATGTTTCGGGAAACCAATGAAACTTCCATTTCAACGAATAATACAGTGTGTCCCAGATCGAGTGGGATTGCATGGGTAACTTTCTTATCACTAAGCATGTGTGTGCTAGTATTAATCGAAATATAGCCAAAATTTTGAACATTTCATGAGATTATCAGGATTACGTTTTGTTATTTAAAATACATTTTGTTTGGATCCATGTAAGCATACTTGATTAAAATATAAAAACAATTAATTTGACTAGTATTTTGTATTCAATCATACGTTATTTTACATGGTTGAAAAGAGAATAAAAAATTCTATTCAGTAACCTAAAAATCCAATATGGCATCCATTTAACTTAAGGAAGTTGATAGGATTACCTCAAAAGCAGCCATCTTGAATTTATTGTTCGTCACCAATTTTAAATTGCTCTCATCGAAAACAATAACTTTTATAAGAAACTTTTTTCGTATCTGTTATACTTACGAAGATATTTGACATACAAGAAAACGGCAGTTTTTAGTTTTTTTGAAATAACTTTTGACGGGCTCGACATTTTGAACTTTTTCAAGCAGATTTTAAATTAGCATATAAAACTGCAAAACATTGCCTATTTAATCAAATCTCTATCTTTACTGATAAGAAAGCTACCCATACAATCCACTTGAGCTGGGACACACTGTATAATTAAATTAATTCTGAAAACAGCTTGTTTTACTGAAGCTGCAGTATGGAACACATAAGCTAGATTTCGCCCTTAACCTTTGAATCTGCTTATTCGTTGAACATGGAAGCAAATTTTTCCTTCGAAACGTTCGTCTTTTAATATGTAATTGTGTAGTTTGGAGAAATACCCAAGAATCAGCATGAACAGTCGAACGCCACAAAATGAGTTCCAGAGTGTACTATGCAAGATATTAATTTTTACAAAAAAAGTAATAAATTCGAGAAGAACTTGTAGGGAAGGTTTTGTTCATTACAATCATTTTGTTTATTTAGGTGAGTTTGCGTAATGGTTATTAGGATTGTTTTTTTATTAATGTTTCGCTTTCGTACTTATAGTT
Source organism: Agriotes lineatus (assembly GCA_940337035.1). Lineage (NCBI taxonomy): Eukaryota > Metazoa > Arthropoda > Insecta > Coleoptera > Elateridae > Agriotes > Agriotes lineatus. The sequence continues at coordinate 96,529,529 of OW679196.1, read as the reverse complement.
GGTCTTAATACTGTTTTGTTGAGTCTTATTACGAGTAGTTTCTTTTACTATATAAAGCAATTATGATGTTTTTCGAACTCAAGAGTTTTAGGGAAATATCCGACTTCAGGTTTTCTGATTCATAACAAGTGGCTTTTAAAGTGATGTGTGTTTGTGAGTCTGTTATTCTGTGAGTCTGTTATCCTATGGGTCTCTGGGTCTGTAAACGTGTGGGGCCATGAACCTATGTGCCCATGATCTCTCTATAGCCCACAGTGTTTATTCAATCAGCTTCGAAATTTAATCTTTTTTGTTTTTCTTCAAAAGTTTATAACTATCCGAAAAATCAAATTTTACAAAAAAAAATAATTGTGCAATTATCTACTTTTGATTAAACAGTTTTTTGTAAGAAATGCAGGTTTTCGAAAAATCGCAAAAAATATCTAGTAAAAACCTTCCTGAAAGTCCAAAAATTAATAAAGGGAATCATTGTTTTTCAAACCCCTGTTACGAGTTGTTACGTGTGAAAAGCATACTTAGCGTTAGAATTTACTTTGTTGCATAAATCTTGGTCATATAGACGTTTCTTTATTTGAAACGTCGTAGTCGTGTAAACGTAGCCTAATTGGCCGCTCTATATGCGCCGTTTATTATTATTTGCTATACCGCCAAGTTTCGTAGGATTGTTTTTCTGAGGCTTGCATATTTGGTTATGCGTTAAAATATTTATCTAGCCATTGAGTCTTTTCGAGATACGTAACGACACATTGACGATTGAATAGCGTCCTTTTCTGTAAGTGGCTTCGAACTGCAAGAAGTAATTGTCATTCCCGAGAAAAGCCTGTTTTACAAGGGCAGTGGTTAAGTAATTTGTTTTTTTAGAGCGTTTGGTATTTAGTTAATTGCATACTGCGTTTCTAGCTTTTTTATCCAAAGGTTCAAAGCTCCACCGATTTAACCTACTCTCAGAAGCGCACATTCCCTGTTTGAGCCCCATTTGACATTAATTTTCATCGCCTGAGCAGTCCGCTTGGCAGTCATATTTTGAGACCTTGTGATTTGTGCAAGCAACCCCACAGGCTGCCCATATAGCTGTAAGAGCCTGTTTGGAGGCTATTTAATCAACCAATACAGAAACTTTCTCTCTCAGATAAGTAAATTACGACCTAGTAAACTACGTTGCCGAAAGCGCTTTTAAAGTTGTAGTAATTATACTTTTTGGGCGTACCGTTCGAACCTTCGTGTCAGAGAAATTACAGTTTGTTCGCTTGAGGCTCATTGCTGTTGGCTCAATATTTAATTGTTTAGTACTGTAGTGACCTTTGAGCAGTCACTACAATATTATATCTGGTTGTTATGCAAAAATTATAATTAATTTTATTTTTAAATATGGAAACATCGTATTAAAACACTCACCTCCTAATTATATGTTTTAATTTCACGATATTGAATGATATACAATATGTAAGCAAACGAAAATGAAATCAAGCTTGGCTTTGAAAATTTAAACATGTCGATTGTTAATTGACATAATGTTGAATATGGACTATTATAACAACTGCTATATATAAATTAAAAACATCAGCGGTAATAGAAATAATTAAATATGTTACATTGTTAATGTTTTTGTGCGTTTGATTTCGTTACTGCTATTGTACAGATATTGTACTATAGCCTGCTGCGATTATTTGAGTTTATAAGTTCACGATTTATCGAAGTATCTTTGTTGTAATTAAAGAACTGCTGGCGCCCATAATATTTAGTAACACATCCTATGAGGTACCGCACGACATCTTTTCTGAGCCAACTGACAGGCCCTCAAGTATAATCGCATAACGTTGCTATATTTGGAGATTTAGGGAAAATTATAGCTAACAGCCCCTTATACAGTGTGTTCTCTGAATGGCAGTTTTTGACAGTGGTCTATTATGATATGTTTTATCGGACTTTTGATATACACCCTAGGCAGTGGGACAAGTCTGATAAAACATATCGGTATACAGAGTGTTTGTAGATTGCTGGACAACCCACAACTTTGTTAATAATAGAGTTAGAAAAAAACTTTTTTATTATAAGTACCAGTAAACAACCTACAAATTGCAGTAACAATTTAAAAATAGCCCCTTATTTTTCGTTGTGATACAAGACCTTTGTTTTTTAAGTGGAATTTCCCGTATAATTTTAGATATTTGAGGTCAGAGTCAAAAAATGCTTTATGATAGCATGCTTAAACAAAAATTTTAAAATTTGTTGGTTTTGAAAATAAAAGATATATTTACCTGAAGTAGCCCATGACTTACAAAAAAACACTAACAATGGAAAATGACATAGAAAACAAAATTTCATTTTGCTCTAAACATTTCTCATGACCCAACTATAGCACCAAGCGTGCTAAAAGAACTCAAATATTTTATTTGTTAAATGGAACAGTGGAACAGTTTTATTAAACTACAATCAACGCGCTTCCCAACTGGATACCATATTCGTATATACTCAAAAATACGTAAAACATAATTCAAAAGTAATATGGTGTCATTAAAGAAAATTTCTTTAATTTATTCTTTTAGTAAGTTTGTTGAAATTTTTCGTTCAAGAGAGAATTTTATAGCAAAGTGGAATTTGATTTGCATTTCTTATTCGATTTTTAGTGATTTCGTGCCATGGCCAACTTTAGGTAGCTTTTTATTTTCAAAAGTGATAGGTTCCGATTGTTTGTTTACGCATGCTATCATAAAGCATTTATAGTACTTGCTAAAAATATACGGAGTGTTATATTTAAAAAATCAAAGTCATGTAAGTATACGTAGAAACACAAAGCCATGGTTTAAATTGGTTTACGGCAATTTGTAGGTTGCTTACTGAAATTTAAAATTAAAGTGATTTTTTGGGGTATCTCTATAATTAACGAAGTTATGGGCTTTCTAGTGATTTACAAACGCCCTGTATAGTACGAACTTCTCTATAATTTTTATCAAAACCGTTAAGAAGTATAGTTTTTTGAAACTATATAGCTTTCTACATTAAATTGCCTTTAAAACTGGAAATAATACGAATAAACGTTTTTAAAGCTGTTGTACATATATTAGCTAATTATCTATAACTTTTGACAAAAAACTTTTTAGTAATTTTTAATAATAAGATAAAACAAAATGTTTGCATGTAGTAAGAGTCAGTCGTACTTATGATGGCTACACCTCATTTCTGTTTTCTTGAACTTACACTTCCATCTAGAGAAGTAGCGGATTGGTTCCCCTTCGCCAATCTTAGCTTTATTTGTCAATATTCTTCTCATCTATTATTTATTATTACTTCAAAACGCATGTAATTTTTTGTTTCTTCATAAGTTAGCTTTTTTGTTAATCTATCTTGCATTTCGAACTTGTTGTTTCTGTTTATAAGGTGTTTATTTTTTATTTGTATATATTGGTCTTTTCTCATTTATTTTTAGTCCTATATTTATTCCTATGTATAGGTGCCATTCTTTCTGTAATGACCTTTATCTTGTTTTCGCTTTTTACTGTCAGCATAGCCGCATTGGTGTACTCCAGCAATTGATGGTTTTTATTCAGTATTCTTTCTGTGAGGTGTATTTCACTTCTTCAAACAATTTCTTCTAATGTTACGTTAGACAGCAATGTGGAACGAGGGTTAGTATGTTGCTTCGATTTATTGTGTCATATGCTTAAAAGGCTACGAATACTAGATGCGTAGGTATTTTATATTCGTAGATGTGATTCATGATAAATACCTGGTCAACATTCTCAAGCCACCTAGGTACTCCCATACTGGTTTGTCAGCATGCTTGCCTAAGCTGTTCTTTAACAACGTCGCTAGTGCTTTACATACCACATTCAATAACGCTATGCCTCTATGGTTACTACATCCTGATGGATTTTAGCTTCTTTATTATGGTATTAATTTATTCGTCAGTTTAGTTCGTTGCCTAAATCATTTTACTTTTCTCTTCCTTAAAGATCGTTCCTTTTGTGCCTCACCATTTAGTAGCTTTTTAAAATATTGCTGTCATTTTTGTAAAAGTTTAGAACTTCTCTTCTTATAGTTCTCTTCAGTTTGCTTTGTACGTCTTTTTCTTATCTCTGCAAATGTTTATAGTTCTCTTTTTGATCTTGGTACTGTTTCTACCTTGGTCGTTTCCCGTTTGCGGATATCTTTCCCTAAAGTCTTTTTTATTTCTTATCTACACATATTGTCCAAACATCCTTCTTCCTGCTGTTTTCTACATGTTGTAAGGATTGGTTCTATATCCCCTTTTATAGTATATATTAGCTTGTCCCAATATTTCTCGCTGCTGTCTGTATTCTCTGTTAGTTTGCCTTCTTAAAAACCTTCATGAACCTGTCCTCTCTATTGTCTTGCTATTTTGTCTTCTGGAAATCGTACGTATTATATTTTGTTCTAGCTTACTGTATCCTGCGTTCTTTCGTTTTGGTTTGATTAGTTCTGCTATCACCAGAAAATGATCAAAGTTTACAAGCTTAACTCCCACCAGTATGTGGTCTACTTTCTTCGTTCCTTTTGTTTCTAAAGCCGGTCATGTAACTTTGTGTATTTGTTTCCTTGTCAAGTATATTCTTTCATATTTTTTTCGTTAAGACAAGACTTCAGATTTTTTATGAGAGGAGAAGGGTGGATATGTGACTCAGAAAAAGGAGAACTAGCGGAACTGGCAATGGGGACTAAGAATAGGAAATCTGCGGTAGCGAATAGACAATGAATATAAGCATGTTTACAAGAAATATAACTAGAAGATAAAAACCGAAACAAAGATAAATAAAAAATTTGGTAACGTAGGCAAACACATATAATTGAAACATTTTAGAACTAACATGTGAGCAAATGAAAACGAAATCAAGCTTGGCTTTGAAATATTTGTTGTATGAATAATATGTTGGTGGCTCTGTAGGTCTATGTCAAATTCGAGGGTGGTGTCAGGTTAGGTGTTGGGTCAGTTTTGACACAAACTGACGCAAAACTTAACCTGCTAACCTCGAATTTGACATAGACTTACAGTGCCACCAACATATTGTTCACAACAAATATTTCAAAGTCAAGCTTGATTTCATTTTCGTTTGCTCACATGTTACAAGAAACGCCCTGTATCTTATCCTTACAAATGACAGAATTTTTCTAAACGTTGTGAAAACCTTGTCTGGATACTGGATATCACACACAGAAAGCTTGTCATTTGGAAATATTTCACTTTTCCTTATATCAGTAGAAAAATCTGACATTGCATCAGCGTGTGTTAATGATAGAGAAACTGATTCCTCAAATTGTTTAATACAGATGGAATAAATAGTGAGGACTGAATTGCATTGTTTAATAACATCTCAACTATGCAAGCTTTTAATATAAAGATTTAATTTTTATTCAGGGAGCTTCCATTTTAAATAATTTGGTTTTGAAGTTCTAAATCGCAATAGTGGACAATTATTACTGAAACCCATGTTGACAACTACATTTTCGAAGTTAAAATGCAGCAATTGTGTATCTGGAACTAAATCTAAACCCGTAACTGTCGTATCGTTGCTTCAACTCTGATATATTAAATTGGATCTGGACTTAACAATTGAAGAAAAAAGTTAGTTCTTATGTCACATGAAGAAAGAAATGACGAAGATTGGTGGACACTTTACGTGGAAGGGATTAATGTAAAACTTTTTTAATTGAATTTCTTAGTGCGGTTAATTCATAAATAGGCATTAAATAAGTTGGTGCTAATCCTCAGCTAAATTCACAAAATATAAGTATACATATAAATGATCTAATAAACTCAATGTAATAAAATTTGTAGTACAGAGTCTGTGGTTTAGTTAAAATATTTTCCCATCTGTTACTTCGGTGAATATCTAATAAATCTAACGATGGAGTTTGAAACTTAGATTAAATGCAAAAATTACTAAAAATACAATTCTTTGTATATAAAGAGTTACAACACTGTATCTGTCAAGAATTTTAATCCAAAAGTGTTTCCACTACGAAACCGCACTTATAAGATCAGTTTTTGTATCACATATTGTGTTTACGAGTACATAGCTAAATTGTGAGATTTCCCATGACCAAATGATTTCTAAAAAAGCAGTGAAATGACAATACGTGCCAGCAGTTATGGTGTATGTTTTGTTAAACAGCTTCATCTTATAGGGCATTTAATTATTTGAATTTGGGCCAAGTGTCATCACTTAAATATAAAACATTTGCCAATAGGACCCTCTATCATGCTGACAATATAGGGACTCGTTATTATCGATTGGTACGAGGTAAGTTGGTTCTGTTTTACCTATAAATGTCAGTTAATTTTTTTAGGTTATGTCGTGAATTTTAAGCTATATAAAGCAACAAACACTGTTTTCGTACTGAAGTAATAAAACAGTACTAAGCTCTTTGCGGTATATATTTTAAATTACTATGTTCTCTTCCTAAATGTTGTTACGATTTGCGTACTTAGGTGAAAATGAACTATTATACGCGGTTGTACGAATAGATGGTGCGTTAGTTAGCCATAAGCAATTTATATCGTAACTATTTTTAGGTAGAATTTCGTAGTCAAAATGGTCACATTGAAGTTATAACAGGCGAGTATTTAGCCGGTCTCTAGAAATGTGCCTTTCTCTTGGAAGATGGAAATATTCCAAGCCCACGGAATAATTAAGAGTAAACTTATGCAAGGTTTGCCACGTAAGCCGAAAATTTAGGCAGAACTACGTGCCGACTGGAGCAAATTCCTTTAGCGTGTGAAATATACAAATTTATGGAATTTATAGAGTTATTATGAATTGTAACGTACGTCTATAAGTGACAGAAGTCCAAAATTTAAAACTGCCCTGATGGGCTTATTTGAAATTTGAGAACGCGTACAGAGTTATCTTGGTCAAACTGGACTTAGAGCCGATTTCATAATCAATTTCAAATCTAATTTTAACTAAAGTAATGTTAGATTGTGCATGATGACATATGTAGCACATGTTACTGTGCACATTCTGATGTCACTTTAGTTAAATGAAGCTTTAAATTTCATTATGAAATCGGCCCTTAGAATTTAGTTAGTTAATAAGTAACGTTGTTAAACTTACGTTGTTCTGTAAACGGCAGAAAATAAATGCAAGTACCTATTTGTACTTCAGCGTCTTATCAATCTCGCAACAGTAGCTTTAGTCTTCGTGTACAAGTATATTTTGACTAAAAGGATTGTCAGTTATCGCGACTTCAAACGAATTCGAGCCAATATAAATCATAGTACACTAAATAATCTATAATTACTTTTGTTTTTGTATCTAATGTACAAATTCTTATTTCAATCAGCCGTCTTCAACTAGGTTTATCAGTCACCTATCTACTTTCAGCAGTCCCTGATCAATACCAATTTTATATTTTGTTTTAAAATTTTAAAATTTGCCTAACAAATTTTTATTGGCTACTTATATTACCAGAGAGGAAAATGTATAATTCCCTCCGCTACTTGATTTATTATTAATCACATTGCCCTCCGTCTGTCATGGCAGCGGGAGTCAATGTATTATATTTCCTGTCACTGCCATTGGAAACCGACCAGCGAACCAAACGTATATTTTCGGGAAACCCCTAACAGGCGACAGAAAATGTGACTTTTGTATAAAGGGGTAAAAAAGTATTTTCAAACGGAGCCAACAAAAAATGTTCAAGTTGCGCCAATTGGATCACCATTTAGTGTTCTTTACAAAATCTAAATAGAATTTTGCTGTCAAACAATTAAGATATTCAATGCTGCATCCCGTATACTTAGGTAAGTTACATATTTTCATCATTCAGCCTCATGTTAGGCGTATTTAATAGTAGATTGTTCTACAAGTTATGAAGTGAGAGTTTTTCAACATTTAATTTATTAGCGAACGGTGCAAAGCGAGTGGATTAATTTTACACGAATATGAAAAAATCACTTTTATAACATATTCAGCGCGCTATTTTTTTTAATACCATTATATCTAGCCAAAATGAAATTCGACATTTCTTCATATTCGAAAAAGAGTATTTTGTTTTAACCGGCAATGAAGAACGTCGAACTCGTCATTAAAACACGAGAAATCGGCAGTGAAGTAATCCATTGTTTTACGAGTTTTTGTAGGCAGCTGGAGAATAGGTAAACGTTAACCGACGTCACCATAATCTACAAAACTTGGTTAAAATGTTGTCATTTAGCGATTTATCTATTTTAGAAAACAAAGTACCGCTCGGCACTGGAAGTTCCTTTTGTTCCTCGTGTAATTTATTTGCTTTGGCCCTACGGGCCTCGGCAATTAAATCCGCATTCGTGATAAAAAGCTCAACCTATGTGGAATTAATATAAAAATAAAAAAGTTTAAATTGAACTTCCAGGTCCCTATACCATCTTACTGAAGGAACTTTGTACTAAGGTATAATCGGTTTATTATAACCTGAGGACTCTATGACCAATCGGTGTCCCATTCTTTTTGGGACACCCTGTACAATTGTTATCCGTGACTTTATTTATTTACTAACATCTTATATCAAAACGCACTAAACACTTTTGGTTTTGGTGATCGGTGCACCTTACTATAGTTAACAAAACATAAAAATTAAGCATTTTTAGATAACGATTACGAATCGAAACGACACTAATGATAGTTGCAACTTGCAAGAAAGTTCTACTAAATACAACTAGGTATAGGACAATAATTTCTATTGAAAGTAATTTAAAAAGTAATTGATGTTGTATAACTACAATTACTAAGTAATTCGTAAATGAATTACTATTTCATGTGAGTAATTGAAATCTCTGGTAATTCAGTTACTTTATTTGGCGGTAATTGATAATTAGTAATTAATTACTTTTTTAAAGTAATTTGCCCAGCTCTACTTTTACCATGGTGTTTGTAAACAAAATAACAACATAGTGACTATAGAAACTAATTGATACGGGATTATTTCATTGTAATTTAAAAACCCACACTTATATTTAGAGCGTACAAATGACGCAGCAAAGTTAGTAATAGACAGTACGTTTGGCAGAATTCAGTACACCAGTATTTTGTTAGGTCGATTCTTTCAAGATTAGTGTAACCTACAATACATCATGACAGTCGTTAGAGGGGTTGGAAGTCATCATGAAAAATGTACAGCGACGCCTATAATTGGCCTAACGGCTGTTAGCTGAGTACTGTATAAAATAAAAAAAAATAAAAATAAAATAAAACAAGTGTTATATTATTAAACCCAACATAACAGACGCTTCACTTGCCTTCGAAAAGAGCAAGCAGAATGTTAATCTGTAAATAGCTCGAGGTAGCAATGTTGCTGATGCCTGATTCGCATTTTTACACCCACAATAGCTCGATATTCAATTGACCAATAGATAAATTAGTAATTTGCAGATTAAATCAGCTATTTGTTAATGTATTAGCTTAGCTACTTGAAAATTCTACATGAAAAATAAGTTTCAATCAGAACTCTGTATTGTCAAAAACACATTAAGATTTTATTTAAAATTTAGTTATAACGTTTCGCTGGTTATACCAGCTTCATCAGATAAAATAAAATTTACAATAAAAAATGCCTTTTGCAGTAAATCATCTGAAAATTTAAACAAAACAAACAGATGATTTCCCGCAAAAGGCTTGTATTTTATATTTTAAATTTTATTTTATCTGATGAAGCTGGTATAACCAGCGAAACGTTGTAACTAAATTTTAAATAACATTTTAATGTGTTTTTGACGATACAGAGTTCTGATTGAAACTTATTTTTCATGTAGAATTTTCAAGTAGCTAAGCTAATACAATAACAAATAGCTGATTTCATCTCCAAATTACTAATTCATATACCAAAACAGCTGTAACCCCAAAATTTAAATGACCAATAGATGCTAATCACAATAACTTCCTCCAAACTCTGCTAGAGGATGCAAGGCCAGCTCAAGCACTAAAGTTTTCAATGAAACGCTGTCTCTATCTGAAACGGCACGACTGTTTGTCCGAAGCTGTCAAAGTACGTATATAGGGTTTAAGTCGTTTTCCACTAAATAATACTTCACAGAAATTAGCTGACCCATGTACATATTTAGCATTGCAAATTTCTTCATCTAAAATAGGTCCGAAGAATATGGTTTGTAGGCGTTATTTAGTGATAGAGGATTGAGAATTTCTGGCCTAAGTTCTTTGTAGTAGATCACTGCTAAATATTCAACTCCGGCGTTTTATTATTATTTATTTATTATGTTGTTAATATTAATTTCTGATAATAAAAAAAATGTATTTGAAAGTAGATATGCAGATCTTGTCTATTTGCCGCCCCCGCTATGCTCGGCTAAAAAATTTAGTCGGGGTCTGCAAAACGTCTACTTTCAAATCTTGATTTACAGATATAGCTATGGAACGTGAATATATTCTGATCGGCATTTGGTTGCTGCTTCAGAGAGCACGTTAAGCCGCCGGTTTCCTTTGTAATTTCAATGGCATCCGTTAGGTTACGTTAGAGGTTCTAATTTAGCACAACATCAAACCTCTGACACCAGGCATCTTGCCACCATCTATACGATATTATATTACTATTCATTTAAGAACACAAACAAATAAAAACTCCACTAGAAATTAATGCTCGCTAAAAATGTAAATAACATGTTTGTCATTCTCAAATTTTCTCTATGTTGGTGTCGATAGACCGCCTTGGTTAGAGAGAAACTTAAGAATCAACAAATACCGATGACACGAATATCCGCGCTCCGGAAATTAATATTTCAAAAGCGAGTTTTTCAGTCTGGCTGACTGAGCAACAGAATCTCGTCGTAATTCGAATTTCCTTGTAGAAGCAAACACCGAAACATTAGATAAAGAGCTAATCGTGCGGTTAACATCTGGCCTCGTAAATAATAGAGGAATTATCGCGGCGAAGCTAGCGGAAAATCCAGCACATCGCCAAAAAATGGGCTATGCTGTTCCTTATTGCACTCTGCAAGGATTAAAATTGCGAATTTATGTGGTTATGATCTGGTACAGCGGTCACAGATCGTTATATAAATTGAGGAACCGACAGAGAGCCAGGAAAGTTCTCGCAAATAAATCGCGGCTCTCTTAAAGATGCACCTTTGTAGCGGCTAATTTATTTCGGCCCCCGGTCAACCGCACTTTTCCAATTATAATAATTGTGCTTGTTTAGTCAGGAATAAAACTATCAAAGCAAAGTTGAAATAAAGCTTTGAAGAATTTCGTACGCAACGGTGGAAGCGCCTCGCGGCGTTTCTTCGTTTTCTTGATCCGATAAAGAGATAAAAAGAGCCGACCTGGTCGTTAGGAGATTGGTCCGAAGTTTAGGGTTACCCCCTTTGTGTGCATTTCTTATAAGCTCATTCCTCAGCTGAGTAAACGGCTTGCTAGAAATAATGTTTTCCTTAGTAATTTTCCGGAAATCTATAGAAATTTTGCTTGTTCAGATGAGCATTTCGAATTAATTTTTCTTAATTTTTTAAGCGTCGGCGTCGGTCGTCTTTACTTAGTACTCAGTATGTGCTTTAATAATAGCTTTGAAATAGTTTAGAAAGAATGAAAATTAAAGTTTTATTTTAGACTTGAGATAAGCAATTGTAATCTGTATTGAAATCTTGTACACGCCAGTGAATGCTTGTGTGAAATTTCGATGTAAAAGAGCAGCTTTAGTAACAATGCATGGCTTCGCTGGAAACGCTTTCCCAGGTTATATGTTTTTAACAGACAGTTTTTACATTTTCATCAAAAGTACATTGATAAAACTGATATACGTGGTTTCTTAGCAGTTTGTAACGCGGTTGTTATACATATATATATATATATATATATATATACAGTGTGGTCCATTAAGTGTGCAACAAATGGGACATTTTTTTATTAGTTGTAAAACCGAAATTTAAATACCGCCAAAAGTTAGTGCATGTTCGATAACCATATCAGATGTCCTTAGAATGGCTTTAAGTCAAACAATATACAGGGCAGGACAAAAAATATGTAATTCGTTCAAGATAAAAGTTACCTTATTTCAATAAATATAGCAAAATTTTATTGAAAAAAGTTGTTTAGAATCAAAAGTTAGGCTCAAATACAAAGTCACGGCCTCCTATTCGAATTTTGATTCTTTTTTTGTAAAATTTTGTATTATCCCCGTATGATACATATTTTTATTATTTTGATTTTATTAAGAGTTTTTCATATGTAAATTATTATTAGTAAAGCATTTGCCTTGTTAAAAAGAATATTTGCGAAATTCTAAAGTTCTGTTAAATATCGTTGCAACAAACATGAAGTGGACGCTTACCTAAAAAAATATAAATCCAAGTAAATTTTACAAATACGCCTCAAGTTGCTAAAAGTTATTTAAAAGAGATGTGGTTGTAGCTACTTTAAATACATATAAAATCAAAATAATAAAAATATGTATCATACGGGGGTAATACAAAATTTTATAAAAAAGAATAAAAATTCGAATAGGAGGCCGTGACTTTGTATTATTGAGCATAACTTTTAATTCTAAACAACTTTTCTCAATAAAATTTTGCTATATTTTTTGAAATAAGGTAACTTTGTTCTTGAACGAATTTCATATTTTTTGTCCTGCCCTGTATATTGTTTGACTTGAAGCCATTCTAAGGGCATCTGATATGGTTATCGCACATGCACTAACTTTTGGCAATATTTAAATTTCGATTGTACAACTAATAAAAAAAATTCCCATTTGTTGCACACTTAATGGACCACACGGTATATATATAAATTATATATATTTAATGTTTAGTTGATTATGTTTTTCAAACATTTGCTGTATAAGTTTTATCGATTGAATAGGATGTTTTCATGTATTTTCACATATATGCACTTTACAATACTTGTTGACTCTTTACATTTTAAAAACTGGTATTTCATACCAATTCTCCATGAAAAACTACATCGAAAATAAAACACGAAAGGGGCTCTTATGTTTTCCCAAAGGGAAATATGTGTCCGAAAGCATTCGCTGCCACGTAGGCACTGAAATTAAAAACAGAAGGTTCCTAATTCATGAACGCAACTAAATTTTAAACAAAAATGGCTGAAATAATGGTCTATTTACTTTAAAATATTTTCAAAAGAAAAGATGTTGCAGATGTTCACCATTTTGCTATATTCACAAATTAACTCGCCGCTTCGTGTTATCAAAAACCCACCTAACAGAGTATAACCACGCTTCGCCGATTTTTTTAAGTCGAACAAGTAGTCATTGTCGTTATTTTGTTTAAACCAAGATCGGTATCCTTTATTGCAAATTTATGGCTGAAGTTCTTTATATCTTTGTAGTTTTACAGAAACATCCAAATCTACACCTGCGCCTTTCTAGTTGAGGGCCAATTCGTGCCACCTGTGTTTACCTATTTCATACCTTTTATTATATACCCAATTAGTAATAAAGCTCAGCAGTATGTGTTCTTATGTTTATTTACGTAGCATCGCACTATAAGTAAGAAACTCTGTGCAAGCGATCGCAGGCTATAAGGTCCCAAGTGCGAACACGCCAGTGCAATGTGCGGGAATGTGCAAACTTGGCAATATAATTCGGGGAACAAAGATAAGCGAATTCGAAACGACGCTGGGGCCTGCGAGGGGACTCATTCGCGCTAACGTTGGTGAACAGCGCGGGTCGGCATTCGCTCATAAGTTAAAAAAGAGCGCGAGTCGACCTTTGAAAGCAGTATTTTTGAAGGCGTGCGTGTGCCCAACACTGTGTACGTGCAACTTTAGTCGAGGGGCGAGCTATCAAAGTGAAATAGCACATTGGATGTGAGCCAGCGGTGTCCATGTCAACCGAGGTTGAAACAGCGATTTCACCCAGCACCCAGCGGTCTCCGGGTTATTTTTTGAACAAAATGAACCCAGATTAGTCCTGTTTGAAACAGCGCTACGAGATCATGAAGCAATTACAACATTGTTAATAACTGTTTTAATGAACCATTGCGCAACTATGAGCAAGGGGCTCACTGCCCGATAACGTGGAAGTACCGGTAATCATTACACCTGCATCTGGTCATCTGTTGACTCGGCGGATTGGGTTTCCAAGCATCGAAGCACTCTAAAGCAGCGGCAACTTGGGGTTAAACTTATTGGTTTTGTGAAACTATTTCATACCTCAGCTCGTGAACTTCGTTTTTGCACAAATAACTGAACTTTAAGTATAATAGTTAATACATTTTCCCATGCGCAGTGCGCAATTGTTTTATGTATTTGTTTTCATGTATTTGTGTTTCCATCATTTTCTTACAGATTATATGTATTCATGTAAACTGTTGGGTTTTTATTACCATTGGTGTTTCCATTTGTAAGTATAACATTTCAGGTGTCAACGGGCTGACCTCAACAATATTAGTTTACCCTTAGCTACACTGACGATGTTAATAGAGCCTCATAGCTCACCGACTGAAGAAGCTAGCGGACCAGGGCATTGTAACGTAATAATTCAGTAATGTGTAGGGCTAGGCTAAAGGCCGTGTTACATATTCGTCCTGTAGTTGATAATCTGCGATGATATTCGGTTATAGTTTGGTTCAATGTTTTATTATGATGTGACGAGTTTAGAAGTCAAGTCAATACGTATATTCTAAAGTCTGGTATAATAATATATTTATTATTATAAGCGTTTACCAGCGCTGTACCAATTAGAAATTTAATTGAAAATTCCCTATGCCCCTTGCTATGATTTCTTGTCAATTTTAATAATTTCGTATGTGGGTTTTGTACTTAGCATTATACCATTCTTTTAATTTTCTCATTTTTGAACTACTACTATCGCCAACAATACTGTCGCCAGTGCGAGGTTCCTTTTTCTATTACATTTTTAGAATAAATTTTCCCATTTTTGCGTAAATTTCCAAAGAAATTAGTTTTAATGTGCCAAGGGAACCGATCTGCTTCTGATAAGTGGTCGATCATCAACTACCTAGTAAATTGCTTGAGTGGAAGACTTCTATTTTCATCTTTCTCTTTATCCCAATAAATTTTAAATCGGTAAGTGTAATCTCTTTCTAGACATAATTAAAGAAATATTATCCGAAATGTGTGCCTTTCATTACTAGTTTAATATTTAGGTGGCTTCTGAAGAGAACCAACGTTAGATCAATACTCGGAAACTCTTCAGTTACAATATGCTGTTGAAAGCAATCTCGCAACTTAGTTGTGTCATTTTCTGTAGTGTCTTATACAAAAATAAGTTATTTTTAAATTATTATTTCGTTATGTACAAACAAGTTATGAAACTTGTATATGCCTTTACTGATAAGTTTGTCCCAAACAACTCCACACGAAATCCATGTTCGCGGAAATCAAATGTTTTTCAAATTCTTTTCTGTTACGCGGCTGTAAGTTATTCTAGTTAAATTTGGAGAAATGAATTTGATATTTGCTTGATCCTTACTCATGTATATAATTTTCAAAAATTCGCATGGCAGCATTGATAACCTTGTTGGCAAGCTTTGAACTGTATGGGATATTTTGATTGTCCTAACTGACGAAAGATATGAAAGTTCAGAATCTGTTAAAATGTTTAACCATGCATAATTTACGTTAATTTTAGGTAAAACAATGTACTTTACAATTAAATTATAATTAATGTGGACTACTTCAATGTGAATTTTGCATTTCTTAATCAATGCTTTTAGGTCGAGATGTAATGACTTCATTATACTTGTAAATGTAACCTTCAAATAAAGGCTCGGTCCAGTGGATCACACTGAATTAACAAAAACTGAAACATAGTGTAGCCATTGGACTTAAAATCATGCATAAATACGGAGTGTTATGCCATTAACTGTAATATATCTTTAACTTCCGCTGGGTTTGTATTTAATGTGAGTTAGCGTAGGCTATAATTAATATCACAAGAGAGCCAGATCAGATAACTTACACCGCACCTAACCACCTTGAAAATACCATCCACAAGACTTCTACCTTCTAGTAACTACCAAACATATTGTTCTGGTCCTCTCAATCAACAAATTAAGGTTATCTGTACCACTTCCTAAAATGCAATAATTCGAAGACTACAGACGCAAGCTACGTACTAGTTTGTGTTATTTTTATAATATGGGTCCTCGCTCTCTTCTCCATCAGTCCATATAACTTTCATATAACCAAATTTCATATAACTCTCATACTTTTAATAGTTACTTACGTTACATGTCTGATAAAAGTGTCAATAAATAAAAATTATGTGGTGCTCTTGTGCCGCTAATGCATCAATAAATAAAAATAATTCGATCACCTTATGTCGCATTTCCTTGGTTACAGTAGGAACAAAGTACCGCAGTATTATTAATGGTATTCTGTATCATAAACTTATCTTTACTGAGCTCTGTGTCTAGGGTAAAGAGCCTCGTTATGGGCCGAGCAGAACAGATTACAAGCTTTTTAGATTGAAGCGGCTGTTGGAAATACGAGCCGTCAGGCCAAGTATTTTAAGGCAGTGTGTCCAGTAAACACACTATTCTGATGTAGTATGAATGCAAGTTTTTCTGAAACCAAATAAATTTCAGAGATAAATCAGTATTCCTAAATCTTTGGATAAGAATCATGTTGATGTACTAATAATTTAGCATATTTTGACATTATTGATAAAAATAAATAAAGAGCTTATTTAACTTTTATTTGAATCGGGTAAAAATAATATTATCTTACTGTTTTCATACAGATCTAGTGGTAGTTATTTATTTGAATCGGATAAGGTAGTTTCCTGACTAGTCAGAAAAGTAATTTCATGACTGTTTTTGTAAAGGTCTGGTCTTCATACTAAAATGAGTATCGCATATTCCAAATTTTAATATTCCCTTATAATACCATTAGTAGTCAAATTTATGTCGAATATTTTTGCTGTAGTATCGCAAATGTCCATTGCGCTTAGGTTCGATTAGGACGAGTGCGCTAGCAGTCGTCCCGATCTTAAAGCGCAATGGACATGAGTAGTGATACATACCACCGCAAAAATATTCTACTTAACTTTGACTAAGAATGGTATTCGAGGGACTATTCAATTCACCTGTCATCTGTCAAAAAGTGACCAATGAAAATCCAGAATTTTGACGTTTCTTGACCAATCAAAAAAATATCAGTCGATATATATTCCTAGAAGGTATTCAAGTGACTATTTTAAACAAATGTGATTTTTATTAGATAAAGTCAATATTAGTGTTCTGTTACTATAGAAATCACGTAATTTGTTGCTAGATTTACTGAAAACTAATTTGAAAAACTAGTTTGGTTCATTAAATAGTCCCTCGAATACCATTCTTAGTCAAAGTTAAGTAGATTATCTTTGCGGTGGTATCACTACTCATGTCTATTGCGCTTGGGATTAGAACTCGTACCAAAGCGCAATGGACATTCGTGACACCACCGCAAAAATAGTCGACATAACTTTGACTACTCATGGTATTATAAGTGATTATTCAATAAAACAAACTACTTTTTCAAATTAGTTTTCAGTAAATCTAGCAACAAACTAAGCAATTTCTATAGTAACAGAACACTAATATTGACTTTTTCTGATAAAAATCACATTTGTTTAAAATATTCACCTGAATACCTTCTATAAATATATATCCGCTGATATTTTTTTGATTGGTCAAGAAACATCAAAATCTGGATTTTCATTGGTTACTTTTTGACAGATGATAGGTAAATTGAATAGTCAATATTATTTGATGTAATTGATGTACAGCGCTTGTACCTATTGTAGATAAAAAGTATAAATTAACAAGACTAAATTACTCTTTTACACAATTATTGTATCATTTGGTGAGTACCCTTTTCATATCATTCATTTTGTTAACAACTCCTTTTTAGTTGTCTAGGCGGCGTTTAATAAATAAATCCTTTACAGGCCACTTTAATCCCATTGTTTAACAATCTGTCTCCATTGTCCCTTACTCATGATTTTATTTCTCTTGTCTTCTGTTCCTTTACTTTCTATGTCTGCCATTACTGTCTCCATCTATTTATTCCTTGGTTCTCCTCTTCTTCTAGTTTCTTGCGTTCTACCTTCCAATACTATCTTAGTAGCTCTTCCATCTGTCATTCTCCATATATGCCCAAGCCATCTTAACTTAAGCTTTAATGGAGTGTACTATACTTGTTTCCCCATACTTCTCTTGTACCTCTTATTTGTAAGTCTTGTCCAATTATTCTCCGTTCGAGTTTCTCCAAATATTTTTGGCAGCATTTTTCTCTGCCACCTACTTATCATGTCTTGATCTGCCACACTCATCGTCCATGTTTCACATGGATAAGTAACTGTGGGTCGAATAACTGTGTTATATATAATCCGTTCACGACCTTTTTGGGACAGAGTTGGCTATGATTTTTTTTTCATGTTGGAATAACTGATTCGGTAATGTAGCGCATGCAACTTTTTTTCTGTCAGTGTCTGTTCGACATTTCCTTGCCACCACATTGCCAGAGTTATGCCACCACATTGCCAGAGTTATTATTTTATTATTCGTAAGAAAATTAATGATTTATCAATGGTGTAAAAATAATTTTAATTTCCGTCAAAGGAAAAGTCAAAATGCCCAAAATAATTGGGTTACAACAAAAAATTTCTATTAAACGATGCTACTTCCAGGAAGGACAGACCAGATTTAAAAGAACACGAGTTAATGTGGAACTAGAGAATATATTTGCTGTACGTTAAAAAATCAAATTTTGGAAAGGAAAAACAATCCAGCGTAATGTATAATAATTTACTACCTACTTACTTATTACTATTTTAGTGTTGAAATGTTATTCAGAACAATCATGTGAAAATTAACATGACCTAAAATCAGCAAGCCATGCATTTGACCAGATATTTACATTTTTCACATGTTAATTTTTATAAGACCAACATTGCTCAATTGCTCTACTAAATTTATTTGGCATCAGTTTGTGACGTCTTTATCCTTCCACACCAGCAAGCAAGCAAGCATGTAAATTGAAGTGACATATTCATATCATGTACACAAATCTTATGCAAATTGCAATAAACATTAATATTGAACGCTTTTCGAATAGATTCGTTTTCATTTTCGTTTCTGTCGTTAATTGTTAAATCATTTCTATTTTTCATCCTTAATTTAAACAGAGATGCGGCAGCAATGTACCTATTCAGAAAATATAACCTTAAACTGCAAAAAACCTAACCTAATAGAAAATTACTAGATGGTCATAGCCTCACATGACCCAAAAAGATCTACTACTTAATGCGCCCGCTCATCTCGATACTTTTTTTAATCTTGTTTTGCTTTCTTGTGTGTAATTTAAGTTTCCAGAGATCAATCTTCCTCAGAAAGTAAACCCCTTAACTCGTTCTATTCTCAAATCCTTCTCGCCCACTATTTTAGAATCACTTTCCCGTTGTCACCACTTTTACATTTACCACTAAACATCATCACTTTAGTTTTTTCTTTGTTTATTACTAATCCTACTTTTCTTGCCTCCCATTAAAATTTCTTTACTTGTTCTTGTATTTCGTGTATCGACATTGCTACTATTGTCACATCATCTGCGTATGCCAGTATTTGGTGACTTGTGGTTTTGATCGTCCCATTCCCATTAAGTTGGCTGTTTTTAATAACTCTCAAATTGAATAGTATATTCGAGAGGGGGTATTCCTGCCTTAATCCTGTTTCGGTCTTAAATGCTCTTGACAATTAGCCTCTGCATCTCACTATATTTTCTGTATTTCTCAGCGATTCTTCTATCAAACTTCTTATTTTTCCATTAACATTCAAGGAAACCAAAACAATAAACAGCTGCTCCCTATGTATACTATCATAATGCCTGTTTGAAGTCAGTAAATATCGCATATACTGTTATATGGTGCTCATAGCCTATCATTTAGATTTGTTTTATTGTGGCTATTTGGTCCATTACTGACTTGTATCTTCTGAATCCACACTGATAGTCACCTCTTTCATTTTCTGCATATGGCTCTAGCCTTGTGTTAGCTCCGGAGGCAAAAATTTTATATGTTGTGCCTTACATGACGATTGCTCTATAATTTCCACATTCCGTATTTTAATCACATTTATAAACTGGCACAATTATGGGTTCTTTCCAAGTACATGCTTTCTGTTTCCGATATTACCTTTACAATTCCCCATATTTCTTTTTCTAATTCCTCACTTCCATATTTTATAAATTCCGTATGTATTTCATTCTCTCCAGGCGATTCTTAATCTCTCTGCTTCTATATGCACTTGATTACTTCCTCTTTTATTGGTGTTACTTTGCCTTCCTCCTCCATTCCTTTTTTACTTCTGTTTCTTTCTTGAATAATCTCTGTTGGTTCTTGTCAGTGTTCTATCGTTTGATTCAATACTTGTTGGAAATGCTCTCTCCATTTCTCTAAGATTTCTTCGGTTTCTCCTACCATGTTTCTTTCTCTACCTTTTATATAAATTGGCTTTAGTTGAAAACCTTGTTAATCTTCTTTGCGCCTTGGTAGAAATTTCTAATTTCTTTTCTGTTATACTTATTTTCTATATCTCTCACCCTATCTTTTTGCCACTTTCTTTTTTAATTTTACAGTTTTCTTTTCGTTTCCTGCTTCTGTTCTCTGTATTTTCTGCTTTATATTTTACTTACCTGTTGCAGCAGTCTTAACCGTGCACCTCTTTTTTTTATATACTCGCATTGCACTCTTCATTAAATCATATATTCTCTCTTCTCACTCTTTTACATCCTAATACTCATTTTGCTACTTTCTTGACTGTTTCTTCTATGCTTATCCATCTATCTTTTTTTGTCGTTGCTTTCTGCCCCTTGTCTAGCTCTAATTTCATTTCCTTTGATATACGGCCCTCTTTTCTAAGCTCATTATTTCCTCAACATTTACCTGGCGGCGTTTATTCATTGTAAAAACATAAAATTACTACACACTTTTAAAATTTTATCTTAAATTTTTTAAATTTTTATATTGAAGTTGTTTGCGCATTGACTGATAACTTAAATATGTGAATGGCTTTGTAAGCCCCTTTGTCAAATTTCATTTGCATTCTGCCTTCAGAACAGCTAATGCATTCTGTTTCCTAATTATATCCAAGTATGGATTGTACTTAAAGAATTACTGCTTTTATTAATTAATAATTTTATTGTATAAACCTTGAAAAATATCGTGAAAGAATTTCCAAAAATCTTTTACTAATCATGTAAGTACACATGTTAAAAGAAAAATAAAATTGTTTGCTAATCCTATTTTTTCTATTATCAGAATGTATTAACGTTTTATATTGTAATGAACATTTAAATTACTGATGAAGCAATCAAAAGTGGCGAAGCGTTTAATAATTTTTTAAATTTACTGCAAATTTAAATTAAAGTATATTTCACGACCATATATTTTATTTATCATCAACAATCATACATTCTAAATAATTTTTGACTAACATTGTCCTAAATTACTTTTTAAATTTTACCAAAGTCAAATTATGAAATTTTTTAAGTCTTTATTTATTAAAGAATCGTATGTAATCCTATCTTCCCAACCAGACACAAATCGACATTTACGACAATTATATAAACTAAAATTAAAACCTCTTCAATTAATTCTTTTTATATATATATATTTCACTTTTGCTTTGTGACTGAGTTCTGTACATAAACAATATTATTTCCTTGTTGATACAAGACTTCGAGGAGCGACAAATAACCTATTTACAGACTGTTCAGCACGGCATAGTGATCAAACGTATTACTCGTATATCAAGAAATCTGTGTTTCTTTTGCGATACGTCTTCTAGCCTTCAGGAAATATTCTTTTCCTACAAAAGGCAACCTTTTCCAGACCTTAATTCTGCAGCAGAAACAAATCGTTTGATTTTATCGAAACTGGGATTTTGCTTCTTTTATAGTCGGCACAATAACAGTTCATTTTGTTATCGCGTAACCTCGTTGGGTTACTTTATGGTGTCTCTAATGTATACTAAATGGCCAAATCCTTTAAGTTTGCCCGATCATCTGTTCCGTGCAAGATAATAAAAGTACACGAAGACAAGATGCTGTACTCGAAGTGTTATTGATATTGATGTACGTTATCTAAAGTGTTATGTGCCCGCAGAAGCGTTCCCTAAAAATGCTCTCCCAGGATATCCCGCATAACGATTTGCTTTATGGTTTGTAAGTACTCTCAGGTGTGCTTTGTGGTCTGAAAGGTAGAAATTGCTTGCCTTTATATACTTATAGACATATCCTAATGGATGTAGTTTCCGCATTTTGAAACACAATAATACCGCCACCGAAATAAATTTCTTTTGTGGAGACCTTGAAAAATTCCAGCGTATGCAGCTCCGCAGCTTGCTGGAGACTTAACGAAACATCCTTTAATAAGAATCGCTGAGTTATGGTTACACAGTTCAAACAGTTTTATTAGTAGGTCGTTTCTTTTATGCACTAGGCGAGTATTTTCATCATTCATGTAAATTCTGCCCCAGTTGATGCGTTTCCTTAGTGGTACTCCAGTGAGTAATTGACAAGTTGCATTAAATTTTACATTTATAATGCTAAAGTAGGAGTTGGGTTTAAAATCACTTGCTAGTTCAGACTACAACAAATGCTTACTGATACTCATACAAATACGGAACAAAGTGTATTATTTGAAAATCCACTGCTTTACTTTACCTTACAAACATTCTGTAAAACTAGTTTCACTCAACAAAGCATTTTTCAATTATGTAAAGTGAAATATTTTCATCTAATTAGTATTACATTTTATAAGGGTACTACATACATATCAATGAAATCTTCGTAACTTAGTTCTAAAATAATTAAAGACCTAACGATTGCAAAATACAATTAGTAGAAATGTATGACTTTAGTGTTTCTAGGTATTGCAACTGGTCGTAATTAATGGAAGAAAAGGAGAACGATATACGTTTTTAAAGGAAAATTGTTCTGATCTCTTGGTCATCTGTTTTAGAGAATTATGTATTCTTCTTGCAATAAAAATTAACCACTCAAGGCATTGTTCATAACTCCTAATATGACATAGAGTTGAATTAACACCTAACTGTTTCTCGATATTCTAAGAGGGTAGTTGTGCAAATGGCATACAATTTAACTACATTGTATACAAATCAGGCAATTACGCTGGGCTTCATATGTCCTAAAACAGCTGCATAAATTGGAATTGATCACAACTTGTGTAAACAACCAAATTCCAATAATTATTTTGGAATCTTTTCCATACAGGCTTTGACGAAAAGCAGTTGTATACGGAATGGTCTTTATATACGTTCCAAAAATCAAAGATGTGATTCCTTGACTAATTTTTCGAATAAAAATTTGATTGAACCTTAGTTCTAACTGGCTTGGCTTCCGAGGTAAAAAGTGTTTAAGTTTTCAACTAGCGGTCCCCTTTCTCCCCTATTTCACAAACATTTTTATGGAGGACTTTGGGCAGGATATTTATACATTCAAACATTGTGGAGGCATGTTGATGGTGTCTTTGCGATTTGGCCTGTTGTTATGCTTTTTTTATCAAATACAGCAGTTTGAATACCGCTTATTTAATTACTGGGATTACTATAATACGGGACTTTTAAAGTAAGGGGAACAACCGTCAAGTATGACGATCTAACCGCACATACTAGAAATGAAGGTGGCTTCAAATTTTAATAACTACTTGGGCTATTCCGCATGCTGCGTTGCGTAGGTAATAATAAAGCAACGTAAGTAAACAGACGCTACTTTAAACAAAACAATGAAAATGCACTACGATCGGAAGTGCACAGAACGATGCCACCAAGAAGATTTAATTACGTCAATTTTAGGATAAACAGTTTCTGACCTTGTTTTGACTGCTGCGATTGATAATAAGGCGTAAATAGGGCCCGCAACAAGTCCCGCGACGAACGGGGCTTCTTTGTCTGCGTTGGCCTGCAATACTGGTCCGCTAACCGGCTGCCGCTCAATTGCACCAAACTGCTTCCAAATCATCTCCGTTTTCCCTACACATAAGGCTCTGCTACTTTCCACAGAGGATACTTCTAACTCAAACTCCCAAGCCCCGCTGCTTACTTGAACTCCGCGCAACTCAGCTACCGAAACAGCAGTCACTCGACGCAAAGTTGAAACACCTTAATCCTCTGCACAGCTGCCAGGAATTAAAGTGAAACCTTCTTGCAGCCCATCAAAGATACTGTACTAATTTGAAACGCACCTAATAATTAGAAAATGGGCATTAGTTAATGTTTGCCTCAATTTGTGTGGTGAAGCCAAAATAACACCTTCAAGGCTAGCTTTTCTTTGCCAATTGTTCTTGTTTACATCGATCTTACATTGTTATTAAATAGTCAAAGCCTGCTCCAATTACAATTTAATATTTAAGTCAAAGCTAAAGCTATGGTTACTACACCTTTACAAATTAAAGTTATTTCAAAGTGAATGCTATTTTATACAATTGTGAATCCATATTAGCACATCTATGGGATATTTTTAAAATAATATTTGAAATGCTTGAAATGAATTTCTATAATAATTGGATAAGCTTAAATTGTGTTCATTGCAATACATAGCCTATCACTACAATTCTAATTTTATACCTGGTGTACGGAAGTAGCACTTACGGCCATCAATACATGCTTCTAGGGCACCTGGATTTCTCGGAACTCTTCAATTACACTTTTCCAGCCTATAAAGTGCACCGTGGTGATTCAGTAGCTTTGTACAACGCAAATTTATTTTTGCTAGTACTAAAGTATAGTGTGTGAGATATTATTTTTCTATAAGTGCACAGCCCAAAGCATTGGTGACCACTAGACAAAAATAGCCACAGGTTAGCCACGTGCTCACCTATGCCACCGGAATCGCTGAGCTATTGCCTCTCCTAGAAGGCGTATCTTTTGCAGCGGAGCCATAGACGGAAATCCAAGCCAATCTCTAATTGAAGCCAAACCTCTAGTTTGTGGAGCCGTACATTTAACATGATCCAACGATTGTGTTGTAGATAAAAAGGAAAACAATAACAAAAACATACTCAGGGGCCAATTTTGTTAATGTAGGAACGATGATTAATATTTGCCAACAAGGAAAAGAAATCCAGCTAGCTTAGTTGGATAGCGGTGGGTCGATATTGACCAGCGCAAAGTAACTGTTTCTAATTTGATATCGGAAGGAACATGGAAAGTCGATTATAATAAGTTTTAGAACGTCGCTAAGTTATCTATTCACCCGGTCATAATTTTTGCGTCTGCTAAGATTGACAGCAGGTAAGGTATGCACCTAACTGGTTTTTATCTGTTAACGCTTATTATTTTAATAGAATATTCTACATGACGCCGTAAGGATGCATTCCAGTATAATATATACGTGTATCACGAACATTTGTATTGAAATTCCAAATTAACAATGTAATTTTATCAAGAAAAGGCTCCAACATTGACGTCACGGCGTTACAGGATTATCATTTGGTCAATTTTGACGGCCCGATAACAGTCCAGCAATAGTGTAACTGAATTTCAAGTGCTTCGCTTAGAGGGAGGAAGGGCTAAGCCATATGAACTCGACACTACTAAAAGGTTCTAAACTTTTGCTACAAGGGGGGAGGTATAGACTTGCGGGAATTCTAGCTGTGTAGGAACTACTCCAAAATTAGAATTATCAAACTTAGCTTAATAATGTGCAGTGCAGCGTCACAGTACAGGTTTAAAACCGCGTGGGCATCTGAGACCTAAAATTGCATCTCGGGAACCTGTTGACTTCTTCCCAAGACTTGTGGCGCGAGGGTCACAAAGTTAGAGCGACGTAAGGGTCTTCGTGGCTGAAATGTGGCGGAGAAGTTATTGATTCATGGTCTCTAGCTGATGGCTACCGTGGAGATGGTATTGGGGCGGGATTGTCACGGAGTTGAAACGACATACAGGTCCTGGCTGACATCCTTTAGAAGATTTGCGACTGCAGGAGAAACCAATGATGAAATCCAGTTAGTCCATAAGAAACCAATGATGAAATCCAGTTAGTCCATAAGCCCCGTAAACGACGAACCGACGAATCCTGTCCACTAAGGGCTTTTCTGCAGAGCTACGGCCAGATTTTTTACCGACGAACTGTAAGGGCCATACTTTTTGTTTCCTCCTATGGAGTATATAATTTACGGCTTGGCTCTCTCTCTCTGCAGCTTTGGCAACAATAAAGTTTGCTGCCGTTTTTCGCTGCGCATCTGACTAGCTTCACTGCCTAGATCAGACTCCGTTTCAAAACTCCGTGAAAGCCGGGCAGGCTGACAAGGAGCTTTTCGCCTCAAAATCTTATGCCCAACTGCGAGTGCGAGTCGACGATGTCGCGCATTTAAAAAATGCGACTAGGGAAACTAACATTGATCACTCGTTAAATCCTAAATTTTAAAATATTATGGCAGCTGGCTCATCCCACTGTACGATGAGTTGCAAATTGATTCGATGAACAGGTATGCAGAAGGTCGTCCGCTAATGGACCCGTAGCTGCATTTCCCGTCTATGCAACGCGTCAATATTTAGCGGCTTCGAACACGTGTACCTGGGCATAGTCGCTCCCCTACCGTCACTTAGCGGTTATAGTTACTCTATGACTATAATGGTTCGGTTCTGTATGTGGTCTGAAGCTGTACCTTTGGAAGATATCAGCACCAAAGGAATAGCAGCAGCTACGTGCAGTAACTGGGTGTCCCACTTTGGATGCTTACGAACTAAAATAGTAGGATCGACAATTCGGAATATCGCTTTTCACAGCTCGAACTAAGCTGTTAGGTATTAGTCGCCCTATGGGGCGTATGCACAGAATGTATAAGGTTGCCATGAACTGCCTTCAGGCAAAGTCTCTTGTAGAAATTCTACCTACAGTGCTCCTGGGTCCTACCTTTTAAAGCAAAGGTTCAAAGGGCGCCAACGAATCTTTACCAATTAACGACAAGTGTATCCAAGCATTCAACGAGAATTTTTAAACTTAAGTAGCACATAATTTCCTGAAAGAAAAGTTCAAATCACACACATGCAGCAGTGACAAAACCAAACTCACAAAGCTGGTGTCACTGTATAATTAATCATAAATTCAATACTTTATTATGAAAAATACAGGTAATTAAAATATAGGCCGCAAAGTTAAAAGGCATCTCATGAATAGCATAAAATTTAAGACTTAAAAAGGTTTACGGTACAGGGACTTTATTTATCGCACACATGTTCCGTATTAAGTCCCTTTCTATATGCTACGAAACTCCGTGGTTAAAAGGTTTCTCAGTGCGAGTAGATCGGGTCACTAACTGCAAGAGGTTGGTTTGGGGCTCCACACTTGCGGCCACAAGACGAAACGCTTATAATCGAAAACATCAGATTTAGATACAGCTCGATGAAAGCTTCAGTCAACTTACCCTAAGGTGATTTTGGGAACGCAAAGAATAAGTCACCCAGCGTTGAATCCGCCGACATGACATGGGACAGAATTGCCTAATTAATAGGCCACGAATGCAACGACCTGCGGACAGTGGCGAGGGCAAATATTACACAATAACCAACTGCACGCCCATAGATCCGCTGCACACTTTACAAAACGCTCAGTCTGACTCCATCAAGGCAGAACCAGAAAGAAAGAACAATTCGCGACTGTCACTTCACGGACTGAAAGCGAAAGGTAGGCGGGGCTCACGCGCGCGAAATACGAAATTTGAACCACAGACATCGAAGTTAATAGATGGGCAAACGAAGCTAACAACGTGAATGACAAGGTTTTCAACGTTGTATTCAACAATAATTGCATTAATATTGCAGCAGACCGGTTAGAACTGGCGTACACGAAGTAGGTCTCTGGCGATCCGCAACTTACAGCCGTCACAGCAACTAACCAAAGGTAACCATCACAGTGGGCAGTGCGGTGCGGTTTGCAGATATTTTCGTTGTACAATTCGAATTGCACCGCACAAAGACGAAGGTGAATTAAATAGATTTAGATAAAGGTTTTCGATTCCTAAATATAAGAGCAAATCACCGGCTGAGTTTTAATTTGTTTAATTATTTAGTGTGGCTAAATACCAAAAAAAAACCTCATAAACTACAGAATTTGGTGTAAGTACTTAAATATTACGTTGTGAATGTGAGACTTCCAGTCCTGACACTGAGCAGCTTTACCTGAACAATAAATGCGAACAAAACTGGAAGTCGATCTACAGGCAGCAATATTATAACATGGGAATTTGACTTTTCCACTATATTAGACAGGCAATCTTGCAACCCCAGCATATCCTTGATACTTCTGTGCATTCTATGGGAATATTTTTGAAGTCTCGTAAAGGTTAAATGGTTCAACAGTGCTGCATAAAGGAATGTTTGGGACTGGTGCAAAAGCAAAGCAGTTGAATGGGGCCCTCGCAAATTTAGTTTATGGGACCCGTAGTCGTAAAGAGTTTGAAATATTTTAAAAGACGTGTAGGCAAAGCAAGAGGCATCTACGATAGTCTAGAGTCTAATATATCAAATTATTGTATTGCGTTTTACTCCTCAGTAAAAATTCATATAGTGTAGAAATTTAGTGGCGTGGCTAATAGGCTTTAAAGTATAAGTGACAAGTATTGCATGCACCGATCATAAAATATTTGTGTTTGACATGTAATACTCTGTAATTATTCCATACTACCATAATATACGAAAATGCAATGTTTCTGTAGATGGACAAGGCTTGTCAAATATGTTAGCACAAAACAGAAAACATTAAATATTTTTTAGGCTTTTGCGATTACTTTAATTATTAAATATTAAGAATATGATAAAGGTAAGAGAACTTTAATTTGATAATGAAATTGTAAAGTTGAAAATTGAAGATAATTCTTTCAGTCACAGTCACACAGTCACATTAGAGATTTTAAAAAGCTTTCTTGCTACTTATCAACGCGTCTCACTTAGGCCAAATGTAACATAAAACTAGAGCAGCAATGAATCACTGTTCAATTCCATCGTTTACAAGTTATCTGAAGATAACCGAGTGGTGTAGCTTGAACAAGCGTCCACGTTCGATCAGCAGAGTTAAGCAACGCTGTCTCTGGTCAGAACTTGGATGGGAGTTCCACGGCTGCATCTCTCGGCGCCTCGTGGTACGGCTATCACGGAAAAAAGTTGGTCCCGGCGGTCATAACAACATCATGACAGTCGTTAGTGGGGTTGGAAGTCCTCATAACTGCACAGCGACGCCTATAATTGGCCTAACGGCTGTTGGATGAGTGCAAATTAAATAAAAAAATAAAATAAAATAAGACTGAAATTACTTAGTAGCTATTACATGTTAGATAACGATACGATTGGATTAGAAATCAATGCACTTTAAGCTTCGGAAATATATTTCACCCTCCAATATGTTTTATATCCATCTTTCCCAAAAAGGTAAAATTGAACTCCTTCATCACGATTTTTTTAAGACATTTATCATAAGCAGCTTCCCATTTTTGTTTATTCGGACCTTTCTATACAGGCTTACATAATTACTTAAATTTTTATCATGGTTGAGTTTGTGTAAATTAATTCTTAGGCTTTTACCGATTTAATTCATTATCGTAATTAAACTTGCTTTACTTGTGTAATGTGTTTTGAGTTTTATTGTTACTCTTTTTTTGGACATTATGGTAAAAATATAAATAGAATGCCATCATTCGGAAGTGATGTAACGCCGTGGGTCCAATGTTACTACGATGTGTAGCATGTAAAAGTTCCCTTGCTAGGGTTGGAACTCTCGGCAAAATTCTAAATAGAACTTTGACCATATGACCAAAGCAGTCGGTGTCTGAGGTACTTGGTACTCTGCATGCCTAGTCCTTGTCCATTAAACAAACAAAAATTTTAATTCTGTTACTATAGTCAGACAAATGTCAATATGATTCAGTGCATTATTTAACGATATAAATTACTTATCTTCTCTAAACATATTGCAGTAGTTGTAAAAATAAGTGACCACGTATTTCGTTTTCAAAAAAGGCATTCTATTATTTTGTTTTTTAACAAATATCAACCACAGCACCGAGTTTTTGAACGCACACCCATTTCCGTGAATGCATATTTTTCTTCTTCCTTCTCTTATTATAGGCTGGTGGCTGTTTTTAATGACAAAGTGGTTCTATGAGCCCACTTTAATCGTAAGCCGGGTAAGTGATTAAGAGCTAACCACTACTACAAGTGCTAGCGTAGGAGCCGGAAAGCGTACGTTTTAAAAAATTCCGGTGTAGTCGCCGAGTATCGAACTCGGTCTAGCTGCCTGATAATCATGCATGGTGCTTGCTCGCCTGCTCGGTAATCTGCTCTCTTGGCATATTTTTAAATACTTATATTAGTGAACGTGGCTCTGAGAGAAAAGCCTCTGGTTTTAACCCAGAAAGTCAGGCCATAAGAATATTGTGCCGACCTTGCTGCTACCCCCTAATTCATGTTAATAGCAAGGGTCGAACGGAATAAATACTAGTTTAGTTGCTACATGTTATGCTTTATTTACGACGATGATTAATATTCCTGGAGCCGATCTGCCGTATTGCCTGTACCACCGTTAATACCCACCTATTGCAGGACACCTCAGAACCTTCCAAAAAAGCGACGCAAGTACACTTGAACAATGGAAGAAAAAAACTAAGACATCAAAAGGAAAATTTGACGTTGTGGTAGTTAATAGTTGCCAAGCGCAGTCTACAAACTTGATATTCTGGTTTCCGTCTCGTTGTGGTGCATTGGAATTTCATTTCGACTCCAGGTCGGATACTTGAGAAACTTCGATTGTTTCGCAACCATTTTTTCTAGCAATGCTCTGGTTCGACGCAGCTCTGAAGAACTTCTCGTCATATTGCTTGTCTCCGTTCAACAAGCCGACGCATGCCTGAAAAGCATCCTTTGTATCGACGCCCGTTATCGCCGCTTCAAGCTCCAAACGTCTGCTGTTTCGTCCCGCTCGAGCGCCGAGCTAGACCGCCGCACATCCAGTCCTAGGGCAGGGTAAATTCTCGAGTAGTTTTCGGTTTTCGGTTTTGGGCGGAGAGCTTACCTTGATTCTTGCGTCGTTCGCCGCCAGTTGGTTACTACATCTGAATAAGTTGAACCTTATCTATTAGTTAAGCAATGAGTGTTAGGAATTACTATCAATTTTGTATATTTTATATTAAATCAAAAGGTGCATCTTGTGACTTAGTTAAAACTTGAGCGATTAGGCGGATCCAAGTTTTCAGTGCATTCTCGTTAGGAGTAAAGTAAGTGTTAAGCGAGTTGATACCTCTTTGTCACCAGGCTAACACTACTGTTTTCACTAAGAAATTGTACCTCTAGAGAAAATAAATGTACCTATATATTTTAGCGACTTTATCCAAATCTGTTACTAATTGTAGGAGATTACCTTTGCAGATTTTTAGCATTTACTATTTGACTTTCAACCTTTACGTTACCATATCAATAATAACTAACTGAAAGGTATGCATCCCAATATGTGATAGGCTGACATAGGTAATACCCCGAAATTACGACGTAAGTGATTTCTCAGTCGAAACGCCGTAAATCGAAATAGAAACTTTCATACTAAAGTTACATAACAATATTGCTTCTTGCCAGTCCGTTCCATTAATAAAATTGTGGACAAATTATAACGTTTCTAGTGTATTATATAACTGTTGAATTGATTATGCGAGAATTCCTTGTTTGTCCTTGATTAAGGTCTCGCTACTGCTTTCAGCAAGGTTTATTTTCATAGCCACATCAATGTTTTTGATTTGGCTTCAAAAATCTACTAAAATAAGTTGAGAACAATACATTTTTTAAATTACCTATTAGGATAGCCTGCAAGTCAAATTATAGTAAAATTTAGCTATGGAATGTAAAACGGAATATAATCAATTTATTGCTCCTCATGCACCGAGCTTTAATAAAAGCTCGTGTGGTGGAGGTTCCGGATATTTAGTATTTCGTCATATTGTACTATGTACTTTCAATTTATTTAAAATTATCTCTGTTACTCGATACCTCTACAGTAATCACGTCAGTTTGATGAATGGTTTTTAAATGATGGATCGATTATGGAAATCAGCCATTGTATTTAGACATTGGGGCGCAGACACTTTATTGACTGCAACATATTAACAGTTTTGAAGTTACCAAGTGAAAAGTGTCTGTTTCCCATATTTAAAATAATGGCAAAGCGTTGCCACGTGCATTTGTAATTTGAACGATTTTGAGTCTGTTTAAAACCTAAGTATATAAAACTACGTAGTTCTACCTACATGTTTCAGTATAATGTAATGAATTTTCAGAAGGTCGAAACGTTTTATATAGCATATCAATTATGCTACGATTATTACTTTCTATAGAAGGATTGGTTTTAATTAAAGAATTATGTTGTTTACAAATGTTAATTATGTTTAGAAGTGTATCTTGGAG
Organism: Agriotes lineatus; assembly: GCA_940337035.1. Classification (NCBI taxonomy): domain Eukaryota; kingdom Metazoa; phylum Arthropoda; class Insecta; order Coleoptera; family Elateridae; genus Agriotes; species Agriotes lineatus. The sequence continues at coordinate 96,497,155 of OW679196.1, read as the reverse complement.
TTTTAAATGTAATCTAGTCTAAAACTCATTTCTCATTGAAACATGTTAAGCGAAATTCCATTCCGAACTAATTAAATAGTCGCCAGTTGTGTTTGTGATTGTCCGCAAAAGTGCAGAGATGCGATTGTTACAGTTTGTAGCTGCATTAAGCTGCTGTATGCATAACCACAAATGTAGAAAGTTTACGACAAAAACAGTTTTCCGTGTAACGAGAAAAGTTCCATGAACAAGCTCAGCTTCAGGCTGAAGCAGTGATAGGAACAAAAAATTAATATTTAGAATTTGTAACTCCTTTTTTATTAAAAATTCCCGGAGCATGCAGCTGCAGCAATACAAATTTCAATGAAAAGCTTTTATTAAGCGACCTTCTCTGGAGGCACAGAAACGCGTTATGAATTTTGTGGTCAGACCCTGGCTTACTGTTCCTTCTAACCCAGTTTCCCTTAAGTTGAAAAAAGGAAATTGTTTGATTTGTGAGCTCAGGAGGTCTAGAATTTGGCTGTTGTTATTCTACCCCAGTCGTTTTATAAAGAGGTTAATTGCGAGCTAATGGAGCTGTTCACGCAGCTTTTGTTGGGGTTAATTTAATTTCTGCTTTGATATTTTCGAATTCGCTTTAACCATGGTTTGATATTGTGTAACCGTAAGAAATTTTGCCGGGTGAAATTTTAAATGGGGTATAGAGGAAGTTGTAACTTAGGTACATATGCTGAAATCGCTATGTTGCGTTTGCTTGTTTATATTTCATTTGTGATTCCATTATTTTATGTACGGGAAATTTACTTTGTTTGATAAACGACCATTGTTTATTTATTTCAGAATAGCAATGAATTTTTCAATTCAATCACCAGAGTGCATCTGCATTACATTATGCATCGATGTATTTGATCCAGATATAATTATTGCATGCAGAGATAGCATAGAGGGTTTCTCTGAAATATGAGGCAAGGCTTATCCGCAGATTTTTTGGGTCAAATTAAAATTATTATCTCAAATAATTGACGTTAAAGCAGTATTATGGACAATATGTATTGCTAAAAATAAATAGTGAACTAACGCCGAAACATACGTGTATGATGTGTCCCGAAGAACGTTTTCAACAGAAAGAAGTGTTGTGGAAGGTCAAACTTCGACTAGCTATACTTGTTTGAAACTACTGCCGTTCCGAAGGATCGCACCAAAAGTGAGAATTGTTTCTAGAATCCTTTCAGGTTACATCAAGGGCACAGAAACCACACCTATAGCAGGGTTGAGGTTTAATTGGTCTATAAAAGGTGCTGCAAAAACAGCTATTACTTTAAACAATGCTTCAATTGCTAAACTTGTTGGAATTTCGCATAGTTTGAAGTCCTTAGTTGGAATATCAGTATTACTGATAAAAACCAACCCTACAAGCAACATTATGGCGTTAGATTTGAAGGAAATTAGGGTCTTACTGCAACACGAGTAAAACTCATATTAACGAGGGAGCTTATCGGATTGGAGCGACTATGTCACTACGTTTTGAAGTGCGTCAATCATAAAAGCAATATTAGATTTATGCTAGAAGTTAAAGTTTTTATACAATTTTCAGTAATATTTCGTATGTATTTCGTCTTATTTTGATTTGTTCCAATTTCAATCTGTTATAACAGTACTTGGATATAGCCCTTGCTATTGTTTGTTATTAACTACATAATATTGTCCTTGTGAGCAACCAGCTAATAAATGCCATAACCCCAACAAATACCAAGCCCTAGAATTTTAGTCGTGTCAGATATACCCACGCAAGATTGGCCTGTAAAATTGTTCGGTTGTTTAATGACAAATAAAGTTGACTCTACTTTTACTTCTACAAGCGGATTTATAATAGCCTCAATTTTTTCACTTTTTTGCTCATAAACTTACACTCTACAGAATGTTGTCAAATTACAATATCTAATTACTCGCCCTTAATGGTAGCTACAGAATGTCGAAGCTTCATGTAAAGAGTCGAATAAACACGAAAGGAGAACTGCGAAGCAAAATACATAATAATAATGATAATAACAATAATAATAGTCTTTAGTTCTTTTTATACAAAAGGAATAAATCTCAAGGCGAGATTCAGCAAAGCTGTTCTTACACCTAACTTTTTACTTGTAACTAAATAAAATGAGGTTTTCTAAACTAAGGAGTACATTTTGTGGTTATATAATAGAACCAGTTGATCCTTTCGGGGTTGTGGGTAGGCTACCAGTCTAACAGTTGTGATGAAATAGACGGTGTAGTGACTTCTGAGACTAAGTAGTCGATCGGCCCCAGATCTGTGCCTGCTATGGAATATTGATCTGTAACAGAACGATTAGTGTACAAAGATGGCACTTCGATTTCCGAGCAGTTCAGTGCTTTAAAAGTGGTTTTAGAATTTAATACGACCCTCACGGGGGAGTTTGTCTCGTTAGGAGAGCTGTATTAGTGACTCACACAGGTAGGAGACTACTTTTGATGGATAAGTTAGCCCATAGAACTAGTTTCGACAAAGAATGCTTTAAAGCAAATCTTTTATTTACCATAATTATGTAGCGGGGCCCTGGGACGCATTCTTCGGTGTCTCGGGGTTACAGGAAGAAAACTACTACTACAGTCAGGATTCGCTACCGAATAGACGACCGTGTGAAAAAGATTCTCGGCACTCTAGAGCGCAAACAAATAATACAGTCGATTGGATATTCAAAAGTTAGGATTCTAGCAAAAGTAAAAAATTGAAAAGTGACAGAATAGCAGCGAGAGTGGTGGCGGCTTTAAATTAGCAAAGCTCTGGCTTCTTTTGCAGCAATTTGTAGGTGCTGGAGGCCTTAAAGGCCCCACGGGGTTTTCAAGTTGGGATTCTGGGTTTAAGACCTGCTATCAGCAGCGAGGAAGCATGATCAAATACTCTGGGCTCTCTTTTGGGGCACTTGGGGAAATCTGCATTGTCCTAATGGAGTCTTGAATGAACGTGAGCTACAATATTGCTCGTTTCCATTGAAATTTTTCCCGGACCTTGAAGGTCAAGGCGACATAGTGTAGAACCAAGCATTTTAACTTCTTTGGAATTTTATTATCTCCCCGGTATCAAAAAGCGCCAAATATGACGGGAGATCAGCTGCGCGTAAATTTTTAGTGTATTAATTGCGTCTTTTTATTAATTTGCGCCAGTCTAACATCACGCACTTACGGGCAACATTGCCGTGCTGTCTCCAATGGAATCGAGTAATAGCGTACACTCTCCGGAAGGGTTGAACAGTAAGTAGGAATTATATTGTATTGCTACGTCTAGATTGCTATAAACATATGTAAATGTTTGTTATTGCAAAATTATACATTTTGAACCAGTGGGACGTAAGAATTTAGCTACCATGACAAACTTTACACGGTATAACCACCCTAAAAATTTATGGGAATACTGTAAAGCTGTGAACATGTCGTCAGCACTGAGGATTTATCCTAAATTCATTTGTTTGAAATAGATTGTAATTTTGGTTCAAATATTTTTTGATAAATTTATTTTAATCACGCTAATATTGAACCTTACACGTTTATTAGCTTAAGCAATAAAAAAACAGTGTTGGGGTTTAGTATCATGGAATATTTATTTGACACAGCCGACTTGAGGCTGCAATCTTACTAATTCATAACTCCGTAACAAAGCAATATATTCTGAAGGCTAATAGCAAACAGCACTAGAAAAAAGGCAGACAACAAATGAATTCGAACATAAAATATTAATTTAATGCAGTCTAGTATTTAAGTCCGATGGATTTAGTCTGTTTCCTAGATGGCTTTTTGTTTTATAATTTATCACCCTAATCAAGACTGTAATAATAAACATATAAAAGATTATTGCATCCTTTAATAAAAAAAAGAGGAATAAATTCTTTCCTTTTGAAATATTCCGCTAGAAGACGAAATGCTACAAAGATCAAATTCATAAACGAATTAACGTTACTGTTGTAGGCTTTATAGAAAGAAAAGGATGGAATAATAAAAAGTTCTAATAACCCCACCAATGTTAGATTATAAAAAAATGTGAACCAACCAATCCCTCAATTAAAATCAAAACAATAGTAAATGAGAAGTATTGGAATCACAAACGGTTGCGCATAACTGGTCGGCCGTAGTATACGTTACACTTAAAAAAGGGATATCTCAGAATGTAACAGCTGAGGGAAGGTCATTCTCTTGAGTAACGTAGCAAAAATACCTACGCTAATAGCCTGTAACCGTATATTAGTGGAAGTTGGCTCAAAATAACAGAAAAATACCCGCTTAGCATAAAGTATCAGTGAGTTTATTAAATACGGGGGGAAGAATGCAGCATTTAAGCAGCTTATTTAACCAAAAACGAACAGCATCACTATTCCGATATTTAAGAAAGGCGAAAAATTTTTTCCTCTAATAACAGAGGTATAGCGTACCATGCACAAAAAAATATTTTTAGACTCAAGTCTCAGACCTATCAGACTCCATTACTATGACCAACTTCAAATCGTACCAAACACGGTTCAGGCTATATTGACCAATCAGATGGTCGACTAACTACAGTAACGACGGAGTATGGTTTATTTTTAGAATTAGCAAGAATTTTCTAGAGCCGCCAATTTTAAACTTATTAAAATTGGCGTAGCCAAACTCGCTACAATCTGAAACAAACTCAAATAATTTGTCAGACAAATTACTTGCATCAGCCATACTTAAACCCAAAGTTTAAATGAACAGGTTTATATTAATCACGATGATTCTGGTACAACAAAACAAATACAAGTACTCGCTTAAGTTACGGGTAAGGTCAACACTACAGGCGAAAGCTACAAATACAGCCAATTCTATTATTACAAACTAAAACACACTAGGATTAAGGAGTCAATGATGGGTGGCAAGAAATCGCAGCGAACAAGAAATACCCAAACCATTTCATTAACGTAAAACATAATCAAGTTAAATATTTAGGTGGCTAACAAGTGGCTACAAGTCTACGGTGACCTCATAAACCATAGCATTACAGGAGTTGATAACAACATCATCACAACACGGAAAATGTCAGTGAATGCGCAACTAAGACCCGAACAGAGACTCAGGTGGTGATGCAGGTTCAGCCTGTAAATCCAGGCTTATAGAAAGAGTCGTGTAGACAAATTCATGTTTAGCTTGGACAACACAGGTTCGTGTTGAGATAATCTTAAAATAATGGGAAATTGCATCAGAAAACAAACAGCAATAATCGGCTACAATCAGCTACCAAGTGAACCTCACGAATATAAATCGGGTCTTCAGCAACGGCTTTCGGAAAACAGTTGAAAAACTATTAGGCTCAACTTGGGGATTTCGGCAACAAGCAGAGAGCTGTAATAAAGCTTCTATTCGAGCTTTTACTTGACAGCGGGGCCTCAGCAACGGTTTTATTGTAACGCTAGCTTCCGCATAAATTTTCTTAAACATTAAAAATATATTTAAATGTATGCATCGCCTAATCAAACATTGAATCTAGTCAGCGCGCGGGTTACGATAACGCGAATGCTCCCGCTATGCGCAAGCTTGCGCTGATTGACCTATCGCTTCGGTTTCCCTCTCCTGTGGAAGCTAGGACAAGTACCCCGATATCGCGGCAGAAAAGATATAAAAGAACATTACACAGCCAGTTGAAAAAACTTGAGTCCACCGGTCCTGACCAGCACTACACCAACCCCAGTCCTGAACTCTCCGCTACTTTTCCTGATCCCAAATCGTCCCCTACCTGGGTCCTCCAACTGGCAAGTTACCAGTCCAAGCTTTAAGGGAAGTTGGAGATAGACATGTCAATCCTCAAGCTAAATCATTCGTTCCGAACGCATCCTGACGAGCAAAGCCGCGAGTATTCGATGTTACTTGGCAGATAGACCTGTATTGTAAAATTAGAATTCTCCAGGCTTAAATCATAGCATGACAACTGAACCTGTCTTGTAGGACTAATTGCTTAAAGCGATCATCGTAGCTCCGTTCCTGAGCACGATTCCCGACATTCAGAATCGTTTCACCGAGGTGGTTCAATCCGAATCATCAATATACTAACATACCTACAATTAACCACGTAAGAACCGGCAGATACTTCCAGGACCATCCTCCTCGAAGGTCCAGGGTACCACTACAGCACGAAGGTAAAATCTTCAGCTGCACGCCAGCATCACCGCTATCGAAGCTTACGTTCGCCCGCTGGTCCCAACAATTTTCCCAGCCATTCTCGGACTAATTAAAAAAGTAAAAGTTCACTTTTACGTTATTCAGGGAGGCCCGGATTTACACCATAGGGCACCGCCACCACCTACTCTTGCAAACTCACCACCTAGCAAACCCAGGTAATGCGTAACTTATGTTCTTTGCACATATATTTCTAAAGCCAGAATCGTATACAATACTTCATATCGCCCTGAGCGCTAAAGCCACGTTCCAGTCCGCTGCCGATTGAAGTCCAGGGCACTCAACGCGTAAGTGTTATTTGGGTTGCGGAAGAACCCGAAACAACAAAGCATATTTCCCAGAGGAATTGATCGATTTTCATTAATGTACAAGTAACTTACTTACGAATTTCTTCTTATATTGTAACTATAGTTAAAAACAATATATGTATGGTAATTATAAGGTGTTTTTCCTGATCTTATATGTATATTTGAGTTAGTAGAACCTATTATATACCCGAGATATAAATCTTTGACGCCCTTACTAAGAGGGGGTGAAACGTAACCTAGAGCACCTTCAGGGACCTAGTAAATTTCATAAGGTCACATTATAAATTGCCCGCCAAACTAATATCTCAACCTTTAATAACTTCAGGGTTGGCTCTGTAAATTCGTAATGCAGATGCCTATTTACGATACGAAATCCAGTGCAATGGGTGGACAACATCCTATATTGTCCATTAACTTTTAAAGATCTGCAATAACGCGGGTGAGCTAAGGGGCTCTATATTTCCCTCAAAATTCACGACAAAATAGCTGAAAACTAGGGAAAAATTCAACAACGAAATATTGTGTGCGTTTGGCTGGAGAGACCCTGGCAAAGCAAAACGACGCCAAGAGCGCAATTAACAAAATAAGTAGTGCACCTGCGAACAATACCTGGAAATAATCGCCGACATGGCCTATTTACGCCCAAACAACGGACAGATAATTTGCCTCGTACAAGGTGAAGGTTGCAAAACTAGTTCGGTGACTTCAGAAGGTAGGTTACCAAGCCGCTAGAACGCAATATAGCAGGAGAAGAATGAGAAAATTAAAGTTGATATTGATAACACCGCCAAACCAACAGTCGATAATAAAGTAAGTATACCACCCCAGAAATATATCAAAGAGGTAGCTCCATGCTCTTCAATACTGTAATGAACAATCCCATCAAAGCAGTAAATTAAAACATATCGGCTATTAGGAAAGTAAATAATACATGGCTTGCTGCGTAGATGACGCTGAATCCGAAAACGACCTACAATGCTTGTTATGTAAATTAAATACACTGGCCGAAAAATATAAACAAAAAATCAGAACCAAATGTATGGCTATAGCAAAGGAACCACTTCGATACTAAGAGGCAATCGACAACAGCTCTATAGAACGGGGCATATCTTGCAACTACTTAGGCAGTAAAGTTTCAAGGTGTGGGGATCTTCAAGACGAAGATTGACACCACTTCAATAAAGCTACGGTTATATCGGGTTACCTTAAAAGCGTGATATGGAAGCGTGACAATATCAGTACTAGTCATAATGGCAGACGTGATGCTGTGTGACTTATTAGAAGTCTGGAAACCTTTGTTTGCCCAAACACAGCTGTGTTACTGTATCTATAAAGAAACAAAACGTTAGTAGGAAGTAAATATCAATTTCACAGTGATTGTAGAAGCACTACATACAAAATTTTACTGCAGTATGGTAAGAAAAGTAAGGAACTAGTTCTGAGTGCCTTTAAACTAAGATTTCTTGGACCTTGAATGTAAATAAGGAATGCTTACTGGGAATATTGCAGATGTTATGAACCCACTAACTAATTAACAGCATTTTGTAACTTTTTAAATTTAAACAATATTTTTTTACCAGCACAAATGACCAGTAACAGTTCTGTTACTTTATGTAGGTTGTTTGATACATTTGAAAGAATTTGCAGTCGTAGGTGTAATGCGTAGTACCAATTACTGGCGATCAATGAAAATTTAAACTTTTGTGTAAATGATCTGAATCCTGACTTGAATTTTTGAACTGCACACTCACATTTTTTGAGTTTTCAGGCCAAGATCACCTATCGTGATAGATTAAAAGATTTCCCTAATAATTTTTTAAATTATTTATGCTTTAAAACTCGCACTACTACACAGAACGTTTATACTTGAATTTATGCAGGTGCAATATTTTCTGTGAGAAAAAATGCAGAAACAGCTCTTGATCTATAGTTGTGTGTGTAGAAAGGTTTATTTGTGTATAAGATACTTCGAAAAGTGAGCTTTAAGTGCCAGCAATTGCAACGACAAACTTTTAGGTATTATCAGTGCGACTGTGGTATACTACTGCGAAAACATTGATACACATATATGCACAAACCATGTTCTGCAAACCAAGCATTCATTTTGGGGAAAGCTGACCGAGATTAAAATGCTATAAAATTCGCATGGCCTGCGTTAGTTATAAAAAGGGTACTCACAAACAGGCAAAATGAAATACCAGTAGAGATAATAAACATAAAAGTAGCCTGCCGAAATACTCGTTTAGCTAGTCCGTAAAAGATAATGCCAGACGTAAACGTCTATCATACCATTCATTTACAACGACATGATATATCCTCCAAAAATGTAGGGATAAATCTGGTAGCATTGTTCAGTAAAGACTCAGTCGATATAAATACGAAACAAGTTTCTTTGAAGAAAAATGAAGTGCTGAACTAAATCTTAACTATAATGTAGTGTCTTGAAAAATTAGCTCAGAATAAGTGATTTCAATTTAAAACCACTGCAGCCCCTGAAAGCTACGATTATATGTTATAGTTAATAACCGAATTTAGTCAAAATCCGAAATGACTAGTAAAAACTAGTTTGCACAAAGCACTTTCATTAATACTAGTAGTCAAAACTAGAATTATCTGTATGTTGTTAATTTAAACCTAACTTAAACTAACATACCTATTCTAATATAACATAACATAACCAGCTTCTGCCAGTTAGTATTAGTGTTCATTTACAGTGGGTTATTAAATTATCTATATAAATTTTAACAAGTTTAAAGAGTCGAGCTTAAAGCCCGTGTTACCTTAGTGTTATTTCTCCTAAGTGGAGGCTGTTATAAAACACCATAGAGTCAACCTATTTTATTAATTTCCAAATTAGTAGATTCAAATAGAAGTATAGATCAAGAGAATGGTGCTCTATTAGTCACCCTGCGGATCTAAATGTACAGGGCTCTATTCTTTTTGCGTTTGCACAAAACCAGAAACAAATATTTTCCGATTTTTCTTATTACTGAAAATGTATGCATTTTATGCTTATTTTTGAATATTTCCCAATGCTAAAGAAATCTTTTAAGAAAAGCGTACCGGGAATGCGCGGTATAAATTTCAACAACGACGTATTTTGAAAACTATTGCACATACATTCAAACTTCCAGCATATGAAAGGTGTAGAAAAGAATGAAGAAACTTTTAGTGTAAGAAATTATCTGCATATTTATTGTTGTACAAGAATCCGATTTATTTTCTTTTGCGTGTTTTGGTTGGTACACATACCGCACGTACCAGTCATTGATTTACACCACGTAACCCAAGAAATAAGGGGATGACGTTGAGGAATAGTTAGGAGAAATCTGAATTTTAGCCAGTTTGTTACATCACCACAGGAGATATATTTTCCCAAAACATCCAATCCTTCTCATCTGTTGTTCGCCTTACTGCTCATTTAAAGCTCAGATTCGCAGACTTTAGAAAACTGCTTTATATTTCGGTGACTAATGGTCCTAACGGTGTATTTTTTGGATTTGTCTTAAAAAATTGTTTGCGCTAATATTCAGTGTTTCTTATTTTGATTGGAATCAATGAAAAATGTATTTTTATTTTCAAATTATTTTTTTTGTATCCTTGTAGCTTCTTTTAAAATAATAACATAAGTTACAATGTCATACAGTTTTAATTATTTACAGTATATATAGTCAAAATCTAAAGAAACTACTAAATCCCTCACCATAAGGGGAGCGACTTTCTTCTAGAAAACCAGGTAAGTGGTGATATGACAATCCATTGCAGTGGTCGCACATTACGGAGCAATTTAAGCCCGTTTTTTTTTTAATTTTTACTTGGCACATTAATATTAATTTCAATAATGAATGATTCTTTTGTCCTATATCAATACTGATGTTTAGCATTGTATTACTTACGCTATAATACTTTATCCCATGATCTACCTAACGCTAAACGGATGCACTAGCGCAAATCTACAGCGATCCGTTTGTGACATTATTATGACATTAAGGAGGAGCTACTTGCAGTTTCAAATTATACTAGTCATAGAGGAAGCTAAAGCTTGAAACGCTGCTTGTATTAATTTCAACAACCTGCTGACTTAAATATTAATTTATGTAGAACCGAGGGAGTTGGTCAACTTAAACATTATTTTTGAAAGCTTATTGTGTTACTTTACAACCATATTGTCATCAAGTACTTTATTGTCGGCTTAGCATCTTGTTCGACAGTTTGTACTGTTGCCATTGTAGGTTGTTGAACATCTAAAAACTAGAAATCTGGTTTTAATTGTAAATATACCGGTCTCTACGTAAATTGTTGTATGTTCGTCATGCATAACTAGTGTTTATGGCCCTAGTCGTGTTAGAGCCCACAACTACGCGTTGGACTCTATCTTTCACGCCGCTGCGCTGACCATGACCTTGATACATAGGTATATATCTATTATGAATTGAATCAATCAATTAAATGATCAATATAAATATGATCGCAAGGAAACAGTCATCGAGGAGATAAACGCATTACTTTGTTTCCTATATATAGTAGATGAACAAAGTGAAGGATGAGCAAGCAGTTTGTTCGCAACTAATGGGTTTTTATTTAATTATAGCTTCTTCAAGGTATTATCGCGATCGGCGTTTAAGGGGTATTTACTTAAAAACTTAAATAGCTCCAATTAGAGCTCTTAAACTTCCATGTTCTTGAGATAAATAGATTTTAGCAGCTAATAAGACACCAAGTCAACTTATTTCAAACTACGGACCTGGGCATATTATTATTACTTGTTATCCAACCTAAAATAATTTTTTTAAAATTATGGCTGAAGAATTTATTACAAAAAACTCAATAAAACTATTTTTAACACCTTTTTTTCTCTGTTGTGAACTCCATCGTGTTATTTTAACTTATAAGGATTCTGGAAATTTAGTTCATAGTAATATTAAATTACTTTATTGATTCCATAATTAATTACAGTACCTTCTACGAGCTAATTGGTAAATACTGGGGCGGCCCATAAGGCGCACTACCATTGGAAACTTAAATGCGTTTTTTGATTGTCAATTGTTTTGTATTTACTTGTGTCAACTACTTAAAGTTTAATCTTTGGAAATTTGTTATAGCACAGTTCAGCAAAATGCAGAATCTATTGCTACATCCTGCTTACTCAGAGAGAATTTGCTGGTAAATTCCCCTAAATCAACAATAATCTGACTAATTGAACTTTTCCAGCAAGAGACGACGGTGAGTGACTACACGAGTCACGACTACACTAGTCCAAGAGGCCACCGCCGATACCCCACCAGTTAAGATGTTTGGATCTTATTTTTTCGAGGAGCAGAACAGTAATGCAGTAAGGGTTACCGCTGCCAAATACCATTGGACGATTTTGTTCGTTTAGCTGTTGATGACGTTCCAGGGATATGGTGGTAAAAAGATGATGAGACTGTTCCTACGACTACAGCTACTATGCAGTTTTTGTAAAAATAGTTGGAAAGTGAGTAATTTCGCGAAACGTCGCCTCCAACTGGCCTTCACGTTCGTCCAATTTAAGCGCTCCAGATATTTTCTTTGAAGTTACCTGAAGTACAGTGTTTACGCCAATAAACTACAAACTATCTAACAGCTAAAGGTTAATATTTGAGTTAAAATTCATGCTCAGAAGCCAAATGAAGGAAAATCGAGGTCATTTTCGAGTATTTCATGTCTAGACTAAAACAAACCCTCTGCGTTCTAGTTTAATGTAAAGAAACGTAATTAAAAATAATTGACAGATATTATAGTATATTGTACAACTAGTGTTGAATATAGCACTTTTCACACGAGTGTACTACTGCAAGCCGCCGCCTATATTGCAAATTATACTATTACTAGCAGTCCAGTAAGACAAATGTCTCATTTAAAAAAACAAAAAAGACCGTTTTTCAAATAGAACGCGTATTAAATAAAAACTGTACCCAGACCTGGAAGGTGTCAAAGTGGTTGCCTAACCGATCGACGTTTTAAGGCGCAGAGGGTCGCAGCTCCGTTTGGCTGCTGAAACAGTTTTTATTTAATACGCGTTCTATTTGAAAAACGGCCTTTTTTGTGATTTCTCGAAAACCGGAAGTGTCACGTGACTGAAATTCGGTTCTTGACCTGACATGACTCGCTCACTCCCGTTTTAACGCTGCCCCACTCGTGACTAAAGACTAGCTTAACGCACTTGTATCATAGATAACAATAACATTAACAATAATAATCCACAATAAAACCCTACTTGCGCGAGGAATAAGGGAGCAATTCTGCAGGTCTTTTTAATTAGGAGAAATGCAGATTTAACCTAATATTTTGGCCATACACCTGAGAACCATACTTCATTGCATATTAAATGTAGAAGATTAATCCCTAGATATTATGTTGCTTTAATCATGTCTGATACGATTTCGTCGATACCTGTTGTTTTATCATCATACCTCTAAATAATGCACAACACTACATTACGTGTTAAACCGGCAAAAGCACCAAGGCGTCATTCAACGGGTTACTATTTTCTATTTTTTGTAAAAAAACTTCCCATTACTTTTAATAGAGATTTTATCACAGACAATAAGTATTTATTATATCCGTTGGTTGTTTTTTTTTTTGAAACTACGAACACATGTACACTTCTGTGCAATAAAATTAAGCACACGTCTTACGACTATTTTTCACAATATTCTAGTTTGTATAATTCTATTCTAACGGGTGTTCATAAACAGTCGTCATCCCAGTTGCTTTGAAAAACAAAATGTTATGTCTTTGATTAATTCGTGCAACACAATGAAACGTCATTGAGTACTGTCATAGCGCATTTTTTCTCAATTTTAATAGACATACGTTTCTGAAGTCAAAACCTACTGGGATGACGACTGTTTATGAACACCAGTTATTTTAATTGCCTAGTAGCAGTTTCAATAAATGATAAAACACCTTAACTTGAAAATAACACCGTTATTAAAAGACCAAAACTAAGACCTTCCGAAAAAAAAACCACTATTAATAAATGGAACAAAGCCGTGTGTACTTAATTTTATTGCACAGAAGTGTACATTTAATAATAAGAAAGGTTTATTACTGCCTTACTGAATGGGACCACAATCGCTCACATGCTCCGCTCAAACACACCCTTATTAGTAGCTTCAGCGTACTTATGCGAACGTTTTGTCCGTCTGTCTGTGTGTCCGTGTGTCTGTCTGGATCGCCTGTAACTTTCGAACGGCTACAGATATCAAAATTTTAAAAGGGGGCAAAGTTGTTGCTAAGGTCCCGAGCACCTTCATGCGCTATTTGGTTTTGGCGAAAGGTCAACCGTTGGCGACCTATGTCAAAGGTCACTTTATTTTTCAATGGCAACATGGGTCATATGGGGTATCAATCGAAAGCTATGGTCAAGGGCTACATATACTTAATGTTTTCGCAGTGCTGAAGCTACTCTTTCGACCTGTACTTGAGCAGTTTATTATTTATAGCGCCATGTATATAAGCGGCGCGGATGTTGTTGAAACATTGTATTAGCGATAAAGAGATTATTTCTTGAGCAAAAATTGATGAGATTCCTAATATGATTTCATTCATCCCCAATTCAGCTGTGTAAAATTACTTTGTTGTGTTTAAATCAGATCTACATTTGCGGTTATGTATCCAGCGTCAGTAACTGTATAATTGAAAATATTTTTTCGCACAATCGTTCTGAAATACTTACTTACTGTCATTGTTGACACATCTTGTAAGTTGAATATAAGAATACTGTGGCTAGTCTCCATAGAAACACAGTTCTCTTCGAGTTTATAACAGCTCTAATGCGGTAAGTAATAGTAATAGTTTTCACCAACAGATGTCGAGTTTATTTGTAAAAATGAAAATTACAATTTGTACAATTATTAAAAGTAATATTTCTTCCCGCGCCGTCATCTAATGTTTTTAAAGTAATAGAAGTTTCTGTATTACTTATTGAGTTAGATATGTTACTATTCGAATAAATTGCAGTAGTCTTGTCTTCGAACACTGGAATCGACTGAACGTTACTGGTATCGCCGCTTTTGGTATGTAAAATCTTGTCAGCAAAGTCCATTTTAGTTGTTAGAGAATCGGCTACGTAGCTCTCAGCGACATTAGACGACCTATAAATGGATCTTCTGTTAGGTATTAAAAAAATATATTAAGATTATCAATAAAACCTCCAACCGGCATGACGTTTAAGTGCCATAACGTCAACCCCAGTATTTGCTAACAAAGTTGCCGACGTCCTTCTGAAAGCGTGTCCAGTATAGTATTGCGGATCTTGTAGTTTAAAATATGCTGCGATTTTTTGAGGGATTTGCCCCATTGTATTTATACCCACGAGTTGATTTACACATTTTCCTTGACGAACTGAGTAGAAAAATCGACGAGAGTTTGCTTCCTTAGGCCTTAACTGTATATATTTTCGTACAATCGTCAAAAAAGGAACTTTTTCATTAAGTTTATCAATAATCGTGAAAGTTCGACTAATATGTGTTTTGGTATCAGGTACATTAACAATAATAACTGAACCTTGATCCGAAATGTCATCAACTGTCATCTTCACAAGTTCGTCACGCCTAAGGGCTCCTGCGATTCCCATTATCATTACTGCTTTCATCATAATGTAAGTTTCATTGGGGGCTTCCATCAGAAATTTGTTCATCTCCTCTCTAGTAAATACCTTGGATTTTTTAGGATGATGTCCAATATTTTTCTTTTTTAAAAATGCCAACAGCTTCTTAAGTTGTGATATATCAATACCGTTATTTAAGTTAATGGTAGTTTTAAACATTGAGTATTCTGCCCATAAACTTCCTGGAGACTTCAATCTTGAGCTTCTTTCAACAAAATAAGCTAGCAAAGTCTTTTCAGATATCTCCACTTTCTTCTCGCCCACCATTTCTTGAACATATCATAAACGTTTTCATACCTTTTTTTTATACTTTAGGAACCAAAGATTCGCAACCCCTTTGATAAGCTTCCTCAATGTCTGTATTTATTTGAAAATCTTCTTCATTAGCCATTGTGAAAAATTAATATTGAAACTTCAAATTGTTTATTCGGTTTCTAACAACAAAACGTTTCTAACGAAATACATTCAAAACACTCTGGATAATATACTTATGTACATGTCATAAAAATCAAGATAATTAAATCGGAAACAACTCAAAGTTTTGTTATTTTATTTGGTGTTATATGCGATTGTGCGAAAAACGTTATACCCTACACGGTTGTTAAGTGCCTAACGGAATCTCGAAAATTGAAAAATCTCGACTTCGTCTCGATTTTTCAAACTTTTCTCGATTCTGTTATAATGCACTTACCAACCTAATAGTGTAATATACTATTAATTAACTACAGGAAGGGTAGTACAATCATTTAAATTGTAATTATTTTTCCACATATACTAACAAAATAAGCAGTCCATCCGACAAAAATCTTCGTCTCGGCCAAAATAACAGTAAAAGAGCAATTGTTTTGCATGTCACTATGTTCGCTCTAGCTGCCACCAATTTCTATATTAAAATATATAGGTTATTGTTACAAAACGAAAACGTCGTTACAACATGAATTTGACATTCAAAATACTCAACCGTCAATTACCCGATAAAATGACACAAATCCAAAAATTCTCGGATCCGTTGCCGCAATTACGTTACGATGGACTGTAAGCAAAGTTACCAACTAACACCCAGAAGGAGAAGGGGAGGATCATTACGACCTTAAATAGGGTAACGACCCGGTCAACGAAATATGATGTAACCACTTTATTAAATCGAGAAAAACACAGGTGGGCTCCGAGAAAATGTAAGCGATAGCCCAAGCTTTCTAATCAAACCTTGGCAGTGCTTGAGCGACGGTATACTTACAGCTGCGTGAGACTTACCTTAGTGGCATGTTATTAGAGCCACCTGAATCCCTTTACAGAGTAAAACATCACAAAATACACATGCAACTGTCATAAATCTAGTAAAGAAAACATCTAAATGAAAATGAACTATATTAATATGGAAGTGCGTAATAGACAATAAACATTAAATGAAATACTCAATAAAGTTTAACGTTGTTAATTGCATTAACGACTTTAGTTACACAAAGGTTAAACTAATTACAGACGGAAGAACTTGACGACAAATAGTCAGAGCTGACTCAGTAGCGGTATAGTATTTAACATTACAAGCCAGGTAAAACAGGTTTTACTGTCATATCCTTGAGCCAGTAAAAATGGTTACCTGGCGTGTATTGTTGAATGTTTTATTTGTTCCTCACTTGTAAATAACTAGAAATTCACCATTTATTCAAAATGTCAAACTGACAAGCAACTAAATTAATCAATATGACACATACTAAGGAAGACAACTCTGGCTTTGCACGCTATCATTTATCTATGAGCACGCTTGTAAAATATAACTGGCTAGCCAGTTAAGAAACATTTTCAAGGTGAGTACAGTGACTTGATAAATTGATGTTTACAAATGAGGAACAAATAAAATACTTAATCCCACAACGTTAAGCTAAGTACAAACATTAAGACTCGATAATAAATACTCAAATTAGCTGCCGGACGGTAACAACAGTTCAAACGCTTAATTTTAAATGACAACAACTACGTTACCTAAAAATGGCGTCACTTAAAGAATCACTTCATTGCACATTGTGCGCTTTAAAAAAGACACAGTACCTTGTAGGGGTTCAGCTTGCTACAGTTATGACGTCCAACGGAGCTGCAGGTTGTGCCCAAGCGACTGCTCCAAAATGCTTGAAGGGTTGCGAGAAACGATCTAGCGTGCTATATGTCGAACGGGTCGCGACCATGTTAAATCTCCAGAGGGTAGAACGAAAAACCTAGACGACAAGCAATATTGCGGTAGGGTAAACGTAACTTCATTAACGCAATTAGCACGAAAGAAGTTCTCAATAATATCCGCTCCAAGACGTTAATTGCATGTTGACAACTCCACAATACCAAAATTTCTCAGCTAATAACTACACCACACGTCTCTTAAATGACAAAAAACCTTATCGGTAACACCCATACACGGTTTCACTTAATTTCAGTGTTGCCGAACGAACGGTCAGGCGTTTTGTCTCTTCCAAGTTTGGCGGTAGAATCCTGAAGCCAAACGGAACGCGCGCTCCCGGTACTTATCTTTCTTTTTCTCTGGCTCGCATGAAAGCGTAAGTATTTCATAAAGTTGTGCAATACATCTTATCAGAACTTCGCGCGAAGAAAGGTACGCCAGGGCTAAACCTAAACGTGAAAGTTAGACAATGTACCGCCAAACTGGCAATTAAGATAAGGCGTCAATTATACGGCAAGCAACCACTTGTGAATTTGAATAAAACGTTGCCCAACATATGATGAAATAAATCGGCAAACGCCAGTTTTTGAAATGAACGAAATTGGGTTTTAAAACATAGCTAAACTATCAATTCGGGCGTAGATAAAGCCGGAAAATTACTAGTGTTAGTAATACAAAAATGGAACGCTCTAAATTTAAATTTTCTATACATTATACAGCTGCAAACGTTTTCAGCTGTTATAGCAAAGCTTGAAATTTTAAAATTCTGCTATCTAGTTCAAAAGACTGCCAAATCTCATCTGAAAATATCCTCCCTTAAAAAAGATAACGTTCTACTGTTCATAGCTTCTTGTACTTCTTTATGGCATGTTCTTTTGGAGCGTCTTCTTTTCTTTCATTCATGTGGTTTCCATTCCAAATGCGTTTAGGCCACTTCTCATTTGTCATCCGCTGCACGTGTTCATACCATCTTAATTTAGGGGAAAAACGGAACGATAGAGTTGCTTGGCGACAGGGATGCGAGAGGAGGCGTCAGCCGTAATAAGCTCGCTCTATATATAAATCATAACAAAAGCCGCCCTAAAAGACTTATGAACAAATATTTATATTTGAAACAAGACACATTGATTGTGGCATTCATAAAAACAGCAAAATGGCATTTTTTCTCGTCTAATTATCTCTATTTGGCTGCGCTATAGATGTCCGGATTTCTTTCAAAAATTGTAAAATAAAGGTTGATTTCAGGTTGTGAGGCTGCCATAGTTGTACTATCGACAAAAGTATCAATTTATTTGTACAGAAGACGCAGTATTGGGCCGAAGGCACTGCCCTGTGGTACTCCACATTGAAAAAACTAAGAAAGTGGAAAACGTTTTTAAAATAGCTGGGATAATACAGGTAGGAGACCATCAATTGGTCGGTGAGAAGCTCCTTCTGAAACCTTGACTGATTCTGAATTGGAATTATATCTGCCACTTTCTACTCGGAAGGACAGTAGCAAAAGCAAATGGCATTGCTGATTTTGTTAAAATTGTATAACCTTCGCATGGTAACTGTATTGTTATTCTCCCTTTTATTAGATCTTACCCCAGGGTTGTAAGACGTTACCAGGATGTTGAGAAAATCTGTTGTTTATCGTTTCTGGTAGAGTCTTTATCTCGTGTTGTGATGGGCGATTCATCAACTTGTGGACGTTTTAGCTTTTCGTGGCTTCCTACAGGGAATAGTAAGTTAAGTCTGTGGCCGACAGCGTTTTTAGGAATTTTTTGAGACCACGAGTTTTGTTTTGGTTTAGTAGTTCTTTCTTCCATTTGATGCCCCGATATTATTTTCTCTTGTCTCGAATTCCGTGGAACTTGCAATCGCTTTATTAGCTTACGTTTTTCGTTAATCTGTTCATTAACTTAATTGGAACAGCTCTAGTTCCTGTTTTACTGGAGTAGTGTTCCATGCGTATTTTTATACGACTCTACTGAGATACTTTAGAGCTATATTACACTATTATCTGTATGGTCAGAATATCTCAAAGACCGATATCACTCAGTATTCTTTGCTGCTGATTTGAAAATCGAAGTTTCGAAATAGCTGTGATGTATCGTGTGTATAGAGGCAATGCGTGATTTTCAGGTGGTTACTTTCGTAAGATTCCCCTTATGATGCACAGGTTCATTATATTCTGTGTATAATTCATTGTCTGTAGTCCAATATTTTGGATATCCGGGTAAAACCTGTAGGAATGAAGTGAAGTAACAAGTGGGAAGCCTCACTGCTTTAGCATTGAAATCTCCTGCAGGTATAAATCTGTGTCCAAGAGAAATGACGAAATTTTGCTAATATTATTATTTAATTACTTTATTTGGGAAGAGGTTCTATTAGCAGTACTGACCTCGTGTTTCATTTTGCTTCCTTTGACGATAATGGATCTTGACTCTGAATGCTAGGTATAATACAGTGTAGGGATGGGCGCGTGACGTGAAAACAGCCGTGTCACGGTGTGTCACGTTGTGAACGTGACTAATATTTGAAAATCGTGACGTGAACGTGAGTGAACGTGAGTGAAAATTTCCAAAGCGTGATTCACGTTTCACGTTAATTTCACGTTAAATATTTAATAACGAATAAAAAATTGCAGGGTGCCCCGACTTAACACTGAAAATATTGATTACGTTTTATTTTTAAACCAATTTATTTATTGTGTAGATGTGTAGATGAACTTATGATTCTAATAAAAGGAATGTTTTGTTTTGCATATTCGCCTTAACGCTGAAAATGTTGATCCATGTTCGTAAAAGTACTTTTAAACCTACGAATTAAAAGTGTTGCCTAGCAACATATATCTTCTGCACTTACACCAATAAGGGAAACATCAATTCCAATGACAGCTTTTGGTATTAAAAGTAATGTCTTTGAAGACAGCTGCAGGAAATTTATTTGCGAGAAATCAGTATTTATCTCTTGTCGTAAGGTATTGTAGTAAATTTTCATTTATTTCTTTTTGTGTCAACTATTCTGATTGCAGCATATTACGTAAATTGTCACGTGCAAAACATATTTTTAGTTCTGTTTAGGGTTTTTTTCATTGGTTTTAAATTTGAACATTCTGTTCTATATGAATTTAAATTTTGAAATAAAAGCTGCGTGTCATGTCGTGAGTGGCGTGTCACGCCGTGAACGTGAGTGAACGTGAGCGTGAACGTGCGTGAACGTGAGTGTTTAAAGCAAGCGTGAAACGTGCGTGACGTGAGTTAAAACTCACTCACGCGCCCATCTCTAATACAGTGTCCGGCAATTGAATTGGATGCTTTTTGATACTTTGGTATGGAAACATTACTGATGTGACGTTTGTCAAAAGCCGATTTATTCGTGGATTGATATTTAAAGTTTCACGTACTATGCCGGGCTCCATAGCTCAGTGGTGACGCATTCTGCCTACTGCCCTAAGGGTCGAGAGTTCGAACCCCGATCCCGGTGAGGTTTTTAAAAATAAAAAAATGCCGATAAAAACCCCTACAGAATGCCATCATTCGGAAGTAATATAAAGCCGTGGGTCAGATGTTACTACGATGTGTAGCTAGGGTTGGAACTCCTTAGTCTCGGCAAAATTCTAAGTAGGATTAAGGTACCTGGTACTCCGCATGCCTAGACCTTATCCATGGGGTTATCAAAAAGGGCATATAAAGGCCTACTTGCCTAACATCAGTCTGCCCACTGATACTAACTAACTAACTTCACCTGTTATGGCTAATTGGCCTGTTAATCAACAGGTATTCGAGTAATCTATTATGTTAAAATAGAGACATTTTCGTTTGGCGACATTCCTTTGCCGGCACGAATGCTCGATTTAACTGCTCCCGATTCTTGGCGCTATTTGAAGTTTAAAGTTTACCAGAGACGTCCTCAGATACTTCAAGAACTGAAAAACTTGATTCGGGAAGAAATAATATTGTTAAATGCTAAGAAAAATTTACTTCAGCGCGTTATGTTAAACTTCCTAGGCAGATTGCAGCAATGCATAGTAGCGGGTGGTGGACATCTTACAGATGCGATACTATTTGAATACTAATAGTGTTGTTGTAAAGTTTTCTTATTATAGTTTCAATTTCTTCCAAAACTTGTTCACATACTTTTTTCGCTTCTCTACAACAAGCTATCAAAAATCATTCAGTTCAATTGCCGGACCCTGTATATCAACATTATATCCATTTTATGAATAGCAATAGAAGTTTTTATTTCATGCCCACACATTCCAAAAAGCTATATTGGGTTTGGTATTGATCATTAATTTAACATTGTGATCATCAGAAGGTCGAACATCTTACTCATCTTCTCTGTAATGTTGGCAATGCTGTTATATTTTGTATTTTGTATGCAGATAAGTCATGCACTAAAATGTAATATTCCACATTAACGTCAGAGAACATTGTATATGTTTCTGATTTATGAACTAGTAATTACACAAATCGTTAAGGGTTTGCGTTTACCCAAAGTTATTATTAGGGAGTTTTGCACAAGACTAGCGTTGCTGCGCTATACCTTATTTGACACTTTACGTAATAGCGGAACACTATTTGCATAGCGTTTAACCTTAAAAGTTGATTATTATGGCGAGCGTTTAGCGGTGGCGGATCCATGGTAACTCTAACGTTAAAAATAATCGACTTGACAAATAATGTCTAATATACGGCTACGTTTTTCAAGCGACGACGATTTATAGCTATTAAGGCAACTAGTGTTTTACAGAGATTCTTAAACTGTAAAACACGAGTTGGCTTCAATATTTTTTCTACAGCCGAGGAGTTTGTTAGCTTAAATGACCTAGGGGCTTCGCCCCTCTCCAAAGCGGCCCTCGGAGCTCCACCCCTCTCCAAGGAGGCCCTCGGGACTCTGCTCCTCTCCAAGGGGGCCCTTGCAGCTCCACCCCTCTCCAAGGGTGCCCTCAGGGATCCGCCCCTCTCCAAGGGGGCCATCGGGCTCCGCCTCTCTCCAAGGGGGCCATCGGGGTTTGGCCCCTCTCCAAGGGGGCTCTCAGGGCTCGGCCCCTCTCCAAGGGGGCTCTTGGAGCTCCACCCCTTTCCAAGGGGGCCCTCGGGGCTCCGCTCCTCTCCAAAGGGGCCATCGGGCTCCGCCCCTCTCCAATCGGGCACTCGGGGCTCCGCATACAAATCGGTCCGATATAATAACTGTACTTTTAATCTTCACAAATAAGGTTTTATAACCTCTTAAAGTACTCCGTGCTTTAAATGGAATGGCGTGTTTTATAGACAACATAAAGCACGCCGCATATGACTCTTGGAAACAGTTTAAAATCACGGCTGTAGAAAAATACTATTAAAAGAAGTGCGTTCTGTGAATCCATATGCGAACCATTAAGACTGGAAATTAGTTCATGAAAATGTTGCACATGCATGTAATAAAAATTTTACAATGTGATGTTTGAAGGAGCACACAGACCGCCTTTTGAATTATACCAGAGAGACAATAAGGCAAACATAAAAAAGTAAGTAGTAACCTATTTGCAACTCTGTGTACGTATAATATATCAAAATGCCTTGCATAATAATAATCATAATAATAATAAGATCAGGAACAGAAGAGCAGTACACTGAAAAACAGCAACTGTTGCAAGAAATCGTAGAACTATTAAGAGAATCACTGCGGTTAGTACCTCATCACCAACCGGTACTATATCTTCTTCTTCGACTCAATTCCCACAAATACGCCAGGCAGACGTTATACAAAAACTAATAGAAAAACAGCAACAGCAGAAGGGCACCGAAATCCGTCAAATAGGAACCGTAGAAACTTCGATTCCAGATATAGAAATCTTTGACACTGATTTTGAACTTCCTGAAACAGAAGACCCGCCTACGCTTGCAAGCACAAGCACACTCACACCTTCATCATCTGGTCAAACAATTTTGGGACCAAAACGACACCGCCAACAACGAAATTTAAAGCAAAATACCTTTGAATTTATACGCGAAAGAAATGCAAACGAAATAAAATTAAAGAAAAATTAGATGGTACTTGAGGAACGAAAACTAAATCTGGAGGATAAACGCTTAGAACTACAACGAGAGGAATTTCAGCACAATAGAGAGATACGAAACAGAGAAATGAATCAGCGTCTGATGCAGCATGAGCATCAGCAAAAAATTATCGAAACACTATTGAATAAAATTTTAGAGAATAAAGAATAATAATCATTAATACATATCGCTTATACTGCAATTACTAACGCTTAATTAATGTATAATAAACTGGTTAATTATAAAATGAAATTAAAAGTCTTATAATTTACGATCCGAAGTACTCCTCAAGTAAAGGTGGCTGGATGTCAAAATATTGAGATATTTGACAACCATGCAAACATGTATGACAATTTGTTAGTATTGTTGCGATATGATACATCTGGGATACGTCTTGTGAGAGTAGCTTTTAATTTTTTCGAAAATCTACTAATGCGTACAAATTTACTATCTTGCTAAAGCCCCATTCAACAGGTTGACAAAGACCACTCATTCTGGTGTTAAAATTAGTCTGTTCTGCATTCAGCCGTGCATTTGTGTATGGTTTTATGAGCAATTTGCGAATGGGATGTCTACTGTCCCCATACAGAATTTTTTTCCCCAGTTCTAAACGTAGCACATTCTTCCAGTTGGGTATACAAATTAGTATCTCGAAATATTCCTGCATCGCGCCTACGTCCTGGATAAGGACCGTGCAGACTAACAATAATTTCATCAGGGCGCAACACAGACTGATATTTTATGCAATGGTGTCTTTTCTGCCCGGAATAATATTCTTGTTGTTGCATGGAAGGTCTGCAGATTGGTCTTGCCGTACCATCGATAAAACCCCAGCACTGGCGTAAGGGCCCACCCTTGTTTGTGACTGCTTGCAAATAATACTGGAAGTTTTCGAGAGTCAATCAGGGCAAATTATTTAAATCTTAAAGGATGGACCGTGTTTAGAAAAACAATGTTTGCTACTTCAATTGCTATCACTGATATATAAGGCGCAGATAATCCAAATAATGATTCCAAATCAGACAATCTGTTTGGAAAAGCTAGTCTTCAAAGTAAAATACATAAACCTTCAATACCACTAACAACATATCCATTAATGGTAGATACCCAGCATCATCACTAATCTATATAAATCTTCCTTATCAAAACGAAAATTTAAATCAATATCATGTGGATTCATTGCTTCCAAGTGAAATCTACCGAATTCCTCTGCTCTGAGACGTGGTAGTTCGTTCAATATATTAAGTAAAACTGCATCTTCAAACGTACTATCATCTATTTCACCGAAAGCATAAAGTTCCAGTATTTCATCCATTTGAAAACGTCAAATTTAACATACATTAATGTAACGTTGTGAGTATGGGTTGAAGGTTGATGTTCATACCTTATTTAATAAATATCGTAATTGCGAACGTTTAAAGTTATATGCTATAAACTGTCCAAAAACTCCCTATAAAAATAGTCAAGCAGTTATTATTAAACCTTTTACGCTATTGCCTCGTAAGTTTGCTCCTGTTAAGTTATTGATTTTATTTCAAATATCCAACCCAGTTGAGAGTTGATATTAAGAACCTATACACAAAACGGTTTTCTTCGAACGTAGTTTCAGTTACCAAATTTCTAATGTTTATAACTCATTGTCTGCCGAATCTGCCGAATATCTTGTTAGCTTTTCTCTTACCTTTAGATCAGTCTCTATATTTTACTTCAAAAATTGTTCGTTATAAAAGTGTGCTTACAGCCCGTTACTAGCCACAGTGAAGGTGGTGTGTTTCCTCTATTAATAAGATGTCCAAATTATCTGGGCGCCAACAAGTTTAATTATTTCCAAGTACACTTATGTAGGTAGAAGAAAACTTATAAACCTTGCCATATATATACACCGGGTGGTTGGTAGTGGTACTAAATTAGAGAGAATAATTTTCCGCGTCGTTTAGTATGAAAAAATTATTGGATAATGTTAGTTGTGCATACATTTTTAGATTAAACAGATTGCATTTATTAAAAATAACGGTTTAATCGACAGATCTTTCTTAGATTTTGCATAGGGCCATAATGTCTCACTGTAAACAACTTTCCCTAATAAAATTTTGCCGTATCATGAACAAAAAGGGTAGTTTAAGTGAAAATAAAACAGTTTTCGCTTCCCTGTCAAGGCCTACTTGTTTTTCAAAAACTGAAAATATTCTTAGAATTCTTTTAAAACCAAGCAGGACCGAATCCCAGAACCTTAAAATAAAATTCAAAAATGCTTAGTCTATCTCACCTCTTGTAACATCAATCCTGAGACACACTGTATATACAGCACAATACAACCTTTGACTTTAAAGTTTGAATGAAAAAAGCAATTGTTAAATATTTTTATTGATAATACTAGTTTTGATTAGTTTATTCTCGTTGTATTGTTGTATTGATGGGAACAATTGTCGACTTTTAAGTCCTACCTAAGCAGTAGTATCATAAAATGGGGTACCCCACTTAAGCTTACGTTAATTCGGCTTTCTAGCTACTACATTTGACGTTAATAATAACTCAGAGGTATATAATAGCTAGTGTACAATTAAGGGGTTATAAACTGTTTTCACTTTTTGAGAATATTCGAAATATTACAAGGTTATCTTTACATTACTTATCTCGTAATCGTTACGCCTGTGGAATAGAATACTAGCTTCTCAGGAGTTTCAATCAACCTGCAACACCGGTCAAGAGGTTGATCTGTTCTCCTAACTGCTACTCTGGCAGTCGCTAAACGTCAGCTGTCATATGACTGCAACAAATCGCAAGATCTTTGTAGTGAAACTCTTATTAAGAGATGTTCAAACTAATGCGTTTCCGTCGCCACGAACTTGTTGCTATAATATCCAATTACGAAGATAGAATCAGGTATATTCAAAATCAACTGTACATACCCTGTAATAACAGACAAAAACTATGCAACGCTTTCCGTGCTTCCTAAATCAGTCAATATGACCTGGAGCTAAATCCGTTGGAAAATGGTACCCGCTCTCACAATCTGCCTTAAGCACGCTTCGTTAGTATTCACATACTATTAAAGAAAAACGAGAAATCCCGAGTTCTCCACATTTTTACTACAAAAACCCTTTATGCACAGCTAAATTATGTCAACAATTTGATAACAAAAACCGGTTATTATTTTTCTACCCTCTTTTCGTTCTTAAAAACCCTTGCAACTCGGATATTAATTTGCATACGTTTCGACTGCGTTTTTCCCAATCGATCGTCTATTCACGGCCATATACAGCGTAAACTACTAACGTTAATAGAATAGGCTTTTAACACGTAACAATGTTTATCAATGTATTCCGTTATAAAATGTTTTAAGCAAATCTTATCGAGTCAGCAGTATTCTCTGTGATTTCAAAGTGTCAAAAAATTTCCAAAATGTTTTACGCACTAAACGGAACCGTAACATAAAGGTTTGCATTCTTGTTTTAATTTTTTTACTATATTTTGCTTGTAATCATTTCAAAAATGTATTGTATGTAGTACCTACTACCTACCTTTCAAGGTTCAGCGACAGAGAAGGCTTCAGTCTAAATTGGGTCTTACGATTTCTAATGGTTCCTAGTATTATCTGAACTATATCTTTTTTTCTCTAATCAATACAGTTGTATTTTACGAAACTTGTATTTAATGTTGTATTGACATGTACATTTAGTATGAAATTAAGACAACTATTATTATTATTATTATTATTATTTATTCATTATGATGTGTAATCTTGCAGTTTTATTTTGACGAAGAAATTTTACACATAATGCTGTAAGTAGAAATATTTGGGAAGTCTGCATGCAAAAGATTTGTCAATGCAAAGAAAAATCAGAATCATGAAAATGCATCTACACAAAAATTCCTTCGAAAAACAGTGTGTGTCGGTTCTTATAAATATATATTCATTAGTGCCTTTTATTTAATACAAAAAATAGCATTTTTATTTTACCGGTATGCCAGGTGTTGGCAGAATAATCGTTCCAAATCCACAGCAACACCTGGCAATTTCTATCTACATAACTATTTTTTTCAATATGATTTTTAGCATCTGAATTAAGCAGTACAAGACGAGGGTTTATTAAGGTAACCAGGTCACCGATAGGTAATATGTATTCTTCTCTTTCGCGCTGGTAGTTGTAATTAATATTTTTAATTATAAATCAACAATGAATAACGGAAACATAACATCTGGTTCATAAATTTTATTAGGGTTCCACTGCTTTTAATTTTTCTTTGATATACAAAGCAGCACAATTAAAATTACTGTAATTTCGATCCCATACAATTCTTCCTTTATTCAATCGCTTTGCCTTAATTACAACGCCAGGCCCTACACTAACCCAATTTGGATACCAATTTCATTGAAATCAATTTAAAGTTGATTATTTTCTTCATCACAGTTGGTATTGATCAATAGCAAGCCAATTTGGCCGAGCGGGACATGACAACGTTTCTTAATAATTATTTCCCCTACGTTTCCTGGTTTCAGGAACAAATGAAAAAGCTCCGAGCTTGCAGAATTTCTCATTATGTGTCTATTAATGCCTTGTACTTCTTTTATTAAGACTTCTCCCAGTCCTCAAATGTTTAATTTAAAAATTAGTAGGGAATACACGTTCGTTAAATCAAGAAACGTTGTGGTTTAGCAAGTATGCATCAAAATCGCGTTAAGCAAGAAATTGTGTCAACGCGGAAACTAGCGCTGATAGTTGAAACTGAAAAAGCAATTTTATGCCACTCACGCTCCTGCGAAATGTTCCGAGAAAGATTTTCATTATGGCTGCGACATCTTCCTCAACTATTAGATATCAGGTTTCTGTTCCAACGACCCTGTAGAACACAGATGATGAATGGTATTTACGTCATTATTCATTCTCAACAGAGAATCGTACTTAATAAAACACGAATGTGTCATGCACTGTTAGATACAGCCATAAATCAGAAATTCTGGTATCTTAAGGGACGTAAATGTGCGTAAACTGCGTAGAGCGACAGTAATCTGCAGGACGCTGTGGTCTGGTATTTGAGAGCTTGTACATGAAAATCGCGGGGTCAATCTTTCTTTAATTGACAAAGAATTTATTATATTCAAATTATAACACTGGCTGAGTTTTGCACCGAATATTATTTCTAAACCATGACAAGTTTTGAGGTAAATATTTTTCTCCATTTAAGCCATGTGGCCGGTTTGATGTTATCAGCCTAACTCATTTGTGTTTTTTGTTTTTTTGCTTAGAATGTAATTAATTCTGCCAGTATTAAGATTTAATTATGTAAAAAGTATTATAAATTGAACTGAAGCGGTCGCATGGGCTTCTATACAGTCTAAAAATGTTTCGCATATTTTATGGAAATCCTTTAATTCTTAACCAATTAGGAATTAATTATTAACCATGAATACCCTGTACTTTTATGAATAACAGCATTTTTTAAACGTTTTAGTATATTTTTTGCTAAGAAATCGCTATAGTACATTATATTATACATTGATACTTCCTAGTTTGTATCTTGGGACGACAATCTATACAAGTAGTAAATAAACAAATCAGAACGTTACATGTATTTCAAACTGAAATAGTTATTTAACAAACAGGTATGTTAATGAGCGCGATTGATAATCGAGATAATTGTTGAGATTATTAACCGCTGATTAACACACGAGTTAGTTACAATATTTTTTCGTTGATCATATCTTATTGGAAATTTATTTTTATTGCGTGACAAAAATTTCACACTCAAAGGTTTTGACATTCATGGTAGCTTTGATTTCCTATACTAAAATCATTTATTAATAGAAAACCATCCATTAATGAGTTATTAATACACGATTTTAAAAATAAAAAAATGAGCGATTTTGTATTCATTAACGTTTAACGTTTCGCTACTATTTTAAATGCAAATTAGTCATAATCTAATATTCTGGGCATTTTCGAACTCTATAAAAGTTGCAGTTCGTTCGAGACTGGAAGTTCGTCATTATGCGCGAATGAAACTAGGAGACTTCCGCTGCGCATGTCTGCTGTGATGGAAAAGAGGAAACTTGATAATAACGTATAAAAATAAAATTGTTCCGCGAACTCAAAGGGATTAAATCCGAGAATCATTCCGAGAAATTATCCCGATTCCCCGACATAGCACTGACGAGAGCTCTCCTCTCGGCCCGGTTGGAGCTGCAGAATTATAGTAGAATTCTTCTAGAAAATTTAGATACCGTTCCCGAACGATATCTTCGACTCGCTCCATCAAGTTCACAGTTTATTAATTTAAAACGGCGCATACCAGGGACTTGGGGCGCGTCAAAAATAGCCAGTTCATATTCACGAAACCTCCATAATTTATTAATTTAAAGCGGCCCATACCTGGAATTCGGGACACGTCAAGACTAGCCAGTTCACATTCACAGAACCTTCTCAATTTATTAATTTAAAACAGCGCTTACTTAGGGTTGGGGGCGCGCCAAGCCAGTTCATATTCACCAAACTTCCATAAGTTTGTAATTTAACAAAACGTATACCTGAAGATCAGGGCAAGCTAATCCCGCCAATTTAAAGTTTCAAAAGCTCTATAGTTTGACTGAGACGTAGCCAGAACTTTCCTGCATAATCTGCAAATTCACCAGATCAAAAATGAACCTTCACCGAGTGCTGTGTTTACAGGACCTTGGCACGCGCGATCTATCCGTTATAAACCACAGATAGCCTTTCATCGCCCACTGTTATCACCAAGTCACATTCCGCTGTTACTCACGTGGGAAACAAGAGAAAGTCCATCAGGGTAGTATTTGAAAATCTATTTGCTTTAAGTAACTGATCGTGCCTTCATTACACGTTTGCTAACATTTGTTTACATCCACAGTTCTGTCAACGTTCGCCGAAATACCCTAGGAATGTGACCGCCGCCACCCAAGTTTGATCCAAGCCCGCATGGCGGAAATAATCAAATATTAGCTTTGTACATATCACTGTAAATACTTTACATACTGTTTTATTTTTATCCTTATTACTTGAATTGTAAAGAGTCACGAATAAATGTATTTCCTGTTATCTGGTATTCTTTAAATCAGTCAAGGTATAAATAAAACGGAACTGGTCCAATCAAACACTATGCTAATCTACTGTAAATACACCAGAAAGCATTACAAAATGGTGCCCGAGCAGGGAAATGTGGCGTTGACGTAGTTGATAGGTTGGTAACTTCATACAACATAGGCAGAAATACTAGACGTTGGCGAATGGCAATATTGTATGGTATATTAAACATTGTTATAATAAATGTCCATAGGGAGAATTCAGTGAAAACAAACGATTAATTATAAATGACTTGGGCATGGAACTAATCCAAGAAAGCATTCGTAGAAGAGTAACCAACTCATGCATACCTCGTGCCGTTCGTCAGTCTGCTATTTGGTTGTCTGGTATCTCAGAAGAAAACCCAGAAGCATCAGGAACTCAAACGGTCAACTACAGAATTTGTAGTAAACGTTGAAAAACAGATTTGCTTGTAAATTTTGCAAAAGCGGGATATGTATGGAACATAACCTATATTTCTGCGAAGATTGTGCTGAAAAAAATGAGTAACTTTGTTACGGTCTTAAACTGACTTTACGACACCGCACCGGCTCATACAATAACGAAACGGCCGGCGCGGGCCGTAACTGACGAAATCGGGACGAAATATCTCCTAGGCCGCTACCCAGCCGCAACAAGATAGGCCGGCTAGACTTTCAGTGGAGTTGGGCGGGTTCTTAACGAGATTATCTAAGGGTAACGGCCAGAGGGTCGGTAAATAACGGTAAAATAAAGAGGGCGCCACCAAGCTTGTCTTAACCCGAATAACCGGGCCTGGGCGGTTAGACGGGGGCGAAGTATTCACGATAATCCATCGATAGGATTACTCAAGAGTTGCAAGTTCAAATAACAATTTCGGGATTGCCTTATGCAAAGATTGTAATTAGGTGCCATCCGGCCGCGACTACGCAGCTGTCTCACCCCCGCTCAAGGCTCCCTCGTCCCGTCGCACAATAATCATTACACTGAAGGGGCGCTTATCTGAAACAGAACATGCACAAGTCGAAACAAAACAATAGTTCCCTTAATTAACAAGTCATATATTGAATCACGGGTTACAATGGGGCAGCGGAGTGCGTCGCCCTATATATATATATATATATATATATATATATATATATATATATATATATATTATATCTAAGAAAACACCAGCTGGCGCACGTTCTAAACCTAGCGACAGATGTACAGAATAAACAAGATAGCACTAGGCGCAAGCCCGTGCAAAGATACAGTCTAAAATTCGAAATGAATGCGCAGCATGCGGGCGCGAAGCCTTATGCAACATACAGTAATGCAAGCCCTTGTAAAATAGACAGTCTGTAATTTGGAAATGCGGGCAAATATGACGACAGTGCCTGTAGGCACAAGAGATGTGACGGGCTCGCTCGCGGCGTTCCAAAACAACTCGCACACGGTACTTAATGCTCCCCGCGGGACAGGAACACTCGCGTTCACAACGGTAATCAGTTCAAATACACATACCTTAATACGTAGGCGGTCGGGAAGCCTGGTACAGTTGAGTTGCGACAGGCTGCAGTCTTAGGCGGCAGGTACATTCGATATTCGACGGTTATAGTGATGAGTGGGTATCCGCCATAATGGCGACGTGCGACGTGTCAGGACGCGTACAACTTGACGACAAAAATGGGCCACTTACGTTCTGCGGGACAGATCCTCGAATGTCGAGATGAAGGGGACGACCCCTTACTTACGGGAGCAGAAACTGGACTCAAGATGCACCCACGCTACACCGGAACAATTCGGAG
The DNA here is from genome assembly GCA_940337035.1 of Agriotes lineatus. Lineage (NCBI taxonomy): Eukaryota > Metazoa > Arthropoda > Insecta > Coleoptera > Elateridae > Agriotes > Agriotes lineatus. Next base: position 96,464,991 of record OW679196.1, on the reverse strand, counting down.
CTCGCACAACCACAACACCTCTCGAAGGTGAAACAATTCTCGTAGCGCTCGCTGCAACACCTCGAAACGGGCAACACCAAAGGGGGCCTCCACGGCAACAATATTCATCAACAGCGGCAGGCGTCCTCGGGCACCTAAGGGGCCAAAGGACGCCGCTTGGATCACACAACCACCAAACGAACGTTTTCTGCAACGGGCTGCGATCAACTGCCAAGAGGGAAACGCTGCAACATGACACATCGGTCGCGTCCCCACGTGACCATATCTCGGCAGCCAATCGTGAGGCGATAAGATGAAACAAATAAGTGCCGGTGACAAAGACAGCCAATGGCGAGGCGCCCAATAAAACAAATAAGTGCCGGTAACGAAGACAGCGCGAGGCCTCGCAGTCACACCAACAGCGTAAATTCTAGAAGGTTCGGAAATCCTGCGAGCGTTAACACCCGATTGTCAAAGTACCAACAAAGGGGTGCCCCGGATGACAAGAAATACTGCGCTTGAGGCCAAATATGTGCAAAATCATTATTATGGAATTAGGCGATGAAGCCAAATAAGTAACTAAAAGGGTTTAACATACGGGCACGCTGCCCTAAAGCCTAGGTGGCTAATTAAAATACAAAATGACCGGACAACTTTTCTAATAAACGTTTACAATTTTAAGATGTACTACTCATGTAAGCATAATTATGGTTTCTACAACTTCTGTCCACTATTTATTGGTTTAAAATACTAAAGTAAAGTCGGTTATAGACCCACAAAAGGTTGTTTGATGGAAAATTTTAATTTTTAAAACGACGTCCTCTTGAGGGTTAACGCAACGAAACGTTTTGGCCTTCATAGATTAACTTCTGATAATACATATTTTTTTTTTAATGTTAAATAGTATTAATCGAAAATTACTATTGCAATTTGCGGGATCAGTAATAGTGCAAGCGGCTACTTTTAATTTCTGTTTTCTCTTAATGTTAGGTCAGTGGTCTGTTTTTAACGAAAAAGCGGTTCCATAAGCCCTATTTGCTTTTAAGCCGGGTAAGTGGCTAGCCTTACCCTCGAAATTAAGCAACAATTCTCTTGTTAGCGGTTAACTACTACTTCAAGTGTTAACGTAGTACGATTTTTTTTAAATCATTCTATAGTCGCCGGAAGTCGAACCCGGACCGGCCGCCTGAGAGTCGAGCATTTGCTCGCTGGTCCATGCTACATTTCGATTTTAGCAACCCTTGGGTGCCTGATTTTAGGCAATTCAAAATGCATTATTTAGCCTAGTTCTCCGTCGGCTTTGGCAGCTTGCAATTCTTCAAGCTTTGACATCTGAGGCTTAGGTGGCGCACAGTGACGCGCATTGTAATATTTCGATATCAAACGCTTATTGGGCGATTTTTATGTCATCAATTTTACCGGTGGTCGCCATTGGGTCGTTCTGACATGAAGCGCCACTAATTTATCGATTTCTGGAAAACAAGTGAATTAACTTCTTTTTGGGCCCGTTGGCGTCCATTTTGACCGCTTCGTGAATGGTTAGAATTTTGTGCAAAATCTCCAGACATGAATGCCGTTTCGCTAGTTGTTCTAAATGCAAACAAATTTCCTTAACGCCTTATGTCTGGTAGGTAACCTTTTCTTTGCTTAAACGTATTTCTAAGCTGTGAACTCCGTAACAGGAGATTTTCGAGTTGCATTTTTGAGTTGCAATTTGGAATTGCGAACCTCGAAGACCCGGCTCTCGATGCGCCGAATTCTTGTGGGCCGGTGACCTGCGTGCCGGTTCTCCATGGCCGAATCGCACGTGCAAATTGCTGAGGGGTCGTTGGATATTATTGGATGTTAAATAGGCCATGACCTAGTTTCCTTCCCTTGACGAAGTCTTGGTTCATGCTAGAATTCACTTACCAGATTGCTGCCCGCTGAAGAGGCTTCCGACTATTGCTTTCGGGAGCTTGTTTACGTTCATGCTGGAATTCACTTGCCGTCGAATTCAAGAGTACAGATGAATTTTTTGGCATCGCACACCTCCCCCAAGAATGACATAATTCAAGGGATTAATTTGGGAATTTATCGTTGATTACAAGGTTCCGTTATACATTTAATTGTAGCGTCGAGACATCGACTGCAACACTGTTGCTCGTAAATTTATTGATGTTGTTAACACACTTTAACTTATTTTGAAGTATCCAAGTGATGCTGCCAGTTTATTTGTAATTTAATCATAAAAAATTTATGGGTTATATTGTAAACCAGATTTGGCGTTATGGAAGGATCCATTCTTGCTTATTTGATACGGTCAACTGTGTTTAAACATTTAAATTTTTATACTTTTTACTGTGATTTGAACGTAGTTCATACTGTCACACCTTCGGCCCAATAACAAGCTTATCGGCTACTGGAAGAGCCGCTTTTATACAGATCTGTCTAATAAGGTACTGCCACAGGTATAGAATGCGCTTAATAAACGAGCAACAAATTCGATTGCTCATTCACTTGGCGTGTGCTATAACACGGCGTTTGAGAATTTAGGTAGCTGTTTTATATTTACACATTTACTTATGTCCTTTTGTTTGCTTAACTACATTAATTAAAATTGGGGTCCTTATTAAAGTAAAATCATAACTACATTTTCTTATGTATTTATATTAAATTGGGTTGTACCTTTAACTGAATTGCATATTTGTTCTTAATCCTTATGTACAGGCTGCATCAAATTTTATGGAGCCACTGTTGTTATTATATGTAAAGTAATGTCATCTGGCTTTTTATTTACTGCTGCATCGAGTTTTTATTGAGCTATTTAGATTCGCCGTTACGAGTTTCATCAGGGAGTAATATTGCTGAAGCTGAACCACGGCGTGGCGCCCTTCCGAAACCTGAAATATCACATAATTTGTTCTTTGGAATCCACCTCATCTGCGGTTTGAGCTGTCGCGGGCGTATACTACCAAGCTACCCCTTATCGGTGACGGAGATTTATTTAGTATATATTAGTAGCACTGGGGCCATTGTGTTACTGTATCGGTTAATTATTGTTGTATTGAATAAGGGGTCACAGCCATCCTTTTTAAATTTATTACGGTTATTTTAATTTTCAGTGTCTATGTTAAATTTTCTATTTTCTCTTTTCGTTTTTTTTTCGAAATTGTTAGAAACCTTTGCATGTGCTCTAAATGGAAATCTTATTTTTTGTATTTAAAGGATACTGTAGTGTGGCCGTCTTTGGCCCTTAGTTTCTTAATGCTTCTTAGTCTGCATACTCTAAATAGGGAGATATTTCGACGTTTCTGTCATTCTTTGCCTCTTTTATCAAAGTAATCTACTTTTACATTTAACATCTCCCAGTAACGCAAAAGTTTACATTCAAAATTATAGACTATAGGTAAAAATGTGTGGGTACGACTCAAGGAAGTTTAACATTAAGAGTAATGGTGGAATCTCTTTGTAACTGGTGTAAATAACAAACACAATAACTGAAATTCTTCAATAATTTATTAGTTTATTTTAAATTTTGTTTTGAAATGTTGTTTATATCGTACTATTCTAGAAATTCACCACGTTTTCTAGACGACTAGGCTCTTAAATTAGCTACTTGTTTATTAATTCATATTCCATCTTATTCAATATACCCTACACATTAGTGTCTCAGATTACATTTTGATGCAAATTTTAATTGGAGTTGGAACAGAATATTTACGTTTTCAATTTCAAGATGCTATCAGAGCTTTGTAATACAGGATTTGCTACATAACAAGAGAATTAATGACTTTTCCCTTGAATACTTATGCATTGCGATGAAAGCGACTGTAATTCTGGAAATTTATATTAAACAATGGAAGATTCCTTGATGTATGATTTTCTTGAAATTTCTTAATTTTCTGATTTAATAATAAGGTGTTTATTTAATTTTATATAATGGAATCATTTTATTTTATTTATTAAGCTAGTAGTAAAATAATAAATATTATTACAATAAAAAAGGAATAGCATATTACAATAAATATGTGCTCCACAGCTACAGAGTGACATTTTCATTATTTTTCATTTCTTTTTAAAAGCTTCGGTCCAAACCAATGTCCATATCTTTTTGTTTTCATTCTGTTGCACAAATATTACTCCTTCCGAAAATAGATCTGTAATATTAGACTTTCCTTCTTATATATGAACAACACTGATTAAGTTAGATACTGTTAACGCCGTTGAGGAGCATATAAAAATACAGTGGACTAAGATGTGGGTTAGGTGTAAGAAATACTGCTCTGAAATCTGTCAAACAAAATTTTGCACCTTAATATCTTAATGCAATGGTTTTAGATATTTGTAAAGGCGGTTGCGTAGAAATAAGTATTGTAATTTAGAAAATATAGCATTTTCTCTGTTACTTTCTAGTAGCAGGCCATGGATCTCAATTAATCAAAACTATATGCATACATAACGAGAGTATCCTTTTAATAGCTCCGGTTGCGATTTTGAGAGCTTGAGGTTGAAGTGCATAGAGATGAAAAATTCGTAACGATTTTCTATGACTATAAGTTTGGCATATGACCAAGCGAGGTTGGCAGGTTAGGTTTTGGTTTAGTTTTGACACAAACTGACGCTAAACCTAACCTGCTAACTTCGAATTTGACATAGACTTACAGTACCACCAACATATTACTCATACAACAAATATTTCAAAGGCAACTTGATCGAAAAGCATTAATTTATAAACACCCGGTATAAGAAAACCAGATCCAAGGCCGTCTAGAGAGCAACATTAATTAGTAACGTCACTATCATAAATTACAACGGTTACTCACTAAATCTACCTTATCGGTGGGAGGCAGAACAGAAACTAATTGCTTTAAAAATTATATCAGTAAACTATAATAAGATAGCTCCGTAGTTCTCTGCGAGAAGTTGCAAAGACAATTATTATAGAAGGGTGCAGATGCAAACAAAGGATTTTGAAAAAGAAGTTAGTGAGTCTGAAGGTAGTGTTAAAGTTATAAGTCAGGAAATAATATGCCGCGATCAAATTATTAGCTAAGAGCAGCACATACATTCCTCAACCTTCACATACTGGTCATGGACGTTAGTAGAAAATTTTAGGCGAAAACCCTGGGTTACGTTGCGAGCACAAGGCTAATAGCCGGAACGAAGCGCTCAATTATATTGTCTGCAGCCTGTTTGAAGAAAATGAAAAACTATATCGAAATTATGTTGCCATGCATTTTAAGAGAGATTAAGTTAGTCATTATTATGGGAATAAACAGTGACTATTTCTTTATCATTATAGACCTGTGACCAAGCATCCATAATTTTATTGAACTAACATTTGATAACAAACCCACCAGAGCAAGGAGAAGAACAACCAAGGAATTTACACCCATTCGGGAAACGTCTTTAACTTTTTCCAAAATATTACATTCGTGGTCCACGCACTACTATTGATGAAATGTTGTTTTAAGATACTTATTCTTTCAAAGCCTCTATGAAAGAAACGTTCAGAAATTTGAAATGCTGCTCACAATGCTTTCATATGTAGAAGTACAACATAGAGGCATTTAACTTCAGTTGAATTATCTGAACAACTATATTCTGACTAGAAACTCAGCGCTGTTGCGAGTTTTCATCAGAAATGGAAATATATCTTGCAATCTGTAAAATCTTGCTCATAAAGAAAACAGTTTGTGACAATAGCATCCTACATTGGATAAGTCACTAAGGAACAAATACTTCCTATCGATGTAATAATTGCAATAGCAAGACAGCAGGCAGGATGAGAAAGCATCATGTTGTTGCTGTCTAAAACTGTTTTTGCGAGACTTCGGGGTACCAGAGTGCCACCAAACTTATTACGTCCGGGAAACGTCACCACTAGCCCTATGATTCTCGAGAACAGACTAATAGCCACGGGTAAATAATCTCAGCTAAATGGGCGTGGTCCTACAAACGGGACGCCGTAGGGACAAGTGTGATGGCATATATAAGATGTTACCAAATAAAAGGGCGCCTCGGGATTGGGAATTTGAACCCCCGTCTGACTCAACGCCGAAATCCATGGGTATTGGTGCAATCTTGGGACTCCTTGGAACCGGCAGCTGGAGCGCTCGAACGTACCTTGACGCTCACAAATTCGTCCAGGATCCGCTTTACATCAATCTTACACCAGCTGCCAATCGGGCGACGACACTACAGCTTGCTTACACAGAAAATCAACATGAAGCACAAAGAAAAATACAGCGGAAGCGTTTAACAAATAGGTCTATTGTTCTTTAAACACATACGGTACACAAATAAATGTTAGCACACAAACGTAACGAAAATGGGGGGTGTTACCACAACCGTTAGTTAATGCACTAAAATAAATAGTACGAAAAAAAAATACCCTGTACATTCAAATTGTATTCGCACTACTTAAGACACAAGAGGGGTGATATTGCAAATGTTAGTTAGCGCACGCTCGTGATTGGCGACACTAAATCAGGCGCAAATATGATGCGCTATCATAAGGCCTTGTATATTGAAATGGTGTTCGCTCTGCTTAATACACAAAGGGGTGATATAACAAATGTTAGTTAGCACACGCTCATGATTAGGGCGGGAGGCTTACGACTAGTATAATACCTCTCACATAGCTTCACCTGTGGCGGTCGTAGCGGTGTTCAGCCGACGGTTTGTGTGTGTCGGTGAAACGAAGCGAAGAGCCCTAACACGCTCGAAGCGGGGGCAAAGATTGTGCTGTCCGTTATGAATCCCAAATAGAAGTCAATGATGCGATCAGATGCAACCAGACTCTCACGTAAGACTCGACCAGGGGTAAACGCTCTTGAACTAATGCCACATTCAAATAAGGACTCGATGGCACGACGGCATATAACAGGAGAAACGCCTGGCACTTAACGAAAGAACCAAGACTGAGCGCCCGACTCTCTCTGCAAGCTTTTGAACACACTGACCAAAAACGGACCACGCTACCCAGCCCTGCCAAGGCGGGACGGGCAAGAAGCGTATCTCGTCCCGCACGAGCACGTACAACTATTGACAAAGCGGCTGCAGCTTGCAGACTCGCTTGCAATCACGGGCGATTCAGCTCGCGGAATATTCTAGAAAAGCGTCTGCATACTAAATCGATATTGGAAAATGCCAACAAATATAACCAAAGATTCTATGGCGGCAGGCCTAGTTGGGTACGCCGTGAGCCATTAACTGTTTGCATAAAATTCGATAAGCCCGACTTGACAAGCCGAAGAATAAGAAAGAAAACTCTATACAAGTAGGGTTGTAATTTTAGAAAAATACCATAATCGCCGTAGCTCATTTGCATCAATGGGTATATCTTAAGTTACGGAAAACTTCAATTTGATTGTGGCATGCTGCGAATGAGTTTTTTTTACACACAATATAACTAGGCAAAAATTTCATTTTTAAATTTTTAAGCATTTATCAAAATTTTTAAAAAATTACAAATTCTACAGAAACCGTACAAAATAGTTAGTTGAAAACTAATGTTTTCTACAATTTTAAGCCGAATTCAAAAATGTAATGATAACGGGTATCCTATTTAAAATGGTAGAAAATAAAAACAAAAGAAATCCATTTTAGGAGTATTCAACTGCAAACCTATTTCACAGCAATACACGTTAAAATGAAATAAAAACCGTTAGATTCGTTTTTGAAAAAATTTTACAGAAACTGAAAAATCACAAAAGTAAACACCATACTTCCAGTTATGCGATTTTCTTCAAAAACATGTTTTTTGTTTTGGGGAAACTGTCAAGCGTTGGATATCTCTCTCTCTCTCTCTCTCTCTATCTATCTCTCTATCTCTCTCTCCCTTTCTTTCTCTAGTCGCTCCCACGATGCAGATAATCGTGGCCCTATAAAATTATCCTTGTATGTTGTTAGCAACTTCTCCCCATTTCTCCCTGTTAACTCGTAACTGGCTTACGGCAGTTACGACCATTCTTTAAATTTCATCACACTGTCTCCTTGGTGATCATCTTCTTCCTCTTCGGCCACGCATGCTACCAGTTATTATTAAGAGTTCCAAGTCGTCATACCAACGGTGGATTGTATGTCCAAAGTATCGCAGTATCCACTGTCTGCATACAGTTGGGAGTGTCTGCTAGGTCCTTATTTCTTCACGAATGGATTCATTGTGCGTCTTGCTGTCCACAGGGTTTGTAACATCCGTTAACAGGACGACATCTCAATAGCACCAATCTGTTTCTTTTCATTTGCCGTCAGTGTTCATGTTTCAGAGCCGTAAATGATTATAGATTATAGATATATGTTCTCATCTTTCCATATATTTATAGAGCTACATAGATATTGCAATCTTCGCCATTTGAGTTCGTCTTTTAACTTCTTTCACAAATCCCCATTGGTCATATATAGAAATTACTTACAAAAAATAGTAGTCAAGTTCAAAGTGGAGTAAATTTAATGTGAGTTTAAGAGTCTTGTTGAATCTTGGTATATATGTATCCACATTATTTATTTGGATAGTGCTACAACATACATTTTTTGAATTCAATAAAATTTTTAATCTTGGTGTAGATTAGAGCTTATCAGTAATAAAAACTAAAATAATCTAGGAAACTTCTGATAACAGGTTGTCATATCTTAAGTCAGCTTCATTTCATTAATTATGATCTATCGGAGCTTGTTCCAACTGAGTACGGGTTAGTGGGGGGTTTGGAGGGGTGTGAATAGCTCTTCTCAGTATATCTCACATGTGCTCTATGGAATTCATGTTCGAACTACATGCTGACCAATTAATTTTTTGAATATCTTGAGCTTGAAGATAATTAATCACTATGTTTGCGACGAGTGGTCTAGCATTATCATGCATGTAGACGATTATGCGACCAAAATTTTGGGCATACGGAGATACATGTGCAAATGTGCATGGATGATTTCATTTACGTTTCGTTGTTCATTCAGAGCACTATTATGAATAATGATAAGCTCAGTACGGGTGTGATGACGCCCCATACCATTATCGATCCTCTTCAAAAGGAGTAGTTTCACGCATTGTATTGGGAAAGTAACGTACTCCTCGTTTTCTTCATACACTTAAACGTCTATTATTACCCGATAGAAAGAACCTGGAGTCATTTGTAAACATGACACGTCGCCAGTGCCTCAGTTGCTAGTTTGTGACGTTTCAGCCCCTTACTAAAGAAGTCAAACATTTTATACGTCGTTTTAAGGTCAAATCGGAGAAATACGTTCACTCAAATATATATTCGATTAGGAAAAACACCAAATAATTACCAAAAAATATATAATGCTGCTAGCTAGTTACAAAAATAATCATTAATTAAAAATAAATCTGAAGTGTACATTATTCAAAATTAACATATTCTTCTGGAACGGTGTTTGTGGTGTCTCGGGTAAAACTGCAACCCAATGCACCTGTGAGTACTGCAGGCTTCTTTGGTTAGTCGACCGACACGCACGACGATTCTTCGGAGAATGGGCTAAGTAGGTATCTTGGCCCGTAGGTCGGATATTCCTCCGCGCTTGACTGTCTGCTCAGCCGTTGTTTACAGTTATTTGTGCTGCAATTATATGTTGAATTTAACAACTTTAAGGGTTACCTGGGGTTGTTGTGTCTAAATAGCGAGGGTTGCTGGTATCGTACTATGGCTAGGTGTTGAACTTGGAGCGAATGCGGTGTCAAATCCTGCAGATGGATTTTGTTGACTTTTAGCCGAGAAGCTTTGGTTTAACAGTCCGCCGGCGATGAATCCCTGGACACCAGAAAGACGATTTTAGACGTCTAAAACGGACCCTCCAAGTGAGCTTATGAGGGGCGGCGGCCGCATTCTAGCCGCTAGCAGACAGGGTAGGTGCTGCGATTTCTATAGGTTTACTTATTAGTGAAATAAGGTTATGGGATTTATTTAACCTTTCTGAGAGCCGGGATTTGCGCTTAATATTTATGCTGTCGGAAATAATTCTTAAGCGGTTAGCCCTGCAAGACAGTACAGCCAATCAAGCCGGGGTTAAATCGTATTCGATTTCCCAAAATGGTACACCAGTCAAACTAAAATCGGATTCTAGCTGCTTTGCTCGTACGGGTGTGATACGGACACTTTTAACTTCTTGGGCTCACAGTAGAACCTGTCATCTTCCTTGAACCCTGAAATGGTAAGTGTTGGAAGCCTACTCCGTTAGACCGTACAGCGTGTCGGGCCGGAGGACCCAGGTAGGAAAAAAGAGGTTGGAATAAACTCGAGTTGTTTGAACTGGCAGTGTAATCTTCTTTTATACCTTTTCTGCCGCATTATTGGGGTACTTGTCCTAGATTTCACTAGAGAAAAAGAAACGACGCCGTCGTTCATACACCACGACCACGCGCACAGTGGATAGGATTTCTTATCGCCAGTTTGCGCGTCGAATTGATGCAACGCTTGATTAGCCTATGTATTAGATTTAAATACATTTTACGTATAATTAAAATTTGACGCAGGAGCCAGCGTTACAAGTTTAGGTGTCGTCGGCCGAATTGAACTCTTAGTCTACTACGACATGTGGCCAATTTAATGAATCTTCTGTACCTTAGATTAACTTCATGCAGTCTATTTCTTACAGTGTGATCACTAATTATGCATCCAGTAGCTTATCGAAGGTCTGAAGGTCTCGTACTGTAGCTGTAGGGTTTGCAAGTCAAGAAAGCAGTCCTCACCTACAGCAGTTTTTTGTTTCGACCACTACCAGGACGCCTATAGTAAGAGGCCTGGTCTCCCCGTAACGTCTCTAGACCGTTCACACAGTTGCTTGTACAATTCAGAATTTTTTAGCCACGTTCCGCTAAAACCTCCTTCTTGTTGAAGTTCCTGCTTGTATAACCTGTATGGGCGTTAGTTGTGCCGCGATACGCCTCAAGTCGTGGTAACTGGCAATTCTTTTAGTTAAAATACACTTGGACACGAAGACTAAAGCTATTGCTGCGAGATTAATAAGAACACATAAGTACAAATACTTGCATTTATTTTTTTGCCGTTTACAGAACACTCAAGTTTAATACCGTTGCTTCTTCACTTTACTGATTAACTAAATAAATAAAGTTCACTTTGGCCAAGAAAACTCGGTAGGCCTTTACAAATTTCAAAATAAGCCTATCAGGACAGTTCCAAATTTTGGACTTTTGGCACGTACATACGGACGTGACAGTTCATAATAGTCCTATGAATTTGACCAATTTGGAGCTTTCACGCACTAAAATTTGTCATGCTCGACCCTTCGCAAATTATCGCTAATAAAGTTTTACAATTCTGTAAAAAGAATTTTCTCCCATCGGTACGTAACTTTATTATCAAGTTGCAACAGTTGCACTTCTGGCCACGTACTAGCCACATACCTCCGTCCAATATTTCGTCTTACGAAGTAAACCCTGCATAAATATATTGTAATCTATTTGCGAGATTCCCAGAGAAAGGCACGTTTCTAAACATCTGCTAAATATTCGCTTGTTGTAATTTTAATATACTATTTTGCCTACGAAATTCTACCTTAAAATATTTATGATACAAATGGCTTATAGCTAACTAAAGTACAGTCTATTTTTACAACCGCGTACAGTTTATTTCATTAAAGAACGCAAATCGTAACAGTTGCCTTCTCATTTCTGGTACATCTTGAATCAGTTCACCTATAATATTAAAAATCAGTTTTAAAAAATACACTAGCATGCATGCAGGTAATAATAATTTCTACCCTACTTTATTTTTTGTTATTTAGGTTATCTAACTTATTTGACATAAGCACACTTGATGATATTTTGGTATTATGTGGAAATTATTAATGATAAACTACAAGTGTTCACATACGCCAAAGATTTCTAAACTCGCATTAAATTTACGCCACTTTTAATGCGTGACTACTTTGTTTTTTTTAGTAGTGTATAATCGCAAGTGAACAAATTCGTGAACTATGTCAATATCTTGTAAAGTATCACCTGTAGCTAATTGGTGTCCACGATCAACAACCATTATTCTTGCCGACAATGGCCACATCTCCATCCTAACCGTTTAAGAGTCTTTTCATGATATACTCGCCATAGCAGTAAAAAGGTATATACAATAATAGACAGCCCTGTCGCACGAATTTGGGTCTCTATAGGCTTTTAGACAGGGTGTTCCTTACATTTACTGAAGCTATTCCATTTATGAATAACTTTCTTATAATATGGATTAGGCGAATTGGTACTCCCCTTTCCATTTAAACTTGCCACAAATACTTTACCTAACATTGTCAAACGTACTAAAAATATTTTCTCTCGCATTACCGTAAATCCACATTGCTGCTGTATTTTCCAGTCAATGTAGTGTTTAAGATGTGTTTATGATTTCAGACATTATTTTGCTAGTATGTAACGGCAATGCTATTGTCTGGTAGTCTTCACATTTTCTAGCGTTTCTATTTCTGTTCAAGGCGAACAAATCTGATTCCGGCCAATATTCTGGCGATTTTCCGGTTTCCCCTACTTGGCTACAAAGCTTATGCATCATTGATGTTCCTTGCGTGCACAGATATTGTAACATTTCGGACGTAATGCCGTCTTTACATGCTGTTTGGTTCGGTTTTAGATGTTTGATGAATTTTTCCACTTCTTGTAGCATCATGTTCGGTTCTACGGTATTGATATTATATTGTACTAATTTATTTACTTTGTTTCTGTTGTTCACATACAGTTCACAACAGTATCGTTGCCGCCCATCCACTATCTTTCCTGTTTGTATATTTTTGTTCCGTCCTATATATATCTCCTAAAAAGCGCCTTGCATGGAAAACGTAAAAATTATGCAAACATATTACATTTCGGTAAATAATAAAAAATCTAAAGAAGTAACTAACATTTTTATTATATTCACCAATTATAATTCTTTAGTGTTCGCATAAAAAAAATTGAACTTTAATATTAAGTCTTTGTATGTGAAATTTTGAAAAATAGTTAAAAAATTGAAAAATTCATTTTTTGATAAAGTTAAAAAACAGGGGGTTTCTGGCCTTGAGATTGTTTAGTTAGATAAAAGTAACACACTCTAAAGAATCTCATTGAAATATTACTTAATTTCCGAAAAATAGCACATTGTCGATTTTGACAATTTCGAAAAACTCCATTTTCTAAACAAGTAAAAATCACTCGGTATATATGATAGGGGCTAAATAAGTTTTTAGACGGGCACAAATTATTGACGTAATTTTTTTTTAAATCAAAAATAAAAATTTTCCCTTTGTTATGCCGACTTTTTGGCGGACACTGTATAATACGTAGTTCCTTTGATTATTCAGTAATCAATAAATTTTTTCTCCAACTTTAAATATCTGAAATACCTGAAAGGAAACAAGAGCACGAATAAAAACCTTTAAAGCTTCATATAGCAATATTAAATTTATCAAAGAGGGATCTGAATATATCAATAGCTGAAACCTAGAACCGGTTTATATTTAAATATTATTTTTCTGCGAAATAGTGGTGCTGTTTTTGTACTCGCATTTAATCTACCAAACACCTACAATTACCTTTTCAAAATCGTTGGAGCTTTCAGGGCGGTTGACTTGGTTCATGAATAAGAAAGTGCTTATTAAGTGCTTGTTATGCATCCTCGTGGAGCAATTTTTAAACAATTATTTATGGCGGGTCTTTGATGCCTTCGGTGGTTGTTAAATTTGGCCGTTCCACCGAATGGAACGCTGTTTCGGATCTAATTAGTTCTGTTTGACGTAATATAGATGTATCTTGTTCATGCTTAGTATCTTCCTACCTGTTTGTTTTGGTAACGATGCTCAGGTTAATTATCGCATCTTTAAATTTGCCGGTCGCTTCTCAGGTTCACATCAACAAAGGCGAATTAGCTACAAAGTTCTGGCACATACGATCTAGTTACAACGCTGTTGTCTGAAACTCTCAACAGTTATAGGCCTAGCTGTAAACGCAAAGCCTTGTATTGTTTTAAACATTGCTTAATGTATTGAACACAAATAAATCACTTCTTAACAAGACTCTTCCTTCATCTAAAATTTTATACTGTAAAATTTAATTATTTTGTAGAAGTTAATAGTTTATCAGGTAATATCCTTAGTCAAAATTAAATATTTTATGTAACTTTTTTCTCTATCTCTTACGGTTTGGCTGCTGAAACAGCGTCCCGGACGGACCAGCGTCCCGGACGGACGGAAATCACGTGATTTCTCGAAAACCGGAAGTGTCACGTGACTGAAATTCGGTTCCTGACCTGACATGACCATTTCAAACATATAACTTTAATAACTTTTTTCTCTATCTCTTACGGCTTGGCTGCTGAAACAGCGTCCCGGACGGACCAGCGTCCCGGACGGACGGAAATCACTTGATTTCTCGAAAACCGGAAGTGTCACGTGACTGAAATTAAATTCCTGACCTGACATAACCATTCCAAACATATAACTTTAATAACTTTTTTCTCTGTCTCTTACGGCTTGGCTGCTGAAACAGCGTCCCGGACAGACCAGCGTCCCGGACGGACGGAAATCACGTGATTTCTCGAAAACCGGAAGTGTCACGTGACTGAAATTCGGTTCCTGACCTGACATGACCATTCCAAACATATCACTTTAATAACTTTTTTCTCTATCTCTTACGGTTTGGCTGCTGAAACAGCGTCCCGGACGGACCAGCGTCCCGGACGGACCAGCGTCCCGGACAGACAAGTCTATTAGATAAAGGATAAATGTGTTTTTCAGTTTCTTATTGTTTATTTGGATTACGACACCTAGTCGTACATTACTTATTAGTAGCTTCAGCGTACTTATGCGAACGTTTTGTCCGTCCGTCCGTCCGTCTGTCTGGATCGCCTGTAACTTTCGAACGGCTACAGATATCGAAATTTTGAAAGGGGGCAAAGTTGTTGCTAAGGTCCCGAGCACATTTATGCGCTATTTGGTTTTGGCGAAAGGTGGCGATTTTCCACTTTGCAAAATTTCCAAGCATTGTAGCACAGTGGCGGCTTGTCCACTTGGCGCCATCTACAGAAGTGCGGTGGTCACGTTTTGAACTACACATTCTGAAGCTACTCTTTAGACCTGTAGTTGAGCAGTTTATTTGTTGTTCCAATTAAAATTTGGACAAATAATTCTCTTTTGTGTATTATTTCTATCATTAATGATTAATGATTGTAATATGTATTTGTTACAGTAATGAATTATTGTCAAAACGAAAGAAAATCGTGTATTTAAATATGTTTAAATTTAAAATATCAAATGCCCGCACCTGGACTCGGACTCGACGGGTCCGATTGAGTTCTACCCGGACTCGACGAGTCAGAAAATCCCGAGTCTTTCCAAACCCTAGTCGTAACTAGGGTCTTTCGGTTCCGGGTACCCAGACTCGGACCCGGCGACCAATTAGGAATACCCGGACCCGACACCCGCTCTAAGACTCATTGTGAGTCACATAGGATACGTGCATTATACATATTATTTACAAATTTTTTATAATACTAGGTACTTATGTTGAATAAATTTTTATATTTTAACATTACTGTATTATATTATAGGTACTTTAACTTCACTATATTATTTAGTTAAATGTGTTTTTTTTTCAATTTCATATTCTTTATTTGTATTACGGCATTCCGAGTACATTACTTATTTGGTCTTCTTTGTACAAACAATTATTTTGTATACATTCTTTTCATTATTAATAGTTAATGGTTATAATACGCGTTTGTTGTAATAACCAATTATTGATAATTGATTATGCCATGACCCCTATTTGGCTGTTAAGACATTTGTATCAAACCTGATCATATTATATAGGTTTGGAAGTCTAATTTGGTTCAGTAAAGATATACTACTTTCGAGCTCGACTACTTCTATTAATTTGCATTGTTGCCAAAACTGCTCGATCAATCGGGACCAACCTAAATTGTATGAAAGGCCTCATGAAACTGCATAGCCTTTATTAAGGCAGTATGACTTTAAATAAAGGTCGGAAAATCAAGTTTAGCTATGGTGTCATGACGGATGGATATAAATTTCGCATCTCCAGAAGGAATATCTCTGATCCAGTTGCTATGGAGTATTAATGAAAAGAGCTAAATAGAATATAATGATACTAGTGTATAAGTACGCCCTTAAAGCACGTGCGACGAGTATAAGAGCGCGACGTAAAGCGCTCAAGGCAATGGTGAATTTGGTTTTACGTTTAGACCAATGATTTATGTGTGATTAATTGATGCATCTTTTCAAATCGTCGACGGGCAGTTGTTCATATTACCTTACCCATCATTCAAGGATTGTTAAACGACTTATGTCAATTTAGTCCAATACCAGGCAGTGGTGTTCTCTTTTTTCCGAGGATTTAAATAGAAGCCGCGCTAAAGACTTCCCTAATTTAATTGAACCGGGAACAACGCCCCATTATGCATTCATTTGAAGGTAACTAAGGTTGTTTAATATTTATGTGACATTTGTCAAATATTTGTGTTGTGTATCTGTCACTTAATTGAAGTAAATGGTTGTTAATTGTCTGTGGTGTTTTCCCTCCAAGTTTGGTGCCGGTGTTATACGTAGTTGTACTTCTTTTTGAAGCTAAGTCGATCCCGATCGACGCCCGTTTAATCATGTTCCACTCTTATTATAGCAGGTATGGTATTCTCAGAATCGTAACAAAATTGTTATCCGTTAAGTCAAAGTTTAGAATTTAAGTTAGGAAATAATCTACCTATCAGTAAGATAATTTCTATGCCAAACCTGATCTTTTTAAATTTATTATGATTTGAGTCACTTATTTAATGTTAGTTTAAGAAGTGCTTGGGAACAGTGCCAACTGGAACCACTTGGCAACCTTTAGTAGTTGTATTGTATTTTAAGATAAGTCGACCCCGTCTGTCGCCCGTGTTAGGCTGCAGCAACCTCAATAAAAATATCACCCAAAAATAATACAACTTTACACACATATATCTAAGCAAAAACATAAATAAGTACAAAACGTATGAAATGATAACAGGTATACTAAATAACTAATAAAGTACCTACGCAATAGTTCTGGTAGAAGAAAATTCAAATTCTCAACAAAATCGCCTACTTAGGTTATGGACAGTTGGAACAAGCCATTGCATACAAAAATTACAAGGGGACGAGTACTCACGTCGGTAATGACAATGTGACTATTAGATGCAAGTTCGAAAGCTATTACTAGGCAAGAGGATATCGAGGTTAAGTCAAAAGAAGCAAAAAGCGCCGAAAACTTTTGACACATACGTTAGTATATATTGTTATGATATGCAAAAGGTAGTTTTAAAATATGGATGATAGAAATTTGGAAGGTTAATTATAATCAAATGCTAAAGGGTTTAATAAAGATTGGGTGTAAAGTTCAATAAGAATGATAAAATTAATTAAGACAATTAGTAAGGTAATTTGAGGTATAAATAGCAATTGAGTATTCAAATTTTGATGATTGCAGTTAATTTTAATAAGTTTCAAGCCAAGATTACAATTGACAAATGTTTGTTTGATTGTTTGTTATTGGACAAGGTCTAGGCATGCAGAGTACCAGATACCTCAGACACCGAGTGCTTTGGTCATATGGTCAAAGTCCTACTTAGAATTTTGCCGAGACTAAGGAGTTCCAACCCTAGCAAGGGATCTTTTACATGCTACGCATCGTAGTAACATGGGACCCACAGCTTTACATCACTTCCGAATGATGGCATTCTATAGAGGCTTTCATCTGCATTTTTTATTTTTGAAAACCTCACCCGGTCCGGGAATCGAACTCGCGACCCTTAGATCAGTAGTCAGGATGCTTACCACTGAGCTACCGACCCCGGCAATTGACAAATGTATTTGTTATAATAATAAGAATTGATAGCATGTAACAAGAGGATATTTAAAATTTACAAAAGAGGAATTGTATCTAATAGAAATGAAAATTTTGTTTAGTCACTTGTAAAAACAAACTCGAAAAAAATTTACAAATAATCTTGATATATTTAATTTTGATCAATAAAAGTTAGAAATTATGCCTTATTTGTATAGTTATTTGGTAGTATACAATTTTAAAGGCTATTAACAAATCTACGAGGTGCAGAAATTAAAATGAAATAATAATTTATTAAAACTAAACAATCAGTGAAGAGATTGTCTAATACAGTATATTAAATAGAAAGAACCAGAGAACTACCGAATTGGAAGAAATTGGATTTATTGGAGAAGGTGCCACATTGATTACATTGGTGGTTGTATGGAAGTGAGGTGGAGTTGGACAGCTTCTGTGGGGTTGCTGAGTGCAGAGGACTATCTAAGGAATAAACAAGATAAGATCAGATTCATTTATAAAGCTGAAACTTACCAGTAGTGTATTGACTTGAAGGTGACGTTTGATGAGGGGAGCGATACCGGATTCTGCGGACGTTTGGAGTTGGTTGACAGGAATAAGCTGTAGGTGTTGCATAAGGTGAACATCGGGATCTCTTGAGGATAGGAGCAGTAGTATTTAAATATTGGCAGTGTGAGCTGAAGAAGTAATAAGGTTTGTGTTAGTAATTAATATCAAAGCATTTTGAATAACGAACAATAAAAGAAAAAGTAAAATACAAAACAGTACTTACTTTGGTGAGCTAATTGATAGTTATGTCAATGTAAAAATAGATTTGTCAATACCTCGTTTGAGTAAATGTAGAAGTCAAGTTGACATTTGATGTCATTAAATAGTCAAGAATTAAAATAAGAATTTAAACTTCCACTAATAGAGATCTAGATTTGGCGAACCACGCTGAATAAGAGTACTTAATTGAAATAATTGATTTGAAAGTAATTCTATTTTTCTAATATGGTGTATTGCATTAATTAAGGGCAAGCTCAAAGTAAAATGGTCACTACATAAATTATATGACTAGTTCAAATGTGGAGCTATCACTTAAACATAACAATATATAAAATTTCACATACAAATACTGAATATTAAAGTTAATTTTTTTTATGTAAACACTTTAAAGAGTTATAATTGGTGAATATAATATAAAATGTTAATTACTTC
Source organism: Agriotes lineatus (assembly GCA_940337035.1). Lineage (NCBI taxonomy): Eukaryota > Metazoa > Arthropoda > Insecta > Coleoptera > Elateridae > Agriotes > Agriotes lineatus. The sequence continues at coordinate 96,445,985 of OW679196.1, read as the reverse complement.
TTTAGATTTTTTATTATTTATCGAAAAGTAGTGTTTGTAAATTTTTACGTTTTCTATGATCGGCGCTTTTTAGGAGAAATATTTTTCAATTCTAATTATTATCAATTTAAATGGCTTCAACAAACTTTACTCTAGCCCTGTTAATGAATTACTGTTACAAAAATTCTGTAAATGTTGTTTTACATACTACTTTTTGGCAAATAATAAAAAATCTAAAGAAGTAATTAACATGTTATATTATATTCACCAATCATAACTCTTTAAAGTGTTCACATAAAAAAAATAAATTTTAATATTAAATCTTTGGATGTGAAATTTGGAAAAATGTTAAAACAATTGAAAAAATATACGGTACCCCCCCCCCCCAAGAAAAGCGCCCTTTCGTGCTTTCCAAGAATACTTCGATACTCAGCATCACTCCGTTTCGCTAATACAATGAAATGCTATAAACCAGTTATTTATCAAAAAAAAAACAAAAAAAAACAAAAAAACAAAAACAAAAAAATTTCCGACGACCACAGCTCAAAAGGTGATGTTGCCTTCATTTTCGGAGGACCTATCGTATGAAAACGATCCAAGACTTCAGGAAGGTTCCTGGCGACCGGAATCGTGTACACATACGAACATACATTCCCCGCACAGCACGTTTAGGCACCCCCCAATACGGGGGATTGATCTAGTGGGCTGGGTTCTTCACCAAAAGATCCGCACCGCCGAGACGGATATTTGGTATAGTGGGTTCATTAGTCGGTTGGCTCGAATTTTAGAGATATTTGACTCAGAGTGGTTTTCGATATGAGGGAATGTCAATACTTCATACACATCGTGTCGAAGTAATTCATTTTTAGCTACATTTAAAAAAATAGGGTTTTCTGGCCTTGAGATTGTTTAGGTAGCTAAAAATAACACACTAAATAGGTTTTTAGACAAGCACAAATTTTTCGTATTTATTTTAAAAAAATCCCTAGCTTTTGAGAAAGTATTAAATAAATACGAAATGTCAGGCGATTACATACAAGTGGTTTTATTTCAATCTAACCATTAAAGCTAGCTACCTGTGCGTAGTACTGAGATTGGAGTTATTCCAACCCCTGTCCACACAAGCTGTGAGAAAAACTATCTTTATATATATATATATATATATATATATATATATATATATATATTTATATATGTATATATATATATATATCCGAGGCACGACAGAGAAAATCGGAAGAATCCTTAGAAAATATAACATTAGGACAACCTTTACCACGGATAGAATAATCCAGTCCTTACTGAGGAATCCTAAAGAGTACATCCCTTTGGAAAACCAAGGAGTCTACGAGATACCGTGTCGGGATTGCGATAGCAGCTACATAGGCCACACCAACCGGAGAATAAAGCCACGCAAAAAAGGAACATCAGAATTATATTAAGAAGATGGAACACACATCATCGCTAGTGCATCATATATGGGATACTTCGCACACGATTGATTTCGACAACACCAAGAGCATTGCCAGCGTCGAACAAAAAGACGCATGCATCATACGAGAAGCCATCGAAATCGTGTAACGTCCGAATTGTATGAACACTCACGACGACACAAGCCGATTACCTGCATCGTGGTTACCAACGTTACTACAAGCAACGGCCGGCCATTCTCTACGAACACCAGCCATCCATTCTAGCAGTACAGCTCTTTCGATGCTAGTTGCCACAGTAATTGATAAACAAGCTATTCAGTCAGCTGTACATCAAGTTGACAGTCCGTCGTGTTGTCGTCTAACTAGAAGCCAAACCAGGACTACAAGGACTTGAAAATGACCAATGTGATTTCGTCGAAACGTCGTCCAACTCCAAGTGCCATTCAAGATGTTCTTCAACCAGTTGAAGAAATCTTCGAATTTATTAAGCGGTATGACACCCTGAAATGTTTACCTTTAATACATATCAGCCGCGAAAACCTTCGTAATATATATATATATATATAATTTTACTGGTACCTGTACCATCTGGCGATTGGCGAAAAACTTATTTTCTTGAGATGACAACTATACCCTATTTATAAATGTGTCTCCTGTAGAAACGCCTAGGATGATAAACTTGCATAATACTCGATACAATTTATTTAAATGATCTTTTGTAATCACTTATGTAATAACAATCTCAATTCTGGATTATTTTGAGTGTAGCAAATCTAGTGTGATTATTATACAGTGCGAACGTTGGCTGTGGAACGCTCCAAATAAAATATTCCCCGATCATCTGTGGTCAAAATCCTCAGACATGTCGACCTTATTTCTTGAACGCGCATCTTTTCTGATAGTTGTCAATTTTTTTAACCCCACCTCTTTCCGTAATGACGTCATCGCCACTTTCTTCTATGGAATCTGATTCTCCTTGAAATTCTGCATACAGCAATATGCGGTTGGGCGATGTTTATTTGATTACTTAGCAACATTATTTACATTTATGGAAAAAACTGATTTATGAAAAAAGAAAAAATCGAGATAGCTGTTGAATTTTTATCAATTGATATTTTATTTAATTGACGTTCTGTTAAATTGTTATTCATTTGTTTCAAATAAATTGATAAAAATTCCACAGTTATCTCGATTTTGTGTTTTCAGTGTTTCATAGATCAGTTTTTTCATAAATGCCAATAGTGTCGCTAACTAATCAAATGAACATCGCCCAACCGCAGAATTTCAAGGAGAATCAGATTCCATAGAAAAAAGTGGTAGCTGCCATTTAAAAAAATGGCTATGACGTCATTACGGAAAGAGGCGGGGGTAAAAAAATTGACAACTATCAGAAAAGATGCGCGTTCAAAAAATAAGGTCGACGTGTCCGAGGATTCTCGCACAGATGATCGGGGAATTTTTTATTTGAAGCGTTCCACAGCCAACGTTCGCACTGTATAGATGAAATGGGTGACATTTGTTTTTTACGAGTTACTTTAAGAGCGGACTTTGGGGGTAAGTTACAATTGTTTATATTGTTGGTTAGATCGTACCTACCTGATGTTTTCGTAAGACCATCAGTTTAGTAGTTTGTTATTAAGAACCTTTCCTTTGATCCAATTCGGAATCTTCTAAGTTAAATGTCGAGCAATTAATTTTTTTCTCATAGTTATTTATAAATCGACATCAGCTACTCAGTACGTTTGCTTTTTATTCTATCTTTCTAGATGAATATACTTTATAAATTCGGCAATATTTTCTAGCAATGTGGACTGATATGGTTAAAAACAGCAAGGCATGTATATTCCCAAGGTTCAAATTAAGTTAATGACGTAAACTTTACCTATAATTTTACGAAGTCAAATCCAGTAGCAGAAATGAAAGTTTTATGAGGCTAATTTCCCTAGATGACAATTATACATATGAACACAATTCAGCTTATTCGGAACATTTTGAAGCTATTTATTGTACAATTATTTCACATTATTGTAGTTGGTCCATTCGTGTCCATTTGTAATGAAACTTATCTACATCGGAAAATACACGAATTCTTTTATTATCTAATCAATACCTTCTGAAGTACAAAATACAAGGGTAACTACGTACAATCCCCTAGAATGACTTATTGCATGTTCAAAAGTTTGCAAATACAACTGTACTAAGTTGCATTCAGTGCTTTTATAAAATGAATTATTTTATATAAATTGTAAGTTTTACCTGTATTTGAGATAATGAAGCGCTATGTTGCACGTTGGATTAATTTTTGAAATTTTCTGTACGAGTAGGAATTTATATCAAATTATTAATCAACTTATCTCAACTGCTTCCATCTCGTTTTATATCCTTGGTAATACAACTGTTCCCATACTTTATATGCTGATCAGTAATGTGGTTGCCGTTTAAGTTTTATCGATTTACAATTTGCTGCCTATCGATGATTGATTTCAAAAGTTTTGTTTCGGTAGACTTACCGCTGCTTATTTTTTGCTCCTTCTGTTACTTTACCTCATTACTGATTTTGAAATATTGCCGACTGCAGCAAAACGACAGTTGTTGATAAATTGCAAAACTTAGCATGGCACTTCTTCATGTAACTTTGGAGAAAAAGTTTTTGATATAATATTCAAGTATACTAGGAATTGTAAGAGAATATTTAAGTTAACACTTAGCAGTAATTATTTCACTATTAGCAGTTACAGTACTGGCGATGAGAAAATTAACGGACAAGATCTTTAAAAGCCATTATAAATTTGCGGTTTGATCTATGTACATAAATTTTTTACTTAAAATGTTTTGTTACGTTCCGAGATTGCCTTAAAGTAAAATTAATAAAGTAGACTTAAATTTGATAAATAACTTTGTTTTTACTTGTTGGGGTAATTAGAAAAATTTAGCATTATTAAGTATCCTTTCTCGCTCTCACCTTCCGCCTTGCAGGCCTCACCGCCATTATATAAGTATCCTTTCTAGTTTCTTAGTTTATTTTTCAAACTATTTATTCATCAGTTATTACTTTCTTTAATGGTTTACGTCAAAACGATGGCATTGCGAAAATGGATGCAAATATAAAAATTAAGCTAATCACACCATCACGAGCATGGTTCTTTAAGCAAGAATTTTCAGTATTTATTATTAAAGAAACCGTTTCAGAGAGAAATTCTTTTGAATACAAAGAACATTTCAGATTGCAGTTATCATTGCTTAATATGATTATTGATCGGGATATTAATGCAAATATGCTACTTTCCAGCTAGCGGATAAACTAAAACACGTTTATAATGAGCAGCCATGATTTGTAATCCCGTTGTCAAACATGTAAAGTCCAGATGTTTATTAACGTTTTTATGTTTTATAGAGATAATTTCGCAAATTAATTGCGAATACATTGAATTTTATGGACCTTTGGAGTTATTTTTATAATAAGAAACATCGGTTCAAGTAAAATCAGCAGAATTATGAGTAGCCGAAGAGCTTTTTTCCTAAGAAATTCAGACGAAAGCATTTGCAAAAAACACGTCATGTCCTGGACAAGGGCATGTTATAAAACGTGGAAGTGCATTTAACTGTTTGGAAAATATTTAGCATGGAGATAATTGTATTCAGGTAAGAAGTATGACGAGCGTTGCACTTTTTTATTAGAATAACACTTTCATGACCTTCTTATATATAATAGCAAATCTACTTTTACCATATCGGAGTATTATTACATGTTAACGTGACGTTGGAACAGACAACGGACGTTGAGAAACCAACGATGCAAATACCCTCCGATCAGCTCGCGAATAGATCACCGTTCAGGTGGGGTTTATCAGATGTCGGTAGTTCGGCTACACTAAAGTCGCTTTAAACACGTCAGCATTGCCTTTAATTAAGGGCGCCAGTGCAACGTTTATCTGCAATTGCTGAAAGATGGCTCTAGGAAAAGGAGAGGTAGCAGTTTGCAGACAAAACCAAAAAAATTATAGCTTGAATGCCAGATAGCAATCTGCTACACACGTTCGATAGGTCAGCTATACTGAAGCCTGTCTAAAGAAGTCGGTATTACCTTTGTCTTTGCAATCTATAGCATCTGTGCTTCATGAAAGGTGTCTATCGGTAGAGAGAATGTTTCACAAAAAAAAACAGAAAAATGGTAGTCTGAATGTCAAGTATTGCAACTTGTGAAACAATTACGGTGTAGGCCAGCTCATAACACATCTGCAATGTCGCATGATTCTAGCTTTAAAGGTACTTCAATTCCCAAAATGTGAGAATTTGCGGTAATGAAAATACCCGTCTTTACTCGAAATCCTTCTCACCTGCAAAATGTAGGTGTACAGTAACTGCTGAAAGTTATCGTCGTAATTGGTTAACACCATTTTTAATCAGCTACATAATGGCGAGCTACAAGAAGGATAATGCGAAAGCCCATACTGCATGTGTGACAACTGAGTTACTTCGTAAATGTTTCGATTATAGATTAGTTGCGTTTCCCGAACTTTCTTAAGATTTAACAATTCTCGACTATTTTGTATTCCCATACTTACCTGAGAAATAGATTTTCAAAAACAGCTTTCACAATTTTGAGGAACTAATGGAAGCAATTAATCTTAATTGCGATGCAACTGATGTTTCGACATCGCAAAAAAGCGTTTGATAATATGAAGAGAGAAATTCTGACGTGCATTCAAGAAGAAAAATTATTTGAAGCCATATTCTTTTAAAATATTTTTCTGTTTTCTTTATCACACTCCTGAAATTTCTTTATTAATTACAGAATTCGTTTCGCTGCCACGGTCTTAATCTAAGCATTTTTCAAGAGATGTTAGACATAAAAACGAGGTTAGTAATAACTGCTGTAACATCTTTAGCTAGAAATATTGCCTTTATTAAAATGAGTTTTCACATCCAACAAAATTGAACATGATCTTTTTAAAGGTTAGATATGCACTGGGTATGCGATGACCTTTGACAGTTCGTCCTCAATGTATCTCAGCTACTGATTCCCGAACCATACCACGGATTTTAGTAATTTTCTTTCGATCGCCCGTCATTGAAGTAAAAACATATATCCGCTCTAAAGTTCCTATATCTAAGGGTGCGTATACATTTGGCGAGCCGCACCTGAGCCGCGCTTTTTGACCAACGAGCCTGCCGCGAGCCTCCTGCGAATTTTATCCGATCCGCATGGCAAGTTGAGCACCACGCGAGCTTCCCACAAACTTAAAGGTTTAATACCTGTCCAGGCGAGCGAAGAAGGTAGCAGGTATTATTATGTTCCTGTTCCTATAGACGAGTTTACTTTGTTTTTTTCCTTTCTGTAGGTCGCCAATAAACTCGAGATTTTCTTCTTGCAGGCTTCTGCAGATTTCCCGACGGCTGTCTAAATTTCATTCCACGCCTCAACCTTCTTTTTTTTTTAAGTAATCTTTGTCTTTGAGATCCCACACATTTTTATATAATTTGTAGGTCTCCACTAAATTTAACATACATTCTTCGGACCACTCCATATTCATATAATAATATACAACTATCGCGGTCGAAGTCTCGCTGAAATTAAAATTTCTGCACGAGTCTGCCACAAACCCGTTCCACTACACGCGCAAAAACTCTTTGAGCTCGCCACAAAAACCGGCAGAAAATGGATCGGCCGCGAGCCTCCGTCGCGCGGCTCGTGGTAGACTCACAACCCGGTATAAATATGACGAATTTGGCTCGTTGTTGGCGCTCGCCTCGCGCGCGGCTCGCCAAATGTATACGCACCCTAATAGGAAGACGCAGGCAGTATATTTCTGTGCATTATTATTAAATCCACATAATAGCAGTTATGAGTATATTTGTATTAAACAATTAAAGCTGGAGAGCGATTATTTTAAGGAGTTTTTACCCACATGTCTGAAGAAAACTAGGATGGAATAGTGTTTCAATTTAGACTTAAGCAGATTCTGTGCTATCTGCAATAATACCTACACAATTTAAGTTCGATTGATATATCTGGTTTTTAGTGGCACTTCTTTGGTATAATAAACAAAATATTGGTCTATCAAAATCATTTTTAAAATGTCTGTTAACATAAAGATACAGTAATCCAATACTTACAGGAGACGGACCAAAGACGATTTTAGTCTCTATATCAACGTAGCACATATCTGCTCTGCGCCACATCCGATTTATTTTATTTAACCTATAAATTAAAGCGACTCGCTTGAAATGTGTATATTGCATAATTAACTGCTGGCCATATGCAAATATGTAACAGTACAGTATTTGTACACTGCACGACGTGAACAATGCCATACATATTCGCTGTTGATTCATTGTATGTACAGACAAATATTCCCATAGACAACCTAATTTAGTACTAAGCATGTTGCACTCTTATTATGGCATACATGGTACTCTCAGAATCGTAACAAAATTGCTATCCGTTTAGTCAAAGCATATATAGCAAAGTTCAGAGTTCAAGTTAAAAAATAATTTGTGTTTTTATTTGACCACTAGCTACATCTACCAATCAGTAACAAAATTTCTATGCGATCTTTAAAATTTTTAATAAGTTGCAGCATACTCCGGGTAAGTACCATTTTCATCTTAAGCACTCGCGAGACAAAAAGTCTTCAACGCATGGCAGCTCTTATTCGACATCAGGAATGGAAGTGAACACCAGGCTTCCTTTGCTGACTTCTGTGGAAATTCTTAATCGTAAATCGTAACCCTCCGTCGGACACGAAAGAGCGAGTTCAGAGGATTGCTCCATTGTCGAAATGCATCCGAGATTCAACTTTTTGTTTGCAAAGATGTATTGATTGTATTAAGGTACTACTCCTGATTGTTATGCAACTTAAATTATATATTTGCTTGTGATAATCAAAAATATATGTTGTGAATTAATCCTTCCGTTAGCAATTTTCAGCCGATATTTTATTTTACATGCGAATTGCAGTAAGAACGGGATCTTAAGAACTCTGAACTTGGCGAACCCACAAACAATTTTTTTTTATTTGCAGCGATGCGACGGCGTACACTCGATTAGCAACTTTTACTATAAAATTTTTGTTGTTCAATTAAAACCAATATGAAACTAAAATTTCAGTAACTAAAGATGTTATGATTTAATGTTTTAAAACTAATTTATTTGTTTATATTCAAGAAATCTAATTTAATATCACTCGACGCCATCGTAGATTCAAATACTTTTCTTCCTCTCCGAATAAAATTAGTGTTGCTTTTTCGATTTCGTTGTTGGGGAAGTTCTTACCAAAACACTAAACGCAGTTTGTGTTATTATTATACAGGGACCGGCAAAGATATTTCTAAAGATACGGACGAAAATTGTGCACATTAATAAATAGTATATTGTATGTTAAGAGCTGAAAGTGCATTCTTGCCGCTTGCTCATGAATATTGCTGGTTGAGGCAAAGCCGAAACCAGCAATATTGCAAAAGCGGCAAGCGCACTTTTAGCTCGAAATATACATACTATTTTTTCGACGACTGAGCATATTATTAATCAAAAATATCATATTTCATTTTATTGCAAATATTAATTGATAATCAAGTTATCATTACTCGCGCAGTCTATTAGACATGTGACGCGATTATTTCGACAAATGACTGGCATTGTCAAGGAAACATTCGGACGTGGCTACCTATTTTGTTCACGCGGAAACCCAAAACGCTCAGCGAGCGGCAATGTGATGAAAACGCACGCTCAGCGGCAAATGTCAACTTTCTGTTGTCAAATGACAGTGAGAAAAATCTACTTTCGATGTCAGTCGTCGAAAAAATATGTTCCCTGAACGATGCAATTTTTTTTACAGTGGTCTATTATGAGGTGTTTTATCGGATGACTGTCTCGGGTGTTTACCACATGACGTTTCGGGAGTTTTTGGTCTACTCCCGTCCTCAGGTGAATGTACTACTGGTTAGTCTTGAGAATGTCTGATTTTTGTACGTCGTTTTCACATGCACTCGGTGCCTACCATGGGGTTTGAACCCGGAACACTGACCGTTGTGATTACGAGTCTGCCACTCTTACCACTAGGCCAACAACGCGGCCATATGTTTTAGTTATAAACTTATTCATATGTTACCGCTGTATGTTCTGTATAAACGTTTTGCTGCTATGTTGTAGAATGTTACGGATCCCATAGACTGAGCATAGAACCAATGCGGCGGTTTTAGAAGAAACAAAGCCAAAAAACACCCTCAAGCATCGTTTACACTTAGATACTTCAATTCATGGGCCATATTGCTAGAAAAACTGACAACATGGAGACTATTCATATCACGAGATAGTGTATTGCTCAATACAGTTATCATTCGAAATAATTAATTAGAACATTTTAATAATATGCGATCATATAACTTTATGTACCGCATACTTGATAAAATATAATTATTCTAATAATGAAATGACATATTTACATATTAGAATACATAAAATAACATATCATATACTGACAAAATCACATATGAACGTGAGACTGGAATTTTAAGTGTACGTAGTACTTTAAATAACGTTTAATAGTAAAAATTTTTAAGCCTGACATTATGAACCTCCCTTTTGGGACGTTGGGGGTACAGGAAAGAAGAACTTCAAATTTTCCGATGAAATTTTTGATTAAAATATAATAACACTGGTCGACAAGGTTTTTTCACAAGAAGTCTGAATAGTGAATCTAGTGCATTTTTTCATCCTGAATTCAGATATGTAGTCAGAATTTTCCCATCAGGCATAGTTTTTCTGTGAAAGCAACTTTTCAAAATCTGATTTTAGCGTTTTCTTTGACCTGTCATAGGAACCTTTACCTAATATGTAGCGATTTTGCCCAAGCTATATTTAAGGTAATTATTTGTAATATTATGCTGAAGCACCATAAAACAGGACTGTGCAGGTTCATTCATGTTTGGACATGCTCAGGCCTATTAATCTGTCATTGTGATGTGTCAGTATTGAGCTGACTGAGTTTGTTCACTAGTGTTCACTGTTTGGAATTTTTATAGGACCACAAATTCGGTCATTAATGGCTGACGAACATTTTTAAGGACTGTTAAATCCACTGGAGAAAGCAGCCTGGCAGTCATTCAAAAGTTTATGTTGGAATTTTCTTGGAAACCGTAAAGCAGAAAACTATCGTGACATAGTGGCTGATCTTCTGCATTCTTATAAAGCTATGGGATGCAACATGCCTTTAAAAATTCATTTCTTGGACTCTCACTTAGACTTCTTCCCCGAAAATCTTGGTGCTGTCAGCGATTAACACGGTGAGCGTTTTCATCAGCAAATTTCTACAATGGAGAAGAGGTACCAAGGCAAGTGGAGTTCCAATATGCTGGTTGACTACTGTTGGACCAAGAAGAGAGACGTTCTAGATGCAAAATATGCCCGAAACTCACTATCAACCACTCTCTAGGCCACTCAAAATGAGTTAGATAGCTAGTTACGGATTTTTTAGAATATTATAAAATATTCAAATGAATATCACACAAAACTCCTACCCGATGGGGAAAAACTGAAATGATATTTGAATTCAGCACCAGAAATACTTTTAGAATCTGTTATTTTAATTCTTGTGAAAGAAAAAAAGTTTATTTTTGTCGACCAGTGTAATTCTAGTATTGTAATCACGTTTATTAGGTCATTCATATAATAGAAAGATAAATGAAATCAAAATTACTCTCTTACTTGATGACTTTGGTCTTCTCTACAAGTCGCATTTCAATTTATAATAGGACAAGTTGCAGGTATTTTGGGCCCTACAAATTTTATAATATCGAGAAACGAAATACAAGCCAAGAAGCGCAAAAAAATGTCGACCCTTTCACGCTAGTACGTGGAAAAGTAGAGCATGAAAAATTCGAAATAACAAATCCACCTTATTTTCAAGTACCGTTAACGGAAACCGAGTTATGCCAGAAAAATCAAGTGCACCTTATTTTAAGAAGGACATAGGAAATCTTGGTTCACAACTTTAAGTTAAGCTTCGCCGGACCCACCCCAACAGCCCAAAACAAAATTTCAAATTTGGGTTTACTTTCAAGCCAAAATTATATAGCGACTGGACTAGAAGTTACATTCACGAGACACTGGACGACTGTCTGCAAAAAATCATCTCGAATGATTATTGACGTTCTTCTTTTCCTTATGATACTGCTCAAGCATCTAAACCGATATAGAGTTATTCTTTGTATTATGGCATCATACGTTTAATTGCCTCCTTTTTTTTAATGTTTCTATAATTTAATATTGCATTAAAAATGGTCATTGCTTTACGACTCGCTTTTATAGTTTCTTTTATTATATGTCATAATTTTTTTTTCCTATGGTTGCTCCCAAATATTTATATTATTACTAACCCCATTAGTGAGCACTACATCTTCAGTCTCAATCTCCATGGTCAAATATGTGGTGTTTTTCCATTTTGATTGACATCCCCCATTTATTAGTAGCTTCAGCGTACTTATGCGAACGTTTTGTCCGTCTGTCTGGATCGCCTGTAACTTTCGAACGGCTACAGATTCGAAATTTTGAAAGGGGAAAAGTTGTTGCTAAGGTCCCGAACACCTTCATGCGCTATTTGTTTTGGCGAAAGGTCAACCTGTTTTCGCAGTGCTGAAGCTACTCTTTAGACCTGTACTTGAGCAGTTTATTGTATTCTGGCAAATAATAAGTCTGTCATTTCTAGTCATCAAACTTTTCTGACAGTGTGATCTGTTCATCAGCAAACTGTAAAGCATGTATTATCTCATCTTTTATTGTTATTTCCATTACTTTACATTTTATCTTCTTCTTCCATTGTTGTATCGGCATGTATTTGAAAAACGTAGAAAGGGATATAACATCTTTTCTCAATCTCTTTGGTCCTAAAATGCCTTCAGGTATCTTTCCCCCATTTTTATTTTCGATATTTGTCCATCATATAGAGATTTTGAACGCCTTTGACTAAAGTTTTTCAATTTCTGCTTTTTGAAATTCCTCAACAGTTTACTTATAGGTGTAGCTACCTATAAGTAAACTGTGGTATACTTTATGAAGAACTATAAATATAAGATGCACTTCTCTACCTATAGCTTATTTTATTTGGAATCAATTGCGATAAACAGAAAATATTGTGCATGCAGGATCTACCATATGTAAAATGACGTTGTGCTACCTACTGTTTTTGCTTATACAGGTTTTCCATTAGATTCCTTTCCTATACGAGCATAAAGCCTACTTAGTATGCTAGTTACCGATGGATCTCAATAGTTGTCTAGTACGCTCTTCCGCCCTTTCTCATGGATCGATAAGATATATGCAATCTTCTATTCGAATGAAATTTTGTCCTCATTTATATGCTTATTTGCTAAAATGTGTAATAAGTTATCGGTTTGTTTTTATTAATTCAATTAAATGTACCACCCTTAAACTAGAAGTAGCACAGCCCTAGGTAGCTCTAACACTCGGCAAGATGAAGGACTAGGTAGCTGTTCTCGGGGTTATTAAAGCTAATTTTCGCAGAACTTACAATTTGATCGCCAGTCGTTACACAACATAAATCAAATCACCACCTACCTTGAAAATCTTTAATTTCTTATGAGGGTTGTAACAAGAAAGATAACAACTATAACCAGTAACAGTGACAAACTTTAATATCACCAATAAGTCAGCAGTAACAAAAGTAAACTATATACAATTAGCTCGCAAACCTGCAATGGTTAAATAACCAACTAAATCTGCAAAGCCGGCTGCTTAATATCAGTAAACAAAATATAGGTAATGGGAGTCAACTCTAACACAGATGCAGTAAGACATAATAAGAGTCATGTATAGCAAATATTGACATCTGGATGCCATGCAATCATCCAATTAATTTTATGAAACGTAGCTCATGTCGACCGACTTGAAAACCTTATAAACTGAAACTACTGTGACCCAAGTGCCCAAGGACACGCTGCGTAAGGTTGATAAAACTACGTATTACATTACCACATGCGGTTTTCTATACACTGTGGTTTTTTTATTTCGTTAAAACACATTACGTCCAGCGGTCTTTCATGAGTCTTTAACAATTTGATAACATTGTAAATAAACTAATTTCATAGCTGCCGCAGCGATAACTATAAAATTAGTTGATTTAACATGTTATCAAAATGTTAAACACTCACGAAAAAACGCTGAACGCAGTATGTGTTGTAACCAGATAAAAACACACAGTGTATTCAACGAACTTTGCATCAAAACACGCAATACTGTAGCGGCAATCCCCCTTATCGACGTAATCAATCGCTGAAATTCAAATTGCATGCACTTACTGTTTTATATGATGTTTCCGTAAACGCTATCAGAAGTGATTGCTCGGTAGAAGATGTTTGCAGAACGCTACAGTCCTGGAGGAATTATCTTGCACGGCCGTGGCCCCAAAATTGCGTGCCGCTAGCATACGAGGAAATTCCAATGCGGCTGTCGTCCAATGACAAATACATTACGCCGGGAGGGGGTAAACAAGCCTGGTTACCACTGGAATAGTACACTGCAAATAAACTAGGCGAATATCACACCAAAGATGGAAATCGGCCTTACTTAAGTTTTCGGAAGGACAACGCTTGAAGCGAAACAAACCGGCTAGAAAACAGCCACTTGGTCAACCGTTCAAATCCCTCAGGGGACTTGAAATTGTGCGGAGATCACAGCCACCTCTACGAGTGCTTGCAATCGAAGAAAACCACTAGCAAAAATTTCGTTCCAGGCAACTTTCGAGCGTCTTTTGAAAAAAAAATCTTTCGCTCCCCGCTCGCCCAAAAGGAGCGGGTAAGATATTCAAAATAGGGATGCGAGCCTACTTGAGGAGCAAATCGCAAATGACGCAAAAATTAAATGGGGCGTTACATGGGATTCTTCCAGGTCCAGATTCTTTTCTAGGCTTTATTGAATTTATATTTTTTTTATACCTTCCGATTTAATCTCTATATATTCTTCTTGTTCTAGTGCGATGTTTTTCTGTAAAGCGACCTCTTACCTGTTTTGCGAGCAGTTCTTCATAGTATTTCCTTTATTCTGTGACTATTATTATATTTTACGGTGTTTTACTTCTGTTGACTGTTCTTTTGTTTTTTAGTTTTATATTTTTACATACTTTTCCCATATTTCATTTTTAACTTTCTATATTTTTTCACCTTTCTTTCCTGTATTTACAAACATGTAAATTTTTTAAGAACTAAGCCATTTCAGATATACTTCATCTTCAAGCAGAAGTAGACGCCTTTATGGCAAGGATTGTGACTGGGGATGAGTCCTGGGCGCACTATCATCAACCAGAAACCAAAAGAGCAAGAAAAGAATGGCGTCACACCTCTTCGCCAAAACCCAAGAAATTTCGCACAGACAGCGCTCGGCAGAAAGGTTATGCTGACCCTTTTTTGGGATGCAAAAGGGGCAATTTTGGAGGACTACATGCCTAATGGGTTACTGTTACTAGTGTCACATACTCAGAACTTCTAAAGAACCGTCTCAAGCTGCCATTAGAACTAAAAGGCTCGGATTTCTGAGTACTGGCATTCTTTTGCAGCACGACAACGTGAGGTATCATACAGGACGTTCAACGGTGGCAACCATCCAAGATTTGAAGTTTGAGTGTCTACCACATCCCCTGACCTCGCCCCAAGCGATTACCATGTCTTTGTCCACTTAAAGAAGCATTAGGTGGGCAGAAATTACAGAGCAATGATGAAGTGATTCAAGCGCTGCCTGAGTGGCTGCGCACGCGACCAAAGTAATTTCTTTCTTTGGGTATTCAAACGCTTCCAAAACGGTGGAGGAAGTGCATAGTACGTAATGGGGACTACGTCCAAAAATGGCATATTTGTTTTTGACATTGCTTCAATATATTTTGTTTAACAACGTTTTTAACGGTTTTCATTTGACTCTACCTCGTAGTTAGCTTGTTCTATTTTAGTGCTCTTTCTTTTCATCTCAGTTAGTACCTATTCTCAACTTCATTTTGTCTAGTTCTTTTATTATCTCTGGAATTTTCCATCTATTTCTTGCACATTCCATGTTTGAAGATTAATTAACCATTTTCTTATCTTGTTTCGTCTTTCATTGTTCTTATTCGTACTTCGGAGGCTCTGATTGGGTTTTCTATATTAAATTATAATCTACTATATTCTGCAATAAAATAGCTTTCTTTAAAATAAATATAATAAATTACATGAGTATGTATTGCTATAATATCTCTATATAGTGCTGCATAGAATGTTATCTAATTATCTGTAATTTTAACTAAATTGAACACATTTGATGCAGATAAATTAAAAATCGTTTATTTCAGTTTTATGTTATTATACCTAGTTCAACTCAGTCGTTAACTATACTAGTTTGATTATCTGTCTCTCTCTCTCAGTTTAAGAAACTTCTTAATTTAATTAATTTTAATGCCATTTTATGTTAAATTGCACAATCTAACTAGTAACTTGTCTTTCATATATTAATTATGACGTTTCATAACAAACACAGTCCAATTCAACTACAGAGTAAATATTCCTTATTTAGCTCTTTCTATAATTATGATACTTCTATATTGGATACGTCTTCCTTGTGATAATGACTAATCTTCATTCAGCTGCTCTCTGCCAAAATTTACCAGATATCCACCTGCCGTATACATCAATACCTACAATTCATATTTTCTAAAACGTTCATCTTCTGAATCCGAAAACCCGTACCACCAAACAACTCACTCTTCTTTTTATTAGTGGATATTCTCTTCGGCCTACTCACAGATGTTGATCCTCTGTATCTTCTTCCACGTATCACCAAACAGATTTTTGCCTTCCTTTATAATATATCTATTATTTTAATTCTGTAGCCCCAAATTATCTTCTTTAGTAAGTATATCGATTCTGCTTTCGACTTATTTCTTCCATTTAACATTATTCCATACTTAAAATTTTGACTAACCCATTTCCTTCTCTCCTTTTAGAATGTACGCTTATTGGTAATTATCCACTGACATTTCTTTGTATCCTGCATGTGGTTATTTGCTTCAGCATTGGTGATAAAAAATAGAATATTAGTGCCTAGGTTCAAAAATAACTATTTTGCAAATAATTCTGTATAGTGTGTTTTGACATGGAATACGCATTCATTTCTTACTATGTTACAATAATTGAGGAAAAACTAGAAGACCGAAAAATATCTCTGTAAGGTTACTTAAAATGCAAAATATTGTCAACAGCTACATGGGGTCTGTATTATTGCTTATTATATAGTACTTCATTGAGATTATTTTCGTCATGGGCTATTTGCTTTTCAGAATATATTCCACATGATTTATCTTCAAGGCTACAAACAGAAGCTGTTTTTAAAGCATATTAAGTAATTAGTAGCGTAGGAGGGTCGAGTTTTCCGAGAGACAGCGATATTTAAGCAAATGTTACCCCAATAACCATAAATTAATATGCCGTGATGTTCAGGACACGTCGAAATGTATTAGGGTTAGACCTCGGGCTCTTCCATATTTTGACATTAGAGGCCTAGGTGTAGGCCATTAACGGTCCCTAATGCATTCTCTAAGTTCTACTGCCATAATAAAATGACGGTCGTCGGCAGTTTAAACCGTTTTACTTACTTGGTTAAACTTATTATGTAAACAATAGTTGTATTCGGTTAAAACCCCTTTGCTTGCGCAGATTGTAACAGCGTTTTCGCAAATTTAATCTGTTATCATAAACCGCTTGCGCCGCAGCCACTTCTGCGAAAGTCAAAGGTGGGCCGTAATTTATTAAGATTTAATTTTTGGCGTTGCGTAAAGTTAGTTGCGTCAAAATTTAATTCCTAATTAAAAGAACGAGAGTGTCCTGTTTCCTCAGACAAGCTGGTGCTGTATTTCTGGAATTTAATTAGGCAAACAAGCGCTCTTCAACGTAAACACCTAAAGAAGTTCGCGATAATAAGTGGTTCACTTCTGGTGTCGCTTTCGAGGGCTCACTTTAAATTTTTCGAGTTTTGAAACTTTAACCCCGCGTCGGAACCGTTGGATTTAAAGGAGACTTGTGGTGGTTTGGAATCGATTCCTGGTAGGGCGGCTCCAGGAACCGTATTCTGTCAGTTCCGCTTCCCGTCATCTTACATATTACGGCCAATAAATAGGGCTTGGATTCACGGAGTCCGTTTTTTGATCACTTATTTTAGCCGGTTGTCATCACTTCAGCTTGGTGGCAAATACGAGGTGACGTTTTTCTTTGTTTAGAACGTTTTGGCTATTTTGCCGGAAAATTCGATAGTTTTGTTTGTCGGCGCTACACAGGGGTTCAGAGCTAACAAAACAATGAATATGTCTAAACGTTCGCATCTGCCAAAAAGTTTCATTGTTTGTAGACAAAATGAAAACAAAAGTGTCTACTTGGGTTTTCAGTTTCTCTGAATAAGCTTCTAAAGTTATGATTTATGTAAACAGTTTTGCAGGTATATAGTGACTGCTAAAGGATACTATATTCACTTATAATACCATGAGTAGTCAAAGTTATGTCGACTATTTTTGTGGTGGTGTCACGAATGTCCATTGCGCTTGGTACGATGGACGAGTGCGACAGCACGAGTCCTAATCCCAAGCGCAATGGACATGAGTAGTGATACCACCGCAAAAATAATCTACTTAACTTTGACTAAGAATAGTATTCGAGGGACTATTTAATGAACCAAACTACCTTTTCAAATTAGTTTTCAGTAAATCTAGCAACAAACTACGCAATTTCTATAGTAACAGAACACTAATATTGACTTTTTCTAATAAAAATCGCATTTGTTAAAAATAGTCACTTGAATACCTTCTAGGAAGATATATCCACTGATATTTTTTTGATTGGTCAAGAAACGTCAGAATTCTGAATTTTCATTGGTCACTTTTTGACAGATGACAGGTGAATTGAATAGTCTATGCTATATTTTCGTCCAGTGCCAATTGTTTTAAGCTCCAGTCTTAAATAAGCAAGATATAATAGCTAGTCATTTCCTTTTAATGAAATTTATTCAATATAACCATATATCTATGACGTGTCAAACTTTCGATTAGTTTTGAGGTCTGATGATAATATCGTAACACGGTTCCATCATACGCAGTTTTTCATCGATAATTACACCTAAATTGCTAAAAACCGTTAGGCTGTACACTATGTTTGATTCACACAGATGCGTGCATCAAAACTTTTTTGATTATAATTAATCATGTAATTCAAGTCATAACTGTTCTATCTCATTCAAAGGTCGTGGTAAAGTCAAATTTGCATCTTGCCGTATTTGTTTGCCTCTGTTAATATTGGAAAGGAATTTGTAAGCTTCCCTTAATGGCTTTTAAGCGGATGGATACATTTTCTACTAGAACTTACGCCGACTTAGCATATTTGGGAATCATGGGTTTATGGATTTCGTTCAATTGCCTCATTGAGAGAGCTTAGCATTAAGATTCTTAGAATAAGTATTTATTCCTACGTGCGACGCTCCGATTGGCTACGCAGGATCGCCTCAGCCAATAGTGTTTGAGCTTGCCCCTCCTTGATGAATTTGCGAGTTCGGCTCGTTGTAAATTCAGCGTGAGTTAGATTCAAAATTTCGAGTAAGCAAGTTCAGCTATGCTTTGTGCTGGGTTGCGGTCGTTCTAACTCCCTGGTAAAGACGTTTCCAGGTTGTTTTGTGTTACGGTTACGCGCAATTCGCTATTTTCGCGTGGCCAATCCAAGCGTGTCACAACAGTTGAAGCTTTTGTAAAAACCATCGGTCCATCAGTGACGCTTGTAATCGTTGTTACTCAATATACTCGTGTTTGTTAAGTCTTGTTTCACTCCAACAAATAACTGAACCCAAGTCAAGGGTTATTAAGTGGCAGTTCCCGGCAATCCCATTGAACCGGAATTCGCAGCGGATTATCTGGGGGCCCCATTCGTGGAAGCTTCTTTTCAAGTTAATTATACAAAAAACACACTATAATATTGAAGTATTACTGCATACGAGGGTTAATCCTGTTGCTTCACCCCTGACTCATATTTAAGTCAAAATAAATGTTCATGTGCAATCCACCTCAGGCATAATCAGTGCCTTTGGCGCTATAACTTTTACGCCGCGGACTAAAAGCACCTGTTTTACACACTTTATACATAAATAACTATTACTTTTACGTATTAATGTGAGTTCACATGTCTGCATGAGCGTTGAGAATTTGCAAATCTATACTTGCTATAACCTACTTAGTACAAATTCTTGAATAACACAATTCGCATATCAATACCAAAATGACGCTCGTTTAGCAACCAGCGGTAATTGACACTTGCAATAAAAAAAAGACTGGGTAAATATGTTAGGAAAACGTGTATTGTCCAATGATGTAATGCAAAGATTATGCTGTGAATTTAAATGCATTAGACACTGATACGAAAATAAACAAGCTGGTTTATAACCATTGTAATTGAAGTAAACCTTGAAGGAGTTCATGATTTTCTGATTCAAGACAGACGAGTGACCTTAGGCAAATAGTAGAAAACACAGACTTATCATATCACCTTACATTTACAAATGCCCTTTAAAACGCTAGAAGCATGACATAACAGTATACTATTATACTAGTTTAATAGGAGGGCCTATTGTAGCTTGAATGCTCAGTAGAACCAGTGCGGTAATGCCTCTTATTAAACGAGTATAATATACTACTATATCTACTTTGCATAAAAATAATCAAACATTTTACATTTCCTAAATGTGTCACTCTGTAAGTTGTCTGAAACAAACTAGGCTGGTATAACGGTTTACGTATGAGAATAACAAAACAAAAACAGTACTGCAATCAACTATTGTACGGTATCCGCCAAAATAAACAGTACCGAAATCTATAGCGCTAAGGAATTGCTCATGCAAATTGCATTTGTCATATTTGGCAGACTTGTCATTAGTTTTCACCTTGACATTACGTCACAGTTAAAATTTTCGCTATCATGGTTCTTTCAACTGAAGAAAAAGGTTTTTTAGTAGAACATTATTTCCGGTCATACGGAGTTGGAAGGAATGACGGCCCAAGTTTAAAACAGGTCTCAGAAAAATATCAGCAACAGTTTAACAAAGCAGCCATCAGTAAAGCTGTAATGCTGGCGGTTGTTGAGAAATTTCGTCGCACTGGTAGTGTGTTATGCCAACGTAAAAGCTCTTCAAGTCGTCGAAGGACAGTTGGTACCAACGATAATGAAGGACGTGTGTTTGACCAGGTCGTGCAAAGAAGCCTTGTACGAACTGCACATAAACTGAATATCAGTGAGACATGTACACGTCGTATGTTCAAATCTATTGGCGGTTATCCGTAATAGCTAATAAATAAGTAAATATAATTTTAAATTTTCGGTACTGTTCTTTTTTTGTTGCCAAATATTGTAATATTTTCAGTGTTATAATAACCACATTCTGATATAAAATTAGGTAGAATAGTATGTTATTGTCCCAGTTTAATAAGAGGTCCTATTGTAGCTTGAGTGGGCGTGGGGCACGACGAGCTTAGTGTGGAGTGCTCCAAAGGAACGAGTGCTACGAAGTAAAGATGGGCGCCTGAGTGGGTATTCACTCACGTTGAAGCACGTTTTACGCTTACTTTAAAGGTTCACGTTCACTCACACTAACATACACCTTTACTCACGAACACGGCGTGTTCCTTCACTACGAATGTTCGTTGCAATCGTTTTGAAGGTCTTTTAAATTACCAAAATCTGTCATGGAATTGAACTTTCTCTTACTGATAAGACAATGTATCGTGTAACAACTAGATAGGTAAGACAAACTCTTTATTTTTATTTGTTTGTTACGGACAGGTTGTAGGCGTGTAGAGCCAAACCACTCATTTTCCAAATGTACAAAATTATTTTTTTAATTCAGTGTCATCTGTGAAGAATCGTGAATTTGTTAAACGTGTTGCCCACCTAGTTGTTACACGATGAAATAGAGAGCCTGTATATTGCTAGGCAACACTTCTAGTTCCTACGAGTAAAAATACAGACAGATCAGATATAAACTTGATCGCGGGAGCTATTGAAAACAATAAAACTTGCCTAACCTATAGCATACTTTTTGTTGACATAGAATGGTCAAATCTTGTTGTAGTTTAATTTTTGCTTTCAGCATCTTATTTAACTTATCTCATTTTCATTTCAATGTTATCTATCATTTAGGGCCGGTTTTACAAACCAGCAATAAAGTTATCCGGTGCATAAATATCCTACAAACAATTGCTGTAATAAAGGATACTATAACAATTATACAGCGGAGAGCTTATTCTAGGTACCTATACAGTGTGTATCAGCCAAATGGAATAACTTCAATATCTATATTTTGACACCTGTCACTGATATGCCGAAACACATTAATCGATTTTGATTGTAGTGGATATTTAAGGCCAATTGGTTGCATTAATGGCTCACGTGACTTCCGTCGGTGACGTCACGGACATTTTTTTTTAATGAAACGGTATGCCAAATGGCACATCACTAGAAAGAGTATTCAAAGGGTAATTGAGCACTGTGTCTGGTTTTCGACTCCCATTCGAAATTAACGAGGAAAAAAATAATTTCGAAAATATCAATTTTACCGTCAAAGTAGTGTCAAAGTCAGTATGAAAGTCAGCCGACAGCAAATTTGAAAATCGTCGTCGATTTAGACTTACTAAGGGTAGTGTATTTAACTGAAATTCAGAAAATAACTATACTGATGATGATCGGTTATAGAAATAGAACACGTACTCAAGCCGAAGTTGTTCGCCTCTTCAGGGAGAAAATTCCATAATTACCACCCATATCTCAAGGTTCAGTTAGCAAAATTCACAAGCAGTTTAGAGAACTTGGACATGTATGACAAATTAAGAAACAGGGTGCTCCTTTGGAAGACGAAAAAAAAGTGGACGTCTTGCTTACATTTGAGGAAATACCTCATGCATCTACTCGACAAGTCGCATTGGAGAATAATATTAGTCACTCCTCCGATGCACGAATACTAAAGGAGAATAAAATGCATCCGTATAAGGTAATTCCAACTGAGGAGCTATGTGAAGACGACTTTGATAGGAGAGTGGAATTTTGTAAGCGAATGATGGAAAGAGTATACAACAATATCATACGAATACAAAATGTTTTGTTTCCGGATGAATCAACGTTTACCCTCTACTAATATGTGAATCGTCAGAATTGCCGCTATTGGGCCACAGAAAATCCTCACTGGATGAGAGAGACGCATACGCAAAAACCTGAAAAGGTGAATGTCTGGGCAGGTATTATAGGAGACCATATCGTTGGCCCATTCTTTTTGAATTAAAACTTTAATGATGCAAATTACTTGGCTCTTCTTCAAAAGCATGTAGTACCGTCACTGAGAAATTTATATCCCAACAGAAGAAATCCACAATTACCAGCGAACATATGGTTCCATCAAGATGAAGCGCCACCGCATTACCATCGAGATGTCCGTCAATACCTTGACCTTGTCTTTCCAAATCGTTGGATTGGAAGGCCAGACCAGCTAGAATCCAGCGAGGTCACTAGACCTTAATCCTCTAGATTTTTTCTCATGGGGATATCTCAAGACAACTATTTACAAATATAAGAAGATACGCATTACTAACACCATTTCGATCTATCACGTTACAAATCTTAAATAATGTCAGCCACCACCTTTATTTAAGATTGGGATGCTGCCAGGACGTACAAAAAAAATTTGAGCATCACTTACATTAACTGTAATTGTAATTTATTTGTATTTATTAAAATTGATGTTTTCGAAATTAACGCCTAATAAGGGACTCTTCCTCAATTTCGACGAGCAAGGCTAGCCACCTATCCGGCCTAAGGGCAAAGAGAGCTCATAGAACCATTCTGTGGTTATAACAGGCCACTGGCCTACAATAAGAAGAAGAAGAAAAAGAAGAAGAAAATTGATATTTTTGAAATCACTCGAGCCATTAATGCTACCAATAGGTCCGAAGTATCCGCTATAATCGAAATCGATTGAATTATTTTTCATTATTTGTGGTCGGTATGCAAATGTAGCTAATTTGTGATGACTAACAGTTTAATTTTCTAACGTCAAGACACGATGATGCATTTGCGTAAGTACAGAGGTATTTCGAAGCGTCAGAGGAGTTTTATGTAGCGTTTAGTATTCATATCATGATGCCTTCAATCAATACCGCAGCTAAAGAGCTAATAAGGCACAAAGATTTAAAGAGCATTTGAAAAGCAACCTAGAAACTAAGCAAGACGTGCTAATAACTTGTGAAACCGTGTTTATTAAACTTAAAGTGAAAATATACAACACAAGTGCGGTTAAAGTGTTCCACAATGACATTTACGCAAAACCAAATTAGGTTGAGGATCAAAGGTTGTAACAAGTTACTTAAACCAATTTTTAACTTGTTGCTAATGAGATCCAGATGGTCAATTGGTGTGGTTTTATTAGGGTAGCCAAGCCAGAAGCTTTTTCCTAACATTGACTCCCAGTTTTCAATTGATTTCGTACAAAATAGTATATAACTTCTACCAGTAGTTGAGCTTTATCTATTCACTATGTTGCAGAGGCCAGTTCTGCTTATTTTGATAAAGTTCCTAAGTGCAATCCCAGAGAAAATACAACCTAAAGCTTCGCCTATTTGTCTTTGACTACCAAGCTGGATTTTGGCAAGTTGTGGAGCTACGGGAAGCAGATAGCAGTGTTCAGAGTCTAGAGAAGCCTTTAATTGCGGTAGACAACAAGGCAGTAGCGGCTAGAAGCGTTCCAGAAGGCAGGTGCAAGCGTGGCGTCTCTTTCAAACATGAGCAGCTACGAGGTCAGCTTTCAAGCCCGATTCAAAAAGGCTGGAGGCTTTTAGAAGTGCAGAGTAAGGTACAACAGCTGAGGAAGACGTGGTTCGTTATTCAGGGGCAGGTAGCAGTCGCTGATAGCGTTCCAGGAGGAAATTACTAGGTTGGCGTCACCCCATTTTGCAGCACGCGCAAGAAACAGAAGAAAGGTGGCGTCACCCATGACGTGAAAGAAAACACATACAAGTTAGCCAGACAACTTGCTTCGTTAAATTGCATTGCTATTGTTTGCCTGAAGTGAATTTATTAATTGTTAATCGATTTGAGTTCAATTACATTGGATTTTTGTATGTTTGATCAGCTCTGTTTACCGTCAATATTTGAGGTTAACTGTCACCCATTAATATCGAGCATTTGCTATACTAGAACAAGGTTTATACGGGGTTACAACATAACTTTGCAGACTCTGGAGTTCTCGAAAGCTAGCCGGAACATTAATTTAAATTAGTTACCAATAAAGTATAAAAGGCAACATACCATTTACAATTGCAACAAAGCATAATCAACAATCATAATATTTAATAAGCTCCAATAGAAGAAATTATTCATATTAAAACTTGTAGTATATGTAATACTTTATTTGGTTAACACTATTATAGGTGTACCTTATGAAACGATGTACTTAACAGATCGTATTGAGTATTTCAAAAATCAACTGAAAGAAGCTAAGATAAAATTACAGAAGTATGATAAAGTATGTATTGCTACGATCCTTTATGATTTTAGTTTAATTTAATTGATATGAGCAATTTTCTCTCAGGGTCGTACCTCGTTATATACTATCTTACCTTACTTGGTCCACAGATAGCATGTATTTGTAAACAATTCAATTGTTCTACTCTCAATCTCGTTAGGTTACTGCAGAAATTTAATTAGGACATACACCAATAAAACACATAACACAATTAACATTGGTTGACTATAAATCTGTATTTTTGAATATTTATCGGTTTAAACATATTATCCTTAGTAAATTTAGTATTGAATTTAATTTAGATAATTAACCCGTCGTTACATGCACAAAAATCAGTTTAAACGTTACTCGCAATACGGGAATTCCCTCACTGGCTGATTTGCTAATAAATTGTTTTTTTGTGAATATAACATCTTATTTGTTATTTGCTTTAGCAATATTAGATACAGCAGTTTTAACCCTTATTTATGATTAACATAAATAATAATACGGTAAGAAACGCAACATATTCCGGGGGTTTTCCCGAAAATATATTAATCCAAAAAATATTATTGTATTATTTAATAGGATCAATTTTAGGAAGGCATTAAGAATCTGGAATAATTTGATCAAAGAATTATAAACATATTTATGAAAACTATGTATGCCCGGGGAAAAGCCGGCGGCGCGTGTATTAACGGTTTAATATTATATGTTTACATGCAGTTTATTTTAATGTTTGTTGTTAGATTCTTTCATAAACTTTTTGCTAAAACACTGTGGACTTGTCTTTAATTTATTTATAATTTACTTCTTCCAATTTTAAAGTTTTTCAGTTAGTACTTTTGTTCATTTAAATTTCTATATTTTCACTCGGACCTGGCATGTGTAATATTATCTTTGTTTTTCACTTACGTTCTGGCTTTTCTATCTTTGAGCTCAATTTATCTTCATTGACACAATGGACTACTTGCATCTATTGCATGGTCTGCTTTGAACCGTCGTCAGCAACGTCTGCTAGTTATGCTACACGCATATTACCAACAACAGACTTCTTATTATGACCACATTTATTTTATACAAAACACACTGGGCGCATACCAGTATTCTTTTTAATATAACTGAACTTTTATACTTTTAACTTCATCTTAAAGCTTGTGTCATTTTTAATTTCAAATTTTATACACACACAATTGTTATTGTTATTTGTTTATATTCTCCAAAACTTTGGAAATCAAATATTAGAAAATTACAGATTCCTACTTTTCGACCATTATGGCCTTCTAGATTAACTTGTTCACAAATTGTGCCCGTCTCCAATTATAATGCATCATTGTACAACAATAACCCTTTTATACAACAAATATATAAGAAACACACTTATGTTTTATCCTTTCTAATATTTAGGTACTCTTGCAGATAAAAACTGACTAATATAACAACTTATTTCAAAATTATTGTCATAAACCAATTTGAGTTAGATTTGCATTTAACGAATGGACAATTATCAGCTTTCGTTTGTAATTTCACATATAATTGAATTAATAACTATGATTTGTTCTGACTGATCTTTGTTTCAGTAAATAGTCAGTTCAATTTGCTGAAGAACTGTCGTTACCATTGCATGAAATAGAAATTTTAAGGATTAAACCATGCTATTCTACTCAATATCCTTTTAATTTGCTGTATAAATAAACTGCATGTTAATTAATTAGAGTTGTAGGAGAAGGTAAAATAATTTATTCCGGAGTTAGAGCTATTGAAAGCAAAAATTAAATTTTAGCTAATTTGGAAATGGAACTGTAGCAATTTAAAAATGTAGCACTACAAAACACAGTTGAAAAATTTTTAACAATTACGAAATATATCAAAGAACTACAGCAATTTAAAGATGTAGATGAGCACTATACAAAACAATAAGGTTGAGACAATCATCAGCTCAAAAGTAATTGAAATTGAATATAACAAATAGCCACATAATATTCTTAAGCAAACAATAGCAATAAACAGCTGTCACTAGTTGTCTACAGCTTCGTGAGTTTCATCCTGAAATAATTTTCAGCGAGACAAAGCCCCTTACCACGATAGAATGCTTAAACGCACGAAGACCGAAATAAATCCCAGCCCCACATTTGTCCGCCGTTTTAAACCCTTGTCGTTGATGATTTAATATAGACTTGTCCTTTGTCAACGAATAAAGAGAATATCGAATATTGGAAGGGTCAATGAATTTTGTGCGAAGTTGCACTCGGGGTAGTCCTACAATTTCGTCAAGTGGGCTTTAATATAAGTGATATGGTGCACTAATATTACACTGTGGTGGCGGAATGGTGCCATAGATATATAAAGCCCAGGACGTGCTGTCAACGGCGCCGGGACGCGAAGAGAATGCTAAATGAAGCAGTGCAGGTCATGGTCAATCGTCTCTGTCACCTAGTATTTTATTTACAAAATGTCTGGACGATCTCCGTATTTCGTATTTATAGCATTTCAGGAATTAAAATCTTGATATCTTCTCAAACAAGCTTTCGGGCCTCCTAATTGAAGTGTCAGTCGCTTTTTAAAACAGCTTGATAAAATCCTCTTACATCCGTGTACTGTGGTACGTGCTTATTATGGCATTAATATATTTACCGTGGAGGATTTATAAATGACACTGTGCACGTTATGTATTTATAAAACTCCGTGGTCGATACCAATAGGTAGCAATGCTTGTTTGTGGGTACATTCAATTTATTTCCGGAAAACCGTCTAAGGTAGATTTAAAATGTCGGCTATAAGATAGCCATTGTTGTACAATAACACTGTTAGATTCAAATATAGCACTTAAAATAGTATGTATCTACAGCAAACATTGATAAATAATTTTCGGTAC
Organism: Agriotes lineatus; assembly: GCA_940337035.1. Lineage (NCBI taxonomy): Eukaryota > Metazoa > Arthropoda > Insecta > Coleoptera > Elateridae > Agriotes > Agriotes lineatus. Next base: position 96,418,150 of record OW679196.1, on the reverse strand, counting down.
ACTTATGACTTGTCGTATATTATCTTTGCATGTATAGCGTCAACATTATTTTCTTCTATTTAATGTTAATGTAATGGCAAATGTTTCTATGGTATTTTTTTACTATTTTTATGTGTTTAATAATAACTAGCAACCCTGTGAGACATATGTCTCATTTAAAAAAACAAAAAAGACCGTTTTTCAAATAGAACGCGTATTAAATAAAAACTGTACCCAGACCTGGAAGGTGTCAAAGTGGAACGCCGCATCGGAACATTCTGGAAGCTGTCAAAGTGGTTGCCTAGCCGATTGACACTTCCGGTTTTCGAGAAATCACGTAATTTCTCGAAAACCGGAAGTGTCACGTGACTGAAATTCGGTTTCTGACATGAAATGACCATTCCAAACATATAACTTTAATAACTTTTTTTTCTATCTCTTACGGTTTGGCTGCTGAAACAGCGTCCCGGACAGACAAAAAAGCGTCCCGGACAGACAAGTCTATTAGATAAAGGATAAGTAAAGGATAAATGTAGCTTCCTTTTATTTCGAGAAATTTTTTCAACTACAATTGTCATTATACCTTCCACGATATTAAAATCTGTAGTCATGTTTGAAATTTTAGCTAAGATTGGGAAGTTGGTTTTTAGTAATCTAAGGTAATTTATTTTGCTCTGGTTGTACGGCACTTATTAGTAGCTTCAGCGTACTTATGCGAACGTTTTGTCCGTCCGTCCGTCCGTCCGTCCGGATCGCCTGTAACTTTCGAACGGCTACAGATATCGAAATTTTGAAAGGGGGCAAAGTTGTTGCTAAGGTCCCGAGCACCTTCATGCGCTATTTGGTTTTGGCTTTCCACTTTGCAAAATTTCCAAGCATTGTAGTACAGTGGCGGTTTGTCCACTTGGCGCCATCTACAGAAGCTCGGTGGTCACGTTTTGAACTACACATTCTGAAGCTACTCGTTAGACCTGTCCTTGAGCAGTTTATTTCTAAAGGACGGTTGCTTTTGTTGCGAGTTGAACGCTATTTTCAGTAATTTGTCAAATAATTCTTCACTTAACATTCGAGTGGTAATTAGTTTAATTAAATATTATACAATTAATCTTTAATCAGCCTGCTAATGGTGAAAACCTACTTAAGTACTGGTGGAGCTGTTTTTAATACATGTTCGATTGCACTTCACACACTGGGAAAAAAACCTCTACCACCGCCCTGCACCGAATTTATTCTGCCAGCCTGCAGCCCTCTACGCGGCTGGATCGTACAAGACAGGGTCCTCCTCATAACCGTGGTCAGCATACGGCACAGTTCAGAAATATTTATTTGGCTCCCCATGCTGAAACAGGCATCACGAACTTTAATGAAAATTACTCGCTTTAGTTTTTGTCGAATTGGGTTAATTTTTTCGCAATAACTAACTACATTTGGCAGCGTTCAACTCAGTTACTTCGATGTTATAGGATAGCAGATGAAATTTATTTAAACGTAAACTCCGCGCAAGCTGTGCGTATATGTATGTACTGGCATTATTACGAAGCATTTTGTAGCTCAGTTTTTGCGCCCTTTCTTTATTTGTTGAGGCATTTCTGCTTAAAAAAATCTGAGGACTTTAACTAATTAAACGCAAACTTCTGTATGCTTTTAAGGAATTAGACCTCGTATGATCATTTTTATTAAATATTGGGTGCTGTGTGCAGTATACAGTTAGTATTATTGAATAATAGAGATTGAGGGTTTCAGTAAGTAGTTCTAAGATGCTTTTTATCTTTTTCATTTACATATTATATTTCGCATCCCACTTATACATTACCATCACTGGATTGCTCTTATGGTGCACCGCATTGTAATTTTAGCAATTTTCAATGTTGTGCTCAAAATCAAGTTTGATTATTTTACGTTATTACTTCTCGCGGGTAGCTCTGGTCCAAGGTTATCAACAGCTGAAGTATGAGAGGCGAGTCAAGATTATACAGGTTTTTATTTTGTTTATCTATTTTACGAAATAAAATACTGGTTTTAAACTATTTACAAGAAAATAAACAAAATATAATTCTTTCTGGGGGCTCTGAAGTGCAGCCGGATTATAGGGGTGAAAGGAGACACTCTGCAATTGAGGATAGGAACGGTTCTCTCGTCCTGTGACTTAAATAGCTATAAACACACCAAAATTAAACAATTTAGTTTGGGTTCGTCGGTTCTTGGTTTCTCCAGATTTTGGGATTGATAAGGCAAAAGCCGAAATTATTCTGGGGCAAATAACAATGACCCTAGGACGAGCAAACGAGAACGCTCGTCGCGCTAGCTAAATAAATTTGAAAATTCTCAAGTTCGGCCTTTGTGCCCGAGGTTTCGTTATTTAATGCGAATGTAATGCTAGCTCTCGGCTTGCGTATTTGAACTAAATTTCGGCCCCTCGTGATTTCAACTGGGCCTCCGTTAGGTGGGAGTTCGTAGCGAGCTGTAGGGCAAAATTATATATTAGTAGGGCAATTTTCACAGGCTACTGGCCCAGAAAGATAAACAAATCTGAGCAGCACAATGTTGTTCATATGCGCTCCAAGATCAACAGGTCAGGATAGGTCTGGGGCTAATTTGAGTGGCACGATGTTGTTCCAATGCGCTGTAAAGTTGACAGGTCAAGGTAGGTTTGGAGCTAGTCTGAGCACCAGGATGTTGCTCCAATGCGCTCCAAGATTAGCAGTACAGAGTGTGCTATAAACCGGATTTATTCAGAAATTCTACTAACCTAGGCAAGGGAGGTTTCAGGTCAGGTTGCTTTGGCAGTTTTATTAACCTGGGCAAGGAAAGCTTCTGGTCAGATAAGGGTGGCTTAGGCAGTTCAACTTCTCACTTAGGAGCTGGGAATCGAACTTACATGAACTGGAAAGGAGAGGTAGGGGATAGGATTCTGGTTTTAACAGACAGGCATCTGGACTGGTGGTGATTGGTGGAGCCGTTGGGACCAAGGGCCCAAGTTACACCCCTCCCCCCCCCCCTCCGGGCTGGGGCTCAGCTTCTGGTCTGGATTCTGAAAGGAAAGGATTATATTAGCTGCTGGCATCGCTCTTTTATAATACTTCAATCTCCTTCCACGTCGACTACCTAGGACAATCTAAATGTGATACTTTGGTGCGGAGGGAAAGTAGGGATGCGCGGATCGAGCGGTTTTTGTTGCTTTTCGCGTTGCTCCAAATGTTCGGGGGTCAACCATTCTTGTGACTGTGATAGCGCCGACAAATAGATAACGGCAATTAAAGCGTTCTAAAACTATTTGAAGGCACCCGAAACGTCACAATAATAGAACAAATATTTTTTCCACACATATAGAAAAGTCCGGTAAATGAAACTTCCACCTATGCAGTATATGTTTCCAACAATATCAAATCCTGTAGCATTTTCAACTATTTTACCTATCTAACGTTTCAAATCAAACAATATCTACCATTAATAGTAGAGTGCAAAGTTTTAAACAACCGACACAAAAACTAGATTTAATTAATTGTAAATGTTTCTTAAAGTAACCTGATAATTTACTTGCGTTCAAATTGTTTTACTAGCTATTAACATATCTAGGAATATTATGAATTTCATAACTGTCGCAGTTGTTGTTTTGAAATCCGAACCCGAAGAGCAAGGATTTTAAGACATTTGATACTGTTAAGATTCATACTATCCGTGGTTTGTTCAATAGTAAATGGGTTTCGGTATTACCGTACAGATCAGTTAATATTTAGTTACCAACCAACTTTTGTAGATCTAATCAAAACCTTAATATCCTGAAGAGGTATATTAATCATTTTTACATTTTCTATTATTTTTGAATAAAGTTTATAAAAAATATTGTCACTCATTCTGCTTACCATTTGTTATTTCTTGCAGGTGATTTCACAATATATTTTTTCAAATTTTGGATGTAGGACAAATGAAGTTTACGCACACTTAGGTTTCAGGGTGGATCCGTGGTGCTGCCTTCAAGTCACGTTTTTGTGTAAGTTTTTGTATGAAATTGTTGCTCTACTTTATAGACCAGGTTCCAGATAAGAACGGCGCTATTTAACCAAGGTCTGATGCAGTAAACTGCGGAAAGGTTTCTTATTGCAAGCGGGGCGCTCTACCCACTGTGCTATCGAGGTGGTGTTATATGTTGCATTATTTGTTAACTGTAATCACACTAATAATATAACTCACTTCCTGGCGTTTCCACCTTCGGCTGTAACAGTGAAATGAATGGTATTAGAAAAAATATTTAGGGTTTTTTATAAAGATGCGCATATGTAAAAAGGTAACAAAGCTTATAAATTCTAGATTTAGGTATTTCTAGAAGTGTTAAGATATCCTTGTGTTGCTTGTATACTTACAAATATATTAATTGGCGTGTTAAATCCATCTACGAAAACTTCTCTTATATACGTTTTTCTCGTGATTGGCAAAATGATAATTAATAGCTTCGAGTAAGCTAAAGTTGAAATAAACTGCTTCAATATAAGCGACCGGATCCTGTGGGTTTTCAGTCATTGTTAATTTGCACAATTACGTATGACCTGCATGTAATATACAAAAAGGATGGCAAAATGAAAACAATATCATAACTCTATAATAAAGCAGAACACTTCCCAAGGTCAAATACATCAACTCCTGGTCTATGTGTAGTTACACTTGTGGGCGGCGTCTTGATATTAGCAGCGTTGCCAGACCTGGTACAATTCTAAGAATCTGGTACATTCTGAAACCGTTTCCTACAAAAGTACATTTTTAAAACGGGCATGCGCTCAGTCTGGCAACCCTGCATATTCTGACCCGAGTCGTGCCGACCTACCGATGCCATCGGTGACGTAACCGATCCTTGCCGTTTATGTTTGTAAAAGTGTGGTTAAAGTTTACAAATGGAAACAAAATTTATTTTATGTACAAGAATCTGATGAAATCGAAAATACTGCAACGTGCATCCAAATGGAAGGTGTATAAGTCAATGATAAGGCCAGTGATGATCTACGGGTGCGAGACGTGGTCGTTAACAATGAGAGACCAAAACGCACTACGAACTGCAGAAAGAGCAATAATGAGGAAGATATGGGGCCCAGTGCAAGATATGAATGGCCCACGGCGTAGAACGAACGTGGAATTAGACGTGCTAATAAGTGGTGCAGATATAGTGCGTCTTGTGAAAGCACAAAGACTCAGGTGGTTGGGGCATGTCGAGCGGATGGCGAGTGACAGGGCAGTAAAAAGCGTTTTCGAATGGAGGCCGGACTACGGAAGGACCAGGGGAAGACCCAAGGAAAGATGGCTAGACGGTGTTCAGCGGGACTTGAGAACCTTAAGGGTGCTCAACTGGAGACGAGTCGCACAGGACAGAGCCCGGTGGAACAACGTTGTAAAGGAGGCTAAAATCCACAAAGGATTGTAACGCCGGTTAAGTAAAGTAAGTAAATTGTAGCAACTGTTGAATTTGAAAAGACGTCATTATTATCAAAGCAAAATCGTTGATATCAAGAAGCCCTAAATCACTTTCAACACCTTGTTCTTTATACCGGGTGGCCATAAATATCTGATATCACATTACCTTTGGAATCAACACCGCTTTACTAAAGCGATGAATACAACTAAACTAATAAATGTCATTAATGTCATCACAACTAAAATTCCTGTCTGTCAAAAATTATTACTGATTGCAATAAATAATGGAGTTAGAACAGGAGATTTTTATAATCGAGTTGTAGGCTAAACTGCAGAATCCGGGGCACATTCTCCTCCTCTTATTGCATTTTATTACATTACATAGGTACCAATACTTATTGTAATTGAAATATAATACTAACCCAACATTTATAAGTAGCTAATTCCATGGCTACCGAGATCTCAGATATTTATGGTCACCCGGTATAACAATACTGGACACTCGTCACATAGACTTTTCGTATCTTCAACCCACAATTTTATGTATTTGTACTATAATCTATACCTACAAAAATCTCTTAGGCCAGCTACAGTAGGATCGGCCTGCCGAAAAAATCCAAGTGAGCTGAGATTTTGCATACACCTTTGACATTACAAATAATGTCTCAAAAGTCCCCATCGATATGGCGCTTGCGATTTGAGTTATTCAACGTCAAAGGTCACAGAAATAAGTTTTTCGCAAATATCTCGCTTTCTATGGGTCGTATGACTTTTTTAGTTATTACAAAAAATGAAGGCTAGGAAATTCTCTACAAAAAAGATTATACAGGTGCTTTACGTACAACTAACCATTCAGTAAATAACACACTGTTGAGTTTTGCAGACGGGTTTTACTTCCTTTTACGATAAAGGAAGTATTGCATTCACCCCAAAAATTCTAAATTGAGTTTTCAACAGATCTTCACGTTTTAGAGTCCCCTGAACCCAAAAACACGTGTTTTTGTTCATTGGTCGGTCTATCTGTCTGTCTGCGAACAGAATATCTCATAAACGGAAAGAGGTATGGCGTTGAAACTTCAAATATAAGTTTTGTGTACTTTCTAAACGCGACAGCTATCTTTTGAAGAAAATCGCATAACCGGAAGTATGATGTTTACTCTTGTGTTTCAAAAACGGCTCCAACGAGTTTTTTCAAACTACATTTTTATTACATTTTATATGTGGATTGATTGAGATGAGTGATTTTCAAGTTGAATTTTAGAGGTATTCAACTGAAAAATCACTTATCTCACATCAATACACACCGGTTATGTGATTTTCTTCAGAAGCTTGCTGTCGCATTTAGATAGTACAAAAAACTTATATATGAAGTTTCAACGCCATACCTCTTTTCGTTAATGAGTTATTCTGTTGGCAGACAGACCGACGGACGGACACACAGACCAATGAGCAAAAACATGTTTTTTGGGTTCAGGGGACTCTACAACGTGAAGATGTGTTGAAAACCAGTTTCCGAATTTTTGGGGTGAATCCAATACTTTCTTTATCGTAAAAAGAAGTAAAACCCGTCTGCAAAACTTAATAGTGTGTTATTTACTGAACGGTTAGTTGTATGTAAAAAAGCTATATAATCTTTTTTGTAGAGAATTTCCTAGCCTTCATTTTTTGTAATAACTAAAAAAGTCATACGACCCATAGAAAGCGAGATATTTGCGAAAAACTTATTTCTGTGACCTTTGACCTTGAATAACTCAAAACGCAAGCGCCATATCGATGGGGACTTTTGAGACATTATTTGTAATTTCAAAATAAAGGTGTATGCAAAATTTCAGCTCACTTGGATTTTTTCGGCAGATGCTGCGGTTGTCCGTCTAATGTAACTGGACTATCTTGCGATATTGTGCAAGTCAAAGTGTGAAAATTGCTGTTGATTTTGTTAAATCTGTTATTTTGTTATTGCTATTGTCGCTATTTTTGTGTGTGTTATTAATTCTGTTTTGAAATGCGCCATACCACAATGATGAGTACGCCTCCGATTTATTGAGTCGTTTAGCTTAAATAAGGTTAACGATTTAATGTCAATATGATAGATGTCAAAAGTGTTACTAATACAAAACTTGGAAATTACTAGATTCTAACATTAGTTCTGCCATCTATGACCACTGGTTTGGATTCAAGTTGTAGTGACATCGCCATGGATATGCCATCTACGAGTGCTGGTCCAAGTTCAGACGACATCCCCATGGACATGTGAGCTATAGGTGTCGGTTCAATTTCCAGTGACATCGTAATAGGCATATATGATGAAGAGGTTTGTAATTTTGTGAATTATCTGTTACAATGTTATGTACCTATTTTAATTATGGATTGCAGCTATGGTGTCACTGTAGGAAACCAGACGACGGCGAACAAATGGTAAAATGTTATGACAGAAAATGTAGAATAAAATGGTACCATTCAGCATGCCTACAATTAAAAAAATTCCTAAAGGAAAGTGGTTATGTGAACTCTGTAAATATACTGCTCCACAAATGAACTGGACCATTTGCATATATTGGTGCAATTTTAAAAAATATTTTCCAAAAGGGCAGTCATGAAATTTTTGGTAACCTTTCATGATTGTGTCACTATAAAAAGCATTTCTTTTCATAATTCTGTTTAAAGAAAACGAAGTCCATTAATAAAATATCATTTTAAAATTTTGAATTTTGCCCAAATATTGATAGCACATTGCATACAAAGTATGCCGAATTGTTGCCAAAGATTTTTAAACGTTCTGGAGAGACTCAAAGAACTATTAATTAAACCTTTTTTTGTGATTCGTCTTATTTTTGTGAAATATAGTTTTTTATAGTTTCATAATTTTATTAATATGATTTTGTTAATTCTTCAGTTGATATTTGAGAATAGTGAAATTAAATATGCTTAATATGAGTATACTATAAAACAAAAGCTTTTATATACAGTGTGTCCCCGGATAGGTGAAACGACTCTTGTGAAAGGTAAAAAATTCTCGATTTAAATTTTCATTTTTTGGGGTTCAGCCCTGCTTGGTTAAAGGCGAATTTCCAACATAATTTTAGTTCTGAGAGATCAAGTATGCCTTGGAAATTTTAAAAAACCTATTTTTCTGTGAGGTAAAGTACCTTATATGTGGCAAATACGACAAAAAGTTATTAAAAAAAGTTGTTTAGAATCAACACATAGGCCTCTATACCAAATTTCAAAATCCTGAGCCAACTTTGATCTCTCAATTTCTTTTTATGTTTAGGTCTCAAATCAAAGAATTTTACTTTTAACAAAGTTTTTTATTTCATAATAAAAAAACTTTGTTAAAAATAAAATTCTTTGATTTGGGAAATAAACTTGAAAGAAAATGTGAGAAATCAAAGTTGGCCGCGGATTTTGAAATTTGGTATAGGGGCCTAGACAGAGCCGGATTAAAGGGGGGGCTAAGGGGGCTGCAGCCCCGGGCCACCGAATTTCGGGGGCCTCGAAAAGATTGGAAGGTTATAATCTAGTGCGGTTTCTAATCATTTAGATCCCTTTGTACCCGTTCCATAAATGGGAATGGGGCCTCTAAAAAAATTGATGTTAGAAATTCGCCTTTAACGAAGCAGGGGGGCTGAACCCCAAAAAATGAAAATTTAAATCGAGAATTTTTTACCTTTCACAAGAGTTGTTTCACCTATCCGGGGACACACTGTATACAGTCTGTTCTATAAAAAAGGCCCCGCCTTCTAGCTACTTTATTATTTATTTTAGACCCAATAAACCTTATATCAAATCAAATGGCGCATAAAAACCTACATTTTAACACTATCAAAATTTTTTTATCTTCAATTGTTTCAGAGTGGTGACGTCACGTGCAATTTTTTTAAATGACACGGTATATATTTTTTGACATTTTCTGGTAGAGGTTTTTTTTCTCTTTTCAACAATATAAATATTTCATGCACTTGCATAAAAAAATTTTCGTGAAAAATTACAAAACTTTTTCACAGTGGGAGGCCATGATATAAAACTGTAAGCAAAAGTGTAACTCAGAAAAACAAAACAAATAGTAGCCAAACGCTTTAACTGTCAGATTTCAGAATAATCTAAAGTGTTTATTGTTTTGTTTTTCTGAGTTACACTTTTGTTTATAGTTTTGTATGGTGGCCTCCCACCGATAAAAAAGTTTTTTAATTTTTCTCGAAAATTTTCTTATGTAAGGGCATAAAATATTTATATTGTTGAAAAGAGAAAAAAAAAACCTCTACCAGAAAATGTCAAAAAATATACAGTGTCATTTAAAAAAATTGCACGTGACGTCACCACTCTGAAACAATTGAAGATAAAAAAAAATTGATAGTGTTAAAATGTAGGTTTTTATGTGCCATTTGATTTGATATAAGGTTATTGGGTCTAAAATAATTAATAAAGTAGCTAGAAGGCGGGGCCTTTTTTATAGAACAGACGGTATATATATTGTGACGTAATGTAATAAATACATTTTTATGGGTGGTCCAGTACATTTGTGGAGCAGTATATAAATAGAATTATTTTGTTATTCTATGTTGATAGAATTTGTAAATATGTTGATCCTTTATACTTTATCCATTGCAATTCTTTTTCATACTTAATTTAGACATTAGTTATTCTGTTATTTTGTACTGTTATGTAAATATTTTGATTGTTTATGTACCTTAAATTCATTAAAATTTTGTTATAAATTATGGAATAATAAGATTAATGATAGCAAGCTGCTTTTGCTATTAACTTTAAGAGTACCCGCTAGGCTTGTTCGTTTCTCACGGTTATTCTTTGTACCTTCTTTTTATACCAGAATTCCGATTACTGATATATTAAAGCTTGTGAATCAAATTTACATACTGCTCAACATTGATTTGTCAGCTCCATACCGTATGTTTGCATCTGTTGTAAAAAAGTATTATTATAACTAAAATGAAACAAAATGAACTATTGATGTAACAAATTTTTAAGACTTAAATTTACCAATCAGTACGGGAAGTCATAGTAGCAAGTTACGGCATCGATCCATCTCCTGCAACCATGATTAAAGTTTATTTTAGTTAGGATGATTATTTTAATTTTAATTTACATGCTATAACGCTCATACCTGCATATAGCCGAATATATCTACACTGCATCTCTTGTAATAAGGGTAACACTTGTTAGAGATGCCACAATAAATAAATATTAAATAGCTTCAAAATATCCGTTATTCTTTATGCATTAATAGTTATTTAACCAACAAGTGTGTTAATGAAGGCGATTAATAATCGAGTGAGTGCCTTTAATAGTTGAGATTATTAATAACCCATTAACAAACAAGTTGATTACAAAATTTTTTCGTTGACCTCAAAATCTTTTTTTGTGACGAAAAATTTGATTAATACAACTAACCTCCATGCAAAATATCATCAAAACATCAAAATCACAAAAACAGTTAATTAATGAAAAAGAGTGGAATAATCAAAAACAGTGTATTAATGACTTCTATTAATCCATCCTTTTTTAGGAAAAATAATTCATTAATATTGAAATTAAGAAGCGGTCAACGAAAAAATGATTTTTCTTATTCTTTTATGTTGTGTAGACAGCATGTGTAATTTTATTGATTGTTAATGTAGCTTACATAGTTTTAAAATATCCTTATGTTTCTTATCGTATAGGTACCTACTATTTAATAATTTTTGCTATGTGATATTGTAATTTGGCTTTTTATTAATTGGCCACATGCAGAAAAAGATAATAAAATAATTTTACATTATATAATAAATGGTGGTGGATAGTATTAACGTTAGATCCTTAATTAACTAATTTTAATAATTTTGTAGATATTCTTATTATTATTAAAGTAAAAATAATTAGATTAACTTTGTTAATACAATTTATTTCATATTTATACAATTATAGGAGAGCATAAATTTACGAGTGCAGAAGAAACTGTTAATATCTGATCTACCACAGCAACATCGTCAGTTTTCTTTTTCGCCAGGAACATAGGCATTGTTTCGTGAAGAACTGTATTTTTTTGACGAAGGACACCAATAACGCGTTGGACGTGTATTCTGAAAAAAAGATATAATTAAGATAATTATTGTAACAATATACTTGCACTACCTCACGCTTGCTATATTCCTGGTTGATGCTATATCGCTTGGATCGAGCTGCCGTTTCCCTTTTAGAAAAGCAGAGGCGTAATCACTGTGGCCATATGTAGTCCTACGGAGTCTTTTATTAAAAAGCCTCTGCCAATACAAAATCTTCTGGCAAGAGATTGTTTAAAATCCCACAATCCTCTGTTAGACCTTTATCGCTTATTCTGCCACCATATCCATGTGATACAAATGATATTGATCCAGGAGGAGTGATGCCTATTAGTACCTTTACCGTATTATGTTGTTTGTACATAGATCATGTAGTACATTGTACTTCAAGGCTACTTGATTTTTCCACTCTCATCTCAAAACAATTGATTATTACTGAAATCTTGTTGCCAAATGCTACCTTGAAGCATTCTGGCATTGATTTAATCAGCTGATCTCGTTCAGGCCAAATAATAAAATTTTTCATCCGATGATACATAATATTCAATGTGGTATAAAATATTCTAGAAATTGTTTGTACACTGACGTTAAACATGTATGCCAATAAACTAAAATCTAAATGTAATCTAAGTTTTATCACCGTTATCATAAACATGGCTCTAAGCATGTTTTACGTACTGAATTAGGAATAAATATATATAATTAAATGTGAACTGTATATATTGTATGTATTTGGTGTAGCATTTGCCATAGTAGACGTGTGTAAAAGATTTTTGTTTGTAATGTCGCAAACAAAGTATATCTATCTAACGCCCAAAACTTTAAATGCGGCATGTGCCGTGGGCTACGTCATTCTTCCATGCTCACGTAAAACTTTTACATTCACTGGAAAACTCTCACTTTTCTTAACTTGTAGAACAATTCTTTTCATAATTTTTTTTTACTGCGTTCCAACAACGTCGTATTAATTAGGACGCCTTCCAGGGGCGAGCGTTTCCTTTCCAGAGACTTTCCATTTGAAAATATATTTTTTGGAACTTTTCCTTACTGCCAATCTCTAGCGTGCTTTTAAAACTTTCTTTAGTGCAACAAAAGTTATTAAATTCGTCGTACATTTTAATTGCGGCATATGCCGCGGGTTTCAGCTAGTGCTTGTATATTTGTCAGCAAAATGTATATGAGACGCTTTGTAGACGGGTAATAACTTCAATTCCAAGCATCATTATGTTTTACGAGCTATCATAACTATTTCGCTTTCAAAGGTTCGCTTCAAGTGAAATCTTACCATTAACGTAGCATCTCAAGAATTATATCGGTCGTTTTTGCACATATTTTGTATCATTATTTGGTCCTTTGTGCAAGGGTTATTGGACAAAGTCGCAGTTTTATTGTTATGTGATGGCGTTTCTTTTTCCTTTGAGTGCTAATGTCTCTACATAGATGTTGACAGTTTCTCTAAGGCTCATGTTCTGCGCAAACTTATAGTTTTAATAAGTGGAAGCAATTTGAAAACCAGGATAGGGCAACATTTCTTTCCCACTCCAACTTTCGACAAGTACTGCTAAACTTAACATGGTTACATGTCAATGTTTCCTTTTTTAATGGGACTGATCATATTCTTTTTTGCTGTATACTATTACGGTCCACTGTATTAACTTGTTTCTTTGAGAATTATAGGACCTTGCGCTCTAGCCTATATTTAAATTAAATAATAGTAAGAATGTACTTTCAACAACAGGATATGCTTTTGTTTATTGGATATCTGTTATGAGATATACAAGAAATTACTAATAGCTAAACTTTATATCATACTATTAACACAACCAAAGATTAATTATATTAATCTTTAACACAACTGTTTTGTGTTGAAACCACTTTATAAGAGAAAATGTGTTTTGACTTTGATATTCAACAATGGTTCGGGTTTTATTCCAACAGAATTTTTACCAAATTTTTTGCGATGCTTCTTTTCCTTAGTGGTCTGGTTATGGTATTGCTTTACGAGGTGCCTAGCCGCCCTCTGATTGTCTTATCAGCTTTTCCCACATCTTTTCAATTGTAATTCAGAAAGTGCAACTTCTGCTCGAATTAATAAATTGTAATTCAGATTACTAGATTGTAATGCAGAAAGTGTAACTTGTATTTATTCAGAAAGCGTTGATTGTAATTCAGGTAGTGTAACTTGCAATTTAGATTAAATGTTCTCTATAATCCTAAGCTAAATTTAAAAATGTTATAATATGCTCTATTTAAAATAGGATTTAATAAAAAAAGGAAAAAAATTAAAGCCATTTTAGAGGTGTTCAACTGGAAAATCAGCTATCTCACCATCAATACACATTAAAAATCTAATAAAAATGGAAAGTTTGAAAAAAAAATCGATAGTACACAAAGCTTATCTTTATGAAGTTTCAACGTCGTACCTCTTTTCGTTTTTCAGATATTCTTTTCACAGGCATACAGACACACAGACACACAGATAAACAAATCAATAAACAAAAACATCTTTTTGGGTTATAATTAGATCGATTTTAGACAGCTGAAGTGGCCCTTAACCCATTAGTGAGGCAAGCACCATAACCCACTAGTGAAATCAAAACTATAAGTCACTCACTATTGTATTGTTAGTAGCATTGCCATGCTATGTCAACTTCCAGATTAGCAGGCAAGTTTTGCTTCAGAATGTGTCAAATAAAAAAGAAAGCCAACCGACTAACTTCGAATTTGACACTGACTGCCAGTGCCACACCATCAATACACTTCAGTACTATTATATATTATAAATCTATTTGATCTCCCGTTTCTTTAGCTGACTATAGTATATTGTTCTATTAGGATAAAAAATAGCACTTTGATTAAAAAACAATTATGTTTGCATTTGCGAGGCGAAGCGTAGCGTGTCCAACCGAACACAAAAATTGCGAGTCAAACTGTACCATTTTAATCCAAATAATACATACTATTTTTTCTACAACCAAGAATAGTACAAAATATTCAAAAGTTCAAATGTCTGAAACCTTTTGTTGACGTTGACTTTTCTCATTTAAAAGGCATTGCGACAACTATATCCACAGGCAACCAAGTAGAACTTACTATTAGGAAGTAAATGTTCTTTTAATCGTAAGAACTAAAAGCGAAGCAACATCTACTTTTTGTATGAGTAAGGTAAACGCCAACTTCACTGACAGATTTTGGTATTAAAAATCAAGACTTTTAAGACGGTTGCAGAAAAAGTTATATTTTTTGAGGATTTATGGAGTTGTTGGATAAAATATTGAATGACAATGTGATTACAAATAATTCACTCTGGGAAAAGCCCGCTAGTCCTGGTACCCTCGTTGGCTTAACTTTTCTCTCGTGAATTATTTGTAATATAACACACTTGTACCATAAATAGTTATCCTAGGGAAACTCCTTTAGTTTTGTCTGGACCTTGTTTATATGTTCAATGCTGTAGTAGCTGTATGTAAGTTTCATAATTGTACGGTCAATACGTGATCAACTTTCTGATTGGCGCCGTCATCAATCGTCAATTTTTTAACTAATAGAAATCATTTGCTTAAAGGAATTAACGGATATATTATTTAATTTTTATCTAAGTTACACTTTTTTTACAATTAAAGACATTATTACAAATTGAAGTTAGTGTCACATGTCAAATTTATTAAACGTCACTTCAATACTTCCTGCTAAAAAAGACACTGATTGTTTTGCTCCTAGTTGTAGCGACAACGATAGTAAGAAATATGCGATGAAATATTTTTCACGCCAACATATCCGCAGAAAACCTTAGCAAGAGGGAATGTAGAAATAAATAAACATTGTGAAGTAGCTACTTCTGCTTGGTTTTCAATAGCTAAAAAGTAATATAATTGTCTCTCTAAGTATTTTATGAAGTTTTTATTTTGAGGACATGTGGAAAAACCAGAATGGATGGGAAAATGGAACGGAACGGTAGAGCAGTGTCAATACTATTCGCTAAAACACAACAGCTGCAAAATTTATTGGAATTGAAATCGATTATTCCATCTTCTGACGATACTGTATCTCAATGTCTAAAGTTTTGCAAAATCTTGAGCGCTGTTGATGTAGCAGAAAATGAGCAGGAAGTGCGAAATTCTAAAGCAATAAATGTTCAGGGTTTTGGTTTTGCACCTTCAGAAAATATGAACGTGAATGATGATTCAAGAATAAATTAGAAAGATTCTATTAGCAATTCAATCATTTTTAATAACTAAGTGTATTTTGTAATATCAGCAATAGGAATTCGCCGACAATTTGCTCTACTAATTATTATCGAGCCCCAAGTTTTCCAAAAAAAAAGTAATAGTGCCCTTTGTCCTACGTTGGTGGAATACAAAATGTAATATATCCCTCTTTGTATATCGATATAAATATGTTGCAGTTACACTAACTTACCTGCATCTATGAAGTAAACGTCAATGACTTGAATGACATTTATATCTTGTCACGTTGTAATTATAGTAATGTTACTTTCTATTACCTCGAACTAGCTCAATCAGAGACATTTAAGATTCCTTACTCTCAGCTAAATGGGAGATAATTTATAATAATATTATTAATATCAATTTCAATGAGTTGTTTTTATATTTACTTATAATATTATAACGACGTATTCAGCTACCTTGACGTTCTTATGAAAACAATTTGAAACTGAGTTTTGAATTGAAGTTTAGTTGACAAGTATAAAATAAATAACAGTCCAAATTATAAGTTTAATAACTTGATCATATTTTGTAACTTTACATTCCGGCTAAATATAAACTAAATCCAAAATATGTAATTTCAAATTATAATAGCCTATAACCACCGAGTACTCGAATCACTTATTAATTTAGAAAAAGTAAGCATAAACTGATTTTCTAAATACAATATTTCTTAAATTAATTCGATATAATTTTGTCTTTTACTAAACTTGTTCAAAAACGTACCTTCAAAATCTAGTAATTAAAGTTCACTGACCTTTCTCAGTTGATTTTGATACCTGAAGTCACTTCGTTGATGTCTCGTTCTACTAGTAACAATACTAGCCCAAGCTGTGCTAAGCTTTGACTGCACAAAGCTCCTTGTAGATATTTCTATCTTCCAGATAGAATTTTCACAAAACCACAACACCTAACTAAGGGAGCGAGGCTCATTACTTCTTTCTTTCAATTACAAATCTTGAAACAAAGTATGAAATGCAGGTCCGTATCTAAAAATGTCCTGATGATGGTTAAAAAAACTCGAAACGTAATTAAATCATAATGTGTGGTACATTGTTGAATTCAGAGTAAAAAAGGCTTCACAAATTTGTCATCAAATAGTCAGGAACGTATTTAAAAAAATGAAGTGGATAATGGTTTCTCGAAGATAAAAATTCAGTTTTTTGAGGTAATTGAAAAACGAAAAACAATATTAAGGATTTCTAGGAGTCATTTTGTTAGTCCTTTAATTGCGCAACTTTCTTCTCAGTTAACCAAATTCGTATCTCTTACAATTACCGAGATCCACATACTGGCCCTCCTTATCTTGGACACACTGTATAAAAAATACATTGAACCAGAATTTATTGATGCAGATTAAAATATTGAACAACTTTTACCAAAAACCTTGTTTTACTACTACAGAGTAATTAGCAGTACATTGTTAATGTTCTAACTTAATCTTAGTTTTTCATAATACTTTAATAAATGTTTTACAAGTTTTTTCATGTTTAATAGTTTCTGCAAACATGAAATTTCGAAAGTAGCATTTCACCTATAAATACTTGTGTTACCAGATTCGAAATTAAGCACAATAGTTCTGACGTGAATATGCGACAATTTTCAAGGTTGCAAGCATTTTGACAATGCATGAATTAAGGATTAATCACCAATTTCCGGTCCTATTGGCCATATCAGACCTTTACATACACCTACTCTACTCTACTATACTCAAAGCCCCACAACATTGGGTTTCCCTAAATAGCCGCAAGGAAAATCAATAAAAGGTTTTGCATTTCATGTATTACATGGATTGCACCTAAGTATACGCCAGTACAGCGCTACAAATCAACTTCCAGTTGAATACTGTAAAGTCCTCCCGAAGTATACATCTGGATTTAGATCTTGACAAGTGCAAGACTTCAACAGAGGAAGAAAAATGCAAACACAGCACCAACAACTACTGGCTGTAAGATGGTTATCTCACTGAACCAATTGAAGAAATGTAGGAAAAAAGTAGTTTGGGTGTACACCTATCAGTTCGTATAAGACCATGAGACTAAAGATTCAGAAAATGTATATAAATCGAGTGAATACTATCCTTAAAACTAAGTTGAAGGCTAAGAACGCAATGAAATATATTCAGAAATACCTCATTAGAAGTAAGAGTCCTCTCCTCTTCAGAGGGCAGTCATACTGGCTGACGCGACGGCGCACAGTGGGACGGATTGCAATTTTAGCTGGACAAAAATCTATAAATCACCATATCAGCCCAACATATATGTTAGACAACGAAAAAAATAGTGAAAAAATTCTAAGCCCTAAGGGGTGGTTTTAAGATGGGGAATGAAAAATATATTTTTTACAAAAATTCTAAAACTTTGCGAACATACCAATATTATACCTGTGAAGACACAAAAAATTATGAAAAAATTCTAAACACTCAAGGGTGGTTTTTAGAGGAAGGATGAATGTCAGGAATGTCTTTGTGTCAACAAGTATGATATCATGCCCTCTAAATACAAAGAAAAAGAAATACTTTACATCATTTATATTAAAATTACAAATATGAAAACATTATACTCAAGAGTCTTAATTCTAATTATCGTTTCCGGTTTTTGTAGAGATATCCAGACACGTAAGTAAGCCCAAAACATCTGAGGAAATAAAACTATGTTTTTTAGTCGGTGGTGGTCTTACGTTAGATATCACTGGGTCGGAGGAAATCAACAGCAGATGAAGTAAGTCTTCATTAGTTCTTGTCCTGGATGATTTTCGAGTGTGATGTTCTCGTATATACCTATAATCTTTATTTCGAGCTTCCTGTGCTTCTTCTGAGAGCTGTCCAATTGGTAAAATCAGAGACTTTATAACATCCGCACCATGAATCAGAATTTTATGCACGCTAGCAGGCATGTAAAACCAATCATATAATTGCACATAGAGTTCTGCCGTTTGATATGCATACTTCTCAAAATCATCAACATTTATTTCAAATCCGCTTGCAAGAGCTTGTAAAATTACAGAGAATCGATGAATTAGTTCTTGGTTAACACCTGTGATCTCTGCAGATTGTATGCAGTTGTTAAAAAATCTACGGGCAGTGTTCCCATCGTTACTTGTGCCACTTCCTTGCTTTGGTTGATCAACTAACAAACCCATTTCTGCCCGGAAGCGCTGAATAATGGTATTTTTCCTCATCTTAAAGCTAGCTTTGTCGTCAATACCTTTTACTTGCCATTTTTTTACTTCAAGTCGATAGGCTATATGAAGCACGCACTCGAAAAATCGGATATATGCGTGTAAACTTGATAATCCGAAAGAATATGTAGAGTTTTTTGATATTCTTTTCTTTACAAGATTCAAATCATTCATATTCTTAGGTGAACACCCGCAAATATAACAGACTTGTGAAGAAGTTCCCGTTAATGAATTGCATACTTTACCATCAATCATAGTCAATAATAGTTTGCTCTTTACAGAGAAATCCATATCACTAACAATTATTTTTGATGATTGAAGTTTGTCAATTTGTATCTGCATCCGTTCCATTTCCTTTGTCGTTGTTTCAACCGTCTCTTTTTCAAACTTAAAACGTACAGGACGGCAAAATCTTGTTGAAGACGTTCGGTTGTTCTGCCAAATAATAATTTTTTCAGTTTCTCTTTGTTTATGAAAACCATAAAATTGAACAGGCACAAGTGAAGTCAGAAATAGGTTAGAGTCACTGATATTTTCATTACCTTCTTCGGTAAATTTTTGTTTAAACTCGCTCTGCCCCGAACTACCATCGAATCCCCACTTATAAATTATTTCCAAACTATTTAAATTTATGTCATTTGCACACTGCAATAATACTTGCTCTTGAACTTTTGCAATGCGATTTATAGTGCAATCTAATAAACTTTGTAAATTTACTTCTGCCGATGTCTCTGAAATTTTTAAGGCGTCTTTCATGGGGTAGCATGCTTCTTTGGCTTTTTTAATCATATCATATGATGGAAACACATAAACACCCTTTTCATGTGTACGTTTTCGCAATGAAAGGTATTGATCTTTGGTCAATTTAAGATCTACAATCAACGCCAAAGCTTCATCTGGTGTAAATTTCGTATCTTTTTTTTGTAGCGAGAATTCGTAAGCTTTTTTTATTTCAGAAGCCCGTTTTGGATTTGTACCAGCGACTTCCTTAACTATTGAAGCAGCATTTCTGTTGCCGGATGATTGTAAACTCAGCTGTGCTGCGAATGAAAGTTCACGAGAACTATGAGATTGAAGCAAGTTTTGAACTTTCCTCGTTTTGCTTTTGACACTGCTCGAATCAAAGTTTTTTTCTGGGCGACCTCTATTATTGTTCTTCCGTAGTTGCACAGTGGGAATAATAATTTGTCTTTCTAACCACACAGAATGTTTATTTAAAAATCTTTGAGCGCTTCTGTGGCAACCTAACCATCTACTGTTCAAATTGGTAGAAAATGCCAAAATAACCAAAGATATTTTTGTTTTTATATTTTCTTCAGTAATTTGCAAATTAAACTTCGACGTTATGTACTCATACAGAAGTTCTCTCGATTGTGTAAGCGTCGGACGCATTTGTCCCTTTTCTCTTAAAACATTAAAAAGTTCTCTGTGTGTTACAGCGTGTCTCGGATCTGAAAATAATTCATATTTTTTTCAGATGCAAGCGGATGCGATCGAATAAAATAAAAACACAAAATATATGAGTTTAACTTCATAATAGAACAGAAAAAAGTTTAATAGTTCTTAATAAATTTTTTGTAGCTTCCATCAAATATTCTAAACAGTAAAAAATTGAAGCTTAAAAAAAACTAAAGTTTGTGTATTTAAAATTCGTTAACTGTACATTAAAATTATATATCTTTTTGTAATAAGTTTTTAACATACCTCTATTTTCGTTTGCCATTATAAACTCTCACCTCAATTACTTTTTTCAAACTGATATAGTATGTAACAGCAAGTGTGACAGATCAAGAATAACGCTTTGCGCAATCTTGTTTCGAGTTTCTTTTGTTTTTGCACCGCTCTCTCGTATAAGGCATTTATATTTAATAAATTTATCTATTATGTTTAATATGCAGATTTGATTTAGAACATATTTTTCATTAAAAAAAAAAATTTCGCTAGCGTTTATTTTAAACATTTTGTCTAGTCAAAATCGCAATTTCGCCCACTGTGCGGCGGTTATACACCTTAGAACTCCTACACGAAAAACACCTCCCTAAGAGTTTAGTACTGGAGTCTATGAAGAAGCATCGAGCCATTGGTTGACCCGTGGCAACAAATTCCTTGAGATTGAAAGTTCCATCACGGCCAAGCAATATATGCAGTCGCTTCGAGGAAGTGCTTTAAGTATGTATTTAGCCAAGGATGTAAGTTTAGCAACTGACAGATGTTTGTAGGAGGTGCCTGCGCGTCTCCGAGACTAAACGGCACATCATTTTACGATATACATCTTTTCCACTAACTGAATATCTGCATGACCACAACTGTGTAGACAAAATAGTGCACAGCTCCACAATCTCATGGAAAGCGCCAGCCCGTGTTTCCAATAAACCCACGAGATAATCTTATAGAATAATAACTTCCGGTTCAATTGGGATAGGTCTGTGCT
Organism: Agriotes lineatus; assembly: GCA_940337035.1. Taxonomy (NCBI): domain Eukaryota; kingdom Metazoa; phylum Arthropoda; class Insecta; order Coleoptera; family Elateridae; genus Agriotes; species Agriotes lineatus. The sequence goes on along the minus strand of OW679196.1, from coordinate 96,396,878 downwards.
TACTGACAGAATCATGCCATTAAGTTGAACAGATATCACTTTAGAAAATATTTAAACAGGCCCAATAGTTATCGCTGTCCCAAACTTCAACAAGATTCAAGATATAGTTCAATACAACTTATATTGACCCAGTTAACGAGATCAGCTAGCGATGTAAGCAAGATAGGGTGGCTGTCCTCCCAATATTAATTCCAAATTTTCTCATCAAGAACTTAACCACTCCAGGCTTTTCACCTCTTTCAGTTAGTGATATACAGTAGAGATGGGCGCGTGAGTGAGTATTCACTCACGTCACACACGTTTTACACTTGCTTTTAACGCTCACTTTCATTCACGTTCGCGGCCTAACCCTACACTCACGATATAACCAGCAGCTTTTATTTGAAAATGCAAATGTAGATAGAACAGAATGTCCAATTTGAAAACCAACCCTAAAATAAAATATGTTTTGCACTTGAAATAATTTAGGTGATATGTTGCAGTCAGACTAGTAAACACAAAAAGATATAAAGAAACTTGATTACAATAGCATACAAAAACAGATAAAATATTGATTTCTCGCAAAAACGTTCCTTGCAACCGTTTTCAAGGGCATTACTTTTAATACCAAAAGCTGTCATTGGAATTGACGTTTCCCTTGCTGATCCGGGTACAGGAATTCTTAGGTTTAAAAGTACTTTTACGTTCGAGAAACTAAAAGCAAGTTCTACCTCTATAAGCGCAAACCCGCGATTTACTGTAGACACAACATTCACAAAACAACACAGGTGAGAAGCTCCGTTGCTGCAGGCTGCCACACCTAAGTTACTTCCCGCTCCAGCTTTAGATCTTTCACTCGGTGAGCATCTGGGGAGCGGGGCACCATGCAGTCTTTTATTCGTTACTAAATATTTAACGTGAAACGTGAATGACGCCTTGGAAATTGTCACTCACGTTCAAGGCCCGATTTTTAAATATTACTCACGTTTACGATGGGACCCGCCATGACCTGACTGTTTTCAGGTCATATGCCCATCCCTAACATGCAGCAGTCTGTAACCTTCAGCATTTAAGAATTTTTAATAATAGTTTGCTTTCATTGTGATTTTGCCAAGGTTAACACGAGAAAAAAAAAGCAAAAATAATAATAAGTCATAACTTAAGAATAACTGTAATTTATTAGAATATGCTAAAACATAGGATCATATTTAGCAGATGTGCATAATCATGTATATGTGTGCGTTACTATTGAACATGATGCATTATAATCTGTACAATTAGTTCTCAAATTGGTTTTCTATCAAATTACTTATTTTTGTTTGCTACCTTTTATTATAAGTAAAGCAATTACCACCCGCTCATTTACCTTGCAACAGGGGCACCCAGACTTAGGTGTAAACTTGCAAAGCGACTGAAGTAACTTGGAAAGTTATTAGCGCAGTTGGCGAAATATTCCTTGCTGCATCTAAATTCATAGCAAATTAGTATTCAATATCCTGATAGTATGCAAAACTAAGAAATTATGCAAAATTACATGGCCTATATAAAATTTGCATCATAACGCAATTTCACGGCTTCCAAACCCCAAATAGGTATGCACTATTATTATCCGAACATAATACCTACCGAATTTCATATTGCGGCAAAATTGCAGCTTTTTGGTGCTCGCCATGTTAACACAATTGTGTTATTCAGCTTCTAACGGCCAAATTGCGGAGAACAATAAAAGGCAGTTTCATTATGCCGCGGTTTTACGCCCATTGCGTGTGCAATGCCGAAGACATGCTTTTTATTACCCGCTTGGCATAACATGCAAATAAATAAAAGTAATTCAAATTGGAAGAATTTAGCTGCCGAGCACTTTATTGAAGTTCGACCTCTGCTCATACAACGATACCTGTGCCCCACGAGGCCGTTATTGGTTCAGGTTATGAGAATAAATATTTAGGATAGAATTTCCTTGATCCGCTGCATATTTGCTTAAGTAAAAGAGGAACAAAGATCACCTTCGATTTACTCTCCGCCAAAAGAGACCTTTACGTGCACTTCTCTGGTGGGTGACTTTAAATGAATACTCTGACGTGCTTTTATGACGATGTACTCTAAACGATTTAAAGGACGGAGCTTGGTAGTCAGTCGTATTTTTCATTTTATTTCTAAGACTGAGGCTCTTATTCTAGGATGAAATTCTGTAGGGACACTGACGGTAAATCAAGCCATATTTTAATTTACCGCTTTGCGCTGCCAACCGGACTCGTTAAGGACTCTTGTGCATTTTATGTACTTGTTTTGCGGTTTAGTAGTGCAGTAAATACTACTGAGAGTGACGGATGACCATGCTGAAATGTATTATCGAAACTAAAACAATATTTTCTACTCCTATAGCTAAAATAGCATATAAAATACTAACAAACACGTCGCTAAGTGATATTTTAATTACGACTTCATAACCTGTGACTAAAGATCCTCTTAGTCACAGGTTAAAGTTGGCAACGCCGTTTTAGTGATGGGGTGAAGTTAGATTCAGGCCGCATTTGTTTAATTAGCAATAGCCAAAACGGAAATCAAGTTATAGTTGTCAACAGTCACTTTGACGTTTGTCACTTCCCTTCATAATTCATGTCATTTATCTAAATAAAGTGCGCTTTTCTGCAACCGTCTTAAGTCATTACTTTTAATACCAAAATCTGTCATTGAAGTTGACGTTTCTCTGACAGAAAAAGTGTATGTTGCTATGCAACACTTTTAGTTTCGAGGATTAATAGTACATTATGATACTAGTGTATAAGTACGCCTTTAAAGCACGCCCGACGGGTTTAAGAGCACGACGCGAAGCGGAGTGCTTTTAGGGTCGCTATTGCTTTAATGGCACTGATACACGTGTATCATACTCTATTTTTGCTGCGATAGTAACAGAAATATAAAAACTTAGTTCGGTGACACTTTTTCCGTTACATTGTGTTAGGTATTCTAGGTTATGTTGACATTCAAACTTACGGCAACGCTTGTTTTAATATAGTATTAAAACACGCCACCAATGGCAACGTTCGAAAAAGATGTAATTCTGGCGATAATATTAAGAGTGCTACAAACGTCACTTTTGGCAGTAGAAACTGCGCAAAAAGTTGTAATTTTGACACAATCGTAGAAAATAGCTATTTATGTAATAAGTGTCTCCGTGGAGGTTTTTAAAGCACTAGACGGTAATATTGTCCACCGAGACCGTAGGACCAGGTTGGACAACACGTCATGTGCTTTAAAAACATATTTAGCACGTATTACATACAATCTTCTTTCTACAATCGATAAACAATTACATTTCTTAAAACCTTTTGCCATTTTGCCAAAATTACAGAAACTTAAGGTATTTTTAAAATTACTAGTAGGCAAGTACTTGGGCAAGTACAACAAAACCAATCGAAAAATGAATGATTCCGAAGTTAATTCTGATATAGAAAATAAAGCAGAAGCTGCCATGAATTCTATGTTTCTACCAGAGAAATCAAAATCAGTGTATGTAGCAGCGTACAAAAAATTTGAAAGTTGGTGTAAAAAGAAGGAAGTGGTTAGTGTTTCAGTTCAGGGAGTCTTGGTCTATTTTTCTCAAGCTTCGAAGATTTGGAGAGTGTCTAGTCAATGGAGTAATTATTCTATGATTTGAACAGTCCATGTGAAGAATAATATTGACATAGGTAATTACACAAATGTTATGACATTTCTGAAGAGACAATCAAAACCTTACAGGCCCAAAAAATCCAGAATGTTTTCAAGGAAAGAGATAGAAAGTTTTATGAAGGAGGCGGACGATGGGAGTTATCTAATGATGAAAGTATGATGGAAACGTCAAACTGTTTTTGATAGCATTACTAATATCAGTTATTTTTAGGAAGTTTTAATTGTTGGTACGAGGCTGTACTGAAAAGTAACTGGCTTTGGCGTTAATGGAGTAAGTGATGCCCGTGTAACCAATACTGCAGCATGTTTAACTATTCACTAACGCGCATGCACAGTAACAGAATCGTAAAGCAGACATGATGGTGCACGCATCTGTCCATACCGCTAACCACAGCCTGACGAAAATCGACCAAATTGGCTTCGAATTGTTGAACCACCCACCCTATTCCCAGATCTAGCCCCTTCGGACTACCACCTTTTCCTACAGCTGAAGAAACAACTGAAGGGTACTAAGTTTGGCTCCAATGAGGAAGTCATTGCAGCTACGGAGGCGTTTTTGGAGGGACAACCGTCCCATTGCTATTTGGACATTTGGAGGGGTTAAGAAAACTGGAGAAGCGTTACGATCTATGTGTTAGCTTGAGGGAGTGGTACGTTGAATAAAGTATCGTTCATATTTCGCTATCACGTTTTTTTCTATGTAAAGCCAGGAACTTTTCAGCACATCCTCGTCTGTAGAGAGCTTGTCGGAAAGAACTGACTTTTATGGCGGTTAGCAAATATTGTGGTTGCTTCAACTTTTATAAAAATTAACATTACAAACACAAAAAGGAACATATCTAGAATGTTACAATAACGGAAGGTAATATTGAAATAACTATTGCTGAAGACACTGAAGACACTGCCTACTGGTGTCAAATGTATTCAAACGCTGAAATGTTAGTAGAGAATGGAAGATGTCAACTGGCAGCAACTGCAGCATCATCAAATATTGAATCGTAATTTGAATAAGCGTTCAATGAATATTTACAAAAATTCAAATGTTAAAATTTCTTTAAATCAGTCAATGCTTTAAAGAAAAAATGACATTCCTTTAAGGCACTAGTGCCTTAAAGTATGCCATTTCGAAATTAAAACAACAAATTAAAAGTATCTTTAATTTGGTAATCTATGGATGTAGCTGTCACGATTTTTAAATGAGAAACTTCAAAAGTAATCAGTCGTCCCAAATTTTGAATATTTTGTACTTTTCTAGGTTGCCGAAAAATATTCTGTATTATTCCGATTAAAAGTGATTCTGTTTGACTTGCAATTTTTGTGTTTGCTCGGCTACACTGCGCTTCGCCTTGCAAATGCAAACATAATTGCTCGTCAAATAAAGTTGTTTTGTAAAATATGAATTTATTGGACAGTGATAATGAAGAATTTCAGGTGTGCACCATACCAGAAATAACAGAAGCAGTTGCTGCCAGGTAAGTCAAGCTTATAAGCTGTTTATGGATTGTCATCGAGAAAATCGAACGAATTCATTTTTTGAGAATGTTCTACTAGTGTATTTTCAAAAACTCCCGACAAGAATGAAACCATCTTCTTTGTGGGCAATCTATTACTATATTCTATGGATGGCAATTAATATAAATAACAATGTTGATATTGGTTAATATTCAAATTATGTGCTTTTTTGAAACCCACATCAGATGGTTACAAACCTAAATAGTGAAAAACTTTAACACTCCAGCAAATTAGAGAATTCTTGTCATCTGCGCCAGACGAAAACTACTTATTAACAAAGGTAAAGTAGTAGTAGCAATAAACCTATAAATTCATAATAGTATTAAATTATTCTTAATCCAGGTTGGATTAATTTTTGAAAAAAATGGGAGCTTGACGGAGGGGAGCATTAAAGAAAATTTAATCAACTCATGTTCAGGACCTCAAGACAGCACTTCTAGTTCACATTCAAAACCAAAAAGGTATGTTGGTTTGTCATTGGGGGACATTTCTGTAATATTTGCAAAAAATATGTGTAGCTTCGCCCTTCAAATTTGGTAATATAGTAATAGTTATATTGACCATTATTTCAATAACAAAATTAAAACAGCTAACAAAATCTTGCGCACTGTTGAAGTTAGTGAAAGTAATAACATTGAGAACTCAGATAACATTAACTTTGAAATTAATGAAAATACTAATATTAATTTTGAGGTTGGTGAAAGTACCGAAGTTAATAACTCTGCTTCAATTATAACCAGTGCAAATAAAACACAATTTGATGTTGAAAACAAAAAGAAATCTATGATTTCTATTAACAACTACCAAAATTGTTAAAATGTGGCTATTAGTTTATATTTACCTCAGCAAAATATCTATAATATAATTTTCCTTAATGTGTGTCTGTGGCACAAAATAAAATCTCACGTTCCGGCTTAACAGATGTTTATATTTGTTTAGGTTTTGTTTTTCTTATCTTAGCGCTCGGTTCGGAGCTTGACCTTTCGCGTATCCTATTTCACGTGCGCGGATTCAAGACTCGCAGCGCGTAGCGCGCGGTTTGCTTGTTATAATAATTATTCTATATGCTTTTACTAGAATATTATTTAATTAAAATTAAAAGAATACGATGCTATACTGTCTAAATTTGTGGTCGTAGAAAAAGTATAATATGTAACACATTATATAGATTCGCCTAGAAACTCGTTTATTAAACCGCTGCGCTACGCTCCGCTGCTCGTGCCTAAAAGAACTCGTGGATAAAATGACGTTTATAAAGCTTGTTACCTAATTATAGCATAATATTTTTAGTTTATGTTTTTTTTTTGATTATCAATAGAAGTTATCCCCAAAATTTACTACTTTATTTTTATCCTACATTAAAAGACTGTAAATTTAATAATGAAATAGTTAGTTGTGTCCGATGTGCATGTGTCCGTTGTGTATTAGTTTTTTCAGAATTTTTACGGTTTTACTTTATAAGATACTTCTTATTTCGTAAGAAACAAGGTGTAAACAGCAGACACACTTCGTTATGTATTGTTACGTTTTAAAATTATGCGTATTAGCGATTGCTGCTCATGCGTTAGTGTAGATGTTATCGTAGATGCACTTTGTGGATTTTTAAAAATTTTAAACTATATTTTAGTATGTCTTTAGGAAAATTAGACAGCCAATTTTTTTTCTTTATATATTTATATAAAGTTTCGTCAGCTTAGCTGACTTTTTCAGAGATACACAATATATTAGTATATAAGCTAAAAACGAAAATGAGTTTTAAGTTAGATAGTTAAAACAATGCATATAATTATGTTTTTAAAAATAAAAATAATGAATATACAGTATTTCAAACTTAGAGTAATCGCTAGCAACTACGGCTAATACGAGACTGACTTTATAATTATCAGTTTTGAGTATAAATACATTTGCCTATCGTATTTGCATGATAAATTCCGCTGAAGCGCTGGACGTTTGTTGTTCATCATGCTTCGTGTTCAAAAGTTCGAGTCCATGTTGACAAATTAACAATAACAAGTTATCGGAGGATAATTACTAGGCTACCGTTGATGTTTGATGTGATTATATTTATTCTTACCTCATGTAATAAAATAATGGTGAGGCACTAACACCCCATGAAGGAGCTTGGCCTGCAAGGCGGAAGGTTAGAGCTTCCGTATCCTCGCTCTCACACCCGACTGTCGCGTGTCAATTCATGACACGTGGTGATGTGGTGAGCACCACGCATTAGACAGCCGCATTATTACCCCTTGTTCTTTCGAACGCAGGTTCCCAATTATTTAAAGCGACTGGGTAGGGCCGCCCGCCAGCATCGATCTGGGATTTGAACTCCAGACTTCCGCGCCGCAGTCCGATGCTCTAACCATCTGAGCCACGCTGGCGCTACCTCATGTAATAGTAACTGAAATTTTTTTGGAGTATAATGTTATAAATGGTTAAAACTAATCATTCTTACAATATTGATTGGAAAGATATTTAAAATAATTCTAAAAATAAAATTTGTAAAATATCAGATTTAAATTTTGAAATCTAAACATTTGTGAAGGATATCTTGCTAAAACAAATTATGTCTATTGTATAGGATATCTTGATATTAATAATAATTTAAAAAATATATTTTTAGTTAATTATATAAGAATATTTAGAGAATGTTATACACTCACCGGCACGAAAAACGGAACACTTGGATTTTTTTATTCGATTTAAAATTGTATCCCTTTGTGATGTTTTATTATTACATTTATTATTATACATTTATTATACATGTTATAATGTTAAATTATAATTTTAAATCTAATCAAAAAATGCAAGTGCTCGCGTTTTTCGTGCCGGTGAGTTAGTAAGTAGAATAAAGATTATCTATATTAGTTTTGTAATTAATAGAATTTTGTATTTATTTATTTCAATCATTTCATATATAAGGCAATATTTTAAGTAAGTCAAAATTTAAATTATGATAATTATCAACTGCATGGCCAGCGAGAGCAGTATTTGGTTTACTTGGGCTTATAATTTTGGTTTTATAGAATTTTTATGTTGAGTTATTCTCTTTTTAAGGTTTTGTTTTGTTTGTCTTCTAAATTTAGCATTGCAATTATTACAATTAATTCTGTTAAACAAATATTTGATTCAGATTGAATTTTGGGTTTTATCTCTTAGATTGTTATAAATTGATTTCCTATTGTACCGTAATTTTTAAAAAAGAGTAAACACCATACTTCCGGTTATGTGATTTTCTTGAAAAGCTTGCCGTAGCATCCAGATAGTACAAAAAACTTATATATGAAGTTTCAATGTCATACCTCTTTTCGTTTCTGTTCACAGACACACTGACACACAGACACACAGGCAGACACACAGACCAATAAACAAAAATTTGTCTGCAAAACTTAGCAGTGTGTTATTTACTGAATGGTTAGTTTGTACGTAAAAAACCTGTATAATTTTTTCTGTAGAAAATTTGCTGACCTTCATTTTTTGTAATAGGCTAATACAGTTATACGACCCATAGAAAGTGAGATATTTGCGGAAAACTTATTTCTGTGATCTTTGACCTTGAGTAACTCAAAATGTAAGCGCGATATCCATGGGGACTTTTGAGACCTTATTTGTAATGTCAAAATAAAGGTGCCTGCAAAATTTCGGATCCCTTGGACTATTTCGGCAGATTCTGCGTTTTTCCGTCTAATGTAGCTGGACTAATATTCGTTAATTCACTTTGTGCATTTTCCATTGTATGTACGAGGAGCGTTCAAATATGAACTATAATTTGAATTGCGCGCCAAAAGATAAAGACGTGCAAAGAAGTTGTATACATTAATTAATGCTCTGGAACAAGTCCTAATCTCGTTCAGGTCGTTAAGTCGTCACAATGCATTTTCGTCCAATTGGCAAGCATAAGTGAAGTGGGGAGTGCATGCAAGCGTGGAACAACGCATTAGTAGTACATTTCTTATCAACGGAGATATCAAACGATAAGAAATTTGTGTAAGAGTTAAAGACTGTTTGATAAGCAACCACTATTAGACATAAGCGTTTACAAAATGAGTAAAGCGTTTAAAGATGGCTGCAAAAGTGCGGAGAATGAACCGCATTCTCGCCGCCCAAAACATTGACAACAGAAGAGAATGCTGACAGAGTAAAATGCACTTATTTGAAACGATTTTTCGATTTACAGTGAAAGATATTACTTCGGCATTAAATATCAGTAGGGGTAACTTTAAAAAATAACGCGAATTCTCCGTCTGCGTCTTAAAGAATAATGCTCAACCCCATTTCGCTATTCACCGGCTGACTACGATTCAAAAATTTGATTGGGGCCATGCTCTCCTATTTACCATACATTTTGGACCTTGATGTATCAGTTTCTTATTTGTTTGGACCCTTAAAAGAGTTTCTAGGAAAAAATACCTCATTGTAATTAAGAACTCATCGAAATTGTTCCGAAATGGGTGCGATAGCACCCAAAATAATTTTTTCTAGAGGAATACGAAACTTCCGGAAAGATGGCACCAGTTTATTAAGAGAGAGGAAGACTGAGTAGATTAATGACATGATATACTACATTAGACTCCTTGTGTTTATTTTTGAATAAATATTAAATTATAATTTAAATTTGAACGCTCCTCGTACCATGATTGTTACGAATATCTTCTTATTTGGGTTATTAATGTTATTTCTTTGTAGTTTTTACAGTCTTTACTATTTCCTGGTTTATTACAAATGCATTATAATTCTGTATTTTCTAATATTTGGAGCTGACCCTTCTGTCTATATAATAATAATAATAATAACTATAAATTGCTTTACTTTCTTAGTTATAAGAAAAAAAAAAGAAACTTTAACAGATTTTGCTCTTCCACTTAACCTACACAAAATATAATGATAAAAAGAAGAATAGCGTTCGATGAGCAAATATATAGAATATGTACAGTGCATACCAATGCATATTCGAAGCACCCACATAGTGGCAGAATTATATATGAAGTATAGCGACCTACGGTATAAATTTTATGCTAGGACTAGGTAGTAAATAATAGTTTTTTGTAGCGTCTTTTAAATATATTGCTATTTAATGTAAATAGTACTGAATTTTTAATGCTGCCGATTTGGTTTCTACATAAAGATTTAAGGTTTTCAGTATTATGCATGAGAGTTGTTAACAGACCTCTGGAGCCAACATTCATTTTGCGAACAACGGAACTATAGGATACCTTTCTACACAAATATTTAAGACCGCAGAGCGAAGAGTGAATCTATTTTAAATATTCAGCCAACCTGCATTCCTCGGTTTATGACATATAGACATGTATTTACGAATACCATAAATGAACTGTAGACAAGAATTTTGAACACGTAAAATTGTTTTATCCGTAACGTTTAAACATGGGCCATAAACTACATTGGGCAAATTTAAATGCGATAGCACAAATGCTTCACATAGGATAATTTTAGCTTGAACAGTCAATTCATTTCTATGTGGAAATATTTTTAAATTGAAAATCCATCTTTGATAACTTTTGACACTTGTGAAAAACGTAGCTCAGCATCAAATGTTAAGCCCAAGTTATTAACTACAGTGACTAGGTCAACTGATATATTTTTAATTAGAATGACAATGTCTGGTGATATATCTTGTCTTAAGCTTTTAGCGCCAAATATAGTGACTTGCGTTTTGGAAGTATTAACAATCAAACAGTGCTTAGAACACTCTTGTACTACACTACAAATGTGCTCATCAGCGTACTGATGACAGCTACATTACTTTAAAGCTCTATTTAATTTTAAAATGTATATTCTGTAACAAGAGTCTCAGAGGTACAGCAGATTTTATATCCATCGGCGTGGAAATTTGATCATATAATTTAACAGATTGTGTTCTATTATTAAGAAATTTTAAAATAGGTAACAGTATTTTATAAGTAATGTGTGGAAAGTTTTACTGTAGTTCAGCACAGCAGCTGTTACCAGGTTGCAGTCCAGACTGTGTAACAGGTAATATGCTAAATTCATTAATATCATTTCGCACTTGCTCATCTATCACTTTGTCCAGAACCTTCGAAAGCACAGGCAGAATACTAATAGATCGAAGGTGTTTAAAATCCTCCGTCGTTTTATTTTCTAGTATTTGATTGAAAACGTCTAGTTCTCGTCTTGCTGTTTTATTTATATCTTTTATTATTTCACCTATCTTCTCGTCATATTCAGGTGTTTTTTCTATAAGGGAAATATTTATCAATACAACTCTTACAGCAATCGGACAGAAAGCTTGAAATACATTTATAAATTATAAAATTTATGGACAATTTACTATTCGAATAGCATGAAATATATCCAAAGATTTGGTTTAAGGCAAAATTCACTTTTATCGGCGTACAATTCGAACTTTGCAGTGGTAGTTTCTTCCGATGGTAGGGTATTCTAATATTACCTTTATTTTGATTTTAGACATATATTGTAATGGTTCACTGCTCATAAAGATTCTGATTGCCTAATTAACTAAATGAATAATGTCAACATGAGCACAGAACTAAATATTTTATCTATTGCAAGATAATCAATACTTTGCATTAATAAGTGCACCTGATGTGAGCAGCAGTAACTAATAATTTGAGTGATAGAAGTTAGCATAAAATAAAGCAGGTTACAGAAGGGTGACGTTCAGAGTTTCAGATATGAAAAATGTTCGGAGGGGTTAATGCAATTTAATTTGTAACTGACTGATTTGAGCTTATTATTGTCAAACATAATGTGAATAAAATATTACAGATTGATTTGTTAAGTACAAAAAGAATATAAGCGTTATGTATTAAATCTATATAAGCCAGCAAAAGGCAAATTAGCTGAAAGGTAAACGAAACAGCGCTAGCGAAATAATAATTGCAAAGAGCAACGAAATGGAATGCAGCCGATCGAAAGACAATTAGTGAGACGTCAACTGAACTTCAAGTGTATCGGTGCATTATAAACAAAAGTGATTTAAAAGCAGAGCAAGGGTAGTGACATTTATTCCAAGAAAAAGACAATTTTAGTGGCTAAGCAAAGACATGATATCAAAACTGTGGTCCATAAGATTAAACATGTTATCAATCCTAATTTCCTTTATAAACATTGAAAATCTAGTTACTAAGTGACCCGACTGTTTTTTTTAATTAATAACCAAACAAGCCTTGTAAAAGTTGTGTTGGGCCAGTTTGCGCTTCTCAATTTATCACATAATATTAATATAAAAGTCTGTAGTTACAACAATTGCATTTAAAGTTATTCACCAGTGTCCAGGACATCTGTGGGTATAGTTCGTAAGGTGTTAAAAGTACCAAGTGAAGCAGTTTAGCCACCAGAAAGTTTCAACCAAGTGCAAGTAACTTCGAGGGGTCAACTCCAGAAGTAAGCAGCATCGTCGAGCAAAAGTAGTGGCTGCTACGTGTAGGAGGGACCTTCAGAAGCCCGTACCGTTAGGAATTCCAATCAACAAGTTATTCCCAACTCTATAGTTCCCGTGGCGACATTGGAGAGCGTATACAGCGTCCGAGAGGTCTCCGATAAAGGTATATTTCCACAGGGAAAGCGTTGGAGTAGGTCCATTATTTTTGGATCTTATAAAGATCAGACTGTCTGCGAGGTTCTAGAAATTTAGGTAGCGTCTCTTGGCTTGGAAATACGAAATAAAGCGGCATTTTTCAGTTTTGGACGGATATAAAACAAAAAGCTATTGCGCGTTGGTTATCACGTCAGACTAGAAACAAAACAAACTTGGCAGTTGCTACGTCACAATACTAATATTTACTTGACGCTTCCTTGCCGTTTTGGTGTTTTAAAATTCAATTTAACGGTGTTTTTCGCACTGGCAGATCATTTTGTTGGTGAGTCAAATTTAGAGGTTATCCAAATGTCAGATGAAAATTGTGTATTTGCCAGAAATATTTGTCATATCAAGTTTTCTTAATTTTATGAAACTACACCCTGAACCAAGTTTGTTTCATATTCTACGGAGCTAAACCCCAAATTATTGGGGGATTGATAAAATAAGAAAAGGGCAATGAACCATTTACTTGTTGTAATTATTACTACACTGCTTTAATTTGCCCTGAGTTTGACAGGCAGGTTCGTAATTGAATCTAAAATATTTTATAAAGTGTAGTTATCCTTGCCATTAATTATTTTATTTAAAAACTATTATATACTTTATTAGTGAGGTGTGGGGCTATTACAATATTAATGAACGTCTAATTATAAAAACAATCTTTTATCGATAAACATTAATTCAAGGTGTAATTAAACTTTAAATTATATTTATAAGCAATCTTTTACTTTTATAGTATCTCATCAGTTTCAAACTAGCTACATTACTTTACTGGCGATGTTCCAACACATCCCAACTACCACATTTAATTACTTTTTCAAGACACAAAAAAACCTTCGCAGAAGGTGCAGATCCAATATCCATACTGAATGGTGTCGAGGGTTCAAAAGGTAAATCCCAAAGCTGTAGCAGCAATAGAATGACCACTTCTCCGGCGCTGCTGGGCTGCGAATAGCATATTTCCGGATTCGTGACGCTTCCAATAACCCTCATTTAGGAAGCCTATTTCTTCTCCCGGAAATTTTAGCCGTAGATTTTCCATCTTCTCCGCCGACGGTTTTTAATAGGCCGAAGTTTGTTTTACAAGCAAAGGTTATCACTCATTTGCAATGCAAACTTCGGCCAACTCTTGAGTTTTGAAAGCAGCTGCTTATTAGAATATGGTGTAATAGCAGTCAGAATTGCTAATTAATTTTAAATGGCTAACAACCAATAAATTATGAAAATAGTTCAACATTTAAAAAAAATCGTGTATAATTAGGAGGGCTTCTCATAAGATTGCGTTTGTCTTGAATTCAAAAGAATAGTATATTACACAACTATACGAAAATTTAAGTAGGTACTAATGTGAACATTAGTATATTGAGCTGCTGCTTTTAATATTAATTAACTAATAAATAGTACAGTACGACAGAAGATCGACAAGCGTAGAAAAAGTTATAAAAGCGATGAGTTTAGATTTTTTAAGGTTCCAGACTGTTACAAGCGTTTAACGATTTAGTATCGTATAATATTCTCAAAATTTTGAATTATTTTATTTTCTAACTTTATTTACCACAGTTATTGTGTTATAGAATGTACTTACCGCACGCTATTTTTCTAATGCGTATGGAAAACCTGGCAGGTGCCTTAGGATAAACTTACTTGATCTGCCAACAACGCTTTTAAGTTTATGAAAAAACACGATCTTGTGAAAACCAATTTAAAAGAATGCGCAGAGCTTTTGTGTTATGCAAAATTTAGGAAGCAATGAAATTTTAACCCAACCAACGATATTGAAAATTTATGGAAGTTCAACTCAAAAGAGAAGCCAAAAGTGAAAGGAAATTTTGTCCACTTTACATGAATCTTCAACAAATACAAATCGATCCAAGATAACGTACAAGTATATTAAACAAAATATTTACATAAACACGAAATCAGATTTGTATGGTATTGAATAGCCCCCATTGTTTTATTTCAGTGAAATACAATATGTAACATTAGAAAGGAAAGTAAGTATAGGTACTCATTTGTCATCCAGTTTAACTATTTCATGAATAGAAATTAACCTTACGATTAAAGATCTGATGTTATGAAAGGAATGACATTTGCTCTACCTAAAATATATAACTTACTTTTCTGCCCAAGAATGGAATGCTAAGCATTTTCCTAAGAATCTTGCTTTTGGTTATTTACTATGCACTGGCCGTAACTAAATCTAATGTTCTTCAGCTTGAAAAGAAAGGACTACGATAACGGCAATCCTGCGCTGAAAACGAAGGATTTCGTGAAAGTCAAATCAAGCGAAGTCACGTATCTTGGCGGGTCTACCTAGTTCACAAGTGGTTGATATTTCTGCTTCCTGCAGCATTGTAGAGCTAATAAATTCAGAAAGGAAATACAAATATTTTCAGGTCTGTCGCGCGTTTGGCCGAACAATAAATAGGGAGCTTTTGTGTCGCTATGGAAAACCGCAAACGCTTTAAAGTCATCCCGACCAAAAATGCACATTTTTCGTGTCGGAGATCAAACATTTGGCTGTAAAACAGCTATCTCCATATATAGCAGGGAAACAATTATCATGAATATTTCATGCCACTGGAATTGATGGTGCCCCAGAATTACAAAAGCTAAGCTCTTCTGCTCGACATATTTTGGTTTTATAAAAACGAATGTGAGTTGGAACTGTGACTCGGAAAATATGAAAGTTCAACACTTATTATGATAGTTATTTTATAAAGCATATTTAATGTAATATCCAATTTACACCTTCGAATCATTCAGACGAAGTATTTGTCCTACATTACAACTTAACCTTTGGCGCTCGTTATTTCAAATTTATTAGACCCGAAAGAGTTGTGTAGAACACAGCTGCTTAATATATAATCTTGATCAGAACTTTCTGTTATCCAAGGTATCGATTGAGAATACAGTTACAAGCAATATTCTATCATTTTATTATTTTGGCATGGTAATCGTGAAAAATTAATTTTTCGAGATTTTTCAGATTTTTGCTCAATTCCGTTTGTCTGTCAATCTGTCTTTCTTTTGGCGCTATAGCTCAAAAGCTTGGAGGAAGTCGACATTTTAGATGAGTGTTAGGCTTCGATATCGCCCGAAACCTCACATTCGGTGAAATATGTGCAGGGTCGCGCCAGCGTGGCTCTGATGGTTAGAGCATCGGACTGCGGCGCGGAAGTCTGGAGTTCAAATCCCAGATCGATGCCTGGCGGGCGGCCTACCCAGTCGCTTTAAATAATTGGGAACCTGCGTTCGAAAGAACAAGGGGTAATAATGCGGTTGTCTAATGCGTGGTGCTCACCACATCACCACGTGTCATGAATTTGACACGCGACAGCCGGGTGTGAGAGCGAGGATACGGAAGCTCTAACCTTCCGCCTTGCAGGCCAAGCTCCTTCATGGGGTGTTAGTGCCTCACCATTATATGTGCAGGGTGGGCAGCTTAAAAATTAAAACTTTGTCTAGTTTTGCTTTAACTCAGGAATAGATGCAAGTAATAAGTTGCATATCGCTCAGGCTTTACTCTTGATGAAAATGGAACCGAACAGATACAGGGTGCACATCATAAAGGATAGAAAATATGTTGCGATTGTTTCGCACCGCAGTCATCAAGATCAGACAGATGCCGCAACCGACGCGAACCGCACTCACAACGGATACAAAAGTGCACCGATCGCTACACGCCGCACTTGCAAGGGAAATTCCGTGTAAAACCATTTATAGATTTTTTCATGGAGTTATTGCAAATAATTTGAAGCTTTGCCAAACTTCAATCATAACAATATACATTTTAGATGTAACGAGACCTAGAGGAGGTGCGTGGGATTTCAACTTACTTGAAAATTGCTATAATTCCAATAATTACATAATATATAAAGATTTTTTTTATACAGGGTTCGGCAATAGAATCTGACGGATTTCAACGGCCTGTTGCGAATTTAAGGTAACAGTTATTGAAATGAAACTAATGAATAAATAACGTATAACTAATGCAATTTATTAACAATCAATTACTTTTTGAATATTACTTCAAATAAATGTGATTCGCGGCGTACAGCCAATTCTTCTAATCGTTTACGAAAGTTATCCATTACACGCTGTGATAAATTTCGATCTCGATTAATTTCTTCGATTTCTTGACTTATTCGATTTTTTAATTGTTGAATGGTGTGTGGTCTGGATCGAAACACTTTTTCTTTGAGTTTTCCCCATAGAAAATAATCTGGCGCCGTTACATCTGGAGATCGGGGAGGCCCAGGGATATCGTCAAATCGTGAAATTAAATGATTGTGGAAAACGTTTCTCAAAAGATTTAATGTTTCTCGGGCCGTATGGGCAGTTGCTCCGTCCTGTTGAAACCAAGTATCATTAATGTTGATACCTGATCTCCGCAATTCCGGAATAAAACATTGTTGCAACATTTCTCGATAGCGTTCACCATTTATGGTTTTAATATATGTAGTTACGGCAAACACGCGGAAATTCACTGGTTAGTTGTCCATGGTAACTAAAACTGCATGCATGGAGGTATACATTTCTGCAACTGTCAGATTCGTACTTCATTTGTTATATAAACTAGCACTCCCCCTAATCCGTCAGATTCTATTGCCGAACCCTGTATATACCACATTCTACTGTTTACCTTTTGTACAAGACACAGATTATAAGGTAATGCATATTTTAAAATATATATTAATGTACCGATTGGAAATTTCTAATTCCTTCGTCTAAAAGACAAATTAAGTATTGTAATCTCGAAAAAAATCACCTACCTCCATCTCTTTAGATCTTCATGTTCTAGGGACCCTACATAATGAAAAAAAATACTTTCTTAATGTAGTCGATTTGCCTGTCTCTCCGTCTGCCTGTCTGTCCGTCTCTTTCTCTATCCTTTTGTCTGTCCGGAGTTTTGTGGATGTCTATCTGTCTGTGTCTGTTGGAGCTATAGGTTAAAATTTATTTTTTGGAGGAAGACAATATTTTGCATGCGAATTATATGTCTACCTGGCTCGAAATCGAAATATTGGTCACATATGTACAAGGTAAACACCTTAAAATATTATTTTAAATTTTTTTTAATTCAGGAATAGTTAAAAGTTATATTTTGACATATCCCAGGTTTTTACCTTTGATGCAAATGATACAAACAGATACATGGTGAACATCGTAATCGAAGACAGAAAGTGTGGCGATCTTTTAGCTGACCGCAGTCGCCGCGAACAGGAAAATGCGGCAACTTTGGCGAACTTAGCTCACGGTGCGACGTAGAGAAATGTGAATCTATAGTTGTGGGCCGCACTTCCGGAGAAATTCTATGTAAAGTTATTTACGTATTCTTTGTGATTGTGTTTGTTTGGGAAGGCCTCCTCGTGCAGTAGAATACATGGATCATTTTATCGAAGTTCTTTTTGAGTACTAGGTAAGTGGTGTCCGCTTCAACTAGATATTCCTTTATTTTGCATCCTGTAAAATCAAATTAAATTTTAGGTATTTTGTTTGAATATGTTCTGACCCTCGTAGTTACTCTGCACCCTAAGGTTCCCATCTCCGTCTTCTTCCATCATCCTAATCATTAGGAAAGGAGTATCTCTCTGAGCACCACTAATCTAGGCAACTTTGTATCTCTAATTTGTAAGGACAATATTCAATTCAGTGCTTTCCCGCGTTTGTATTCCAAATACTAGTGTTTTTCCCGCTTCATCTAAGCCAAAATGTATAGTTTAGCTATGTTTTACGACTCAATTTCGTTCGTTTCAAATACCAGCGTTTTCCGGCTTATTGCCAGTTTGACGACCCATTTTCCGATGTCAGATTGTTTACCTTCTCCAAAGTCAGGTACTAGTTATTGCATCAGGTGCTATAATGACCCCAACCGGACGTTTCTGTGCGAGTCAGAGAGACAACAATATAAGTAGCACGAGAGCGCGTTCCCTTTAGCTTCAGGCTACAGCCGAGCAATGTCGAAATCAAGTAAACTACGTGTGGGTGTCATCTGTGGAGCCTTTGGTCATTTAAGTGACGTTTTGTGTAGATATTGGATTGGGAATAAATTCTGGTATCGTGGAGTTAGCAATCTCCAATAGACGACTTTGAGGCGGATTATTAATGTGACCCTTTTTTGTGCTAATCGTTTGTAATGAAGTTACGTGTATCGTACCTCAATGTTGTATATTGATTACGTTCTTCGTTTTACCCTCTGGAGATTTAACATAGTCTAGACCGTTTTCGAGTCGGTTAGATCAGATGCTGTCCAGTTTACCACCTGTATTCAGATTAAACGTTGTGCAGTTAACAACAATGACCTGTATTGACTAATTTTTTCAATAGTCATTGTTCACCTACATATTTCTACGTTAAAATAGTTCATTTTCAATTACTTATGCTTTTATTTAGTAGATTTATGACGTTTGCATGTGAGTTTTGTGATATTTTTCCTCTGTAAAAGAGTTCAGACAGCTGTAGGAAGCTCAAGCACTGCTAAAAATTGGATTGGAAAGATTGGGCCATCGCTTTCAATGGATCCGAGAATTTTCCGATTAGTGTAATTTTATCTGCTAACTAACGGTTGAGTATTTTGAATGTCAAATGCATGTCTTACCGACGGTTTCGTAATGTAACCAATTCTTCCCGTGTTCTAACATTGTTCAATTTTAAACCTTTTTGGGAATTATCTGAACTTGGCCATAACAGCACAGTTGATTTTCTCGTGTTTTTGATTATGGTTGCATAAACGGCTATTACATGTATTATTCGATCACTTTTAACTTTCTGCAGGCTTGGTCCACCTGCAGAATGCTCAAAATTTGTAATAAAATTATACTTATTACAGTATACATAGTATTCCTCCCTAATAAAAACATATCCAACCTATTCCTGACCTATTCAACATAATTTTCTCAGTTTAACTCAATCTGGCACCACTCTAAACATTTTTCAACTTACAAACATATTTGTGTGCACAACCACATGTTTTAATTGGTTTGCGGAAAGTTCGTTCCCCACATTTCGTTCCCCACATTTCGTACCCCAAATTTCGTTCCGGGGATATTTCGTCTCTCCACATCTTGTACCCGGAAACTTCGTTCCCGAGCGACTCAATTTGTCTCCTAGTTTACACGGTGTTGAAAAACGAGTACAGCGATCGGAATGCAGTTGGAAAATGCAAGATATTTTAATTAATTAATTTATTATAATAAACTGATAAGAACTATATACATTATGCCCTGGGATTGAGTTTACAAGAGGGAACTAAATTTTATTTTTAGTTTTACCAATGAGCATATGCTCTTTGGTTTTACATAAAAATGTTATAGGAATTATAATTCCTGCTTGGTTTGTAGAGAAATTTTCAGTTTTTCAAAAACAAGTCTGCACACAAAATATATCCCCACCAAATAATTTTTGAGTTATAGCTCCAACAGACAGAGAGACAAACAGATAGACGTGATTGAGAAAACTTGTTTTTCATCATTTAGGGACCCTAAAACGTGAAGATCTGAGGACATCTAGAGAGGTAATTTTTTGGCTTTTAAAATATTTCCTTCGTCTTTTAGACGAGGGAAGTAACAAATTAATATGTTCGTTCCTTACGACACATTAATCTAGTTTTCGTAATGTGTTTAACCGATGCTTTCAATATACTATGGCCGTTATCATATTATATTATCACGTGTGTGATGATTTCAGCTAAAAATAATTCCTAAATTAAATGGGAAGTAATTCTTGTTAAGCCCACTTCTTTTTTGGGTGCCTCATCCGTTCCAGACATTCGCTATGACCATGGCAATTCTCACTTTATTGGCAGCCAGACGAAATAGCTCTGTTGATGTTAATCCGAACTAGTCTCTAAGATTTCTTATACAGGAATGGCGTCTTCTTTTTGGCCTTCTCTTTGCTTCGAGTTTACCCTGCAGGATTAGTTGTAGCAGACGATATTTGCTGTTTCTCATGACGTGCCCAAAGTATTCAAGCTTGCGTGTTTTGATTGTAAGCATAATTTCTTTTTGTTTTTGTAGTCGCCTCAGTACTTCCTCGTTCGTTATGTGTTCTGTATAGGAAATCCTGAGTATCCTTCTGTACATCCACATCTCGAATGCGTTTATCCTGTCAGTTATTTCTTTGTTTATTGTCCAGGTTTCTGCACAATAGAGTAGAACAGAGAATACATAGCATTTCAACATTCTTATTTTAAGAGTTATGCTTAGATCTCTGGATAGATTTTTTTTTCATATTTATAAAGGCTTCCGTTGCCTTTTCTATCCGACATCACACTTCACCTCTATAGTCCCAGGTCTCATAGACTGTGGTTCCCAAGTAGTTGTATGTGCGTACTTGTTCATTCATTTGTCCGTCAACACTTAGAATTCCCGGGTCGTTGTTTGACTTCGATATAACCATATACTTTGTCTCGGTGATATTGAGGCTCAGTCAGTAATGTTCAGAGTGTTGCTTTACTCTCAATAGTAGTTGTTGTAAGTCTTCTAATGAGTTGGCCATAATGCCAGCATCATCAGCAAATCTTATATTATTGATATGTTCTCCATTTATTTTTATTCCCGGTTGGTCCTCTAATGCTTCTCGAACGATTCTCTCTGAGTAAATATTAAATAATGTTGGAGAAAGGACGCAACCTTGTCGTACGCCTTTGCAGATTTCTATTTCATTTGATAGGCTGTTATCAATTTTAACTCTGGTTCTAGTAAAGATTAGCGATGGTTCTTATATCTCTCTCTCATCAACAGTTGTTGTTCTTAATTTTTCGATTAACTTATCATGCTTTATGGTGTCAAAAGCCTTATTGAAATTAATGAAGCAAATATGTGCGTCATAACTCATATCTCTGCATCTCTGAATCAAAACTTGCATTGATAATACGGCTTCTCGTGTTCCTAAGGCTTCTCTGAACCCAAACTGAGTTTCTGCTATGTTCTCTTCGCATTTTTTTGTGTATCGTAAGGTGTATGACTTTCAAGAAAATCTTAGTTATGTGGTTTATAAGGCTTATTAAGCGGTGATCATTACAAGTTTTAGTTGTTGCTTTTTTTGGTATTGCGAGGAAGGTTGAAGTTAGCCATTTTAGTGGTATAATACCGGTGTTGTAGATGTGGTTAAATAATCTGACGACCATATCTGAGAATGCATCGGAGTCGCTTAGCAGTTTATATATTTCTGCGCATATGTTGCCGGGTCCAGGTGTTTTATGGTTTTTCATCAATTTTATTGCATATTCTACTTTCTCTTTTCGTATTGGTAGGCCACTGTACGTCTCAAAGTTGTCAAATTCCGCACGAGTTTCATCAAAAAGTTCTTTTATATATTTTCTCCATAATTCTATTTTCTTGAAAGTTTCGAAAATTGCATTCCCTTCAGAATCAAGCAGTGTCATCAGTTTTTGTTTTCTTGTAGTTGTAATTTTCTTTATTTTCTTGTGCATGTTCGCAATGTCATTTTTTCGTTCAAGATCTTCAATTTCCCTGCATTTATTACCAATCCATTCTTCCGTAGCTTTCCTTATTTCTTGTTTAATTATCTTATCAAGTTGTTTATATTTCTGTATGTCCTGTTTTTACTTAGTCTTCTTTCATTCATTAACTGCAGAATTTCCTTGGTCATCCAGTCTTTATGTTTTTTGTGTTCTCTGAGTAAGTTTTCTTTGCATG
Source organism: Agriotes lineatus (assembly GCA_940337035.1). Classification (NCBI taxonomy): domain Eukaryota; kingdom Metazoa; phylum Arthropoda; class Insecta; order Coleoptera; family Elateridae; genus Agriotes; species Agriotes lineatus. Next base: position 96,374,471 of record OW679196.1, on the reverse strand, counting down.
TAATTTGAATGACTTGGGTAAGTTCTTCCCATGTTATTTCCGGGGGTGTCGTCTTTGTTCTGTTAATTATCTGTTTATTGTTGTATTCATGGCTTGTTTTATTTGATCATCTTTTAATTTCTCTGCATCTATTCTCATTTCTCTTTTTACCCTAAATTGTTTTTTCAGTTTTACTTTTATTTTAGAGATAATTTATTGGTACGTGATCCGATGACATATCTGCACCGAGATAAGTTTTGGTTGATTTTACTGAATTTCGGTAGCGTTTGTTGATAGTTTTCTCTGATGAGTCTTTATGAGATCTCCAAGTAGATAGCCTTCGGGGGGGGGGGGGGTAGTTTGAACCATGTATTAGTTATTACAAGATTTTCCTCTTTAGAGAACTGAACAAATCGGTCTCCTCTTTCATTCCTTTCCCCTAGTCCAAAGCCACCAACTATATCTGTGTCCCTACCTCTTCCAACTTTGGCATTGAGGTCCCCCGTGATATAAAACGTATAACGTATAAAATTCTTCAACTATGTTGTCTTCTGTTTTTGATGTAGGCGCATATATTTGAACGATGTTTATGTCGAAGGGTTTTGCGCTGATTTTTAGCAATGCTATTCTATCTGAGAAGGGTATAAAGTTGTTTACAAAGGGTCTGAGATGCTTTGATACAACAACACACTTCAACATGCGGTAAATCAAATAAGTGAATGGTGTAATCACTGGTGTATAACGATTAACCAAAATAAGTGTGAAGTTAAAATATTTACATTACGCAGACCAGCAGATCCCACAAAAATTATTATTAACGGTTGTGAAGTAAACTGGAACCCTAACGATTCAAGTGTAAAATACTTAGGAGTGCATTTAGACAGAAGACTAACTTGGGGCATCCATATAAACAAAAAGGTTAATGAGTGTTACCAAGATTATCTCAACTATACCCGTTGCTAAACAAAAAATCATCACTTAAGATTAACTGTGCAATGTTATTATATAAGTCGCTATTGCTTCCTGTCCTTATGTATGCATGCGCTATATGGGGAGCAGCCTCAAAAATGCAGCTAAATAAAATACAAGTTATGCAAAATAAAATATTAAGAATAGCTGCCGATGCCCACTGGTATGTTAGAAATAGTCAGTTGCATTATGAACTTGAAATACCGACTATAGACCAATATATTAAAAAGGTGAACAAAAAATTATTCAGTAATATAAACTCTTGGCAAAGTAGCCCTCATTACTCGCTATGAAAGAAAAATATACATACCCGATTAAAAAGACGGTTACCACAGGACGCCTATCCATCATCGGGCAATAGTAGTGATGACGGCTAATGATAGTAATATCGCAGAACTGTGTAATATTTATAATAATATAAGATAGTGTAAGATAAGTAAATTTTTTTATAGTATTGTAATATACATTCCGTCTAGCAAGTGTAGCCAAAATAAAAATATGTGAACACAACCATGTATGACATGCAAAATGTCGAGCTGGTTCAAATAAATAAAAAAAAAGATTTAAAAGTGACAAGGGATATAATTTTGCATCCGCATCTTTTGATAACTCAATAAAAACGTTCCGCGACCGAAATCCGAACTCGCGACCTCACGCTCAGTAGTCCAGCAGTGTGCCACTACACCACCGTAACGAGGTTGTTACACTTAACGTGTATTACTGGTAGCATGAATATGAATCGACAAACCCATACAACGAAATGCTACCAATTTCGCCCAAAAAATTGTATAAGTATACTTTTCATTTACATTACAAACAAACTCCCGAAGAAATTACCTTCATAGTTTATGTGATTCTCTAGTTAGCGTTTACATTCTTCCGAAATGGAATACTCGAACTTAATTAATATTCGTACTTTCCTGTAAAGCCAAAACAGTTGTTGTTTGCCAGGAAGTTATCTAGTTCGATAAGATTTTTTATATAACGTCGATTTGGTCTCGATTATTAATTGCGAAATTGCGACAAAAACTATATAAACTTCTCAAAATTATCGGTCTGTAGCAAGTACAGGTACAGATACGGCAGTTTCCCATAGATACTCTGAACACGTATCTGAGTAAAGTATTTCCATATTTGTTCAAGAAGTAAGAACTATTGGACCTTATTTTTAATTTATACTACTAACATTATGCCATTGAAAGTAAGTGTAAGAGTATTTATGGTTATTTATAACCACGAAATATTAAAAAAAATATATTAATATTGATTAATTAATTACTATCCACTGTTTAATAAAATTAACTGTTGCCTAATATCATAATAATAAAACAAATCCAAGCATTTAGTAGAAGTAAGACCAAAAATCAGGATCGTGCTGTGCATTTCTTATTTGATTTCGAAAATACTGCTTCAACAGGTTGCCGCGTGGTTAAAGTGGTAACCGAAAAGTGATGTCCCCTAGTGGCAATACAAGTTTGTTTTACGCTCGTAGGCGCATTTAACTTATGCGATTCCCTTTTGGGGCGCACCTTGTTGGCTTGAGGCATTTGAAAGCTGTATTCTACCAAAAAATATATTTCTTTGAGAAGCCTTTAAAGCTATTTCAGTTTAACTTCGCACAGGATATCCCAACACTCAGCAGAAGAATAAGAAAAAACAGTAAATGCAAAATTGGAACTGATTCAGAGTTCTGTGGAAAACAGTAATCGGTACAAGTTTACGTTTGATATGTGGTGAAGATTTAAATGGCTTAGATATACAAAAGAGTAAAAAATTCCCTATTATGAGCGAAGTTTACGGGGTTCTTGTCAAGGAGGCAACAATTTCGACTTGTTACGGTATTAAAAGAACTTTACGACACCCACCCAAGGTGAGCATCGCACCACGGAATCAGTCCTGAAAAACTGGCACACTTGCCCTGAAATCGGTTCGAAATAGGCTAATAGGCCACGGCTGGAACGCTCAGGGAGTCCGGCGTGAGTCACACGATACGTTCTGGGCAAGCGTGTTGCGGCATATATATATATAGAGTATGTCAGAATTATGAGGGCGCCACCAAGCCTGTCTTAACCCGACTAACCGGGCCTGGACGGTTAGACGGGAGCGAAGCACGCAAAATACTCCGTCGATAGGATTACTCAAGAGTTGCAAGGTCAAATAACAATTTCGGGATTGCCTTATGCAAGGATTGTAATTAGGTGTCAATCCGACCGCAACTACGCAGCTGTCTCACCCACCTGTACGCTCAAAGCTCCCTCGTTCCGTCGCACAATAATCAGTACAATGAAGGGGGCGCTTATCTGAAACAGAACATGCACAAGTCGAAACAAAACAATAGTTCCCTTAGCTAACAAATCATGTATTGACTAACGGGTTACAATGGGGCAGCAGAGTGCGTCGCCCTATATCTATAACTAGATTATAACTAAGAACACCAGCTGGCGCGCTCTCTAAACCTAGCGACAGATGTTGAACAGTAATGAACAAATTAGCACTCGCAACATGGACAGTCTGTAATTCTGAATGAATGCACAAATATGCTGGCGCGACGCCTTATGCAGCGAACAGCAAACAACAAATTAGCACTCGCAACATGGACAGTCTGTAATTCTGAATGAATGCACAAATATGCTGGCGCGACGCCTTATGCAGCGAACAGCAAAGAACAAATTAGCACTCGCAACATGGACAAATATGACGACAGTGCCTGTAGGCACCAGAGATGTGACGGCTTGCTCGCGTTCACAGCGGTAATCAGTTCAAAGACACATACCTTAATATGTAGGCGGTTGGGGAGCCTGGTACAGTTGAGTTGCGACAGGCTGCAGTCTTAGGTGGCAGGTACCTTCGATGTTCGACGGCTATAGGAATGAGTGCACATCCGCCATAATGGCGACGTGCGACGCGTCAGGACGCGTACAACGGGACGACGAGAAATGGGCCACTTTCGTTCTGCGGGACAGATCCTCGAAGGTCGAGATGAAGGGGGCACGATCCCTTACTTACGGAAGCAGGAACTGGGCTCAAAGAACACCCACGCTACGCCGAAGACAATTCGAAACTCACACTCACAACCACCACACGAGCGTTCTCTGCAACGGGCTGCGGTCAACTGCCACTTAAGGCGAAACCGTTTGTCACATAATTGCTGAAGCAGCACTCGCCGGGAAAAAGACTGACGCCCCCGCCAAGGGCGGGAGCGCCGCCCGAACTCACACACTATCCGACCTCTTACTCGATCGACGGCTCTCGGCTGAATGCCCAGAGGGAAGCGCTGGCACAGGTCACCTTGGTCGCTTCCCCACGTGACTAAACCTCGGCAGCCAATCGCGGGGCGATAAAATGAAACAAATTAATGCCGGCAACAATGGTATCACGCCTCAACGGCGTGCTTTCTGGAAGATTCGGAATTCTTGCGGGCGATACGCTCGGCTGCCACAGCGCCATCAGAGGGGAGCTCCAACCGACGAGAAATACTGCGTTTGGGCGCCAAATATGTGCGAAATCGTGATTCTGGAATTAGGCGATGGAGCCAAATAAAGAACTAAAAGGGTTTAGCATACGGGCACGCTGCCCTAAAGCCTAGGTGGCTATTTAAAATACCAAAATAACTTGAATCAAATGTGCGGAAGATGAGATTGTACTAGTGCGCAAAGATTGAAAATGGTTTTAACATAGCAACAAATTGCCCTAAAGGCGTGAAATGCAATTAAGCATCTACGACAGCAAAATGACTTAACAGACTAGAGAATCCATATTCAAAGACAGTTAATCTAGCCACTTCAAGTTGCTTCTTCGAAGAGCTGCTGCTCCTTATAAGAGATGGGACCAAACTGATTTTTTTATTGCATATTAAGTTAGACGTATTATCCTCGCACGTCGCCTGCGTACATAAACAAAGCCTGCCAGCTAACCTGGTTTGACATTCATTGCAGTAGTTCACATTTTGCCCACTGGCGCTAGTTGACACAATTTGACGTTTCAAATTTGAAAACTTGTATTTCTGTGAAATATTTTTGAAAATGTCATGTTGTATTCCTTCGTGTGAAAATAGGGATAGGAAAAATTATTCCTATCACGAGTTTCCATCAAATATGGAAAATTTTTGTAGCTGGATAAAGGCTATCACGCAAGGGGAAAATATGAAAGGTACCAGTGATGTGGTGGATAAAAATCCTGCATAAACATTTGGACAAATTTCCATTGCTAATTATATTAACAGCGGCTAGTTATAATTTTCAAATTTCATAGCAACCATTCTCCTCGAAAAATTAATAATTGTCGAGATATTTGCAAACAACTAGAATTCGCTCTCTTTAACCCCCTAAAAAACCAATGGTTAAAATTAAGAATACTTTTCAGGATATGTTGAGGACATCAAACTAAAGGTCTCCACAAAAATCCAACTTAGTCAGAATTTTTTTGAAGTTTCCATTTTTTTCCTAGCCTAATATTCTACAGTTAATTAAAGTCAATACATTATGAGCTTGGCTTTTCAACATCATATGTCACTTCTTGTGTAGCTTTATTGGTAGCCATGCAACCGTAATGTAAAGATTGCCGTCTGGTTGCTTCAGTGCCCATAACTGTAACCTGTACAAAACAAAACATGAAGTGCGTATCATTAAAAATAGTCATACTTTACCAAAGCCTTTCCGTCCTTTTCTTTGTGGAATGCATACAGTTCCTGTAGCAGAAGTCAGTGCACACGTCACCATTCATTACGAAAAATGTATCAGAACTGTCTCATCGGATTTGGTCTCAGAAATTGTATCAACCACCTGCTGTTCCTAGAGCTGTAAACTCCTGCAAGTATCTGTAACGTGAATTTTGAGGCATTTGTTGTTTAAATATTAAGACGGTAACCTTATAATTATGTTGTGTTGATACTGCATATCAGTGATGAATTGCTGAATTTGTGTGACAAGATAATGCCTATTAGTACGATTCCTTAGAGTCCCTTTACAGCTTTGCATGCTTCTATATGGTGCTGCATCAGTGATAAACCAGCCACAGGAAAGAGGTTTTGGAATATCCAGTGAACGAGGGTGAAATCGCGTAATTACCTGCAATTAGTTTGCAGTCCTATTCATATACTAATCACATTTTTCTTTATTACGGCATTCGCGCAGATTTGATACAGTGTTGAAGCCAGGGGGAAATTCCTTCTCTTGCTATGTGCCTCACCAAATTCCATTTCATTCGTTGTATTACATCCTCTACATTCGTTTTTCTTCGTTTCGTATGCGGTCCCATAAGCTTAGAAATAACCTTTTGAACCGCTCTTTGTGATGTTCTCAGCTAATTTGGCCATCAAAATCTCCTAAAATTATAATGTATTTGTACGAAATTACACAATAATCATGTAGCTTACTTGCAGCAAGTTTTAATAAATTATTAGTTTGCTACTATTGATCTATTCCCCGTCGTATGCGACGATCGTACCCGTAATTTAAAACACTGAACTCACGCCATAATAACGCTTTTTACGTGGATTTGCTATCATTTTCTTGCAGATTTTTAATTGACACATGTTATAACCAATCTGTTTGTGATCTGTCAGATGGTGTCAACCAGCGCCAATTTCATGAAGTGGCCATAATTTGTATCTTACCGACATTCGGCTAGCTGGCAGGCTTCAATAAGACGAAGTTTTTGTTAATCAACGCAGGCGACGTCCTCGCATAAGTCACTTTAGAATATTTTCATAAGAGGGTGCTACAGCAATTAGCCCAGACATATTAGGGTTTGACCTTGAAAAAAATAATGTAAATCTGAAAATTGGTAGAAATATTCTATTTAGTGTACTGAACAACATACCAAAAGTCCTAAGCGGTCCTATGCCGGCTTCATGATGAAAAAAGGCATAGGCGGGTATTTCGGGTTTATACAGGATATTATTATACATATCGTGTTTTGCCATCAATATATAACTTAATAGGTATATATATCTCACTATTCATGTATTTTATATCATACATGTATACAATAATAATAATAACTAGCAACCAGTGAGACAAATGTCTCATTTAATAAAACAAAAAAGACCGTTTTTCAAATAGAACGCGTTTTCGAGAAATCACGCGATTTCTCGAAAACCGGAATTGTCACGTGATTGAAGTTCGGTTTCTGACCTGACATGACCATTCCAAACAAATAACTTTAATAACTTTTTTCTCTATCTCTTACGGTTTGGCTGCTGAAACAACGTCCTGGACGGACCAGCGTCCCGGACGGACGGAAATCACGTGATTTCTCGAAAACCGGAAGTGTCACGTGACTGAAGTTCGGTTCCTGACCTGACATGACCATTCCAAACATATAACTTTAATAACTTTTTTCTCTATCTCTTACGGCTTGGCTGCTGAAACAGCGTCCCAGGCAAGCCTATTATATATATATGGATCTTTGTTCCACCAGAAGCTTATTTAGTGTTTGGAAAAAGGTCAAAAAAGATAAAAAAAAAAATTTTACATACAATTTATTTTTATTTTAGACTAAAACTCGAAAACTTAGTGTCGACAAAATGAGTAGAACCGGAACCTAGAACAAATTAAATCTTGTTTTCCTTTCTTTCGTTTTAAGTATAATATCGTTACTTACTTATATTTCGTCTTGATCATCGTCGACTTCAACTTCATTTACTGGAGTATCGTAACTGCACCTTCGACCCCTGCAATTTATGCACATTATTAAGCAAACAAGGCCTGCAGTTCTACAGGAACACCGAGCCCCGCATTCAGATTTACACCTACAGGATACCATCTGCAACAGTTCATTTTTTTCTTGATAGCTTCATGTCGGAGAACTGCAACCGAGTACTGCCTTCATCGCATGGTTGCCTAATTCCATTGCATTATGACAATTAATAGTTTGATCTCCAACAAACCCAGATGATAAAGACCGTAAGGAACTACATTCCTGCCTAGGAGAGCGGGTCGACAGCCAATTTATAAAAAGGTTCAAATATTTTGCATCCAGTGATCTTCTTGAATCTCTAAGTTCAACGTGTTGTTTTGTTGAAGTTCTAGTAATACCAGTCAGTTCAACGGAACTACAAATTTTAAGACATCCACGAAAAGAGAGCACGAAATATGCTAGCTGACTATCAGATATACCACGGCCATGAGTGAGACCTCCCTGAACTTTTCAAAGGCGCATCAAATACTGTTCGATCGCCATATCTGTTGAAAGTTTAGGTGCAGACAATGACACATCTGAATCATAAAGCTGATTTTGTTTATAATCTTTTAAATAAATATTTGCCTACCACCACATACTTTCCTTCACTAAGTAGTACAGGCAAGTATATACAGATTGAGAACTTATAAAAATACATTTATTCTATTTTTCCTTTAACTTGGGAATAGATAAAACCAATATCTTGCACACAGCACAGGTGTTTTACCTTTGATGAAAATAGAACCGAACAGAAATAGGGTAAACATCGTAAACAGCACAGAAATGTGGAGCCACCGCTACGAACTACTCTCAGCGCGAACAGAAAGATGCGGCGATCGACACGTTCTGCAGTCACGGTGGATATAAATGTGCACCGATCGTTGCAGGCCACACTTGCGAAGAATGTTCTGTGTAAAACTCTTTACAACTCTTTTTGTTTTTATTTTTTCTCCCTAGTTGTCAACATGTTGTACCTTCTACCTCCGGCAACTAGGTATTAGGTTTTCTGCGAATTTATCGTCAATCTGTAGTTTTTGTACGCTTTTTCCAATTCTTGTAACATGTGGCCTTTCAACCATGATGATTTGGCTGCTTGCAAAGTTAAATGTGAATATTTTGAGGATAGTGTCTATGCTAGTAATTAACAATACTATTGATACTTCCAAAAAAGCGACGTACTCTGAGCTCGTCATTTGGCGTATTATTTGAATTGTCCGTACCGTAGTTCTCATTTTGCCCACCATGTCGCGGTGAGCGCTCTCACATTTGCCAGTCATCTCCTACGCACAAAATCGAAGCAGGAGTTTCTCAGGGTTCAGTACTAGCCCCAGTTCTCTACAATTTATATACTTATGATATGCCAGAACCCATTAACTCTTGCCTGGCTGTGTTTGCAGATGACACTGCGATTGTCACCCAAAATGAAAATATTCTTATATCAGCTAGCCATTTGCAAGAAGCAATAAACAGCGTGTTGGAATGGTGTAGTAAGTGGTGTAGCACTATTAATCAGAAAAAATGCGTAACGAAGATTTTTAATTTAAAAATACCTGCTGATTCACCGAATATAGTAATCAATAATGAAACAATTGCTTGGAACACTAAGGAATCTTCGGTCAAATATCTTGGCGTTCACCTAGATCGAAGACTATCGTGGGGAGTGCATATTAACAAAAAACTCAAACAGTGTTATGTGAGACTCGCCAAACTATACCCGCTCATGAACAAAAGGTCACCTCTTAAACTAGAGTGCACTTTATTACTTTATAAGAGTGTTTTACGGCCAATAGTGACGTATGCTTGTCCAGTTTGGGGAGCTACAAGTAAAACTAATAAAAACAAGTTGCAAGTGATCCAAAATAAAGTGCTTCGAATGGCTGTCAGTGCGCCGTGGTTTGTACGAAACACACAAATACACCAAGAGCTCGACTTCCCAACAATGGATCAATTTATTAGTAAAACCACTAAAAAGTTTTTCGTTGATTTGCATAAATGCCCGGGCACCCGTAACTACTCACTAGGAACGAAAAACATACATAAACGCCTTATACGTCGTTTACCTCAAGATATTTACTTGGATAATGACAGTTCAAGTGATGATGAGTAAACCTAATAAATACTATCATGATTAGTTATACATAGTTAGTATACAGTATCATATTTAAAATTTTGCTATTATTTTGTTATTGTAATAGTCCATGTTAGATTCTAGTTATGTATAGTTAGTATGTAGCATCATATTTAAAATATTGTTTTGTTTTCTGTTATTGTAATAGTCCATATTAGTTATTCTAAGCTATTAATTACCTCACACCATAACCATGTATGACAGCAATTGTCGATCTGGTAGTTTCAATTTAAAAAAAATCACATATTTGCTTCGCTGGTCGCTGGCAAATTTCCGCCCGTTTGCTTCATATTCTGTCAGTGCCAAGATGTCTAGCCTCATCAACCCAATTTTGATCGTTGTGATAAGTTGTCATTTTACCCTGCTTTTCAATTCCTGCTGAAATGGTGAAACTTTCGGGCTATTTCTAGCTGTTCTGATTTCGTAACTATCTGCTCTGATCACATAACCAGCTGTTTCGATCTCGTGTAGAGCTATTATGATCATGTATCCAGATCTTCTCATCCCGTATCGTGGGCGTGCTGTTCTGATTCAGTTATTTGCTCCCATAAGCTGCCACTTGATCTGGTTTACTGTCCAATTTCTTTGATGCTTAAATGTGTGATGTGAGAGGCCCTGGCGAATCCGATTTCTGAGGATGCGCTCTTGACCTACTGTGGCGATTGTTGCTGCAGACAGTCGACGTCAAGGGCACGGCTGTTTGGTTGTGCACGTTGCTATTTTATTTATTTATGGATTTTGTGAAGAGCTTCCACGTCTCGGATCCAATTTTTCAAATACCCCGTGAAGGTTAAGTTGTACTCATGTTGATTTAATTAAATTGCTGTGCCGAGTGGCAACATATTTGATTAAATGTTTAATTCTTGATAATAACTTGCTTTCCAAGTTTCATCGAAAGTAAATATAAACGTAATTATTCACCTTTTGATGTTATATATTGTCTTTCTGTTTTCCACAAATTTAATGACGTCCATTTACTGCATAATTGCTTCTGTTCGCCAACCTGATATTTTAATTCGGCATTCCACAAGAAGTATTGTTGGATTTGGTAATATGTGGTTGTTGTTCTCCGAGTGCTTCATTAACAAATTTCTTAACCATTTCTGTGACATATTTGTACATATAATGTGCGGAAGGGTAGGCCACATGATCAAGTTTAATATTTAGAGGTAATTTATACATATATGAATTTCATTGAATTTTGTCTTAGTTCTTGTATAATATAGTTTGTGGTTATTTTCCGTAAGTGTATATCCTGGCTGTAATTGTAAGTTGAGGTTTATTATAGTAAGGAAATAATATTCTAGATCGGAGTATATAACGGTTAGTACCACATTAGGCCCCCTTTGTGCCCTAACATCTTCTGTTTTGAATCTCGTTACTTGTCCACATGGTATGTTCTCTTAATTTCCCATTACCATGTCGTTGGTTTTGATACCTATGCGTGCATTAACATCTCCCAGTGTGATGAATTCCTTCCCATCACTTATGAAGATGAAATTTTCCATTAGTGTATCTTAAAATTAAGTTTTCCCTTCGTCTTTGTCGAACCATACACTGCTATTACAACCACGTCATTTCATTTCAGTGCGATTTCATGGGCCTGCTCGCAATTCTTCTTCTTTCTATTATGGATGGAGGGTGGACACACCTGCTATTGCTCCCTTATATTTATTTATACTGCTATATAAGTGGGTACATAACATAGTTGAAGTTTTTAATTTATTTCCCTTTTACTTGCGTTGTTTTGTTCTCGCTAGACTGTTTGGCTATCTCATTACATGATTATTAACGATTGCAGATTTAATAAATAACGTGGGTATGGCCCATCGCACCCGATTTTGGCCCAGGGTTGCTACCTCTAACATATCAGTTACTACTGGGTAATATAACACTTGCTTTACTTCAGATCGCTTAAAGCTATCAGAATTGGAATTTAAAAATTCTGGACACCCACAATAATTCAGAAGCACACATGCTCAGAGCCGCCCCTGTTACAAAACTTCCTGACGTCCTAAATTTTCAGAAGTGTTTACCGCCTTATCGTGTTGTCGGTGAAATCGCGAAGATCCCTCGTTTCATGAGTGTTATCCCTAACTGTTATCGTTCAAAAACCAATACCGAGTAGGTAAGCCGAGCAATTAAAAGGGTGTCGAAGGAAAATATTAGTTTTTGGGGATTAACGCTCTGCTCTTGTAAAGTCGACGTTTTACGGGCGATGCAGTGTTCGTGAAGCGAAGCGGAAAATTACATTAAGTTATTATTGTAATAGGATGAAACGCTATCTTCCCGTCAACGTGTTGCATAACCAAATTACCATTTAGCAATTATATCTGAGCGACGACGGTTAATATTTGTTGTGCTCACTTTACAATGTTTATGTAATACGCGTTTCAGGGGTAATTCAAAATTGGCGCAAGGTGATGGTGCGTGTAGGTGGAATATTATAACTCATGCATATTCAAACCCGAGCACGTGCTGATGGCGACAGTAAAACATAATTAGAGTGCACGCTGCCATTTGGGGCATTTTATTATTAGCAGCTTCTCAACTTTCCGTTTTTAGCTCGAAAGCTTTTAGCAAAATATAAAGCCAAGCTTTCCCGGGCCTGCGGAAACGCCTCGCAGATCTTTCTTTTAACTAAAGCGCCTTAGACCAATCGCATCAAAACATGACGTTAAGAAAGGTGGCCAAAGCGAACCCTTGTCACTTCGCATTTGGCTTGACAAAAGTCCTTTAATCGGTGGACCAATAATTTTTGCAATTCTGCGCCGCCTGCTCTAAAAGGCAGGTTCAGAAAGTAAGAGCCCGTATTTTCTACATAACGTTCTACAAAACAAACTAAAAGCCTGTGTTATCAAAAGAGCCCCCGAGGGTGTGACAACTCCAATTCAAATTCAATATCTGGAGCAGAAGCTCAACATATAACAGATTTAAATAATTGCAAAACTTTGAAAAGCAAGCGGCAATATTTAAAACTGAAATATTGAGTACTTTTTCAACTTGCAGATATAGCAAGTTCTAAGTGCAGGTGCTTTTGCCGGTCAAGTTTTTTAATATAGCAAATTAATTTCCAAGAGTTCCAATCACAGAAGTTGGTATCTTAATGAAGCGGAATATTCTTGAAGAACTCTAAAGCCGCCTTAATAATGTAGAAAAAGTATGAATCCATACCCTATACTATTTCATACTGCATCATCGATTTGTCGTTTTCCAGACGCTCTTTCAAGAGTTTGTTGTCATCAATTATGGACACGACTCCCTCTTAGAACGTTGGTTAAACCTGCATTAGGTCTACTATGTTATAATGGCAGTTTATAAATAATAGACGGATAGTTTTTAAAATATTATCCTAAGTATTACTTACCCAACATACATAATAGACATTCAATAAAAAAGTTGAACGATTTTGTTTTGATTTTTGCTTTTACTTATTTCGCTACTGCCAATAATTGCCTCACATTTCACTATTTAATAATGTGAGAGAAATGCAACAATGTACAGGTAATGAATATCCGCTTCAGAGCTGCAGTCAAGGGATAAAAATTTTAATATTTGCATTTTTCGTCACAGCTGACATGTTTTTCAAAATAACCAAACCAAGAATAGCAGTTTTCTATTTTTAAACTGACAACATAATAATATTTGTCTCATCCTACACAACTCTGAATAAGGTCCACTGTCGAGTTTAACTCAAATCCGCGGTAATTGAATGTTGCTAAGGATTGGGAGAAATAGTTCTTATAGCTCTTATAGCTACTAAATAAAAACATATTCGCCAAGTGCCATATAGCTACAGCGATATATTCAGGATAAACAGTACACTAAACAAACTTCACCTTTGAACGCCTCTATCTTATAACAATTAATTAAAAAACGAAATATATCGGTGGATTGTATAATAGAAGATAACCAGAAATGAAATATAAACACCAAGGCCTAATTAACGGAGTCTCCTTAGGTACTTCAGAAAGCTACGTTCTTAATCTGAAACTGCGAACAGAACGCTTATCATTCAGGCCTTTGGATAACGAGCACATTATAAGTACATGAAATAAAGGCTTCGTAAAAAACCAACCAAAAAAACTCAACGCTGTCGGCGTGTAGACCTAATTAGAAGCATATACTGCCTTAACAAACAATATTGTACATGTCCAATGCAACTCAAAATTAGGTAAAGTGACACGTTAAAGGCGCGAGTAAAATCCACAATTAATTTACACGTTAAACTAATTGCGGGCAGAAAAATTTATTCAATATAGACAAATTATTCAGAAGAATTACACTTGAGACTCTTAACCCAGCTCAACGATCCATAGCTGGAACCTGGCTATTTTAAAATTATACAGAATACACGAGGATGAAGCACTCATGGTTGGTGAGTCATATCGCTAGAGTACAGCAATGGCATGTGTAGATAAGGTAATAAAACAGGAAACCTAAACTTGTGTTATTCAAGAGCTTAGGTCAGAAGTCGGTGCCGTCGCTTTAAATACATCTTAAAGCAGTGGATTTTGCAAGTCCATAAGACAAATGTGGAACACTTATGAGGTTACCTCACATAACGGTTTGCTTGGTGAAGATAGGTACGAAGCTATGAGAACTGGAGAAGGCCGGCAAGTGCATTACTCTCAAGCTACTTGGGGCAAACATTAACCTTCCGTCGGGCGCATTTGATCTGACAGGCACAGCGTCGCAATTTTGTCATCTCGCCCCGCCGCTAGGCAGGGTTAGAACCTGGCACACATAGTAGCTGCCTATTTGGGTGTGCTCTATACAACCCTGCCACTTATTTTGTGCTTGATCTTCACTACAAAAAGTTGTTCAAATTTTGCTCATTGCGCCCGAACTCGCCACACTTTTCAGGGTACGTATTTTCGAAATACTTGCAAACAATCATTTATCAGTGTATTACTTTCACTTTAGGACTAAAGAATATAAGGGATTTCAATAATTCTGTGAAAATACCTTGATTTATTAGTCTGATTGGCCCATGAATTGACGATTGGGGATCTAAGCCAAAGAAGGTTGAAGTCCATTGGAATGCCTACCGACCTACAAAACAGACTAAAAATATTTCGTCCTCCTTTGCAGGAAAGGGGAAATGAATCTTTCTCAACCCCTTAATAGAAAACGATGCTCAACATTGCAAGAAATGCTAGACCCTTATATGCTTATACCACACAAAACAAATATGGTGTGCGATCGTTGCTTTACTGGAGAAGGTATAGACCCCTCTCCAAAGATGACTGAGCAGTAATTATTATTGTGAAACTATTCTCTAAAGTAACTTTTTCTAGTTTACGATTTTCTAACTCTATTCTTTTAGTTTACTGTATTCGACAGTAGGTCCTAAATATCAGTAAAACTTGTTCCACTGGTTTTATGTCAAATATATCTTTTTTTTTCAGAAATTTTTGTATTTTCTCTTAGTTTGACACCTCTAATAATGATGCCCACCACTTGGCAGTTGTATAAGTTAACTTAATTAGGTGTTTATTATGTTTCTTTGGAGGTGTGCCCATCAAGCACATTGCGCCCGAACTCACTGGTCAATATATTGCGCCCGACGGTAGGTTAAGAATTAATACATGCAGGTGAAATACGGCCATACAAAAATACGAGCAACCTGGAAATCACGATGCCGCCCAGAAAAAAAACAGTGTTTACACTTAGATTAACGTAAATACACCGGAACAGTAAACAAATATGGCGACGGCTTAAAGGGTAAATATTATTTAAGCCCTCCAGGAACGAACCGCTTTATCAGAAGGCAGGTCACCTTTTCTATGAAAAATCGGAAGAAATTTTAACTAGCAAATTAGTTAGATGCGTATGGTTCCAACAATCTACTAGGTACCAAAACAAGAATTGGCAAGTTCTCCAAAAATTTACCTAAAGTGGGAATGTGCAACATGCTCCAGTCACCGGTGCTTGACAAAATCTACGTTCAAGGAGACAATTCAATAATGTTACGAAAGAATTTCTATCATGAGGCGACTTGCGAAGGCAATCAAAAGAGCTACAAGGGAAAGACAAAAAAATCAATCTCGGCCATAATAACTAATACAATTGCAACAGTTCTGAATGCAAGACCATTATAAGGTATGATAAAAAATTAATCTCATCTAGTATGGCTATGAAAGAACAAATTGCTGCCTTTAAAACTGGATCCAATATATTTTATTTTTAGGTTAGATTTAAGATTGAGTGTCTATTCGACCGGCCTAGACCTATTTTTTGGACAATTACAGTACTTTTACCTGCAAATTTATTTATTTCAATGTAATATTGTAATAAGGTGGATAAAACGAATATTTAATAATACAATCTGATAGTAAAAGAAGCTGCGTGGCGCAGATGGGTTAGCGCCAGGCTTGCATTAAGCAAGTCCTCGGTTCGAATCCCGCTGGGGTCGGAATTTTTCCGTATCCTTGGCGATTAGAATCGGGCTCAGTGAGACCATTCACAGTTGGGCACCAAATTAAATGTGCTCTACTCAGAACCACAGACCTAAGAGATAGAGTAACAAGGTCAACACATAAACATGACACACACTTCACACAATGGTTGCTGTGCAAGCATAAAAGACGCGCTCCAACTTTGTATTCCGAATCCGGGGCAAGTTGAGCATTGTACAGCCAGATGCAAGCACATGAAGCACCAGCCTCTACACCGCAAGGTAAAATGAGGGTAATGATAATACAATACATACATACAATTTGATAGTTTGAATTAAATATAAGTATGTAAGCCAATCTTAAAGGCGTTGGTTTGCACTTCCACAGCCATACCGGATGAGATTAATTTTAGATCATACTATATTATTAGAAATTAATTACACTAACTGTACTTGCAGTAATAGTATTGAATACAAAGGAATCCGTGAAAATGAATATTATGCAATGTGTTGTGGTCACCAAACTGGAACTGCAAAAATTTCGACGTTAATGCAAATTGACAGAATTAGTCTCTCATACAGAAATGGACACAATTCCAAATAAACTATAACTCACAACGAGCAACTGTATGCAAAGATGTAGCATTTGTAAACTCACCAAAAATTACATAAAAGGTAACCAGAATAACTAAAACAGTGACAAATCGTTGCTCAATTAGGGATCTTCTAAAAATTACTGTAGTAAAACGTTTAAAACCCAAAGAAATTTATTTTATAAAGTGGAAATCGAAAGAAATAAATAGCAGATCTTTCTAGATTATGTCAGATTAAATATAGACTAAAATTAAAATAGTATATTTTATAATGCAGAGGATGATGCTGATCAATTCAATAAATATTTGGTAAACAAAACCAATTTTAAGCGAAGAATTATAAGGCAAAATTTAGGTACAAACCACCTTGTTTGAACAATTTTTACAAGATCATTAAAAAACCAAAATGTTATTGGATACCGGTACCGATAAGATTGGAAGATATAACAATTGAAAAACTTGGTTTGTATCGACGACTTTGGGATCTAATAGACTAACTTAGGTCAGTAATAATATGTATACTTTTTCATTTTTATAACTCGCGGTAGTCAACACACATGGACTTGAAAAAATTCAGGGACACATTTGTTAAACTGGTGTGAAAGCTATTTGATGTGTCAATTGATAATGGAATCTTACCAGGAGATAGCCACTCAGTAAAAAAGCGTGTACTTCGCTTCAAGATATGTGTAGAGGGATTTATGTCGATTTCACTCCAAGAATACTCGTAACTACACTCCGCTTCGCAAATGTAAGGCTGAAGCCCCTACAAACAAAGGACATTGACCTGCTCGTAACGCTACGTCGTGCGATAGAAAAGCTCTAACAGGTATTCCCCTGTGATACAATTCAATGGGTCATAAAAAGGCTTCTCTGTTGGCTATCTTCTCAAAATTCATACATAAGTGACTACTTTGATACAATTGCCGGCCGACCAGCTACAGTTCGGAGACGGTTGTACGGTTATTTAAATACAAAAAATGAGCGCCAACTGATTTTTTATCAAATAACGGTAAGTGTAGCCAGGCATTCAAACGAGAATACGTAAACTCAGGTCGCAAAATAAATCTGAAAGGGAAGCTCTACTCAAATATAGGTCACAGTAATAAATAAAGCTAGAATGCACATATCACAGCATAATTCATGAAATATAATTACAGTACAAATAAATATCACAGATATATCCACTATCAGAATCGTAGGTGGCCACAATATTAATTGCTAAGACTAATTAGATTAGATTTGGCAAATTTTACGAATAATACTCACAGTTCTTAATACGCCAAAAGAGCAATAGCCATAGCGCACACATTAAAATAGATCTAAGGCAGGCAAAGCTTACAGCGACAATGTCAAATTTTCGCAGATCAGGATCAGGGGGACTTCACCGTGCGGTACTAGAACAAATCAGATCTGAAGGTAAGCCTCCATATAGGATCCTCTCCTGCCCTCAAACAGCATCAGCAGCAGGGGTCAAAGTGGGTCCGGAGAACCACAAAAGCCCAGCGCATGAAACGTCAACATGTGCAAACGAAATACAGCCGTAGTCAGAACCTCAAATCGGCCCTTCGGCACGAGGTGCCATAAAGAAGGAAGGAATCCACAATAGCATAACAAGACCGACAGAATAGTTCGAAGCGAACCCTTACTCACCCCGGAAAGGATTCCAGGCGAATTTGCGAAACACGTGGCCGCATTAAGATTTCACCAACGGCGTGGCAGTCGAGCTTTCCTTACATCGAAGATAGGGGAATAAATCCACTTCAAAAGTGAAGGCTCACGTACACACTATCGAACCAACGGCAGCCCAAAGTTAAACCTCCGGAATTCTAAGTGTTTTTCTTTTGGCAAGCGAGATCGGAAAAAAAGTCTCGAAACAAATTCCAGTACTTAAAGGTAATCTCCGCGACGCCAAATAGGTGTAGCGCAGCAACTAAAATACAAACGGCGCAGCTACAGACATCAGAGTGCAAAGATGCGTAACAAAGCAAAATAAAAACTACAGAAAGCGAAATTGGAAGGCGGCGCAAATGAATCGTAAAAAAATACTTAAGGCATTACTACAATAGTTCCTAAGGGAAGGTAACCAAAACTTATTTCACGGGAATTTCGTAACTTAGTACATATAACATGAGCAAAATGGAGGTAGCCCACCAAATTCATTACTAAAATAATTGAACGGGTTCAACTTAGCTGGATGCGAGATTCAAGGCGCTGAGAAAAGTTTGAGAGCATCGAAATCACAAGAACAGCGAGAAGTTTGCTCGCTCCCTAGGCTCCAAGCACTAAGGACACTGGTTACCGGCAGTAAAAAATGAGCATCTTGAAACAATAAAGCCGACCTGCGATTAATTAATAAAATTGATCATCAATGGTAGTAAAAATCGCAGATCAACCCCACTACAGTTTATACACCACGGCACCTTTGAAAATTCTTTACTTACCGCGATGGCCGAGCTAACTCAAATTTCGGCGGCCTTGGGTCGTAGGTTCCAATCATCAGCTGTGTACCCTGGAATGTCTTTAGAAAAGGAAAGGAAATGGGCGCCAGAAATCAAAAGATTTCAAAGAATTAAAATGAACTACAAGTGACTAGCGTTTAATTAATAATTAATAAATGGTCTTGTAGTGTCAGTAATAAGTAATCAGGATAATTAAAATGCAAATAATGTTATAACAAGGTTGTGTACGTTAACTGAAGGTTGCGACAGGCATAAAATAAAAAACCCCTTTCAGGTTATTCTAATAACTGTAAATTCAAACCATTCATGGAATATGCATACCTCATTCATTTAATAAATCCTTCTGTTTAGATTATTGAAATAAAAAAGCTTGACTGTACCTTTTACAGAGGGTCAATACACATCAAAATTGCAGCTTTAAATACTGAGCATAATCAAATATAGGCATACAAATTTAAATATTAAAACAGGTGAATGTAAGAATTTTAACATTACATGCTAATAATTGCGGAACGTATCCATTTAAATTTTAAATATTGACGGGTTTAAAATACACAGATGTAAATTCCTGGTATTGAAGATAAGATAAATCCCTGAATACCACAAACTAACCTCGCTTCTCCATGCTCACAAACTGCTAACAGGCAAACGCCGGCCGGGGTTGCTACACCTTGCGGTTTAACATAAGCTGGTCGTGAACTGCTACACATAATGGACAAAATCGCCGTGGATGCCCGATAATTGCAGCGGAAGAACCCTCAAATGGCAGCAAATACGCAGAACGCCAGCAAGTGTCGAAAATGTGATTAGGCTAATAACTTGGCCTCCGAGATATACTCGTGGATGAAACTGATAATTAAGGGCTAAGAAAAAATGTAATTACTATGGAGATAATAAAACATAAAAGCGCCATCGTACCTGATCATAGTCAGCTCTAGGAAACACACTGCTCATTAAATTAATTGAGCGCACGTAATTTGACTTATAAAAATCGGTCCTCAGTCACGCCGACACGGCGAGCCGAGGGGAAAAGCACAAGTGCCTCGTACGAAAAATGCGTTTCCAAAGGAAAGCTCTCACTACAACGACCTGTGATAAGAGATAGCGCGAGTTAAAAAGGGCATCGCACAAACGAAAGAAACTCGATCCAGGTACAAACTAAGCTGCTTTGGAAAATTTAGGAATTCGAAATTCAAAGGATTTATAAGTCAATTAAAAATATACAGGTTAGGCCTGAAATAAATTGGTAACGGGCGAAACAATTAAGCGGAGCCAAAAAATTGTTTCAAGCTGTAGCTTAAAAAAGCACTAAAATTTATTTGACAATGAATGCGAAGAAGTTATTAAAGCAAGGTAAAGCACAGTTAAATTTATTCGCCAGAAATGCAGAATAAAGTACACAAAAATGCAAAGAAACAATTAGCAATAACAGTTATATGACAAAAGAAATCCACCAAAATAAAGATAATGTAACATTGTACGGAGCAAGTAAGCATGGATAATCGAAAAATTACAGAAATTACTCAAAACAAACAGGAACAAGTAATTGGTGGTAAAGAAGCAGGAACTTAAATATGGAATCGAGACATATAATTTAGCTGAAGCAGCAGAAGTAACAACGTAAAATCGGAAATAGAAGATACAGCGTAGGACGACTGTGAAGAAATTATCTCTACAATGAGACGTAATAAAATTCCTAATGTAGACAGCTTTACACTAGCACTATAATAAAATACGGTGGGAATAATTGCCTACAAACCATTTTCTGACGGAAACCACCGGGAGAGTAGGTGAGATGCCGAAAAACCGTCACTTATAAACTTCTGACAATGCTAGCCGAAAGTAGATGAAAGCAATTTGGTAAGAAAGTTACCGATGAAATAAAATGTGGGCACAAACCCTAGTTTAATATAATAAGAATTGTTACCATTTCATTGCGTATCCATTCGATCTTAAGGTCAACGCTACTCAGTTCGTATTTAGCACGCTTGATACGCCTATTTCTTGCCCTTGCAGCACAAGTTTGCATTTGTTTCTGGAGCGTTCCTCTCCACCTTGCTCGGCGAGCGGCATGATGCCAGCTTAAGCGTCAGTAGAAAGTTTAGGTGAATTTATGGGCTGCAGTTTGGTTTGTTTTGGGTGATGTTTGCCTGCGCCTTTTGAGGCCGATTCGAATTCCCCAAGCATTTACGAGAGAATTTTAGTTCCATGCCAGTGTCAGCGGATCTCACGCTGCCGAGTTTTGGCACGTTCCTGGAAGATCCAGGAAGAGTAGGAAGTGTTCTTCGAACTGCATTTCATTTCACTTGTATTCTATCGTGGACCCTTTTTCTGCCTTATAGCAGTTACCGGGGGGCGTTAAGGCAATAACAGCGGAGGTGGTCATCTCTACAACGTGTGGGAAGCGGAAGGTCGCTTAGAACTTGTATTAAGGTCGTGCTATCGCCGTGGCCAGTTTAACCCCTGCTGCGTACGGGTGTGGGAGCGCAGGAATGGACCCGACCCAGAAGCCTATCTCCATGTCTAACTCTCCCCCTTCGTGAAACTTCCCCTGGCGACCAGTGTTCTGTGGCACTAGATTGTATAAACGTTTTGAAGTACGGATCATCCATGTGACCTTGAGCGTTCAACGCACCTGGGCATGCAAAGCTTTTCCTTCCAAACTAAAAAATAACCACCGGTGTAGCTTTGCCTTAACGTTTAATTTTTAATTTGTGCAGTAACATTTTATTGCGATTTTGTAAACCTGTAAGTATGTACTAAATTCTAAGCTTTCGATTGAGCTACCTTCGTGTTTATAACCTATTAATCATAGTTGTTAACTTATGGCAACCTGCGAATTCAATTATGATAGTGCTGTGATTATACCGTGATTATGCTGTGATTATACTAGCTATGAGGATTTGATTTAGTTACGGCTCTTTTTCAGGAAATATTTGTGTATGAGCTATTTGAGTTTAAGAATTCTGGTTTAGAACACCCGGGTACATTTGTCGTTATTTGACAAAAATTTGTTGGAGCGCTGGACATATATCTCTGTTCTGTTCTATCGTTTAGTGCTTCAAAGACCTGTTACGCCTTCTGCGACTAAGCTGGCGGCCGGCAATTGTATCCGAGTGTACATGAGTAAACTTTCTGGAAGATTTGATCAACGAATTAAATGAGGTAACAGGGTAATTGTAAATGCTATTAAAAAATCTGTAAAGGTATTTACACAGAACTTCTCTCGTAAGTTAACGTACTGACACCACATAATTTTAAAAATTAAGCTAGATGTAAAAATATCTTCACGTGTCTAACAAATTACATAAATTTTGAAATAAGAAAACATTCCCGATGGTCAAACTCGAAAGGCCTCTCCATATGTGATTCCAACGTTTAGTAGGATATTTCAAGGGAACGGGCTATTTCTACATGCGCTACACTGCCCTCCTTGAGTACGCGCTTCGGGGCTGCCTTAAATAGAACCCCTTTTTCGTTGACACGTTTTTTTTTATTTACAGCATTTAAGCTGTATCTGCTGGGTTCAATTTTAGTAAAGGGTAAAGCCTGAACTATGTGGGAATAGTTACTTTCAGCCCTATCTCAGTTCAAGCAAAAATAAAAATATTACCGGTGATGGGACTCGAAATTCGGAGCCTGCCAACGAGGCTGCGCATTCGTTTCATTGTTCGGCAAACGGAAAAACGAATACCCTTTAGTGAGACACCGGGATGCTTAAAATTCATTTGATGCAGCTATATTTAACATAACCTACCTATTCGTTGCCCTTTCTTGTCTCATACAACATTTATCCTGTATCTGTTGGGTTCCATTTTTGGCAAGAATAAAGCCTGCGCTATATACAAATTATTACGTATCTGTTTCTAAGTTAAAGCAAGAAATCTCGGAAGGTGATTTTTTCCGGATTACAATGCTTCTTTCGTCTGTTAGACCAGCGAAGTAAAAATAAGCAAATAGATGTAATAGTAATTGATTTCAAACAAGCAACTTATAGTGTCAAAATAAAATAAATAATAACCACCATCAAAGTAGATTTATTCGCTCAAATTTTGAAAGGCGGAAAACACACCAAATCGCTTCTTATTTAAGAATGTCAATCCCAAGCTTCACGCTTGATGGCCGGCTTTTTTACTGTGCCAAAATGAATTGGCGCTTGGAAGCCTTATACTAAAATGGACGGTGTCGCCGGTAGTGGTTACTTGCAGCTGGTGCTTTAGCTGGCTGTCTTGAAGACTTGCGGTTTAAGTCGAGTCCTTTCGGAAACTCCAAGCCATTGGCGCCGCAGATTCTCTGCAGAACCCAGCACTGAATCCAACTTTTGACGCGTTAGCCCAATTCAGCTGCACACTAAGACCTGCGGCATTTCGAAATGTAACTAAATTTACTTACAGGTAAATATTGCAATACACAAACGTGCAAATTGGCTGTATTTTGAAAGATGATTAATTGTTGTTACTGAGCTTAGGTGTAGCTGGCCAAATATATTGATATATGGAGGTATGTCAGGCTTTGTCGGAATTTTTTTTTTGTTTCCAATGGGACAACATACATTGTGTTTAATTATAGAATAACATTGGAATGCGATTAAAAAAATAAAGATACATTATCTTCATATATATTTTCTATGTGACCTCAGTGCCAACCACATTACTTCCTACTAGGTACTTTCCTTTAACTTAATATGTAATTTAATACATATTTTCGTCTTCGACATCTGCAACGGCCACCTAATTATTCATAAACTGAATGTAAACGCAGTTTATAATTTATTATCGTTCATGATATTCCTTCAGAAGTTAGCTGTTGATCATCATAGACACTTATATATTTCATCTCTGGATATACGCCTCCTCAGTTTTTCTGCAGTCAGTGGCTGTTCCCATCCACTGAATTCAGGCTATTTTGCTGATATCATTCTTCCATCTTATTCTAGGCCTGTCCCGCTCTCTCCTGCCCATTCTGGGCCTTCACCCAGCCATCTTCTTACTCCATCGATTATCTTCCCTTCTCATAGCGTTTCCTGCCCATTGTTACTTTAAACTTGTAATGCGCGTCGCTACTTCTACTACTCTGGTTTTGGTTGTATGTCAGTTATTTGTTTTTCTGTTTTCTAGTCGTATTCCTAATATCGATCTCTCCATGGTCCTTAGTGCTAGTTTCACCTTTCTTTATCGAGATTTCTGTAAGAAACCATGCCTTACAAGCATACGTTAGAGTTGGGAGGATACATTAATTCAACACCCTAGTTTTAAGGTACTGTGGATATGTTATTGTTTTAAACATATTTTATAGTTTTTACAGGCTGCCCATTCGAGTTTAAATCTCCTATCCACATCCGCCTCTTCGGCATCCGCCACGAAAGTTAGTTTATAACCTAAGCCTACATATTCGTCCACCACATCTATCAGACTGTCATTAATCGTAATGGGTGGTATATCATGTTTATTGCCCATGATTTGTGTTTTTGTTAGATTTTCTACATCTACGATCATGGTTTTCAGGTCCTTAACGAGATTTGTTAGCAGTGTAATAGCGCCGTGTCTTCACTGAAATGTCTAGCCAACGCAGCTTGTTTGTCATTTGCGTATATACTTTTGACCAATATATTTCTTCATAGAATTTTTCGATATGTCTAAGAATATATTCGCCGTTATTTATTACAGTTCCTCTCTCATCTATAATACTCATAATTTCTTTTCTTTCTTCTGCAGTCTTTTTTCTAAATATCTTAGGTACTTTGATTTCTTTGATAACATTTTTATTAAACGCGATGACCTCTGCACTAACTTTCCTTCTAATATTTTTATATATTTGTTTTAGACAGATTCGCTTTTTTTCTGTTTGGCTATCAACTTTTTTGTATGTTCCTTAAGTTTTGTTATGTTTTCTTGTCTGGATTTATGGAATACCATCCTAGCGGCATTTCAAACATTATATATAGTGTAATCTTACAAATTGCTTATTTCTCGACTAGTTTTTAGTATTCATAATTTCCCCAATAATTTAAAACATAAGAAAAAGCACACAAGTAAGCAAACTAGGTGAGTTAAAACTTCATCCCTTTTAGCCCTCTTGGCTTACTTTGTTCAAATATTCTGTAGAAACACATCCTTTGTCATGCAGAAAGTAGCTCTGCCAGCAAAGTTTCCCTTTAGCCTAGAACTACAGACGTTATTAATGATAATTATGAAGAGGGTAGGCAGATGAATCCTAAACAAGTAGACCTTTACTATTTTGCGACCATTAGCCAGGTTATTTTAGATGAAAACTGAGGGACATTATCGCTGTAGTTACGTTTAGTGAATTCTTAATTCATCCCCTCGAGTGGAAATAAGGTAACGATCTTTACAACATAGTAAACGAGAGTATAGTTAGAATGTAATTTAGCGTAAAATAAAACGTGAAAAATTGGAGCATGTGCTTGGAAGTTAAATCGAGGAGAACTTTAATTGAGATTTTTACTGGTTGATTGTGTTTTCGCTTATTTCACTGTTATTTGCAGAAAGTGCAATTTCTGATGCATTTAAGCAGCGAACTATCTCAAATTGTTCCACACTGTTTAACTAATCTTGTTTCTTCCAGCCAGCTGTTAATCTCAATTTAGCCTCTAAATACATAGAGTAATACAATAGAACTTCCATTGGTTAATTAAGTTAAACTATTCAGATATTAGACATAACACAGCGTTATGTGTAACTGCATCTTACAATGCAATTGTTGATTATATCACCGTGTGACATATTTATATTTCCAGCTTGAAATATTGCAGTAAATCATTCGAATGGCACAAATAAGCCATGTGCATGTAGCGTTATCAGTATTTCCGTATTTTCTGAATTCACCATAAATACGAACGTTATTTACCTACTGCATGTTAATATAATACAAATAAGGGTTGCAGTTCTATTGAGGTGTGAAGTCCTTTTTTGTGAAATTAGAACATGAAACAGGAAATGCATGCATGCATATTTTTTGTGAGACACAGAGACTCCAAGCTGCAGCGGTATTTCTGTAACCAAATTTATGATTAAATGAAATCGAACTTTTATATCATAAGCATTAACTGAATAAACAAAAACCTAATTTTAGGCCTCATCGTTAAGAGGGTGTAATTCTGCGGAGAGGGATTTAAACAAAATATATTATAGACAAAATGTTTATTCAGTGGTTTCGTAAAGTAATGGATAAATTAATTAAAAATTTAAGAAATAACTTTTGGAAAAAGGCTGGTTCCCCTCTATTTTTATTTTTATTTACGCTTTTTTCAAATAATATCTATACATACAGAGTAACCTGCGTAGAAGGTATGACGTCATCAATGTTTTATTAAATAGCAACCCCCCTCTTTTTTATTTCGAATTTGAAAGGAAGCATTTTTTGTACGTACGCTAAGAAAATTTTTGAGTAAAAAACAATTTAAAATTGCAAAATGTTAATATTAATTGGAATGACAACTTTAAAACCAACTAAATTAAATGTTCAAATTGTGCACTGTTGCCTGCCTGACAGTAGCCAAGACGACCGACATGTTTTCTATTGATTTCTGTCATTGATAAAATCATACGTCCTAAAATTTAATTTAGTATTTTGCAATTTTAAAATCGTTTTTTTTTATTTTTGGTCATTAGCTCAGCGTAAGTAAAAAATATGTTTATTCAAATTTCGCAATTAAAAAAGCGGGTGCCATTAAAACAAAACATCGCTGACGACAAAACTTTAAGCGAGTCACCCTGTATGTATGCATTTTATTTGAAAAAAAAAATGCTCAAATAAAAATAAAAATCGACGGGTCTCTGCGATTTTATCCACTATTTTACGAAATCACTGAATTTAAACATTGTCTATAAACCACAGAAGTTTATTGATCGAATTACAGGAATCCGTGTTTATAGGTTTTCTAGCTTTATGTGGGGTCGCATTATCATGAAGATCCAGAACATATTTCAACGTCTTTTTGACAATAGCTGCACCCAGCCTTTTTAGTGTTTGCGTAAGTCTCTGAGTTAGTTTCAGAGCTTTTAGAAATATACTTAGTCAAAACAACCACTTGCATGTCCCAAAAATGTGGTTGGTATGAGTTTTTCAGCTGAATCTATAGCATGGGCTAATGCTTTGTTTCGAGTTACGAGTGATATACTCAAGTCTTATCATTAATTACTAACCGTATTAGAAAGTATGAAACAGTTTCAAGAATTTCCAAATGGTTTGGAACGGTTTGTTGACTACGCAACTTGTAGGGGAGAGACAAAAATCTGGAAATCCATCTTGATCAATTTTTAATCTTGCCCAATTTATCCTACAGTATTATCACGTTAGGTTCCGATATTTCCAATGCTGTAGCAATTGTGGAAAATTTCATACTACGATCCTCAGAAACCATGGCTTTTTTTTCTTAGATATTTCAACATTTGTTGCTTATGCAGGTTTTCTACTTCTAGGATTATGCGCTATGGAGCCTCATCCCAACGAAAAAGTTTAGACCAATATTTAATTGTACAATACGCCAGAGCATCGTTTTCATACATTTCAATTATTCGCTCTCGGATTATTCCTTTCTTTTGTGAGATATTTGATTACACTTCTATGATTTAATTTCATTAGACTTGTGAGAGATTGGTCACAATTTTTTAAAAGATGGAGTACATCAAATGTTTCTGTCATTCGTAAGTAACCTGTGAACAAATGAAAATGAAATCAAGCTTGGCTTTGAAAAAATGAGGTCATGTGGTGTATTACTTCTGATATTTTTAATTTAAATATGACAATTATTATAATAGCTTATATCCAACATAATGTGATTTAATAAGCGACATACGTTTCAATTTTCAAAGCCAAGCTTGGCTTCATTTTCGTTTGCTCATATGTTAGATTTTTATTTAGTTTACCTCGCAGATCGGAAATGTTTAGTACTGTAGACTTCTGATACCAATTGAAATTTTTATTTAGAATTCACAAGGTGAAACTGGCCATTTTGGTTTTGCACTTCGATCCCATATCTAAACGCTGAATGGTGGAGTACAACAGAGAATTACAAATTCTAAGTAATTATTTAAGCAGGATATTTCTGTAGAATATTCGACATCGAAAACGAAACAGCTGAAGACATTGCAGTAGGCAATTACCTACTATATAGTGTGTTCCAAAAATATTCATTCGCAGCATGCCTTGATCGAATTGAAGTTTGCCCATTGATGCAAATGAACTACCAAGTCAGAGAGAACTAAATTACATCTTGACCTTGAAATATCTTCCTAAAAATATACAAAACAATTAACAAAAACAATTTTTATTGACCGTTATGATTATTACACTCGTTCTTGTTGTGTACATGCTATCTTATTTTCCTTTTTGCTTGATATAATTAAACTGAATGCAGTTGAAACTTTTACCTGTCACAGTGACAGATGTGTTCATAAACAAATTGCAATCTAGCATTCACCTACAGACTTAAGTTACGACGTGACCAGATTTTCTATCTTTCTTTCCAACACCTACCCTAACTGAGTTTTTTTTTGGGTCGAAAACTCATGAGGAGCACGATAATACTATATGTTCAATCCTACTGTTGAAATATGTTTTTTACTTGGATACAAAACGTGTTTTGCTCACTCATGTTTGCTATGACAACATAGGTCAAAACAGTGAGGTAACCCCTTTTTTTCACTTCTTCTTTGCAAGTGATCCTTACACTGTCAGATTTCAAGGATGTAGGAAACATTTAGAAAAAAATTTACGGTTTCCATGACAATGTACTTACTTCTCTTGAGAAGTAAATGATTTACATCCTGCATATATTATAACTGAAAAGATGCCAAGTATGCCATTTGGTTAACATGAAGAAAACCATTATCGCTGATACTATTATACATTTTAAATCAGAAAACGATCACAAAACAGCACTCGCAGTCGTATTCAGGAATTTTTTCCAAGATTTTTTCACAGTGCGTTACACAACTGTCAAACAAAACGTCACAGCATTAGAGAAACGCCCCAAGCTCCAGCAATAGGCTACTATAATTTAGAAAATGTAATAATTTTACGCTATTACTATTTATTTTACATAAGGAAATATTTGTAGTGACAAAAATTATATACTTTACACAGGATGTAGGAAGATTTACACTACCTCGCACCTTGCTACCCTCGGTCGCTTCGCTCACTGATCAAACGGTTCAGGGTAGTGTAAATCCTACCTAAATCCCTTGTAAAGCAATATACAATTTAATTTTCCCACTCATTTTGCCCAATCCCAAAATATGTGAAATTCGAGATTTGCAGATTAAGATTTGCTTCAGTCTGTGTCAAATAACAGACAGAACCTAACCTCGAATTTGACATAGATTGAAAATACACTTCAGTACTTCCAAACGTATAACAGGAACAAATTTTATTTCGAACCAAAGTTTTTTTTTATATAAACCACGTAAATTATAAAATTTAATATTTATTCAAACATTTAGTGGCAGGATTGAATAAAACGCTATACAGCACTAGTAAGAAACTAAATCACTAGTTTATCTTTCTACACTCGTCTTCGTCTCGTGTATGAAATCGGCAAACGGGTGTCACTCTTAGTTTCTCCACTCGTCCAGTAATATACTATTACAAATACCTATCACATAATAAAAACCAAAATTTTTTGTTAAATCCTGCTACTCAAATTCCTTTCTTACTAGGATACAGAACGACAAAACGTTTGTTTTGCTCACTCACGTGGTTTGCTATGAGAACGTAGGCGAAAGCAGCGAGGTGGAACCTTTTTGTCCACTGATTTTCTCCACTCCCAAAATAGAATTTATTCAAGGCATTTATTCAATCGTTCATAACAACAACAATACAACAAGCAGTACTCGACATTTACTTATTAATATGAAAATACACAGTTATGAAACACTAGGTAATTTATACAAATCGTGGATTGATTTTCCGGCGACTCCTCTGTTACCTCATCTTCCAAGCAAATTTTCTTACTTGTAACTTCACTGTTCATATATATTTTTTTGGTATTTTAATCTTGTTAGTCACCGACACTTCTACATAATTTTCAGCAATAGAGGACGAACGCCAACCTCCATGTTTTTTAAGCGTAAGAATATCGGCAGACCCATTAGCCAATAATATTGCTGACGTTCGTCGATAATAATTCCCTGTATCCAATTGGACATCCATCAACTTCAGATATTTTGCCATCAGTTTAGGTATCTTTGAAAGAGTATTTCTACCTAGTAGTTGCACTATACTTCTTCCCGAACGATAACATAAAAAAAAATCTTCCCTTTCCCAGAAATTTAGGACGCAACGCTGCATATTAAAAACATCAGTAACAACAAAAAAACGGCGTTTGTAGTTTTCGTTTTTCAAATATTGGCAACCAATACAGACCCTTTATCTTCAGTATTAATTGTTTTGAGATTTACTAATTCATCGCACATACAAGCAATAATAACACCCATTACAACAACCATCTTCATAAACAGATAGATCTCATCGAGAGCTTCAATTATAAAGTACTCCACATCTTCCTGCTTAAACGGTTTCGCCTTCTTAAGTTGATATCCCTTAGATTTACTTTTAAAAATCGAAAACAAGGTCTTAAATCTACAAATCGATCACACAGTTGCACAAAATAATTTAAGAAATAGAACACTATGACACTTACCTAATAATATCTACTTTATCAAAAACAAATAAAGTCGACTTTAACATTGAATAGGTAGACCACAAAGAGGAAGACACCAATTTTCCTATCAATCAATCCATTAAAATAAGCTACCATCACTTCTTCCTTTACCCGCCACTCCAAGCTATTATTTTCTTTGGTTTGCCTTGTCTCTTTTGTCCAATCACTTCATTTGCTGCTTGTCTAATCAATGTGGAAAATATTCTCGGATTCCTCTGATTGGGTTACGTTCACTATTTTATTGTTGTGGTATGTTGTTCTATTATGATGCAAATTCCTAAGGCAACCTTCTCGAAGGATATGTATCTTTCATCGTTGTTCATCGCTTGTTGCTTGTTATCTTCAACTCATCTGGCTGCATTTGTTCTTTCGCTTAATAGGAAATTATCGATATTTATGTCAACGCGTCTGTATAAGACCGCCGTTTTCATATTTACTAGTAGTCTACAACAAATAATAGGCTTCACATACCTAGAATTTGAATGGCAAAGCAAGTGTTTCCAGCGTACATAAATTAAACAAGTAGAGACACCCACTGTCGGTTCCTTTGATGTCAAAAAACCGATTTGAATGACATTGAACGGCTCCTGGGGGTACTTTCCGATAGTACTAACAGATGGCGCCACTACTTTACCACATCAGGATTGGTAGCATAGCCAGTAACTGGCTCTGATTGGTAGAACTTTGTTCTGCTGGTGCTCAAGCTTAGAATTACCCCAAAGTCACCGTCCCAGGCACAATAGACAAACAGGTTTGAACATTAGACTTGAGTGTCACAGATATAAAATATCCAACAACAGTTGGCAAAACCTAGTTGCAAAGGATAAATTCACTTCCATCAATGATAACTGCAACTTAAACCTCAGGCAGAGAATGTTCACATTGTATGTAATTATGATTTGTAATGCTGTATCGATTAGAGTCGTGGAACCTAAAAGGCAGCGACATTAAGAATAAGAGTTTATGCATGCTTAAAATAGTTTTCCGAAATTGAATTGCAGACTACAATCAAATATAAAAAATCTGTAAAGTACATTACTTAGAACTTTCATCGCAAGTGGAGGTTGTGACATTAAAAAGAATAAAAAATTAAAGGAAATTATCGGTAAAACTATCTTAACGTTTCTAATGATACAAGGAAGTACTTGGCAAAGCGAATTAAATACATTTCCAAATAAAAAATCATTACCAGCCGTGGGATTCGAACTTGGCTTGGCTTAGAAGTAAACCGACCGTCTATCGCACGCGACGATGATGAATTCCACAGATAACTGCGATGCAGCTGTATTAAATATAGGGTGTTTATTCGTTGCCCTTTTTTGTCTCTTACAACATTTATTCTGTACCTGTTGATCCCATGTTTGTTAGGGATATAGCCTAAGCTATTTGCAAATGATTACTTTTATCTATTTCTCAGTTAAAGCAAAATTAATGCAATATATGCTCTTTTTGGTCAATGTCTAAAACCTGCACAATGGTCAAAATATTAGTTCTATTTAAGTAATAGTTTCTGAGTTAAAGCAAAATTAGGCCAAATTTTATTTTTTAAGGTGCTCACCTTGTAATATTTTTCCAAAACTTTCTCGGTTTCATGCCAGGAAAGCATTTAATCAACATGAAAAGATATCGCCTTCTTTCAACAAATATTTTTTTTAGTTATACGGGCAACAGCAGACAGACAAAGGCGGAATTGAGAAAACTTGTTTTTCGCCTTTTAGGGACCCTGGAACGCCCGCTTTACCAGTGGGCTACCGCTAAACGATGAAATCGCATGAGCAGGCTCGTTTGCAAGTTCGAATCCCATTGCCGATATGCATTTTTATTGATTTAATTTGCATTACCAAGTATTTCATTTTATTCTTTCAGAATTATTGCGAACATGAAGATATTTTTTCCTTATTTTTCTTTAGTTTTTAATTTTTTTTAGTCCCACAACGTTTACTTGCGAGAGAAGTTCTGAGTAAAGCCCTTTACAGATTTTTTATATCTGTAAAAATGGACTGACTCGTACGTCTATTACCTCTTATATTCCTTGATTTAAGGTAGAAAGCGCAAAAGTGATGTCATGCAGAACGTATAGATGATTTACGAATTGCACACTCCAATGTTTTACTTCATCTCACTATAAAACGCAATAAAACACCACCTTGGTAGCGCAGTGGGTAGACTGCCATTAAGAAAGTGTTTGGTTCGAATTTTTGGATAGACAAACCTTTCCCGTAGTCCACTGGAACGGTATTAATCCGAGTGTCACATATCACTTAGAAGTAGCACAACGAGTCCACCATTAGGGCTAAGTGCGCGTGAATATGGTTTACTCTCCACCCAAAAAATCAAAACATGCAATTAACACCTTCCAACTATTTTATTTACAACCATGTATGTGATAAAGTCATTACTGACTTTTAAAAAATTAAAAAATGAACTATCACTAAGTTCTAATTCCCAACCAGTCGGAAAAGTAGTTGTCAAAATGGTGGTTGGGAAGTACTCACTTTCCCAGCTCCGTCATTACAACGGGTTTTCGCCACCGTTATTGCTTGATTAATTTCAGTCTTGAAGAAATGTTAACTCAATGTTGCTCGTGCTGTAGCTCACTTCGGCGCTATGCGCTTGTGTAAGCTATTTTAACCCTCGTTGTAATGAAACGTTTTCCACCCCGGTACATATTGTCGTAGTGTAGTATTTCCATTTTATAATTTATCTTTGAATAAGGACAGATCGAATATAATGAGCATGTAAGGAAAAACATACATACAATACATTACACAATAAGAAGATTTCAGCTCAATAATCGATGTTAAGAGAGCATATATATAATGAAATCAACTAAACCTTGGCAGGTACTAAACTGACACCTAGTTAATATAAGTATCAAGAAGGATTGGTTTAAATTTTTCAAATTCAATGCAGTAATTTTATTGGATATAATTATATCCGAACTGAATTTATTCCGCAAACATTTGCTGTCTCAATAGTTTTAGAGTGTTAAAAACGTCGAGAATTACGGAGTATTTTTAGATGATCTGACCCACAGGAAAGATTTAATGTAATAAGGTATAAAACTGGCTAAAATTGGGTCCGATAGTTCAGCGAAGAAAGGAGGCGTGATTATATATTTCCATCTTCTCGTCGAACGTCAAAATAGGATAACTAAATTATGGTGGTCTACAAAGCATTTCAATAGTATAAGAGCTTTTCCTGGCTTATACTTTGCCTAAAATGCAGTGTAGATGCACTTATGCGCACTACAATTAAACTACAATTTAACCTGGATGACGACGTCACGTAGTGCACAAGGCAAATAAGCATCAACTGTATGCGAAGACACAATCACAACTTGTACTTTCAAACAAAATAGCATCTCTGCGGGGTCCACAATAAATAAAACAATGCAAAATAAGGCCTAATCTATTTACTGAAACCGACCGTGCTACATTGCTTCCGACATAATCTACTGGTAAGTAATTAGATTTCATTTCACCACAGCGCAGGTCATATAGATCATAACATTTAGCTGAAAACGTCAGAGCGGTTTCGTTTTTCTATTCTGTGGTTATGTCCAACCACCGGCCAATACTCATTCGTGTAGGAGATAGCGTTCAACGTGTCTAGCGAGAGGGATGAGATACTGCCTCGAAGGGTCGATAATATGTTAAGAAGTATTGCAGACAAACATATCCGACTACTTCGAAGGTAAAGTGGCTAATCGGAATATCCCAAGAGATGCGGTACGTTATAGACAGGAATAGCCCACTAACTCCGTCTGGTTAATTAGACTATATTGAAAAGCAGAGTTGGAGAAAATTTGCGCTTGAGTACTCGGGGTTTTCCAGAAAGCTCTAGTACAAGCTACTTTCTCCTTGGAAGAAACGAGTCGGGTGGTGGGTGTCTATACTGGCGCTGAGGTGGTAACGATGGAAACTTAAAAAGCAACGATACTACAGTTAAGTCGAAAAGCTAAAAGAGCAATAGCAATTTTGTGGCGGAACATATGTATTGCAGGGACGCTCTATTGGAAAATATAAGATGAAGCTTAACAATATATGTCCATATTTATATAAAATTCCAAGCAAGAGGAAACTGATACGAGTAAAGAAGAAACTACCAAGTTCGAAAGTAAAATAAAGAAATATACGGCGTGGTTAATTAAAGAGGAAAACAGGTTTTCAGGAAGTGTTGTTACGCGTAATTTTTCATTCAGATGCAGTTCAGGAATTGTGTCGAGTGACGCAGTTTTGAAGTGTGTATTTGGTTGCATACTAATTTTTTATTTTTGGGATGATTTAGAAAAACCCTGAGTTTTAGGGGATTACAATAAATTTTCAAAATATATTGTGAATACGACTTCCGGCGGCCATTTTATGCCCCTCATTTCTGGTGTGATTGTTTTTTTGAGAGATGTGTCTGATGAATTTCCTGGAATTTTGTTCCATGCAGATCTACGATTCCAGAATTATTATGTAAATCGTCGTTCATCTGCAAGAAATACTGTGTGATATTAATGGAATAAGTCAAGTTTAACTGGATTAACAATTTATTTCTACAGGACCATTTACTTATGGCCACTCTCCAGCTTTATTATGTTTTTTCTCGGTCCGTTTCAAGACCGATTCCGATATTGTGTAATTTTAGGCCTTCTTTTTACTCGTACCCCTTTGTGGCTTAGTTCCATATTCTGCATGTGCTTCCCATTCGGCTTTGATGTCACTTGCTAAAGCATGTGGAGGACCAACTCCTCCACAGTTATGAGCCCCTCAATTCATGTGGCTGCCTCCAAAATTTCGACCACACGATTTTTCCCCAGTGCGATAATTGAAGAAAAGCTTGTCGCACAACAGGTTGCACGCTTGGACAGCATCCTCAAGTCCAACACCCTGCATGGCTACTCTAACATAGCTGCCCTGCTATGCATCACTAGGTATCTTCTGCTTGTACAGCTTGTGCACTACGAGACAATTTCTGAACAGCCGTGTTGTAAATTATTTAATTATTGATACATTTTTTTTGTACAGAAAATTCCCGTTGTAGAAGTTTTATAGACATGGCATTCTATTTTTTTTAATATATATATATGCGAGTATTTTACGGATGCAGCCGTATCTCGCTTCCTATTCTCCAAGCCTGTTTATTCAGCCAGTCGCCCTCTTCTAGTTCTCTGGATTCCATGGCTTGATTAATTTCTGCTGCCCATGATCTGGGTGGCCTTCCTCTTCTTCTTCGAATGTTCGGAATCCAGCTCCATATTCTTTTTGGCCACCTATGGTCTTCCATACGTTGTAAGTGGCCATACCATTTTAACTGTTTTGTTTCAACGGTATCGATGATGGAACCATGAACTTCCATCCGTTGTTTGATATCTTCATTTCTTACATGTTCAAGTCTAGACAAGCCGCAACTACGCCTCCAGAAGTCCATTTCCAAGGCGTGAAGTTTATCTTTATTCCTTTTAGTTAGCTCCCATACTTCAGCGCCATAGGTTGTAATGCTTTCTACAATTGTCTTATAAATAATAGTTTTAGTTTTCTTTGTTATTTTATTGTTCCATAAAACAGAGTTCAATTGTTTGATCGCTCTTCGTCCTTGGTTGATTTTGTTATTTATGTCCTCGTTACTGTTTCCCTTTTCAGTGAAAGTAACTCCCAGGTATTTGAACTTATTGGTGTTCTTTATTGTCTCTGGTCCTATATAGAGATCTTGTCCTTTATCGCCCACAACCAAGTATTCCGTTTTCTTCACGTTAATCGTTAAGCCCCATTTTTTGTACTCTTCGAAAAGCTTTCTCATCATGTAACTGGAATCAATTTCATCACCTGCCACTATAACCTGGTCATCAGCAAACAACAGCGTGAACAGTGCTTCGTCATTAATTAGTATACCCATATTACGACACTTCTTAATCCACCCTTGTAAAGCTTCGTTCAAATATATCTTGAATAGTGAAGGAGCCAGACAGCATCCTTGTCTCAACCCTTTCGTCACTTCAAATTCTTCCGATACTTTATTTGCTATTTTTACAGCGCTAACACATCCCGTGTACAAATTTCTTATTGCTTTTAGGTAAGTACTGTTGACACCTATATTGTACATGCAGTTCCACAACTTGCTTAATGGAACGGTGTCATACGCTTTATGTAGATCTACGAACGTTAGATGTACCGGTCTATCACGAACTATGTATTTCTCAGTTAGCTGTCTAAGAGTGAATATATTATCAATGCATGATCTGCCCGCCCTAAATCCACTTTGCTCTTCTGGTTCTTTCAAAGCTTCTTCAACTCGTGCTTTAATGATTCTTCCGTATAAGCGTGCTAGAGAGCTAATAACACTTATGCCTCTATAATTATTACAATCTAATCTATTTCCTTTTTTAAATACAGATGTTATATAAGCTTTTTTCCAGTCTTTAGGGGGTTGTTCACCATGTAGGCACTTATTAAAGATGGTTCTAAGTGACTCTAGAAGGACATTCGGGGCTGCTTTTATTAGTTCTATGGGTATGTTTCCAGGGCCGGCGGATTTTCCATTTTTCATTCCCTTTAGTGTATTTTTCATTTCATCTATGCTTATATCTCTGATGGGAACTCCTAATTCTGACTCGTAGTCGATACCGTTATCTTGTAAGTATTCGCTTCGATCTTCCGTTAGCAACTTTTCGTAATGCTTTTTCCAGATATCCATGGTTATTAGGGTGATTACTCCTTTATCTCTGTTTTGTGTTCTTAAACCTTTAAGAAGTTTCCACGAATGGTTTGCTTGAGTGTTTCCTCTGCAGTTGTTTACCACGGCGCAACTTTCTTGCCAGAAATTATTTTTTGTTTCTGTTACGGCTACACTTACTGAGTGTCTAAGCTGCTTATAGTCATTTCTATCATGTACACTGTTTGATGATAACCACTTTAAATATGCCGCCTTCTTCCTTGTTACCAGATCTTCAACATCTTCATTCCACCATGGAGGGGTTTTTGTTCTGGGCTTACTTTTAATTTTCTCCCCTAAGGCTTCCTTTGCAGCTTGGTGTATGTGCTCTTTAATTTGGTTATACAATTCCTCTACGGAGGTCTCATGCATATTACTAAGTTTATTGGCTAGCCTTATTTGATATAGAAATCTTATAGAGTCATCCCTCAGTCCTTTTAAGTTGTACTGGATTTCTTTAGCTTCGGTGGAAGTAATACTGGCATTACGTTTATTAGTGGAATTTTTGTATGGAAATAAAACTTTTGCTTTCAATAAATGATGGTCGGATCCACATTCAGCACCTCTATATACTTTGACATCGGTAACTATAAGCCGACTTCTTTGCCGTAGTATTACATAATCGATGATCGATCTTAGCTGACGTGTTGGTTGTCTCCACGTATACTTATGTATGTTTTTCTGTTGAAACCACCCGTTAGAAATTTTTAGCGAGTGCTGTTGACACAATTGTACAAGTCTCTCTCCATTGTTATTTAGCGTGTTTTCACCATATCGCCCAACTACTGGGTCATTTTGTCGCGCTCCTGTTCTGCCGTTGAAGTCACCTAACAAAATTATTTCTTTGCGATTACTTATACCGTCAAGTAATTCTGTCACCTTTTCATAAAATTTTTCTTTGATATTTACAACGGCATCTTCGTTGGGGGCGTATATTCCTATGATAATTAGGTCGTGACCCTTTATTGTCATGTCCACTTGTATAATTCGTTCGTCTATTTGTTCCCATCTCGTTATACACCGTTTTAGGGATTTTTTTATAAGAATGGAGACTCCACATTTTGCGCGATCCTCTTTGGGAACTCCACTGTATATATGGATATAATTATCTTTTTCTTCTGTCCCCTTTCCCTTTTTCTTTGTTTCGGTAAGTGCGGCTATGTCTATGTTATATGCGTTTATTTCTTTAAGAACTTCTCGAAACTTGTTATTTAAACCTTGAACATTCCAGGTTGCAATATTCATAATCCTTTTTCGTTTGCGTTGTCGATTTCCATTTGGACCGTCCTGTTTCCGAGGCTTAGTTGTAGGAATTTTAGCATTTAAATATGGTTTTCTACTGGAAAGGAGGTGCTGGCCCCTCGCCCAACCCTTAGGGAACTGTGGGTGTAATTTAGTCTGGTCTTTCATCTGAAGCCTGCCCGACAAGGGTAACCCTCCAGTTGCTTCGCTACCGTCGATATAGCCCCCAGAATCATTAAAACACGCAAGCCCTACCACCACGACAAGGTCTACACCCATGGAGGTGTCAAAAAATTGAGTTTAGTGAATTATTCTCAGAATGACTGAAACTCCATTTTCATAAAAGGGAGCAGTCGTTTCGGTAACTATTACAAAGAAAGCAGTCACTTCTGAATGTATGAGGTGACATAAACATTATCTGCATGCACTCCCGTTTTGTCGATTACAGTTGAAAGGGATTGTGTGCTTTCGAAGATTCTTAGTTGGTACCCCCCTGCTCTTACATATTTTGAATTGAAACTGCACAGCTACGTTTTTCGCTTGCTAAAAATTAATAAGATCAAGATACACTCTTTCCAGTAATCCAAGGTGTACGTTTCTCGACGATAATAATTTTAATTCTGAACTTAGAATACAATCTGTGTTTAAATACATAAATACCTACGAGCAATTTCGTGCTCTAGCTAAGGCGGTGTGAGACAAAGGCAACGCTGAATTCAGCAGCTCCTGCATGATGAGAATGGTATAGGCGAAGGGTTGAAATTAATAGGCATTTGATCACAGTATAATGCGCTTGCTAAAGTTTAGACAATTCAAGGAATCATATCTCTATTTAATTTCAGAGATCTCTGAGAAGAGCCCATCTCTGGACCAATATTTCACATTTTTCAAGTCAATTTTTGTTTATCTTGGGCGTTACAGTGGTTTAGTATCGTTTCAGAAATAAATAGGCCTTTAGCGGCAGTGAAAAACAAATTGCGTGTCATTTTGTTTACTGCTAATTGAAGCTGGCAAAGTGAAAGAAATTTCTTTCAGTCCTTTTTACGCCAGTCCAATTTTCCTCATTTCGACCTCGACTCCTTTTTAAATTATTATTGTTTACCTTTTCCAGTTTAATATTGAAGAAGTTGCAAACGTATAATAAAAATTCATAGCTTTCGAACAGAAAGTGGATTGTGTGCTGTTTCAATATTTTTAGTGTGGTATCCGCATAGTATTTCCCCTATCCAAGCTTGTAGAATTTTATGGCTGTTCGACTGTGTGATTGATTTTTTATAACTTTCGTTTTTCCCTTGCAATCAGTTCCTCCCATCTGATTAAGCTTTAATGAATTTTCTGGTAAACATAGGCAATTGCGGCGGAGATTAAATCGGGTGTTCAACGTGCTTGCTTTCAAGCCAAACAAAATAAATATTACAGGATGACGTCATTTAACGACTCGCTGTACTCTGCAATTTTTCATATTAAACGAGCCTTTAAGTTCCGACTCGTAATCTCCACCATTGTTTAGCCATGACCCGAATCCAATGATGGATGTTCGGCGATTAGCACCAAATAATACACCTCAACTACATTTCCTTACTTAGGCGAACTTCCATTAGTATATTTCGCTTCCTGTATCTGTTTTCCCTTTCATTTAGAATTCACTTTTATCTCGGCCCCCTTCCTTGCGCAGAATGAACCTGCATTATTATACGATATTACAACTTGATACCGTGCTATCACGATTATTCCGTGTCTTTTGGCATGGAGATTAGATTCTTTATATTGGCGAGAATAGCTGCTTGCTTAAATTTTTTAACTGAACTTTGCGGTCGCAACTTTGGAACACGCAGTTAGAATGACCTTTTTAAAGTTAAAAGTAGAAGCTAAACCAATTGTTACAGTGTGCAAGTTCTTTTCGCTATTCTGTAATTTATGTAACACATTGTAGGCACATTAACTTATTACCCGGAGACTATTCTGTTCAATCGATCATTTTGTGTTTAAAAACTTAAATAAATATAAGAGGATTGGTTACAGTTTTAATATAGCTTTTCTCGTGCCCTAACTCTATCTTACTGTGAATTTAGACTGTCCTTTGTTTGCGAGGTAACTCAGTAGTAGAAGCAGCTCCTACCTCAGTGCAGCTAACGGGATTTGTCAATAGAGAGACTTCCGACTAGCCCGCTGTAATTATGCAAATCCTGCCAGAAATGAAAACCAAACAGTTTATATAAGAATACAAAATTCCTGTATAAACGAAAATACATGCATGGGAATACATAAAAAAAATACACAATGGTAGTACTTATATAAATGTTATATACGTTATTAATAGTAGCACGGAGCAGTCCCCCAGCTTAATGTTGAGTCTACATGCTTGAACATACTCCTTAAGTGTATGTATGACTTATTAATTATTAACGACAAGTCAAAAAACCTACAGTGTTAATAATGGTTAAATTCAGCACACGAGTTCACTTAATGCGGTCCTGACCCCAGTAGCTTGAAATCAGCTGACGCGATGTGTCCACGGAATGATGCAAGCGCCTTATTGTGAGTTGCTAATTCAGCGATTACGCGCACGTGACCTATGGGCG
The DNA here is from genome assembly GCA_940337035.1 of Agriotes lineatus. NCBI lineage: Eukaryota > Metazoa > Arthropoda > Insecta > Coleoptera > Elateridae > Agriotes > Agriotes lineatus. Next base: position 96,333,053 of record OW679196.1, on the reverse strand, counting down.
CGTAATGCTGGTTAAAACTATTGCATTGACGTTGCAATAGAAGTTAGTTCCTTATTACGGCATTAACTTTCCCCATTCTTCCTGGACCGTACGGTCACTCGTAAAATGTAATTATAGTAACGAAAACTTTCCTTTATTTCGTAGCAAGATTAAGAAGAGATAGCTGCTCCTACAGCGACTTCGTGTGTTGGCAAGGTCAACTGGCTTCCTTGAAGCTCAACTAGCAGTAGGAATAGTAGCTGTATCTCGGAGATGCTTCCCCAAGCTAGAACTTTATAATACTTCGCGTGGCGCCCATTTTTGCTTGGACGTAGGCACAGGTCGCTTATTACTGCACGACGGCCTCTTGCTGCTTTAAAAGCGCGAAATTGCACTAAGCCGCCGCAACGTCACTCCGTCGCATGCAGTTCTTATAATGGCACACAGGATCAGTATTCCACTGGCTTGCACTTCCGTATTCGAGCGCGCGAAATATTCGTTGCAGGTTTTAAGTGCACAATACGTTTCAATCTAACTACTACAATGTAAGAAATACAGTTTAGTCCTATACCTGGCAGAATAATGGTTAAATACCAAGATGATTATTAAATACCAAAGGGACACGAACTAGAGCGTTACAGGTTTAAGTGTCAAAATGTTGCTAGGGAGAAAATCAAAGTTGTGCAATAAATTGATACATCATATGTTAATATAAAGTTAAATGGGTTTAGGTGGACAGCATGTACTATAACTTGGGAGCAGGTTTTTATTTGAAAAACTAGCAACTAGAACTAGTTATTGCTTTTACATCAGTGCAAGACGGTGTCAGACTTTATAAAGACAGTTATGCTAAGGTAATGTAATTAAGCTCAGGTTTACTGTAAAATTACCTAAATAATGTTAGTAAATGGTAAAATTTTTATTTAAAAAGGGTGAGATTGGTCACATAAGGCCTGATGACAATTATATGGATGTGCGCACGGTTTATGGAATACTTGTACATGAATTACATAAAAATATGTAATTGTAAATAATAAATAGGGCAGTAGGTACCTGCGAACAAGATTAAATGCGCGAACTTGGGAGAATAGTTCAAATGCGTTAGTAGTGGATAAGTGTTAAATTTGTTAAAAGTTACAAAAGTTAATCTGGAATCTAGTATTAAGTGAATGTAAAGCAAATGGAATGCCAGCTACGGAATAATAAGAGGAAGATAAAAAGTTTAATGGAATAATAAGCTGACGAGGTTTTGACATTAAGACTTCATGGTTGCCAAATCCGGATGGTAGTATCCAAGTAACGTATATACAAAATGTCTAACCTTTAAATATGGCGAAAGCCTTTGTTTCATAAGAATATAGTAATTTTATACAGATATCAGTCTATCAAAACTGCATGCAATAAACCCGAAGGGTTACCCCAAGCTGCAAGCTTGAAAAAGCCTTCCCAACATTTTAAATCAATCTTGTCGTAATAGCAACTTAGTCTTCTCTCTTTAAGTCTTAAACATATGTTCATTAAGTTACTACTACTGGAGTATAAGTATTATCTATATTTTTATTAATCTTTCCATAATTTCCCATATTTCATTTACCTTTTGCTCTATATAAATAATATACCTTGGGTAATTTGTGTTCCTCCATACTTTGCCCATTTTACAGCATCCAGTTGTTTATCAGTGCTCTTGAATGTCGTACATTTTTACATTCTTCTTATATTGTCAATTGCTTGCTCCTTCTGTTAGACTATATCTCGCTGTCGATCTGATGATACTGGTTTTTTAGTATGCTTCTAGAGTGCCGTTGCAATAATAGTCTCTTTCAAAATGTCGCTTGCATACGTAACTGTAATTTTTTTAAATTTTAAATTGCTAAATTGTGCAATCGCCTTATTTCCTATATTGCAACTGCCTCAAAATGTCTTCGTACATATAGGCTACTTGATATGCTGTGTAGAACAGGTTGCATATTTAGTTAATTACAATTTTATAATAAATTGGTAATTGGCATAACTTTTCTTTTGAGAATTTGGTGCATGCGGCAGATGTATTTTCTATTCCTAAAGAATTTTTACCCGTAACTTTCATTTCCACTCAAAAAAGATGGTTTTTCGCTCCTCTTGGTGATTTACAAACTGATTTGTGCCGAAAAGCATCAGTAATCAGGTACAGATTTTGTGTAATGAAATATTGAGTTTAAGCGCCTGGCTGTTTCATATAGCATTTTTTGTTATTTTGAAAGAAAAGCAATCTGTTGGTCACCCAAAGGCAATTGTATGAGCTGTGTCATCAATTTTTCGGGTTTTGATGTTTATTCGAATTTACTTCTAAGGCTTTTTTATTTCTTTCTTCTTTGCGTTCGATGTTCTTTGCGTTAACTTTGAAGGACTAGTGTTTAGGAACCCAAACATAACTTTAACTTTTAAAATTAAATATGCATACATTTCGTAAGCAAACTGTTGCATGCGGAAATTACAAACAAAGCCTCAGCGTTTATTATGAGCACTGGTCTAATGACCGATCGACAAACTGCAATTTTGAAAACTTGCTATCTATTTGTTATGAAATTGAATACGCAAGTGCATATGCGAGCTGGAACTGGGGCAAAATAACATGAACCTTGTAATTTACGTCATAGTTAATGTATATAAATAGAAAATATTCTAGTCAATAAACAATACAGTTTTAACATCTCTCTGTATTCGCCACACCTCTGCCCAACGGCAATTAAGTCTTATTAAATTCATCTCGTGTGAGACTACACGAGACCGTTGGTTCACAACCCTTTTTAATTCCTGCACCCCTAAGACGTATCCTGTAAATTGTCCAAATTAAAATCATACAGTCCACTATAACCTCCACCCTGAACAACTAGTAATCATTTTCCGATGCGAAAAGCGCCGTACATTAGCCTCCCCGTCTGGAACAGCTTCTTTCACGGTGGAAAACCACGGCATCTGGTGGAACGGTGTCGTTTTAGATTGCCTGTAATTTTTAAGTCCTTTCGGCTGCTGTAGATCATCTGAAGGCGAAGCTGTCACCGCTTGCATGTTTTTCTGCTGTTTGAGCCGGAATAGCTTGTCGAATCGCGTTAAGGTGGTTGTTCATTGTAAATATTAAATTCATTCTGATTCTGTATCTAGTAATCTACCTTCTGTTTACCAATTTTGTTTGGTTTGTAAATTTTTCGTATTCTTTTGTACCTCTTATTTGTCAAGAATTACAAAGGGGTAGAATTGCATTGACTATTCAACTCACCCCCTTCGTGTCAACTATTAACCAATTATAATTTATTATTTTTGTTGTTTGTACCAATGAGCGTGAACTATATTGACAACTTTCACTAGTGAAAATAACCGAGGATTTTCACTAGTGGTATAGTGAATATTTTAAACAAATGTGATTTTTATTAGAAAAAGACAATATTAGTGTTCTGTTACTATAGAAATTGCGTAGTTTGTTGATAGATTTACTGAAAACTAATTTGAAAAAGTAGTTTTGTTCATTGAATAGTCTCTCGAACACCATTCTTAGTCAAAGTTAAGTAGAATATTTTTGCGATGGTATCAGTACTCATGTCCATTGCGCTTAGGATTAGTACTCGTGCTAGCGCACTCGTCCTAATCGATACTAAGCGCAATGGACATTCGTGATACCACGGCAAAAATATTGGACATAACTTTGACTACTCATGGTATTATAAGTGATAAGCGTACCGCTAGGCGATTGGTGAAGAAGAGGTGTCTTTGTAGGTTAAACTTTACCTTATTTATAAATGCATCGTGTTAAGTGGATGGCTTTTCGACAATGACTTGCAATACAATACGTGAATTACGTCAATAAGTAGCTTCTTGGACAGTGCGCGATGAAGCTAGTTTAAATAAGGATTTATAAACTCATCGGAAATCAACTACAAGCACTCTATTTGGTGTAACACTTGTTACACTTGTATGGTCCGAATACTATTTATTTGTTGCTTATACCACAATAAATTTAATTCCGGGCTCGTATTGAATCGAAGAAACCTAGTGTTATTTACATAATCATTCGAGGCAATATTCTTCAATTTATTAACTCGCATCTTTGTGTTGCATATATGAATGTGTAAGTGCCTTTACAATTTTGAAGTCACGTATATTATAACACCTAAAGATGTGAAGGTGTCAATCAACATTTGTTACAAAGTGAGGTTACAATCTTCTTCTAAAGGCTTTGGAAATATTTCTCTTGCGTTTATTACGGGAAGTTTTCATCACGATTACGAGCACGTAGCAATATTGGTCAATTTAGATATAATATTCTAGTAGTATAATACACATGACTTCAAAATTTCAAAGACATTCATGCACTTTCTTTTTGATCATACTGCAGAAAGTTATTAAAAGAATAATTTTTGTTATATAGATTACTCACATACTAAAAGCACTGCAAAAAGTATATTTAAAAAAGTAGGTGAGGTGGGTAGAATAGGAAGATTAATAAAGAAATCTTGCTATGTAGCTCGCTCCTCAGCCGGAATATGTTGTTGAAATTTTAACTTGTTGCTTTAGTAGCACGTAAATGAACTTAATAAATTCACACAGTTGAGTTCTTTAGCCCATCAGATACGTTGCCTTATTCAAATAAAAAGAATGTTCGCATTTTTAAAATTGAAGGTAATGTTTAAGGAATTTAATCAGAAAATCATACTACAAAAAGATACTGTTGTAGAAGCCGTTAAACAAAACATTTAGTCATGCGAATTGCATTAATTCGCAAAACGCAATCGGTAAGTTTCAACACTTACGTTATCAGAAAGCTCTAATTGCTAGTCAGACGCCTTTAGCGTTTGGCTAATAGGATGATTTGTAAGACACATGCTTATCACTGTATCATGAAAGGCATGATGACGCATGTTTGCGGCTTTCGCAACCCTGGCGATTTGTTAAGAAAGCTTTCTCACTCCAATTTTGACGGATTAAAGCGCTTGCTAACCCATTCCTACGCGTGACGCACATCTAGGGTAAGTCGATTGAAGCTGTCCGTGCCGTGATTTAAGACATTCTTGATTCTAGTTTGCGCTAAGAGGTTTACGAATTCTCTATGATACCTGAATACACTTGCCGTTAATTAAAAGATTCGTTGGCGCTCATTTTGGTTTTTTAATTTAACCTTAAGCACTTAATGAACCCCAGACTGTCTCCCTGAATTAGTCCGGCCGGCAATTGTATCCACGTAGTCATTAAAGTTATGTTTTTGAGAGTGTTTGCCGTTGAATCAATTCATGCTAATAAATTCAAATCCAAGTGTGAATGTGGTCGTGCAAGATTAGGCCCTTTCGTATTTTGTGATTGAGCGTTAAAGTATAAATCCCATGTACCAAGATTAATTGACAGAACTAAAAGCACTGACTTCTTTGATCTCACATGTGTCGAACTTAGATCTCGTACTTTCTCTTTTAGCCTCATCTAAAAATTCTGTTGAACTTTTTGTGATCGCCCCACAAACAGATCTGTTGAACTATATCTAAATATTTTTCACAACGACAAAATGGTTAATCGCTAAGAACAAATTATTCAAAGATATTCAAAAATTCAAGGCATTAATAATTCAGAACAAGCACCAGGAAGCCTTTTTGCGGGTTCAAGCACACTCCAGCGAAGGACGCAACAGCAGCCGATGTATAAATTACTTGCGCATCTCCTCTCAATTTGTACAGGTTTAACTACAGGCCAACTTCATCACATTCAATTCGATTAAAAGCTCAGATAACGTAAAAGCAGAAAGCAAAAAATGCCTTTATTCCATTTTGCCTTCGTTTCCTAGCAGTCGCAGAAATTAATTTGGCTCAAAGCCAAAGGCCAGGATTAATCAAAATGCATTATTCTATAGATGTTTGCACTGTAAAAGCGGCACGTATTAATAATTAAAATGTACCATTTAAATGGGGTTTAGTCGCTACTTTAAGCTTAATTTGAATATAAATTGCTAAAGTAAAAATTTACCCTGAATTCCAAATAATAAAGTAAAACCTCTTTATTATAGGAACCGTAAGCGCTGAGCTTTTAGGTCTGTTCGTAAATTAGCTTAAAACTCCACTATTAATTCCCAAAATTGTATTGGCTAATTTTGCCTTTGTCAGGCTACCAAGCATTTTACAATTTTACGAACGACTGAGTACATTTTGCCTCGTTAGAACAGTCAGTCAGGCAGGTCTCGTACTCAAACTCCAACAACGCATTCTAATATAAACATTTCAATCTTTCTCCGAAAAGGGAGAAAAGGGGTTGGGGGACGTTTTGTTTGACAAACGCCGAATGCCAGATCGTTCATAACATAAAACTCCTTGAAAAAGTTAGACAGCTCGGAATTGGAGCTTTGCAGCTCGACGCTGCCTTCACATAAGACCCATAACTAAAATTCTAGGATTCCCCGTCAAGTCCATTAGTTTCCTGCTAAGCAGACGAATCGTGGCGAAGTGACGGAAGCAGAAAAGAAGCGAGAGTTGGGTTTGGCCGCGCCAGTTTCAGGTTATTTAATTATACTAATAATCCTGTAAACGTTTGTCCGTTTACGGAGTTTAACCCGAGTTAAAGAAGAAAAGGGCTATTTATACTTATTGCTTTCTTGTTTCTCCAAAAACGCGTTTTTCCGTCACGATTGTTGGTGGTTCTTTTTCTGTAACTGCTGACTGGGGAATTGGATTTATTTAGTATTGGTTGTTTTATGGTGATTAGCATAAACCCATAACTGTTAATGCAATAGTAGAGCTTCTGGCATGCTTCCACGTGTCTTAAATACAATTCCACGTTTCAACTTAAAGTTGGTACACGTAAGCTACAATTTCTGTAGTTTTAAATTGTTATACGGAAAGATCTTAAAAAATTAAGATCCCATTAGCTCGAACATGCAAGCCAGTAGTAGTTATTTACGTAACAACTCTCGTAAAGGGATGCTTGCCGTACCAGTTTGATGTTTATGGACGAGGCGAAAAGGATCTGAGTATAGAATTTTGAAAGGAGTACATACTGTGAAGAAATTACTGGACATATAACAATAATAATAATAATAATTGCATTTCCAAAGAAAATAATATTTCTGCTGTATAATACAATCGCATTTTTATTTGGAAATTCAAAGACAGTCTGGGGTTCCTGCTCTTATCTCCCTCCGAGAAATGTTTAATAAATACAGATTGATCACAGTCACAGAGTATCAGTGAAATAGTTTAAGCCTGATCACCCACGAAAGAACAGAAAGTACACAATAACAACATAAGATACATAATAACATAGCATAACAACGTACAAAATTTTATTTTATTATGTGCCAACTGTCACTGACAATCAAACACTCCTCACCAACAGAAGTTTTTCATCAAATTAAACTAACGAATATTCTTAAAGCCCCCGTATACTACCTAATAGTAGGGGAAGTATTAAGATATCTTCCTAGAAAAACTATAATATTAATTACTATAGTAAACTGCAACATTCTAGGACTTTGTTACTTTCCTACTTTATAGAAATACCCCAAATTATAATGTTTACTAAGCTTGGAAAACCACCCACTCAGCCACAATTCTATAGACCAATAAGCCTCTTACCCCTTTATTCCAAAATATTCGAAAGACTCCTCCTTCAACGAATTAAAGACACTGTAGACCTAGACCAACTGATCCCATCAAACCAGTTTGGGTTTCGGGAATACCACTCAATTATACACCAAAGCCACCGACTCATCACTCACATAATGGAAAGCCTAGAGAACAAGAGTGTTTGTGCAGCAGTCTTCTTAGACATAACACAGGCATTCGATAAGGTCCGGCATAAAGTTTTGTTATACAAACTGAAACTGCATCTCCCAAGCCAGCTGTACCTAGTGATTAAGTCCTACCTAACAGACTGAACCTATCAAATTAAAATGAATAGTACAGAATCAAACTATTACCAATTCACCTCTGGAGTTCCGCAGGGCAGCGTATTAGGTCCACTACTATACCTGCTCTATACCTTGGATACACCAACTACAGAAAATGCTGTACTTGCCACATTCGAGGACGACACAGCCATCCTGTAAGTAAATAGATCACCTGAAATAGCAGCAAAACACCTCCGAGGACATTTAAACTCACTACAAAACTGGTCAAATGGAAGATCACAGTTAATACCGACAAATCTGCACAAGTGAACTTTACCACTAGACGCGTCGAATTCCCGCAAACCGGGATTAACAACGCCCCAATTCCGATGAAGACTGAGGTAAAATATCTCGGTATGCACCTCGACCAAAAACTCGCATGGAGTATGCACATCTAGACAGCTAGACCTAAAACTTAAACAAACTATCAAACAAAAAACAAATTACTGGTATACAAAGTCATCTGAAGCCCATATAGACCTATGGAATCTAGCTCTGGGGATGCGCCAAGGCGTCACATACTAAAATTCTACAGAGATTCCAATCCAAGACTCTCCGAATGCTAGCCACCGACCCTTGGTATGTTACTAATGAAATTCTCAATAACGACCTGAGAGTCCCCCATATAGCTAGCGAAATCAGAAGACTTTCAACCGTATACAATAGCAATCTACCAGGACATCCTAACCACCTCATCGAGCAACTCACCAACCAGCCAGCTGCTAGAAGACGGCTAAAACGCCAATGGCCCCTCGATTTAGTACTGCCACCCAACCAAGACTGATGCAAACTCTACCGGGAGATTAACGCTAGCTAAGGATCCCCTTATGACCTTTGCACCGTCATAACATCTACTGAATTCAATATATTGTTAAGAGTAGATTGTAAATATGCAGTTTAAAATTTAAAAAAAAAGAAAAATAATGTATTGCATTCGAATTTTTAGATGATGTCTATGCACAATCATTGTCCGTATGCTTATATTAGCTGTAACCTCTTTTACTTACCGGTTTAGAGACTGGTCCTTTGTACGCTGGCATCTGACGGTACAGTCCTCAACTTACCCCGGTTTCGGGTTACAAAATTGCAGCGTGTCCTTTGACCTTGGATAGCAACCATTGTGTGTTGGTGATATGTTGACTCTGTTGCTCTATCTTTTAGGCCTGTGGTTCCGAGTAGATCACAATTAATTTGGTGGCCAATGTTAAAGGTCTCACCAAAACCGATACCGACCGCAAGGCTGCGGAAAAATCCCGCCCACCGTGTGATTCGAACCCAAGACCTGCTCAATGGAAGCCTAACGCTCTACCAATTGCGCTGTCCAGATTAACATATTCATTGTCACGCTTAAGTGTCAATGGATAGGAATAATCTGGTTACTTTATGCAGAATTCCATGGTTACAATACATATTGCAGTACGGTATGCAATAAAAGAATTGTTACTTTACCTGTAAGGTGTAGGCATTATCAAGACTTGTTATCCTGACAGACTGATAGAAGTGACTTGTGACCAGTTGATAGTAGGCATCACAACATCGCATCTTCTTTTGTGCATTTCTTCGTACGGGGAGGTTCAGTTGTATTCAATTAGTGTAAAAACAGTGTACAATTGTGCATATTTATGCGAGTGCTTCGTAAGTAGGTATTTTTATCATGTGAATAAGTATTTCTGTTTATGGAGGAGTACGTAAATAAGATAGGTAAGTCTTGTAGGTAATTAATAATAATTCTGTACCACTACGGTAAAAGACAATTACAGTTTAACCAACAATTTAAATCATGGGAGATTGCTGTATGCACTTATTGCAATAATGGATTTAATTTTGTGTATTATGTTATTTTCAATGCATTATATTTGCGTTTGGAAGAGCAATCTCTAAATGTTCATGAAAAACGAAATTTTGAAGCAGCTGGTTTTAAAATTTCTTACAGAAGAGCATTTACTTCATTTTATTGGGCGTTAGCATGATTGCGAGAAAGGAATAGTATACGTTTTAATTAATTCTAGAACCAATACTTTGATTAAGAGATTTTGTATTAAAATTCATAAATAAATATAAATAAAAGTTTGCCTTTTCCTCCCATACTCCAAAAACTATATAAACTGTCCGCAATTAGTATTCAAGTGATCCTGGTTTGGAAGAGAAGCAGGCATTTCTGTACGATCAAGATATTTATAAATTATACGGTGAAGAATGTAAATACTAAATCGATATTTATCCCCACGGCGAATAAAAGGGAAGAAATATGTTCGGTATGTTAGCAATTAATTATATTCAAAATTGCGGTTTTTTGCCTTATAGCTTGGCTTTCCATTACAAAGAAAGATAATCTAGTACGACTTAGAGCTCAGTTGACGCCTGGTAATCCCGTTGCCACAAAACCCTTAGTTTTACAGTCATAAGCACTCTGCGCCTATGCACTTTAACAGAAGCACAGGTAGGTAAGAACGTGCCTGTGCTGAAATCAGATCGAAGAGCGGAGACCTTGTTTCTACGTGGTGTTAATTGTGTGACGTATTTGAATGTAAGATATTTCTTTCCTACTACAAGTATCAATCACACTAGGAAATCATGGAATTTCGTATTTCCCTGGCTCTTTAGACACCAGATCAGAACAGCAGTTCATAAATAATATTTTTGACCAGAACTCATATTTTCCTAGTAATTATGCGGAAATTCTGTTTTCATTTTTTCAAAGTTAATTGTGGTTAATGTTTGACAAGTTTCTAGTAAATTTCTAAAACTACTTGTGTAATTACTGAGAGCATAAGTGGTTTTCTCAAAAATATGAATAAACTATGTAGTCTCAGTTCATTTACGTGAACTAATCAAGTGAACTACTGTCCAAAACTCCAGAAGGTTTCGACTAGATTCATCACCGTTTATGCTAGGTATTATTTTGACATCGTATGAATATTTCAACACCATAATTTATCACGTTATTATCATAAAAAAACATTGAAATTACGCACAAGTTCCACCAATAATAGAGTACTACAAATTTTGACTCAGTAAACAGTGTTGAAGGCGAATGGCAAAACATTTAAAACGTAATTAAAAAAAGCAGAAAATATATTTGTTCGCCAACAGACCACAAGTATTCTCAAGGTATACCTGGGGTAAATTTCAACTTAAAAGAAAAAATGTCGTCTATAGGACCATTATCGGCTTAGCCAAAGACTCCACCCTACTAGCACAATTAGTTCCTGATCACTATTCTAGGAACTTTAAAGTGTGTTGTTACTAGCTATGGGTACGTAATAGGAACTTTCCGATTATGTGTACTAGACCAAAGTCGGGAATATGTTTTGTAGTGATAACGTTACGGCTTGGCAGCCGCCACCCTCATGGAAATTCTATGCTATTTTATATTAATGTGGCTTGCTTTGTCTTCCTACTGGTTTTGTTATACTTATGTGTCATTCCTCTATTATCTTAAATTTATTTTTCTAACTGAAAAGCTAAATCGAATACTGTTAAAGTAATATTAGAGAGAAAAACGTTTCCTATGGCCTGAAGTACAAAATTAAAGCGAATGGAAGTTTACTGTCAAGCATAATATTATGATATGTGCACAGCATACCACTAGTAATTCAAATTGCATTTTTAATGTCAATATGGGCTTGAAATATTAAACTTCATACGAGAATATAAGATGATAAAAGCTCAAAACAAGCTTTATTGTTCTGTGAAACCTGAAACTAATTATTCTGTAGGCGTTTATTTTATTTGGTGCCAAAACGATGACACATTAATTTTTTAAACCATTGTGACGTGAAGATGTGTAATAACCGCGTTGTAAGTTTTGCCCACAAAAATTACTGCGAAGTCGCTTTAATTAATAAATATAACCTAAAATTAATTGCTACTTGCAGTAGTGCGACGGGAACTGCAAATATGTAACTTTAAAGTGCCGAATGGAACTCTAGCATAACTTTAAAGTCCCGGTAGGACTGTGGCTGCTCCGAATTGGCTGTTGCAAGTTCCCGTTGCAACTTCATGGTTCCACATGACACTTTAACCTCTTAGCAGGTTTTTATCACATTTCCGTCAGATGACTTGTCTGGCACACAGTGTTTGTTTATTTTTAATGACACATAGAAGAAATGTCTTAATTGTATATAAAAGGTCTTAGAATGTAAATTTTTTTCTGATTTGTGACCTGAGTCACACTGCCACATTGACAAACTCTACACAACAATTCACAACATAAAATTTTAATATTGGGCACTAATAGATAGTGAAGTTTACTTAATGACAAATTTACGAGGTGACGTGCGCTTTGTAGTAACCGTGCACAGTGACCGATCCTTTCTGGAAATAGCGGAAACGTCAATATTACTCCCTGCGTCGTTTTGCAATACCTGAACAACTACGTACAAGTCATGTGCAGCTTTTAGTGTGCTAGCTATAGTGGAAATACGTGGCAGCAACTGTCCAGTTGTCAAATGCAGTTATTTATTAATCAAAGTCTGAGTTTTAGTGGCCGTTCCGTAATAATTATTTTACATATCTGTCTCAGTTATGCATATTTTGACGCTACTTGGGGGGAGTACCACTAGCACCTACAGAATATTTTTAAACCATCTCCAATTTAGCTTACAAAATGCAAAGTCTGCTCATAAGGAAAAAGTCGTCAGTAGTGACCGAAACATGTTCTTCAACTACACCAAAAATGAATACACAGAACGATCACGATTAAAAACTTAATAATTGAAGTGGCAACTAATGTACTCGTATACCTGTAAGATAAACTATTTTTTTAAAATAAGAGAAGAAAGTGATCAGAGGAATAAAATAGGGACGGTTACTGTTGAAATAACTACTTCGAGATTATAAACCGCTAAAGATCAAGGAGAAAGTGCTTGATAGATGTACAACTCGAACTTTCACAAACGGGCCTAACCACGGACTTTGACAAAACATAATTTAAACAAATTGTAGGTGAAGCAGAGTAAAGTGTTACAGTCGATCTTAAAAGTAAAATTGATGAACCATAGAAAAACCGAAGACATTAAGTTACTTCTTGTATCAAGGATATTATTATTAGAGATTTTAACCCGCGATCGGTGGCGTTTTTCAAAATCTCACTCTCCTGCACCTCTAGACAATGTGGGCAGGGTAGAAAATTACACTGCCGTTTACAAAAAAAAAAAATACTTTTTTAAAAATTTATTGCCAAAGAAGCAAATGCTAAAAAAAAGTTAACACGCGACCATACCCTTATGGGGCAAAGCAACCGACGGCGGAGTAAATATAGTATTAACCATTACAAAAATACAATTCATTATTGTTGTTATTATTAGTATTGTTACCACAGATTCTGATACACGGGTACACATAATATTTATATTTTACACTTCAAAGACAATTTACACGCTTTTTAAACATAAAAAGCATCGCTGAGTTTGTAATTATCCAGTTTAGCATGCATTCTGTAACAAAGGCGGCATATAAAATAGTTCACGGCTTTACATTATTAGAAAATACTCTCAGTGTGTGACGTTAAACCATGTTACAAAACCAGTACAATTTTTATATATACATGGTGTTCTAGAACTGCCTCCCTACCGATTACTCATAGATTCCTTACATTATAATGAATCCATTAAACACTAATATATCTTAGTACAAAATCCCTCCATAAGAAGTTATAGGGCATTGAAGTTCAGTTTTTTTATTTTTTCTTGTTATGTTAATTTCCACAAATGTAAAGATACCGACTTTAGTATAAATGCGTACTATTATGTACTGCGCTAGTAAAACATTTTTGATACACTGGACTTCACTGTAACAGATACTTTACCTATATCTTAAAACTCTTTTTAGCTATAAATTTGTTACTCATAACGTTTATTTACATTTTAAATTATTATCCGAAAGAAAATTAAAAAGCCTAAAAATAAAGTACTCTAAGTTCATAAGCGTGAAAGCAACCGTTTGGGTTAAAATGCCCATCAAAGGTTTTTAGTTGTCACCAAGACGTGTAATTATCGAGTAGCCATGATCACAAAAACAATGGGTAATGATTGTGATCTAGTAAACCGCAATAATAAATCAATTAATGAGGTCGGTGACGCATAATAACTTTAAATGTAAATAAATGATATAAGTAACAACGTTATAGCTAAAAAACGTTTTCAGATATAAGTAAAGTGCCTCTTACAGTCTAGTGTATCAAAAATTTTTTACTAGTGTAGTATATAATAGTGCGGATATATACCAAAATTCAAATCTTTATCTTTACATTTGTGGAAATTAACATAAAAATAAAATATAAAGCATTGAACTTCAAGGCTCTATAACTTCTTACTGAAGAGACTTTGTACCAAGGTATATTAGATTTAATCAATCTATCATAAGGAATCTATGACTAATCTGTGGGGAGGTAGTTCTGGGACACCCTGTATATACTAAGCTACGCTGATTTAAAGGTACTGAATCCATACTTTATAGACTTATAGCATTTTTAAAACCATAAAACAATAAAATACTGTTTCTAAAATACCTGTGAAGTTATGTTTTATATACTAAAATCTCTAGCAAACTAAAATGTTATTGATTACGGTGGACAAAATGTTACAGTACGTAATCCATAGCAACTAATAAATATATTGCGCGTATCCTTGTAACGAACATATAACGAGATAATGTGGTTAGTTATTTAAAATTATTTATTAGTTTTTAAAACTCATGTATCTAATTAAATGGAGGCATTGGAAAAAATGTATACGGCACACGTAAATAGATTTTATCCACTCCCCTTATGGATAGAATGTCTCTCTATTCGTTTGACTTGTACCACACAAAAATAATTTGTTATTATAATGATAAACTGAAAATCTCAACTGCTAAGTAGAACAGATTTAACATAAAAATATGTAATAATGAAACTCTATAAGAACACATTTGCATTTATACATTAACGGCCGGTCCTACAAAGACCTATAAGCATCAAAATGTTAGTACTTATGACATTCTAGTTATTATTTAACAGATTTTGATGCGCTTTTGTTTATTTTAACTAGGAATTAAAGACTGGCTGTAAGTAAATAAGAAACCTGTTAATTTTAAATCTAATTGAAGTTTCAGACGTATTTTTAATCATCCTTTAATTATATTTCAAACCAATATAACACATTTTTGAAGCAACGATCAAGTAAAACGATTATATCTAGATTAAAATTAAATTTTCGATAGCTAAACCGCTTAAAATGAAATTGAGTCTTAGAAATTCGGATATACGGCTTCCGTTTTAATTAAATCCGCATTACAAAATCCAAATTTATATGGCATCGTGGCAGTAACCAAAACGCTCAGCATTTATTAGCGTTTTGACGTTTTGCTAAATGGAACCACTATAGAGCTAATTTGTCACATTTTACATTTCAGTTCTATTCCTGTCAGGCGTTGTTATTGTACGTACTTGTTCGCAGATTTTACTTTTTCTGGCTACAAGCAGACAGCAACTTCTGTTTGAAAGAAATTAGTAGGCGTAAATAAGTTTCCTAAAAATACTTCATTGCAAAATTTAGTTTCTGTGCTTAGAATAACATAACTCGCGTAATTTCCGGTAATTTAAATCAATTTGCATATGTCGGTTTTACTCAAGACGAAGAAAAGACGTTTATACGTCGTTTTTCACTTCCATATAAAAAACGTAACATACAATAAATAATTGTATTTGGAATATACATAAGTACTTAAATTCTACAAGTCCTTGCACTTGCATTTTTACAACCTACAAAGCAGACTTAATTAAACAATACCCAACACTACAAAACTACAACAGAGCTCACTAAAGCTCAGTTGTATAAATACATAAATTTATTTCATCACATTTTATATGGTAATGTATTACATTTCTGAAGCTGAAAAAGATTGCTAGAGGCGAAAAGCTTGTCGAAAATTGAGTTCTGGGAAAATGGGTAGCTTGAAGATTATCGACGAGTCAATTGGCGTCAATCTATAAAAAGGGAACAACTGCAGTTGAACGATTGACTTAAGTGTCGGTGTCGATCTATAGACCAACAACGGGATACCCAAATTGAGATGGGTAGCCTGGACCTTGAGAAGCTGGCTATATCTGAGAAACGTCGTTTTTTCTTGAAATTTTTTACAGTGAGGCTATCCCAAACAGCTACATTCACGGAAAGATAACGATCACATGTAAACAAGCTTTTTGTTCGAATGAAATTGCTCGACTGAAGATTGACCCCCGCGCTAGAAGAGTCTTGCGGTCTGCCCATCCCTTTGCCGCGTGCAAACAAAAGTCAGCGGTGGTGTTGATTTTTAACCTAACCGAACAGGTTGCCATAAGAAAATTAATAGAAGTATATTTTTCTTAGCCACAGACACGCTGTGGTGGTCTATTTTTTGAGGAATGTGTGATATGCTAATATGTATGGTGTATAGTGTTAGACTGTGACTATTTAATTTATCTACAAATATATTTTGTCTGAAGCAATAGTAAAATGACAGGCCAATATAGAGAAAGAGTGATCATAGATCAGCTTTTTGTGGGACTTTGCTTATTATATTAGCAATAAAATCTAAAGTAATATCTATTGAAGTGTTATTAAGCCCTACAATTTGGCTCTGAATACGGTGCAGAATGGTTGGCAAATTAAATAAGCACATAGTTGAGATATTTTAAGTAACTGCAATGTTGAACTAATATTAATACAGTAAATGCATTAGTAATGAGGTGCGAGAGCTAATAAGTCGTAAAGAAAGGCATGCTAAGGTAAAACATGTTCAGATGGTTTCGAATTGGCTTGTGAATTAAGATAATTTAATATGAAAGGTTTATGCACCTGCAAAGCCAGACCACAGAAAATTTATTGAACACAAATAGTTTTTGGGTGCAATTTGAACAATGCGCAAGATTATTAAGAATAAGAATAAGATGGTGAAAAATTGTGAATTCGGCAGAAAGGTAAACCAATTTGAAACAGAAGAGAAAGAATTTGCAAAGGAGCAAGTATTAAATATTGGCAAAAGAGTGTAGCGAACGACATGAAAGTGCGGGATTCGATAACTAGTGCATTTATTAAAAACAAAGTGAATATAGCAGAGCAGTGAATATTAAAATAATATCGTGTGCGCCATCGCAGAAAGACAATGATAATTATAAGAAAAAGACAATATTTTAGGTTGTAAGAAATTTGAAAATTTAAAATTATGTAATCAAACTTATTTCTATTATGTACGAAAATTCATCAAAACTTATTTCCGTTAGCTTTGTAACTTAGCAACCTAGATTAAATTTTGTTTAATAACGGGGACAACAATTGAATTAAATTACTTGACGTTTTGTGAGATTTGCTGCTCCACTTAAATAACTTATTATATATATATACCTGAATAATAGACGAGCATATTAATAGTTATAAATGATAGAATTTTATTGCCCATGTGTTTGTGTTCCTGTGAAAGTGTTTGTGAAGCTATACACCACAAATAAATTATAAAAATCTCCGATGCCATTCCGACGACATCGGTAGCAACCAAATGGGACGTTCGAGCTTTGTTCCCGGAGAAATTAAGTATTCTGAGCTAGAGGAGTGTACACGAAGGCGTCGGAAGAGTCGGCAAGAGGGCCACCATCAACATCAGCAGCGAGTGGACCGCCTCCAGCAGATCTGACTAGAAGCACCTACGATCCTCTACGTCGCAGAACAACCCAAAGTTTCCAGGTAGGAAAGCGCCTGCAATTCATGTGTCAGCGCCGGGGTTCGCAGCATAGAGCGAGAAAAAACCTTTCCGAAGACGTTAGCATGTTTCCCAGCTTCCATTTGCTTTGGTTTTCTCAAATTAGCGTGGCTTGGGTAAATTCTGCAGATCCAGCAAAAAACCGAAGCGTCCAAAACAAATACCAGAAGTAGCGTCGCTTCTAACAATCAAGGGACGGTCTTGCCGTCATCATAGAACAAAAGCTAGTTTAATTGCCAAGCTGGAAAAATTCAAACGACTTACCTGTTGCGTTGTTTATAATTACACGAGTTCAAACATTCAGTTACGCCGTCTTGCACAACCCACTAATTTGTCTTTATCTGACAGTTCGGAATATATTCGACCTAACCACTAAAAACCGCGCACCCGAACTACTTTGAATACCTCAGATTATATGTTAAAAGATAGCGAAATTCGGGACCTAACCTGTAGAGAGTTTCATATAACCATTTTATTAATAATTTGATAAATAAAGATTACATTTTATTTTAATCAGTTGGCCAATTAGAAAAAAAGCTTACAAAGCCTTGCTTAACCGCCGCAGTATAGCAATTTAGGTCTTCATTTTCACTATTCTATTTTTTTTTTCTCAATTCAGATCCTGTTTAATACAGTCAAATTGTTCTTTGGTATAATTTGATTGAGGTTTGATGGATTGAGTAACTTTTATCGGTAGAGTTTGACTTGTGGCCACTTTTTAACTAATATTGCATCTCTGCAACTATTTATTTATTTTGTTTTTATTGTAACGCAACGCCCTCATAGCAAAAGAAATTTGCTACAAGAAAAGAAGGACAAGTTTCTATTCTAGGCTCACAACAGCGTGTTGTCAGCATAACATGATCTTGAGATGGGCAGCATTCGATAGAATCTGTGAAAAGGAAACCTTGCGAAGAACGTGTTATGTCACTGATTACATGCGGTGGCAAAACGCTCACACTGACAAAACGATCTATAAACAAATTTAGACACAAGTTACACAAAGAGCTATGAAGAGGTTAACGCTGGAAATTAAAAGACGCGATAGAACACCAAACATTACAATAATAGAAAGGACAAAAGCAACGGACCCTATCCAACGTGTCACTCACGCAGATGGGCGTATAGCCCGAATGGCCGATAACAGATTGACGAAAAGTGTAACAAAATGGGGACCTAGAGCAGATAAAAGAAGCATGGTGCAGGCTACCAAGTAGATGAAGTGATGACATAAAGGGAACAGCAGGGAAACTGGATCAACACCGCAGGACAGGGACCAATAGAGAAAATTAGAGCAGGCCTATATCCACCAGTGAATGCAAACAGCTTGTGGATGATGCTGATGAAGCATACTGCAAGCAGGTAATCTTCCCGACTCTGCTGTAAAGAAATCCTTTAGAATAGGGCATCTCTGTAGGTCACCTGCTGATTCTCTTAAGTAATACGGAAATAAACAATTCGTTGCCGTTAGTGTTCTCATTTCTTTTTTTAAGTGATGCATGAATGAACGATATAGTTCTCTAAACACAAGTTCTAAGATTTCGAAATTGCCAACGTTCTTAATCCAGAAAGTAGCGCGCAACTTTAAACCGTAATCAATTAGCCACAGGCAGCATTGCTTCAAATATTATTAGGTGTTTGAACATAAAGTAAATTGGAAATCCTTATATCATAGCAACAACACAAAAAAGATAAAATCATTTGTCAATAGTGTGCCATCAGTGGTCCTGGTTGTTATCTGCAAAACTATTTTAATAATAGTTTCATATACTAAATTTGACGTCTGAACAAACCAAACTCAGAGTGTGTATGGAAACGGCAGCTTGTTATTGCATCTTATATATAATACTCAAATACTAATTTTTGCAAGCTACGAATGCAAGCAATTGATAACACTTGTGTTATTAATGTTAAATCCATAAGAGTAAACAACGTTGAAAGATTGTGAAAGATAAATGGATTTGAATGGGTATGTTTACGATACGGATACAAATACTACCTGAGCGTTGTACTACCTTTTTGCGAAGTTTCTAGTGCGTTCCATTTTACGACTGAATGGTTTAGACGTACGGGTATAAACATCAAAAGCATATAGTAAATTTAAATATTTTCCCGTTTCTCCGTTGTGTTGTGGATTTATCGAAGAAATATTTAAAAACGTAGATTAGCTTTAATCCCTTTACCCAAAATCCCCTAAACGTGAATAATGAAACAGTTTGGTGCCAGGATATATCAGCAGCGGTAGAGGCTTCTCTCTACCAAAATTTCCCTGTTACTATCGTGAAAAAGCCATAGGGCAGGAGATAAATTTTAATAAAATGTTAAACTCGCAGTCAGATGGAGGGCCCAATCGCTCATCATTCCTGAAGCATCCGGCTTGTCCAACGACGGGCTGACAATACACATGCAGATTGCTTATCTACGAGCCAGTTTTTCCGTACGCCAGCCATGGCGGGCAATTCGGAGGACCTTTTATTTTCATCCCTCGAGCGATTGACCTCGAATTTATATCCGTCAACAGCCTGAAAGGTCCACTTTGCCGGAATCGCATGCCCTGCACCTAGGGGGTGAAATGGCAACGTTATAAACGACGTGTCTGGTACATCCTAAAGGGGTGCATGACTTTGATACATGTCGCAGCTACCGCACACCGAGCGTGTTAATTGTGGCAACAGCTATAAAATGTCCGGAAAGTTGCCCTTTCGTCACAAACACCCCTCAGATGTACATGAAATATGTATTTGCGAGGCTGGGAAACTTTGAGATCTAACTCGAAGACAAAATTTAAATACCAAACTGGATAAAGTGCGATAAATAACTTGCTGCGAGAAGCAACTAGTCTAGGGTGACATTATTCAGGATTTCGACGAGGAATGACGTTAGAACTTAGAAGTCTGAATTTATTTTGAAAAGTTGTGGGAAACTGACAATTGCTCGTCCTCACAGAAGGAGCGAACGATAATTTGATTTCCCTTTCAAACAATTTGCACTTTTATTTGACCTTTCAGGAATTTTGTCGACAACTCTTGGTATTAATATTTTCCCTTCAATATTCTGCTCGGTCGGAACTCCTATCTCGAGTCGGGGCGGCGCTGGCTTTTTGAACCGATATTTACATATTTATAGTAAATAATTCAGAATTTCTCATAAAAATTATAATACGAGATTTATTGCATCGGGGTAGTAACCGGAAGACATAGTAACAGTGAATTATATGAGAACGTGATGAAAATAACAACTGATTTACTATTCTATAAAATGAGTTTATTTCTATGATTTGAATACTAGATCAAGGGATGTCTCAAAGAATTGAACCCATAAAATTATATTACTTTCTAACTGACGATATAATACCAATCGATGGTGCAATCGTAAATCTTATTGGAGCAGGGCTGCCATGGAAAACAAGATCAGTGCCTTGAGTTAATTCGGATGTCGTTTTGACACTTTAGGATGTATTGACGGGTTCAAAAACACAAGATTTTGTATATTAAATGTAATTTTGGTAATGAGTTTCAAAAACGGGATAAATAATATTTACTGCATAATCGTTTACTTGGAACAATACAGTGTTGGAACTTGATGTAACTGCCAAATAACCGCGTGCTGAGTAAGCACTTCTGTTCCACATAAGGTGATACTTAAGTTTGTCATTCACGAATCGTTAAACAGGTTGAAATTTGGACAGGCTTAATAACACATTTTGGAAATTTCCCTCTGCCTGGTTGTTTCATTGACAGGGTGGTTCCATGTGTCAATGTTGTACGAGGCCTTCGTCTTCCTTCGCTTAGTAGATGTCCACATTTCCATAACCTTTACCTTATTTTTGAATGGTTTCCAATACCTCTTCTGTGTTTTTTTATAGTTTTAACTGTTTAGCCTTCCATAGATTGGAGAATCAACAAAGACTAACCGAAAAAAGATTTCTTCCACGTAGAGGTTATCAATATCTACGTCAAGTGTCTGCAGTAAAGTTAGCTGTTTATCAGCTGTTAGTTTCAGCTTGTTTTGTTATGTATAAATGTAAATTTTTCGTTCATTTTCACTTGAGGACAAATTCCTTTTACAACCGTATCTTCGAAATGGAAGTAGAGATGAAAATGGGAGATGGGTTCACCCAATAATGCCTTGTGTTGAAAAATTCTGGGAATGACTTCCCGAAGCAGAAGTGAATCACTAATTTTATGCCGTCACATCCACGGAGTTGTTGATCGCTTTCAAAATACAGGACGCGTTGTTAGAGGGAAGGCACCCGGTGATGATGAGCTCCGGGGAGGTTGTCAGTTTATTGAAGCGTAACAGAGTTATCCGGAGAGGAAGTTTTCCGCCAAGGTCGCCAGATCTTACCCTCTAGATTACTTTGTATTTTGTCATTTAAAAATATAATTTACTAGAATCGATTGCACACATTAGACGAATTAAAAGAAGCGATAGAAGGTGCTGTGCAAAAAATTACCGAAGAACAGCTGTATGGTATATTTGAAATGCAGAAAAGAAGAGTAAATTCGTGTATAGCCAATGATGGTGCACATTTCAAGCATCACCTGTTAGTTTATTATAAATGAACTAGCAACCAGTGAGACAAATGTCTCATTAAATAACTTTTTTCTCTATCTCTTACGGTTTGGCTGCTGAAACAGCGTCCCGGACGGACCAGCGTCCAGGACGGACGAAAATCACGTGATTTCTCGAAAACTGGAAGTGTCACGTGACGGAAATTCGGTTCCTGACCTGAGATGACCATTCCAAACATATAACTTTAATAACCTTTTTCTATATATCTTACGGTTTGGCTGCTGAAATAGCGTCCCGGACGGACGGAAACCACGTGATTTCTCGAAAACCGGAAGCGTCACGTAACTCAAATTCGGTTCCTGACCTGGCATGACCATTCCAAACATATAACTTTCATAACTTTTTTCTCTATCTCTTACGGTTTGGCTGCTGAAACAGCGTCCCGAACAGACAAAGCAGCGGATAAATCAATTTAAAGAACTAGTGATATTTGACTTGAAGTTAGCTGCTATAGTTCAAACCCAATCGGTGCAAGACAGCACATTTTTACTAAAGGCGTAGTTTATGAGAGCTGGCAAGTCAATCATTTTTGATCTCCCGGTATGAGCTTTTGTTTTAGTTGTTATTTTAGTATTCTAAAAATATTGTTTTCGCTTGTTTTCTTCGACTATCCCGTACTGTTTTTTTTTCTTATACCACTATTTGTGAAGTACACTGTGGCCTTTTCAATTTTACCGTTATTTCTACTATCTGAAGTTTATTATATCTTTTTCGATCTTCAGCTTGTAGACAGATATCTCCACGCCATTTGGTCTGTGGTCGACCCACAATGGTCTCTCTCGGCCTCCATTGCGCGAGGGTCTTGGTCCATTGGGTTTGTTGTCTCTGGCTACTTGGTCAGCCCACTCCGACTTTAAGTTTGACACGCGCTCGGTCACGTCAACAACTTCAGCTCTTCGTTTTATTTATTCGTTCCGGACTCTGTCCCTCAAACTAAAACCCACAATCGCGCGCTCCATTATTCTCAGGCAAACTCGGATTCGCATTGCTCGCTGTTAGGATAGCTGTTTCGAGACCGTACCTTGCAACTGGAAGGATGTAAATGTCGCTTAAGGTTAATCGGGATACTCGGATCTCGTAGAATGTAACTGAGTCTGCCAAATCCAGCCCATATTAGACCAATTCGTCTGCTAATTTTGGCTGTTTGGTTGTTCTTCCCAAGCTTTATGCTGTGTCCCGGATAGACGTAGTCTTCGACAATTTCTAGCTATTGGTTGTCGCAGGTAACAAGCACATTGGTTGGGCTCATGGTTTTAGTTTTTTATGATTGATTCTCAAACCAACAGCTTGAGAAGCTTCGTTGAGTTTCCGTAGCGAGTTCGTCAGCATCTCTACTAAAAAGGACAATATCTTCAGCAAGACGAAGGTGGTTCAAACATTTTCCGTCGATGTTAATATCTTTTTGGTCTATGACAATCGTTTAAAAACATCATGCAACTCCAGGGTGAACCGCTTAGGTGAGATGGTATCACCTTGGTTCACGCCTCTCCTAGTTTGACGCGTAAGGTGGCATGTGCGTAGATGTATTTGATCAAGTTAGAGTATCTTGTGTCGACAGGCCTTGTCCATCGCATTAAGCACCTCACAGGTCTCAATAGAATCAAAGGCCTTCACGTAGTCAGCGAATGCTATATGAAGTGGTACATTGTATTAAGTTCATTTCTCAATGAGTTTGCTCAAGGCCTGAATATAGTCCGTGGTACTGAACCCTTTTCTGAGCCCCGATTGTTTGGTAAACTGGTAAAAACTTTAGGCTGAGACGAATAGTTATAATCTTGGTGAGCAGCTTGTAAAAGATGGAAAAAGGACTGATCAGTCGGTAATTTTCTATGCTATCAGAGTTGCTTTTCTTGAAGAGCAGAATGACTAGTGCGTTTTGTCAAGAGTCAGCAATTTTACCTTCGTCGAGACGTTTGTTTAGCAGTACTACAAGTGCTCTTTTTCGTGCCTCTCCTACAGCCTTCAGCATTTCGCCCGTTATCAGATCTTCGCCCGGGGATTTGGAGTTTTTCAGTTGATTCAATGCTGACCTGAGTTCTGGCACGTCTATGGCTTCTAGATATTAGGAACCTACGTTCAAAACTACCTTCCTTTGTTATTCATGCTGACTTGGATTATAAACTGTCTTTAAGACATTGAAAATGTTGCACTTAATCCAATCATCAAAGCATGGCTAAAATGACTTACAGGCTAAGTGTCGATTAAAATAAAAAATACTTACAGGGAGCTTAGATATAGAATGTATACGTTCATGGGTTCGACGCCTCCGTACTTTAGAAACGGATCTTCTGGGTCGGTATGATGAAAAGGAACTAAGCTTTCTGGAGGCAATATTGACGTGTGATAAATCCTGAATACATCAGTTGCCTTCAGAGGAAAAGGGACACAGTACAACAGGGAAGCACGAGTATTTCCAACATCTACAAAAGTAAAAAAGGTGCCGTCTGCCGGAAAGGTAATGCTGAGTGTTTTTGGCAGATGAAAGGTGTTAAAAGGTTGAATTACTTATGCAACGAAAAAGAACCATTGCTCTTTCTATGCGTGTACACTATCCGACTGACTGAAATCAATTTTCTTAACCCTCCTGAAGAAACCGAATGCAAATACTTGTGGAGACTATCAAACTATTAGCCTCATCAATTATGCCTTGCAGCTTTTCCAGAATATGATACACGCTAGGATATATGGATGAATGAAGGAAAGGTATAAGTGGCTAGCAGTTTCGTCTCTAAGACGAAAATCATTCGTTGGCATCCAGGTCCTGGTACAGCGATGCCGTGATATCAATTTCAACGTCGTTCTTGCTTCATAGATTTCTAGAAAGCATTTGACAAAGTTCGCCACGAGAAGATGTTCTAAGTGCTGCAGATAATGAGCATAAATGACAAAGAGCTGAGTTTCAAAGGCAACCTGCACTGGCAGCAGAAAGCCAACGTCGGGGTAGGAAATCTTAGTACAGAAGAGGTAGGGATAGGAAAACGGCTAAGGCAGGGCTGTATATTACTTCCCCTGATATTCAACTGCAAATCTAAGCACATCTTCAAGGTAACTTCCCATAACGCAGAAGATCGCATCAGCATCAAGAAAGTGCTGGCCAACAACATCCGACATACATAAAACGTTTTTCTGCTCGCCATCAGCGAGACGGTACTGTGGCGACTGTGTCCCGATACACCAAGTATGCGGTAGTGACTAAAAACATAGGAGCAGATAGAGGCGTAATAGTGGGAATACAACAACTTGAAAGGGTCGCCAAGAAGACGTACCTCGGATTTAGGTTTGGAGAAAGCTAGAACGCTTACTGGAAATTCGAAAAGCCAACAGCTGCGTTCTTCAGACTTCAGACATTTCTCAAAAGCCGGAACCCAAACCTGGACGTCAACGTACGTGTTCTTAGCTGTTAATTCTTCCCAATTCTCTTATTCGGTTCTAAAAAAGACATTAGAAGAATATAAAAAGTTAAGGAGATCATCACGACAGTCAAGACCAAAAAACTCTCTAGTATTTAAGGCATATGTTCAGCCATCAAGTATATTCTCCTCCAGCTCACCATGCAAGCAAAGATCTGCGAGAGGCATGGTCCGGGAGGACAAAGAATTTTCTGATTGAAAACTTATGCCAGTGGTTCGGTCCATCATCCAGTGCTATATTGAGGACAGCCACCGATAAGGTGATAGTAGCCACTATTATAACTATAGTCGAGAATGGACATGGCACAAGAAAAAGAAGAATTATTGGCTGTTATTAAAATCGATAGAGAAGCCGAAGCACCAAATAAGCGGAAAATTCAGTGATTTTTACCAAACTAGCACCATTATGTCTCTAATATCAAAACTGTGCGAAGCAAACTAAATTTGTTATAAACTCTTGCTAAGGTAACAATCTAGATATAAAAAAAAATACATTATAAAGCTAAGTAATCTATTTAATTTTTTCGCAGAGCTGCGGAGAATACAAACTTATTCATTAGAAGATTTAGCCACTCATTCGTGGTTCACCTGCTTTGCGCATACAGCCCACCGTAAATTTATATTGAAAAACAAGCTTTGCCAGTTTCAGTAGTTGCTTTCGTATGGAGGTCAGGTATAAGCCTAAAATAAATTAAAAGCTCTCAAACTAAGAGTTTCAGCGACAGATTCGTCCCGGGTATAACTCAATTTTGGCAATTCAGTTTTAAGTTTACTATCAAAGCGTTTATTTGGTATCCTAGTGGATCTGTGTGCTTCTGGTGCTCTAGTCGCCAACCCTGTGCCTAGTGACGAAGGTTGGACAGGCGGAAATTTCAACTGCATAGCAAGATTGAGACTGTTAGAAAGTTGATAAGAATAAAAGAAGGCGCCTTCACAGTCGAATTGCGTGTTTGTATGCAAATATTGTGAGAAATCTACGTTAAAAAACTCAGAATGTTTCAGCCAGTTTTATAAGCAGTATTTCGCTGTAAAATATAACAACTGTCCTGAAGATTTAACGTTACATTTTTACTACTAAGAAATGAACGATTAAGTTTTAATTAAATACAACGAAAGCTTTACACAAACCAATCTACTATTTTACTGAGTTAGTTAGTACGGTTAACAAACCATTGATTTCTTCTTGTTTATTAGTTGTTGCTTCTACTTGATTGCCATGTAACTGCCTTATCTAGTTTTAATTAGTGATCTATATCTCTATAATTGCATAATTTCTACCCTCATGCTAAATCCGTGGTAATTTGGCATCCAGTAACCAACTGATTTAAATGGAAAGGAAGCAAACAAAAATGATCATGATAAATAGTAATAAATTTTTGGTAATAACTTCAGCATGGAAAATTTGAAAAGCGATCTTGAAATGATGAGTTTATAATAAATGTTTATATTCTATTTATAATTGATTGATGTATTGTTGAATTCTGAAATTGATAATGTAAATTATTTTTTTTTAATTTTCACTCAAACGCAAGCTGCCAGGAAGGGGATGTACTTGTTTTAAAAATTTTAAATGTTGCGCTTCAAAAATTAACTGCCATAGTAACGAAACAACAGACGCCTGAAAAATGTCAAAGCCAATTCAACATTTGCTATAAAGTACTGAACAACAGACGTACAGCATACCTTTCTCACTCTCCTGCGAGAATAGTTGCGAGGGCCACTAGAAAGGAAACCTAAATTGCCATGAAATAAAAGACATTATTTTTTTTATATTTTTATTTTTCAACATAATCCCCCCTTACATCAACGCACTTACGCCATTTGTTCTCCAATAAACTTATACCAATGTAAAAAAAGAATTCCCCTTGATTGTCGAAAAAGTGGTCTACGGTTTCTTTTAGGCTCTCATCAGAGTCAAAACGGCGGCCTCGAAGGTTTTTCTTTAGTAGTCTAAAGAGGTAAAAGTCAGATGGAGGCAGGTATAAATAATATAAATAATAATAAATAAATAAATAATAAATCGACTTGATTGTCGAAAAAGTGGTCTACGGTTTCTTTTAGGCTCTCATCAGAGTCAAAACGGCGCCCTCGAAGGATTTTCTTTAGTAGTCTAAAGAGGTAAAAGTCAGATGGAGGCAGGTTCGGACTATAGGGAAGATGATCTATCTCTACAAAGCTGCATTCCTCCATAATTGGTCGGACTTTCGCAGCCTTATGCACAGTTGCATTGTCATGCAGCAGAAATACCTCTCGATTGGAAAAATTGGGTCGTTTCTGATCAATTGCTTTACGCAAGTTTTTCAAAGTGTTAGCGTACACATCTGCTTTTATTGTGGTCCCTTTTGGAATATATTCGATGAGAAGAATGCCCCTCACATCCCAGAAAACTGTTGCCATCAGTTTCCCAGCAGGTGGTTGCATTCTTGCCTTTTTTGGAGGTGGAGACCCTTTATGAACCCATTGTTTCGATTCTGATTTTGTTTCAGGGTCCCAGTGATGCACCCAAATCTCGTCGCCCGTTACAATTTGTGATAAAAAGTCACAATTCTGATTCAAAGTTTTCAAATGACTTTGCGAAATTTCCAGCCTACGCAATTTGTGTTCAGGTGTCAATAATCGTAGAACCCACCTGGCTGACACCTTACTCATATTTAACCCGGTATTAGTCGCTAGGTTTCGTTTCGCGTAGTTGGTCGCGCGTGAGCGTTTCGCTCACAGCTGACATTTTGAATGTATACATGTGTTTTTTTCATAATTGGAAATTATTACTTTATAATCATAATGTGGCAATATCTGTTAACGTCATACCTTAAAATTAAAATAAAAAATTATTCATTGAATATACAAAACTTTTATTTTTTACACCACGTGTAAATACAACTCAAATCGTTAAATTCAAATCCAAAAAAGATATCATATAAACTCTGCTTAGATCTCCGAAACTTGGAAAACTTGGAAACAATTAGGGCAGATATATGTCGTATATTCCGTGCAAATGGCTCGTTGGCAAGATCGCAAAATCAAAAATGTTTAGAACAAATACAAAAATATAAAAGCAAACGTGGTTAGTCGCGTAATGAGCGATTTGCTCACACTAGCGCACGCACCTACCAAACTACTTGTCACAATTGCACTGTGCCTTGTTTTTTCATGAAATAATACCACTAGCCGATGCTTGACGAATAGGATGGGGATTAAAAAAATTGGCGGGGCCGTACCTGCCATTGCACTAAAATGGCGAATTAATTTGTAAAAACGTGAGGGAATCGCTCATGTAGCGACCAATCCCGGGTTAAATTGTCATGTAAGATGGTTATTACGCTAGGTTCAGATATTCCTAACGCCATGCTAATGGTAGAAACCTTCACACGACGATCCTCGAGCACCAGGGCTTCAACTTTTCGCCTAATTTCCTCACTCGTGGCCGTTTTTGATCTTCCACTTTTGGGATCGTCTTCGCTAGATTCACGTCCTTACCGAAACTGTTTAGACCAAAATTTTACAACATAATACGATGGTGCATCATGTCCATACACGGCGATCATTGTTTCAAGAATGGTTTTTGGCTGGTGGCCCTCTTTTGTAAGAAATTTAATGAAACTACGATATTCTAATTTCAAGTCACCCATTTTTCCTCACAAAACACCTTATAGAAATCAAACTAATTATCACAAGTAACTCAAATTTTCCACGTAAGGTTAGATTACACGCCACTATTTGACAAATATCGTGTCAATTGTTTTGTCATGGCCAGGTAGATAACATTGCTAGTGGCCCTCGTATTTATGTATCAAGGGCGTTATGAAGATGTTTATTCTCTTTTGCTGCCGACAAGTTTACAACCCTAATGACTTTGGGCCGAGGGTTTAGAAGTCGCCCAAAGCATACAACATTTTTAAAGGCACTTGAAAGGCTTGTGGAGCAGTCCATAACGTCCTAGAACGTCATGAGCGGACATAATGTTAGCGCCCGCTTATTATGCCCACTCTAGAGGGCATGAGAGGGCGAAATGGGCGTGTAACGTCCTGCAGTGGCGTTAAAGTGCCCCGGTAGCTCTATGCGTGGGCCATGGCCTACTAACACATGCAATCCTGTATTGTTTTTCATATATATTAAAAAAATTAAGATAAAATATGTTTGCTTAATAAAATATAACAAAACTGTCTAATGTATACAACTAATAATTATGTTTGCGAACGTTTTAGCTACTAATAGCGGCTGCAACCCTTCAGTCCTTAGCGACGCGTTGAGTTTCGCAAGTTTCGTCTAGAGGGTCTCGCTAAAGTGGTTGCTAGTTTTGCAAACAAACAGAAATTATTTCGTACTAATAAGAGTTGTGTTTTGTGGGGATTAAATTGATATTAATTGATGAATCTGAGTGTCCCTGCGCTTGTGACTTAACGGTGAGTACCCCTCTGTTTGGGTTATGTTTCTATAATATCGTAAGAGGTGATTACGGAGTTGTTTGCTCCGGCGGCCGCTAGATGGATTTGCGTCCACTCATGAAATACTGGATTTATACGGCGGGCCGTCAGGAAGTCGGATAATTGACGCAACATTTAACGTCTTAGATTTGAAACTTCTCCGGAGGTTTTCGAGCTAAACCACTTAGGGTGTCTGGGAGAAACTACGGAGAAGATGGGCAGGTCTCGGGGGACCGTTCCAAAGTCCAAATTGGGGTACTCGGTGACTACTCGCGAAATAGGTCGGAAACGGACGTGATTTGAACAAGTCGCACGATTAGCGCCAAGCTGTGTCGAAATTCAAGGTCGATGCTTGTCACTGGGAGCAGCGTCTAAGCATCTATGAGGGCAGGATATAGGGTGAGCTGGGTACACAATCAGCGCCAAGCTCGGCCGGAGTCTCGGAAAAGAATGGTTGTGCACGCCACTGGAAGCAGCGCCTTGCGCATTCTAAAAAAGGACAAAGGTTAGGGTCATTTCAATTACCCCAACTGGGGGCGGGCTGCTATAGGGACCATTCGTCCCTCTTCAACCAAGAACGGGAAATTCGGGATGGGTGAGAGAAGGGAGGGGTGGAGACTGGAAGAAGCATCAGGAAAAGTGGAAAATTACTGCTCTGGCATTCATCTCAGAGAGGGTACTCTGTTGACTCAGGAAAGCCACCTACAAACCTCAATCAAGGCAGACGGTCGCGGGGATCAAACCCACGACCACCCGAATGCTAGGTAGACGTGCAACGCACTAGGCTACGGAGCTCGGTCGTTCACTCTACCCGGAGCGCTTGCTTTTATACAGTTTTGGGGCCAGCGTTATGTCAAATTCCGACTGGGGTTTTAATAGTGGGGAAAACGACTGAGTTGAAGACGCTCGCCCTGGAGCCGAGCATCGCGTGACATGCATATTTGAAGTACTTAAAATTATTTGTTTGCCAAAAATTTGCATCGTTACAAGCGGGTCTTATTATTACGCCAGTTCATAACACCCTAGGGCGTTATAAACTTCCTTATATACCTCGTATAACAGAAATAAAGGAAAAATTATAGATTAGTGGAAAGTAACATATTTTATGTCTACTGCATCATATAGTCCTTGTTTGTAAAACCGTTTGGAGTTCATAAAGTGGCACTTGTACTTGTACCATAATGATAAAGTAAAGTAAACTAGACTTTCACTGTTAAATAAATGATACAATAATGTACATATAACATATATGAGCAAATTTGAACGTTAACAAGAAACAGTATTTATAAATGAATGATTCGCGCTTTATTATTATGGTAATAAACATTTCTAAAACATTTTCTTTTGTCGCCAACGTTTATCATGAAAAGTCTGTCAGTACCGATAAAGGCACTCCAATATAAATTTTTTTCTGTGACAGAATTTCCGTGAAATTTATAAACTCGATTTTTTTTCGACTTCAGTAGTTTACTACAAAGCTTTGTATGTAATTTAAATACATAATCTGACTTTATTGACGTGTCCTCTTTATTGACCTCGCTAGCAAAGTTCGCTCGGCCATAAAATAGACCAGTCCAATAAATTTTTACAACATATAAATAGCTATGTTCGACCATTGATGTCGTTTCAATTGATTAATATGTATAATAAAGTATTAATAAATACAATTTACAAAGGTAAGTACTATTCAGCTAAATTAACTGGAAGAATTACTTTGATTTTATTGGAAGGGGTTGGTATAGTAATAGATTCTAGATCTCTTTTTAAATACAATTACCATCATACGTAAGATTTTGCAAGCACATTAGGCGCCACCATGCCCCTTTAAATCTCTCGGTAGTACGAACCACGTGCCATAACTCATGTCGTTAGCCATAGAGACACCGTTCTAATCCTTGCAATAATTAAAAATTGTAATCATTATCATTATTTCACGGTTGTATGAACGAAAACATTTGGAAATAATATTTATTTATATGAGTACGATTTAAATGTGTGATATAACTTGCAAAGAAATTCAATCAATAATAAAATTGACAAAATTCTTACAGGTATGTTTCGTCTTTTGTTCTCAGCCTTCATTTACCCATTTACGGTTGTGTGCCTCAACTAGTTCGTTTCAGGATTCTCCGGCTATGACTATGTCATACATAAGTATGTGCTGTACATTAACTTTAATGTTGTAATTTTTAATTCAGTATTCAAAGTTATCGCCATTTAGTCCGTTACAGTAGGACCGGCTGGAACTGGCTTTTATATTTTCCACTATATGGTCCTTATTTGTTCATTGTAGTAACGGTCAAATGTAGATGTAAATCTTTTCAACTAGCTCTATAGTAAGCTCTTGTTGTAAAGAACCAGTTGGGTAAAATCTCGCAAGCGCTATTAAAGACAAATGTACCTAGAAAAGTTAAAACACAATTATGTAATCTTATTCAGCGTCACCTGAAGTGATTACCGGGAGTAGGGAAAGCTGACCAGGAAAATGCTCGTCAGCGAAAGGCAGTGTGCGCTTTGTTCCAAGATATGACTTCCTTGTGGGATTTCTGCAGAGCTTCTTTTAACCCAATAATAAGTGTAACTGCACTCTGTTTCACCAATAGCTTAATCGTCAATACATTTGATAACCCAATTAAGATAAAGTTAATAGAAATATATTTATCGCTTTTCACAGCTGCAAGACTGAGGCTACACCAAAGAATTTTGACCTGCGCATGACGTCACGTCACGAGATGCAACTTCACAGTGAAAAACAATATTATGGAACTGACGCCATGCATCGCTTAACCTAATACATAAAACATATTAAAAATTTACAGTACCGTATATATGCACTAGTACTTACCAGAAAAACGATTCAATTTAACTAGATACAGTAACTACGATGGCAGGATCCAAAAACCAAGGCAAGTTGGTCACCTTGGTGCTGTGCGAAAGGTCAACAGCGAAACGATGGAAGCGGTAAGGAATGTGAGCGGCATTTTTCTTAAAAGCTTGTGTACAGCTGGAGGAATACAAGTAGGCAGCGTAAATCTACACGCTGATAAGGAAAGGCTCTCTCAGGGCTGCGTCACTGAGTGTTAGTATACAGAGCATATTTTCATCTTATTATATTCCGCGACGTCCAAGTGATGCCAAAATTTTTTCGGTAAGGCTCCCAAGCGGCTGCATTTACGTAACGTTAACACTCCAAATAACACAACTCCTCTAGTTGATAACAGCTGAGGAACTACTGATTGGTTCCGCGCCCGTAGTTGAGCCCGCATGAACTTCGACGAGTTTTCCAATTCCTTCGTAACGCGTATGAAAAGGCAGTGGCGTCGTCAGTTCTAAACCTGACCTAATGCCATAAGTATACGACTTCATCAATTTTTACTGTTGTAATCTAATAAAATAATCACTTAGAGAAGGCCAATTACAAAGAGCAAAGCTAAACTGAAACAGTTAAAATGTAATAATGAGTAGTTTGCAGCTTTATACCATATAATTAATGGGATTCCGTTCTTCATAGCTGCCACTAAAATGGTTTACAAAAAGTTCTAATAAAAGAACAACTGAAATATTATTTAGGGTATGAGAATTAATTTTGTTTCTTTTAATTTTTCGCTGTCGTGTATTTAAGTTAATAGGAAGACAGTAAAAGTACTATTTTGAATTCTACTTCTTTATATAGGACAAAATGTTTTCCCTTGCGTTATAATATGGCATTTAAAAAAAATCCTTGAACTTACTGCCTTAGTGTTCTTACAAAAGAAGGAATGCCGCTCGCGCCAAGACCCAAGATATTTTCTGTATAGTGCCGCCACCAACTTTTAGCAGATGAGCACGATTCTTTGCTCCGCTATGTATGTACGTCTAGCTTTAATTTCATTAGAGGAAAATACGCCTGGATGTGTTTCAACCTTTAACTTTATTTGAAGATGTCATTACTTACTGGATTGCTAAATTGTAAGTGTGATTAAACTTGAGTCTACGTACTAAAATATTAAATATTTGGAAATTCACCTGGCGATGTGTTTGGTTGCCGTACATTATTAGATTCAGAGAAGCATCATTTTGATATACATTCAATAACCAGTCAACTAATGGATTAATACTACAAAATTATATAATACACATTATACAAAGCGGTATTGCTTCAGAGAGTTTTAAAGCTACATTTACCCCAGTCGCTGATATATTTTGCTCTCACCTCGGACCTTAAGTGAAAATAAATTTCAAGTTCTGAAACCTCTGCGCGCTCTGTCTAAGCCAATGATTGTTTTTCTAGGGAGGGATCTCCAGATAAAACTTTGAACGGAATTATTCATAGAATATTCTGGAAATATAACGTAAGCATGGAATCGCTCTAACCAGAAAGTCGGATAACCTTCTGTTGATTTATTTGCTGTGTTTGCGTGAACTAGGTCCTCGGCTGTGATGCAAAATCTGAGCACACTGATAGCAACCATATATATTTTCCCTAATAACTAGAAGTATATATTTACTAGATGGCACTTCGCTGTATATCTAATAGACAACTGAAGTTAAGAGAGTTGATAGTTATATTTATGCTCTTATTTTGATCAATAAATAGGCAATAAACTTATCTAGTTCATCAATCTACTCATATCATTTCCAGATCGGGCTATATTTGGGAAACATTTCTTTCTTTTATACAGAATATCGTACAAAAGGAAGCGCCAGCGTAGTCGAATGGTTAGGGGAATTGGCTGCCGTGCTAAAAATTAGAGGTTCAGTTATCATACCTGTTAACTGATAGGTGACCTTTAAAGAATTGGGTATCACACTACGGTTGTGGTAACAGAAAAGTAAACCAATCGTAGATAGCGTGATGCTAACCACATCTAGGTGATGTACGTCGTCAATGTGTGCCAGCTAGATAACTGGGATACGAAAGAGGTCATCGACGGCTCTGACCCATGTAGCTGATTCTTCATAGAATCAAATTCTCTACTAAACTTATCTACACTTATTTTTGTCAATATTACAGCATCTATAAGCGTGTCGTATACAGAGCGGTATTTCTATTTTTAGCATTATATTTTTCGCTTACTTCTATCTTCTGCAATGTAGCCTAATCAAACCCCAAGTTGCAAGGTCATTTTGCACTATACCGTATTTATGGAGTTTCTGGAAAATTATATTGACATTTTATTAATATAGTAAATTGACTTACCTTTGGAAAAAAGTAAACTAACTAACCTTTAGTTTATGCTACATAAACCACGTGAAATGTATAACCATAATACATTGACATTCCTTACAATTTTTAATTTGGCATTTACCTTATGTCAATGTTATAATTAATTTAAACCACCACTACAGCTCAAATTAATAAAACTCCCTCTCATCCAAATGTGTATGTTTACATTAACATTTCTTCCTCATTTGAATTTTGCGGTCCAGTTGAATTTGGGGATTGCAAAATGGGGAAAACGTTATAATTCTCAGAAAAAACTTAAAATCAATATTTGTGTGATATTCGCTGTTTGGAGACCTTCTACTGTTCGATTCTATTTTTAAAGAGAATTCGGGATGTGAGAACTCTGCGATCCAGGTGCATTTGGGGGTTGGAAAATGGGAAAAACGTTATATTGATTGCAAAAACCTTTAAATCAATATTTGTGTGAATTTCCCTGTTTGGAAGTTTTCGGCTGGTCAATTGTATTTTATTAAGAGAATTCAAAATGTGGGACTGTTACGGCCCAGGTGGATTTGCGGGTTGCAAAATAGGAAAAACGTTATAATTATCAGAAAAATCTTTAAATCAATATTTGTGTGAAATTTGCATTTTGGAGACTTTCTACCGGTCGAGTGTATTTTTTAAGAGAATTCGAGATATGGGAACGTTGCAGCACAGGTGGATTTGGCGGTTGCAAAATGCGGAAAACTACATAACCATCCGAAGAGCCTTAAAATCAATATTTGTGTGAAATTTGCTTTTGGAGACTTTCTACTGGTCGGGTGTAATTTTTAAGAGAGTTCGGGTTGAGGTTGTGAAGGAGGGGCTTACCTTATTTTCTAAATTTTTAAATAAGAAAAATGTGCAATCTTTTTTATTCTGGCCCTTTGTGAAATTGTAAATTTGCAAGTAAATAGTAAATAGAGTATCGGATTGTATTTTACTCCAACATGAATAATATTATGTAGGTTAAGGTCATTACCGCGTTGAACTTGTTCGCAGAATTGTAGTGGCCACTGGCAGGGTTGGGATGTTTAGTGTCAGCTGTTTGTACTAAAACTTAATGCGCGATTGTAATAGAAAAGTTTATGGACACTTCAGAAATATAAATACATATACATATGTACGAGGGTAAGGTGAAAAATGTTTGGCCTGACAATGAAAGACTGCGATTTTCAGTTAAAAAATGATTTTATTTTTCTACATAATTTCCCTTGACTTCAACACACTTGGTCCAGCGTTTCTCTAACATCAGTATTCCTTCCCTTAAGTGAGAGTCTGGAAAGCTGTGAAAATATTTATCTACGGCCCTCTTAACTTCTTTATTGCACGCGAAGCGCTTCCCAGAAACAAATTTCTTCAAGTTTGGGAACAGATGGAAGTCCGAGGGAGCCAAACCAAGAGAATAGGGGGGATGGCCGAGCAAATAATACCCCAAATCCTTTAGTTTTCCCCATCACCAATGCACTCTTCTGAACAGGTGCGTTGTCCTGGTGAAAGATGATTTTTTTCTTCTTAAGTCAGGCCTATTCTCCCGGATTTTGGCATCCAACTGGTCAAGAAGGTTGGAGTAATATTCGCCTGTAATTGTTCTGCCTTTTGCAAGGTAATCAACTAATAGGATCTCTTTCGCATCCTAAAACACGCTGGCCATGACCTTTCCAGCAGATGCGATCGACTTCGCTTTCTTTGGTGCTGAACCCCCGACTTCCACCCACAGCTTCGATTGCTGCTTCGTTTCTTGGGTGTAGTGGTGAACCTATGTCTCATCGATGGTGACAAATCGCTACACAAAATCGGTCGGATGCCTATTGAATCGATCCAAACATTGCTGCGAAACCCGTTTGCGTTCTGCTTTTGTTCGGCATTCAGCAAATGCCTCACCCATCTCGCGCAGAGCTTTTTCATCCCGAATTCTTTGTGCAAGATGTTTCGCAACCTTTCTTCCGATATCCCCACAGCCTCAGCTATCTCACTGACCTTCACTCGCCTATCGTCCAACACGATATCATGCAATTTTTGGATGGTTTCCGGTGTGGTTGCGGTTTTGGCTGTCCTTCACGTGGGTCATCTGCGAGGGACGTGCGACCATGTTTAAATTCAACTGCCCACTTGTTAACGGTTGAAATGGAAGAAGCAGAGTTTCCGTAAACTTTTTTCAACTTCGGATGAATTTCCTTAGGGGTTAATCCATCCAAAACGACGAACTTTATGACCGCACGATATGCAAATTTATCCATTTTAACGAAAAACAAGCAAGACGTCTACGGAAAAAATTCGTGTAAACCAACTGCTTGAGAGAACAGGTTGAAACTTGTCATACGAAGTAATAACACTTGCACGCAGGCAGGACCGAGCGGGTAGGCCGTCAGGCTGCGGTGCCACGGTACGGGGTTCGAACTTTACTTTATATTATGCATATGTACGGAAAATGCAAAATTACTTAGTTTATACAATGTAAAGGCTCCCCAAACAACAAATCCTTTTAAAATATTTTTATTGAACAATTAACACAAAACTAAAGATACATAATATCGACTAAACAACAAAGGCCTATTTACATCTTATCCCTTTTTTACACTACCCTATTCCTCATAATAAAAGTATATTTTCTCTAGTTCTTATATTTGCTATTAAAGCAAGTTTCGTGAGTAAAAAAACTATAAACAATATGTTGAGCCGCTAATCGAATGGCTTGTAATTCTCAGAACTCCTTTAAAACATCTAATAAATGTAATAATAAGAATGACTCATATAAGCAATAAAGTTATGTAAACAAATTTGAATGTACTATCGAATACAAAATTTTTATCTAATTTCAAATTAATATTAAGGTGTACAAGATGCTGAAAAGGTTCAAAACTGTAATACTATTATTTATTAATGATCTGCTATGCAGTAGAACTTCGCAGTAACGTTACGCGTGGCGTATAATAAACAATAATTATATAGATGTCAACAATTTTCAAACTTTTTTTTTACATCTATGCCTTGTAATTTTTTCAGATTTTGGAAATTTTATGTCAGACTTGAAAATTAGCAAAATTCATTTCCAATGCATTAGCGAAGGTTGGTAAATTGCAACTTTTGTAATTTTTTTCAAATTATACCAAATCAAACTCTAGTAAAAACACATCTAAATCCAAATAAAAAGTTCACTGGCCTTTGCTGTACTTTCAGAGATAGGTACCTAAGTAAAGCTGCTCTCCGTTGGGAACGTCCTTACTAGTTATCACTACTGCTTGTGAAGCTCGTTGTATAACCTCTCCAAAAGTGTTTCTATTTTTATTAATAGAAGTAACATCATTGGCACAAGCACTCACTGATTTTAAGTTTGATCAATCATAAATTATATTGCATATTTAGTAGATTAAAAAAAAATTGTTTTGTTTTTTTTACCATAAGAGGACGTGACTTGGAAAAATTTGTTCTAATTGACCCTAGACACTCATAATAATAGCTATTTTATCAATAAGGTCGATACCCTTAATAAAAGAATAAAATTTGCTAAACAAGTTTTTTTAAGAAAAAGTCACCTTTTTAATGGTACCTACTAAAGGCCATCTTGTCATTAAATAGAAAATTTAATTACCAATCTAACGATATGCTTCATGCACTACTTTACCTTTATCTAAAATTGAAAATTCATTAATTAATTATCTTCTTCTGTCTTTTTTTATAGGCCAGTGGCCTGTTTTAACCACAAATTATTTTTTATAATTTTTTGTGTAAATTTGGCAAATTTAACTTGCAGATTCCGAAAAATATAAAATATATACAATGATCCATTTAAAAAATCAAAGTGTTATTTCTAGTGAAGCAGGAAGTCGGCCGTTTTGATTACATTAGTGTGTCAATCTAAAATTATGTCTAGTATCCTTGTATCAAATTTCATCCAAATTCATTCATAAGTAGATAGAGGCATGGCCCTGGTCCCATTGTCACCCGGGAACGGTATACGAGGTAAGTTTTTTAAAGCGTTATAAGGCGATATCTCGAAAATGGTATAAAATATTTTAATGGAATTTAAGTGAGGTAATAGGGAGATGGGGGGACACACAAAAACCTATTTTTTTACCTTCTCCCTCTATTTTGAGTGGTGGGGGGCAACTTTGAAATTTTAAATAGGATGATGTTCTTTTGTTTATAAAATTAGAATCCACATAAAAACTACATATGTGTACAAAACATTTTTTTATTTGCTTTTTCAGTCACGGAATTATGATTTATGATGTTATAAAATAAACAAGAAAAATAATCCTAAAAACGTAAAAATTCTCAACTGACTTAAATAAAAATAACTCACTTCCATGGAAACGAATAATATTCTGAAATGAATGAACTTGATTTATTCGTAAAATTTATTTATTTTTTAAATTAAATAAAAATTTAGTTAATTATAATTCCATAACCGAAACAGCAAATCCAAAATATTTTGTACGCATACGTAGTCTTTTACCTATATTCAAATTTTATAAACAAAACTACATCATCCGACTTAAAATTCCAAAGTTACCCCGCAAAATAGAGAAGGCAAGGTAATTATAAAACATACGTTTAAATATGGCACCCATCTCTCTCTCTCTCTCTCTCTCTCTCTCTTTCTCTTTCTCTCTCTCTCTCTCCCTCTCTCATTTTTCTCTTTTCGCCGGCAAATAGTTTGACAGTTCGGCCCTTAGGGGTAGCTGGATCCGCCAGAGTAGAGTTCAGGTGCCTGGGTTCGCCTTTAGGGCTGCCAGGAAGGCGGTGTAGGACGTATTTGGTTGTCCCTACAGGTAATTTAATTGCCATAGTTAATTTATTCACGCCGTTTTCAGGCGAAATATACATTAAAATTCATATAGGTGCAGTTAATATTGTAATGTTAATATTTTCGTAGAATACGGTCGTAGGGGCTTATAATGATCAGGAAATACGTTTAAGAGACAGAGAGATGCTATCCAATTTAAACGTATTGGTTGGGGCTCTCTCGCTGCCATAATTGAAACGCCTAGGGCAGGTCAGGTCAGGTTCTGGAGAAGACGTTGAAGAGACAGAGAAACGCTATCAAAATGTAAACGTCCAAAGACTCAAGTCTGGACTGGACAGGATCAGGACTGGTGGACTCGAAGGGGATGATCTCAAGTTTGGACTGAACAATAATCCAAGGAACTACACAAATCGAAGGCTTGCATAAATTCAAGGGGCGTCGCGGATAAGTGCTTTTATCACACCACAAAAAGAACAAATACTATCACACAAAATCTCCAAGATCATGAAAACATTGAATACAGCACCCATACTAGACAAACTGCAACACTCTGTGATATGAGGTTACAGAACAGTTCGATCTTATTGTGGTAGGAGAGTCAGGAACAACTTATTACAAAATTGATTTTCGAGACCTTTTTGTATCTCTATAATTTATAAAATTTTAAAGTTTTTTCAAGGTTCAGATTAGTTGCTAAGCATTTTATGTACGTGATCATTTTAAAATGCGCCTGCGATTTACGCTATTCTGTATAGCAACTAAACTATCTCTCAAATAAAACTATATTTCTATCTTACGAAAGGTCAACTAAAAACCTTCAAAATTGTAACATACTTTTTATATTACTATTATTATTTAACAACCAATAAGAGCCAAAGCCAAACGCTCGTGACAATGAAAATTGCATGAGAGGATTCAACTACTATGCTTTTTCCTAAATTACTATATCTTATGTAAACGTGCATACGATCAAAGCTATACACATAAGAAAACACATTAATTTACACATTTACTAAATGTATAGCACCGTCCATACGGTTTTTAAAATTATTAGGTCACACAACTGGATTTACTCGATTTGTTAGAAAGAATGCTCTAACACACCCATTAAATATTTCACGTTGTAATTTATATGCGTAGCCTCAGCTAATTGATAAAAGCTTGGTAGAGTATGCGACAAATTACTTACTACGATCCCGTTCGTTAAAATGAGATTACTACGTCTGCGCC
This sequence comes from Agriotes lineatus, assembly GCA_940337035.1. Taxonomy (NCBI): domain Eukaryota; kingdom Metazoa; phylum Arthropoda; class Insecta; order Coleoptera; family Elateridae; genus Agriotes; species Agriotes lineatus. The sequence continues at coordinate 96,291,886 of OW679196.1, read as the reverse complement.
GATCTTCAAGGGTTGTAATTTTTAAGACGTTCAACCGATATTCATTTCTTCAGCTGTGGTGAAAGGCGAGTGGCTCAGCGTTGGACTGATTAAAAAATTGGTTGTCTCTTCGTAGCCACGTGGACCACACTGATATTCGAAATTCAAGATATGGACGAATACACGTGGCGTAAAGTTTGAGTAGTATGGGAACAGAGATCGTGTGAAAAGCTTTGGATATGAGAAATAACAACATAAATATTTGGCTTTTTGGCCGCACTTAAAACTTGAGGAGGCCAAAATAAGTCACTTACAATTATTACACCTAAGTCACTTTGGTGGTCCACTGCTACTAGGTCTTCACCAGTAACTTTATAAGAATATTTGTGGTGGTTATATACCATATCTAGAACACTACTTTTGGAGGTGTTAATCAGTAACAGCCAGATGTCACGCCATCTTTGTATTCTTAACAGATCCTCGTTTCCAGTGCCATAATGGAAAAGAGGATTTTTATTTTGTTTTTAAATAGTCTGCATAAAAGAGGTAGTTGGATTTAGCAAGTTTTCGAAGATCGGAGATAAAAATAATAAATAAGATAAGTCCCAATGCGGATCCTTGTGGAACCCCGCTTGTACAATCTTTATAATTGGAGAATGACTTTCCCACTCTGACACGAAAAGGTCTATGCAGCAGACAGTGCGTTTCCATTTTAGATGTTTGCCTCAAATACCAATATGTTCTATTTTGTGCAAAAGGTACTGTATTTGCACTTTATCAAAATTACGACAGAAATCAATATACACCGCCCTTTATTTGAAGTGAACTATTTAAAGAAACTAGTTTCCACGAAATTTTTCTAAAGTTTTATAGCAAAATGTAGTTTGTATAATTGCTTGTAAGTGTCTACACGTCATTTTTAAGTCACATCATTATTAATAAGTACTATAACGTTAGCGCCAGTAGCAAATTTATCTAAAGCATCAATATTATTCGAGAAATTTGTACGGCACTTATTCCGTCAAAATCTGTGGTTACATCGCCCTAACGCTCGAATAAAAGGTAAGAAGACGTCCACCAGCGGTGCGCCGAGTCTCGTTAAAGCACGGCCAGCCCCGCCTCCAATTAAGTGTACCTGGAACGACTGCACGATAAGGCATACCAAATGGTATATAACATCAACTGTCGCATCAATTTCAATCACTTGAGCCGTTAGACACGAGTCCCTGGACTTTCCTTTTCCTAATAATTTTCTTTATCTACTCCAGTAGGATAAGTAACGCATTACGTCACTCATTTGACACTATGTCAGTTAGGTAATGAAGCTCATTACACCACTCAGTTATGTAATGGTTTCATTAAGCAACTGAGTTGTGTAATGACTTCATTACGTAACTGAAATAGTGTCAAATGAATGACATAATGACATTTGCCTACTAAAATATTTTTGAAAATGACAGATCTGACATTTCTCTTAATGCAGTTTTCTCAATTTTAGGCAGTCGTAGATAAAATTTTGTACAATACATGTGTGATAATGCATCATTAATATACTTGTGTGCTTACATAACTTGTGCTACGCACTTGTTTGTAATTTACACACACGTATATTAATGATGCTGTTATCCCACTTGTATAGTAAATAACCATTATCTTTATATAATAAACATGTTTTTTGAAAAAAGAAAACAACGCAAATGCACGTGGCGAAGCCCTGATCATACGGTATAAAATGAGATAGACTTTATAATTTCCACCCCCAAATATGTTATACAAGACGTATCAGTTATTAATAAATACCCAGTTGATAGCGACCACAGAATGGTGCGAGCAAAGCTGTATATCAATCTCCAATCACTTAGAGCTAAAAAATTCAAAAGTAGAAAGAAACCCATTGACGCTAACAAACTAATGAAAAATAAGTTACTCTATCAGGAAGAACTAATAAAGAGGCTAACACTAGATAAAACAGATGACGTACAAGTTATAAATAAGATGAACAAGCATATCTCATCGGCAATAATAGAAGCAGCACAAGAAGCAGCCCCCAGAGCACAAAACAAAAATACGAAAATTAGCCAAGAAACAGAAAACCTCATAAAGAGACAAAGATACTTTAAAATAGAAAATGACCTGAACAAGATAGAATTATCAGAATTGAACAAGTTGATTAAAAAATAAATACGAAAAGACATAAAAAAGTTTAAAATGAAGACTATACTAGAGACATTAAAAGAAAATAAAGTACCTAAAACTTTAAAGAAACGTCTTAGAATAGGCCAAACAGATATTGTAAAGATCAAAAATAAAGAAAACACAATATTAACAAACAGACACACAATAAAAATGAAATCGAAAGATACTATACTAAACTCTACGAATCAAAAATAAACCCAGACGAGAGACAAATCGAAGTCTCAAAAAGAAAATTCTTAAATGTGGGTTCAGAGGAGGTACCGGACATAACGACAAACGAAATTAAAAACGCCTTAAGTAAGATGAAGAACAATAGATCACCAGGGCCAGATAAGATCATTGTTGAAATACTGAAAGAGGCGGGAGAGAAACTATATCAACAACTGGCCAAAATATATAATAAGTGCCTGGAAACCCAAGAAATCTCTAAATCATGGCAAACAGCGGCAGTCATAATCATCCATAAGGAAGGAGATATTGCGGATTTAAATAACTACAGACCAATAAGCCTTCTGTCGCAACTCTATCAGCTATTCATAAGAATAATCACCAACCGACTGACTGCAAAATTCGATGCCAATCAGCCAATAGAGCCAGCGGGATTTAGATCAGGATTCAACACATGTGAGCACTTTCAAACAATGCAAAACCCATTAGGAAAGAGCAAAGAATATAACATTCACCTATATATAGCCTTTATAGACTACGAGAAGGCGTTCGACTCCGTAGAAACCTGGGCAATACTCAACTCATTGGTCAATTGTGGAATAGACACCAGATACAACCAATTAATAAAGAACATCTACAGCAATGCGAGTATGTATATAAAAACAGATCCAACTACAGATAACATACCTATACAGAGAGGAGTAAGACAAGGAGATGTGATCTCCCCAAAGCTATTTAGCAGCGTACTAGAAGACGTCTTTCTTCAAATAGACTGGTCGGACAAAGGTATAAACATTGACGGAGTGAACTTGAGCCACTTGAGATTCGTTGACGACATCGTTATACTTACGAGTAGTAAAGACCACCGAGAACTACAGGAAATGATTAACGAACTCAAGAGTAGTTGGACTGAAAATGAACAAAACGAAGACTGAAATAATGACAAACTCAAATAAAAATATAAACATCACTTTAGAAGATACTCCGTTAGAAATTGTTAATAAATATATACCTAGGTCAACAAATATCAACAGATAAAGAAAACATGTCCGAAGAAATAACACGAAGAATAAGAATAGGGTGGTCCACATTTCGAAAACTTAGTTATATTCTAAAAGAGAAAGAAGCCCCAAATTATTAAAAAGCAAAAGTTTACAACCAATGGGTCACCCCCGCGATCACGTACGGATGTGAAACCTGGAGACTTACTAAAAAGAACTCTCAGCGGCTGACAAGAACACAAAGAGCACATTAAAGGCAAATGCTTGGAATAAAACTAATGGATAAGAAACGAAACACTTGGATACGCCAACAAACAAAAGTTGGTGATATTATGGAAAGAATTGCACAGCTAAAATGGCAATGGGCTGGTCATTTGGCTCGTAGACAGGATAATAGATGGACTAAAGCTACATTACAGTGGAGACCGCGAAGCTACAAAAGAGGAAAGGGAAGACCAAGTAGAAGGTGGCGGGATGATATACAAGATATGGCAGGAATACAGTGGATGACGTTAGCTATGGACAAAGAAAGATGGAAAATTTTGGGGAAGGCCTACGTCCAACAATGGATGGAAAAAGGCTCATCGTGATCGTGAATACTTTTCTGATCTAGCTCTACCCTGTGACAGGAACCTGTCTCGTAGGGCATCCCCCTGTACGTGAACCTGGCCCAGTTCTGCCTTGTAACGGGGACCCGTCCGTAGAACTTCTTTCCCTATCTTGGGTCTGACGGAGTTTCACCTGGTGATAGGAATCTGTCTCGTAGGACACACTAAGTGACGTTGAGCAGAAATAACCGTATTCCCCAAGGTTATTATAAAGTAAAAACTCATTAAAATGCTGGGTGTCCTTAGTAACATCACTGTTAGTTCAACGACGCCACCCTGGTAGTTCACCGAAAGCAGATCACACTTTGCCGGCCGGCTTACTGAAGGGCGCAAGCGATCATCCAACGGCTCTCCCAAAACCATGTCGTGAAAAGACGGAGTTTGCTTCAGGGGAACATGCCCCTGGGGTCCCAAAATTATATACCAAGGGAGCCCCGCGACCTGCCAACCTTCCGAATCACACACACATTACATGTACCGTAATAGTAATTTACGTTCAAAGAGCGGAATGTAGTATTTTGCAGGTCGAGCCAAGTAGATTCCAGGGCGAGCCGCAGGCGAGTCCTGGAAGCTTGGGGAGACCTGCAAAACACTTTCCGGTCGTGTATCGTACAATTTTTTTACGACATCTGAGTCCATACTTGAGAATTCACATTCGCAAACTCAAAAAATGATGACATTAGTATCTATTATTTAACATAGCCAAACAATAACACACACTTGATTCCATAGTAACGAAGGCATCAGGGACCGACAAAAGCTTTTACCGGTCCCTGATACCCGTTTTCCGATTTTGAGAAGCAAAACGTTACTTTCTGGCGAAAAAAATCTCCAGAAACCATATATTTTCTGGTCGGTCGTAAAAAAATACTTTATTCAATCGAATTTGTACTTCCTCAAATCATAACAACTTAGCGCCATCTTATTGATGGAATAAATATAGCCTGTTTCAGATCAGTGCAGAGGAGCTACCTCATTCAAACAACGTGCACTAATTTATACTCCATTCGAACTTTCTTTAAGATGGTCCATACGCATCAACCGAGTCAAGCTAAGGTGCTATTTGGGTTGCGATCCGGTCGCGGCCACAGAAAACAAGAGACCCGAACGAGTTTTCTTTTATACTTATGTACAAAATTTCCTTAATTACGAATTATTTTGTATATATCTAAACACTTTATTCGCGTTGTTCTTCTTTACATTGTGTTATCCTTGTACATTTGTGTACAACGAACCTATAGGCATTTGAGCTTTACCCGAGGCAACTAGTTTGAAAATTAAAGTTAAAAGTTAAAATAAGCACTAAAAAATTAAAATAAAAAATTCCGATACAAGCCAACTACATTATACTACTAAAGTCTAATCGACGTAGTGGCATTGTTTAGATCAGTAATAATTAATAATTAATTAATAATTGATTAATTCTTATCAAACAACACACTAAAGTCTGCAAACCTATTTACTACACCTTATGCATTACTTTTTAAAAAGGTCGTGTGCTACATGATATTTTTAAAGCAATAGTTTACTTGCTTACTAGAATTAATACAAACTAGATTTTGCTATAACAAAGTTACTAAAATGTCGTTGAAACTAGTTTCTTTAAGTGATACACTTCAAATACAGTGCGGTATATATAACATCCAAAGGCATCCCTAGATCTAAGACATGACTCCAAAAATTTGTGGCCGTTAGTAGATTAGCGGTGACAGAGCATCCTGGTAAAAATCTGTTCAAGTGGAACAATGTTGAGCTCAAGTAGAAATGGTAGTAATTCAGCGACTATGTGTCCTTCCATCACTTTGCATACGATAGAGGTAAGGCTAATCGGTCGATAATTATTAACGCTCAACTTATCCCTCTTATTAAAGATTGGTGTGATTACTACACTTTTCCAGGCCTTTGGAATATCGCCTACTTTAAAGATCGTTTAAGTGTTGGTACAAGATAAGGGGATATCACTTCTGCCGTTTGTTTTAAGCCAATAGGATGAAGACCATCATAGCCTGGGACACAATTTTTCGTTGGAGTTTTCAGGGTTTTGAGAACTCTATATTCGCATATGTTTATGGTAGTTAAGCTCTCACCAAAACGGATAGAAGGTTCCATATACGTGGGACCTTGGTGATTTGAACCTGTAGGTATGGATACAAAGTAGCTTGCAAACAGGTTGCTGGTCACTTCATTGTAGCTGCATAACGTTCCATCAGGTTTCCTTAGTTGTGAAATACTCACCTTGTTTTTCAACTTGCTTTTGATATAACTGCAGAATGGTTTCTCACCAGCGTTAATTAGCTACGCCAAAATTTGAACTAGCTGTTCGTAATTCAGTAATTCGTAATTCAAAGTCCTTGAGTACATTCTAAAAGCCTCAAGATTATTATCAGATTTTAAACGCGAGTATCTCTGCAAAAGCGAGTGCTTAATTTTCACTTTGTCTACAAGAATATTGGTTATCCAGGGTTGATTGCAGTTACTGTGACTATTTTCCTCATTCACTTTAAGTCAATCAAATCTTTTAAATTTCTGAGATTCATCAAATCGAATCCCAATTATGCGACAGTTTTGTATTAGTGCAAATTGCCTCGTCATCTAATTAGTGACGCGCAACGAGATTCATACGGTCCCTACCTATTATCATGCGAAACTACTGCCAAGGGAACGGGCTTGGAAAAATTAGTGGGAAAGAAGACCCTGTTAATTTTTATTCGGGAAATAATCTGTAAAATACCTCTTTTGCATACCAAATTGATTCTAATTATCGACAATTTGGCATGCACTAGAAATGTTACTAATAAATATTTCGTAGCAGAGAGTGTGTAGTTACAGCATTCTGAAGTGCATTAGAAAAAAAGTTCTAAGAAAATTCAACTTTCAGATTAGGTGCATTTAATGTAGCCCAGCTTTCTTATTTTATTGCATCAAAATCGCCTTTAAAGTATATTCGGATTGTAAGTGTGGGGAACTGTTTGCACTGTTGAAATTAAGCTAATATTATTAGAAGATCCTACTGGAGGAAAGTAGCGCATTCCAGAAAAAAGGGGGTGGGATCTGAAGTAAGTATCAGATTAAGAAGTGAAGGATTTTGACTTATTCTCATGCGAGTTATAACAATGACAAATTGTCCAAAACATGCGGCATGCAAAAATTCACAGAATGTAGCAGATCAGTCGGATGTATATAACTTGAAACCAACAAAGTTTTCTTCGCGTATTACAAAAGCCTGCCAAACAAAACAATTTCTCAACAAAAACTCTTCATCCTTTCAGACATCAAACTTCAAAAGCCTGCTTTTGGCAATTTTGCTATTGAAGCGTGAAGAGATTTAACACATATGTATGTTTAAGGGAGCTGAACAAAAGCGAAGGATTAAGCTCTCGTCTTCAGTTTTTTGAAATCCGTTTAAAGTTCGTTCTCCTGCAATGTGCTCGTCTTTGCACCTCTAGCAATTACTGCACGTACGGAAAAGAGCCATAGAAACAATAAATAACATTATTGTCAAGCCTTTCTTTGTAAGCTGAACGAGCGAAAGCAGAAGTGCTACATAAATTGCAAATTTTTCCATATACATAAATTTATGAAAGAGGTTCATGGAACATGGCGATGCAATAAATCTAATGCGAAGAGTAAAATGTCGAGTCTTACTGTGTTGTTGAAATTTAGCAGACAGCGATTGTCATGCTACATATTCCCGTTTTATATAAGACGTTATCCATGGTAAGCACATGTGCTCGTGAAATATTAAGCATTGCTAAAATATTCAGGCGAGGCAAGCTTACTACTAAATAACGTTAGTGAGCTTCAATCTCCGGGTTTAGAGAGAAGAAACTTTATTTCAGAATTCTAATTGCTCGTCTTTAATATTGAAATATATTTAAACCATTACCCGAACGTTGTTAAAGGCTTTAAAGGCGCAGAACCATATAACTTATTGTGGTCTAGTGACAGTTTTGCAGCAATTAAATTGTTTTTAAATCGATTATATCGATATTGAGAAAGTTTCAGTTGTGTTTCACACGTCCTGAGAGGCTCTTATACCTTTTCCCACGTGTCAGAATCGTCAAGGATTAAGACAGCCAATAGCGATTTGACACATACAATATTAAGCACGGAGTAGACGCTCTAGCAGCGTTATCAACGCGTAACGTGTTTTTATCGAAGCTGAACGTTGAATTTTATCGAATCGCTTTTCAGTCACAAACGTAAGCTCATTTTCTCTATAGGTAGCCTTTTGGCTTTTCCATCGCATTGAAGTTGTAGTATCTAAGTTCCTTGTATAAATAACGGGATTTACCTCAATTTTACCTAGATTTTTTACGTGGGCTGTATGTTTTCATATTTTATTTCGCGAATGTTGCAACAAATTTAAACGTTTTCAAATTTTTAACGAAAAAATTTGAAGTGAATCAAAATAAGATTCACCGTTGTAAGCCCCAAACCTTTTGCAATAAATTTTACTGCGTAATCGGGCATTTCCTTTTAATTTAATTCAATTTACAACAAAAGCATTTGAACAGTTGGCCTTAAGCTCAGGGAAATTGGTGACTCACTGCACACAATTTAGGAATGGATTAATGGAGATAAATGGGGCTTGAGCCTCATGTACTACAGTTATTCTGAAAGGGCATGGTTGAACAATTCACAACATTTATAAAAAAAAATCTAACAAGCAGAGCTTCAGCAAGTTTTGTTTTCAATAATGCAAAAGCGTGAATACAATTTTTATCTGCGAAAATGTGCACTTGCATTAAAACTTAATACAGATTATATGCAGCTCCAGAGGATAGTTTTTACGAAACTAGAAATAGGTCCTAACACGAGACAACATATGAACAAGATTAAACTGATCCCTTTAGTGCTTCCTCAAATGTTATTTCACTGCTTGTGTTGTTAATATTTAAAGAAAACGAGAGCTTGAAAAACTAGACGAATCACATGAAACTGTTTTTGTGTAGATCGAGGATACTGGCGGAGCCATTCGAACTAATGACTATCTTGGGTATTTCCTACAAAGTGTAATTGGCCTAATATTTGCATCTAAACTTTATATCAGTGTATTTGACGGCTCAGATTCCTGTGCTTTATTTATATAAATTTCTAGACAACATGCGCGAGCACCATTATGAATTCCCCTCTCGCTCATTTTGAGCTATATTGGAAATTCAATTGCGTAGTCATAAAAACGACACCGCCTTTCATTTTTTCCAGTCTACATAAATAATCAACTGGAAAAAGAGATATAAAGGCAAGCTGAATCGCGTACCGGCTAAGGAGGAAAAGAACGTTCTGGACAAGGCCAACACTTCAAACTGAAATTAAAGTTTCGGCTTTGTTGGAGAACCGCTAGCATTCACAGGAAAGTCGTTAAGTGATTTTGTTCTCACCGTCCTATTCGACATTTCTTTGTTTGCCTCGCAAATTAATGTTGATGACGACGGATATTAAAAACACGAGACGGGGAATAACAAAATGTTGGTTCTTGTTTGAGTTTAATAAACAGCCAACTTTCGAGGCATGGCTGGTGTACAATGTAGAGGGATGTTGGGAGTTTATTTGCATTTTAGATATTTTAGGGACGAAATCACGTGTTCTGAACTTTTATGTCTTTTTTGGACTTTCTGATGTAAATTTGCTACAATTTGCAGCGCTTGCTGAAAATTTACTCATTCACTTTTTATTAGCTCGCTGATAGATTTTGTAGTTTCGATGTGTATTCAAGTATTCGTAACTACTTGATTAAATTATTGGTGTGTAATTATTCGTGTAAAACTAACATTGCAAATGTAGAACAAAAAAACATTTTTAGAAGAGCGGAAAGTTTGGGACAACTATACCCAAATTAAGCACTAATAGTAATAGTAATGTCTAGATAATGGTAATGGGTCCCGGGTGGTGTAACTTGAACAAGCGTCCACTTTCGATCAGTAGAGTTAAGCAACGCTCTTTCTGGTCAGAAGTTGGATGGGACTTCCACGGCTGCCTCTTTCGGCGCCTCGTGGTACGGCTTCCACGGAAATAGTTGGTCCCGGATGTCATAACAACATCATGACAGTCGTTAGTAGAGTTGGAAGTCTCCATAAATGTACAGAGACGCCTATAATTGGCATAACGGCCGTTGGATGAGTGCGAAATAAATGAATAAATAAATAAATAATAATAATAATCGTTATCGTTAAGAGGTTCAGCAAAAATTGTTTTTACACCTAACCTTGATTACAATATTGGCTGTACAGGCCAAAGCAAAAAATATATAGGTATATTATAAAAAGAAGTGAATTTGGGTGATAATGAGGTTCAAAGTAATTTTACAAAGACTAAAGATGGTGAATACAGAAAGGGTTGCTTCTTATACCTGCGAGGATAGCAACGATTCCTTAGAATGTTTTTTAAATGTTATAAGACTCATACATCTATAGCCCGGTTTTAATTTTTTAAGAACAGAACAGAATTAATGTTAAATCAAATTAGGGCAATCACACGTACATGGCAACATCTCAAAGCTTACTTAATGCCCGATCTATCCTATTTACCAATATCCTAAAGTCGCTGTTATTAGTCAGCTTACTAGGATTTACGAGTGGCAGACAACACGATATTGAAAGCCTTATTTGCTATGCTAACCGGGACCGAGGATAAATAAATAATTAAATACTAACTACAAATATTGAACAAGAATACTGTGAGTGCACGAATAAAACACATTTATTGCTATTATAATTCTTGCTATTACCAAAAATGCAAGTTGTAGACATAATACTTTCAAACTGTCACCTGTCGTAAGGTATTTTCAAATGTAATACCACAAAAGGTGAAACTTTTTTGAGAATTTTTTCCGGGGACATGCAAATTATTGCGTTTAAATTTCTCGAAACCAAAACTGCGTTAAAAATTCCGCGAGACCGTAGGTCGAGTGGAATTTGAGCAGTTTTTGTTGAGAGAAATTTGCATGTTTACGAAAAAAATTATCTTAAAAAATTTTGCCTTGAGTGGTATTTGGAAAGATTATTCAACAATATGGGTGGATTACCTTTACCGTGACGACAGCACACATTTTTAACGTTTTCCACTATTAATTCAATACTGGAGCTTCCAACACGATTATTATGAGTTTTTAGAACGACGCTGATTTACAAACTTCACTTTGACGTTTTGGTGAAATGTCAGTCAAAGGCTACTCACTAAATTGAAATCATTGAAACCAATCGGGATCGCGTGAAAACACTGTGACATTAGATGTTTTCAATGACAGTCAATTTTGATTGGCCGCTTCTGACAAATCGAACAATTTTCATTGGTTCGTTCATTATAGTGTTGAATAATCTTCAATATTCGTTTTCGCCAATTGTTTTGACACATTTTGAGTTGTCGTTTTTTTTTTGAGTGAGATGTTACCGGTTTCCATTTTTCGAAACGTTTTAGTTTCATTTAACTATATTGCCAAGTATGTAAGACGCCTTTTTCGGGGCTCCTTTTAGTGACATTCATAAAAAGGGTTTATCGAAAAGCAACAGTAATCAGATGCAGATTTGGTGAATTATTGAATATTTGCGTCTGTCTGTTTGAAACAGGATTTTTATGCTATTTTGGAAATAAAGCAAGCTGTTATATTTACCTTCGCGTGGGGTGACACCTAATAATTTATTTTCAGATTTCCTTTCATGTTACATTTTTTAAGTAACCCCGATGTTCCCCAATGTTACCTTTGCGGTTTTTAATAATTTTCATAGTTTGCAGAGCTGTGCGTTGCATATTGGGAACGAAACCATAGCACCTGGTAGCTAGGTCGATATAGTTTGATTGCGACGGATCGAAAACTTCATTGGGGTAACTCATTGTATATTTTAAATTCATAGCGATTTTGATAACTAGTGTTCAACCATCTGTTGTTTACCGATTTTATTTGCTTTGTGTGGTTTATAAATTTGTGTTTTATCTTTAATTGTCAAGAATAGTAAACAAGCAATGTCACTGATATATGCGTCTGCCCGGTAATTATGTGAAGAACAATTTTTTTATATATTTTGTTGAGACCTCCTCGATAACTGAGAGAGGATACGTCAAGCCTGTCAATAAACAGCTTTCTTTGAGCGACAGCTGTGTTCACAGTAGAGTTTCATAAAAACTTCCCACGAAGCGATTACGCGTATTCTTTCTACCCAATCCTTACATACTACTTTTGCATTTTATCTGCTGTAATAATATGCCATGTGTATAGACACCGAGTTCGGAGCATAGGTAATTGCAAGTTAAATATTATTAATGCTAGAATATTAGTTCCCTACTAATCCTGGAGCCGAAGTGTAGACACAAAAGTTCAAGTGTTGCTTTAGTTCAATTCAATTACTTTCCAAGTTGAACAACAAAACCGAAAAGTGGAAAATGTACAAGCAAACCTTAATCAAACAATATGAGTACTTATGGAAATTTGGCATCGCAGTTGAGGTGTTTTAACCAACAAGCTTCGTTTAAAATTCAAATTTTCTGTTCCATGTAACTTCTTTAATGAAATAATTACTATTACAACACTGGTCCAATAGGTATTTCTGTATGCAACCGTTCTTATGGGGAGATATGAGAAAAATATTATCACTTTTTACAAATCAGCTTTGAAATGTTTTCACAAACGGCATTGATAAAGATACGAATATCTGGCGGAACAAATATTCTTACGAGCTACGAACTGGCGACATGTAGAAATAAT
>OW679196.1:96084219-96279133 GCA_940337035.1 Agriotes lineatus | reverse complement strand
ACATTGACAAACTCTACACAACAATTCACACATAAAATTTTTATATTGGGCACTAATAGATAGTGAAGTTTACTTAATGACAAATTTACGAGTTGACGTGCGCTTTGTAGTAACCGTGCACAGTGACCGATCCTTTCTGGAAATAGCGGAAACGTCAATATTACTCCTGCGTCGTTTTGCAATACCTGAACAACTACGTACAAGTCATATGCAGGCTTTTAGTGTGCCAGCTATAGTGGAAATACGTGGCAGCAACTGTCCAGTTGTCAAATGCAGTTATATATTCATCAAAGTCTGAGTTTTAGTGGCCGTTCCGTAATAATAATTTTATATATCTGTCTCAGTTATGCATATTTTGACGCTACTTGAGGGGAGTACCACTAGCACCTACAGAATATTTTAAACCATCTCAAATTTAGCTTACAAAATGCAAATCTGCTCATAAGGAAAAAGTTGTCAGTAGTGACCGAAACATGTTCTTTAACTACACCAAAAATGAATACACAGAACGATCACGATTAAAAACTTAATAATTGAAGTGGCAACTAATGTACTCGTATACCTGTAAGATAAACTATTTTTTGAAAATAAGAGAAGAAAGTGATCAGAGGAATAAAATAGAAACCGTTACTGTTGAAGTAACTACTTCGAGATGATAAACCGCTAAAGATCAAGGAGAAAGTGCTTGATAGATGTACATCTCGAACTTTCACAAACGGGCCTAACCGCGGACTTTGCCAAACATAATTTAAACAAATTGTAGGTGAATCAGAATAAAGTGTTACAGTCGATCTTAAAAGTAAAACTGATGAACCATGGAAAAACCGAAGACATTAAGTTACTTCTTGTATCAAGGATATTATTATTAGAGATTTTAACCCGCGATCGGTGGCGTTTTTCAAAATCTCACTCTCCTGAACCTCTAGACAATGTGGGCAGGGTAGAAAATTACACCGCCGTTTACAAAAAAAATACTTTTTTAAAAATTTATAGCCAAAGAAGCAAATGGTAAAAAAAGGTTAACACGCGACCATACGCCTTATGGGGCAAAGCAACCGACGGCGGATTAAATACAGTATTAACAATTACAAAAATACAATTCATTATTGTTGTTATTATTAGTATTGCTACCACAGATTCTGATACACGGGTACACATAATATTTATATTTTATACTTCAAAGACAATTTACACGCTTTTTAAACATAAAAAGCATCGCTGAGTTTGTAATTATCCAGTTTAGCATGTATTCTGTAACAAAGGCGGTATATAAAATAGTTCACGGGTTTACATTATTAGAAAATACTCTCAGTGTGTGACGTCAAACCATATTACAACACAATAGAATTTTTTATATACAGGGTGTTCTAGAACTTCCTCCCCACCGATTACTCATAGATTCCTTACTTTATAATGAATCCATTAAACCTAATATACCTTAGTACAAAATGCCTCCAGTAAGAAGTTATAGGGCATTCAAGTTCATTTTTTTTATTTTTACTTCCTTTTACTACTATAAAGGAAGTATTGGATTCACCCCAAAAATTCGAAATTGAGTTTTCAACAGATCTTCACGTTTTAGAGTCCCCTGATCCAAAAAAACATATTTTTTTTCATTGGTCTGTCTGTGTGTCTGTCTGTGTGTGTGTCTGTGAACAGAATATCTCAAAACGAAAAGAGGTATGGCATTGAAACTTCATATATAAGTTTTGTGTACTACGTAGATGAGACAGCAAGCTTTGAAGAAAATCGCATAACCGGAAGTAGGTGTTTACTCTTGTGATTTTTCAGTTTTTTCGATTTTTTCAAAACGGCTCTAACGATTTTTTTAAATTTTAGATTCTTCTTACATTTTTAATGTGTATTGATGTGAGATAGGTGATTTTCCAGGTGAATAGTTCTAAAGTGGGTTTATTTTGTTTTTTTTTCTATTTTTTTTATTAACTCCTATTTTAAATATAACACCCGGTATATTATTACATTTTTGAATTCACCTTAAAATACTAGAGAAAATTTGTCTCTTCAACTAACACTCGATTTTGTACCGTTTTTGTAGAATTTGTAATTTTTAAAATTTTTAACAAATGGTTAAAAATTAAAAATTAAATTTTTGACTAATTATAAGATCACTGTAAAAGGAAGTTGTGTGAGTGTATCACACCAGATTTTTTCTTGTTATGTTAATTTCACAAATGTAAAGATACCGATTTGACTTTAGTATACATGCGTACTATTATATACTGCACTAGTAAAACATTTTTGATACACTGGACTTCACTGTAACAGATACTTTACCTATATCTGAAAACTCTTTTTAGCTATAACTTTGTTACTCATAACGTTTATTTACATTTAAATTATTATCCGAAAGAAAATTAAAAGCCTAAAAATAAAGTACTCTAAGTTCATAAACGTGAAAGCAAACGTTTACGTTAAAATGCCCATCAAAGGTTTTTAGTTGTCACAAAAACAATGGGTAATGATGTGATCTAGTAAACAGCAATAATAAATCAATTAATGAGGTCGGTGACGCATAATAACTTTAAATGTAAATAAATGATATAAGTAACAACGTTATAGCTAAAAAAGGTTTCAGATATAAGTAAAGTGCCTATTACAGTCTAGTGTATCAAACATTTTTTTACTAGTGCAGTATATAATAGTGCGGATATATACCAAAATTCAACTTTACATTTGTTGAAATTAACATAAAAATATAATATAAAACATTGAACTTCAAGGCTCTATAACTTCTTACTGAAGAGACTTTGTGCCGAGGTATATTAGGTTTAATCAATCGATCTATTATAAGGAATCTACGAATAATCTGTGGGGAGGTAGTTCTAGGACACCCTGTATATACTAAGCCAGGATGTATTCCATATTTTGGTGATACTCTGATTTAAAAGTACTGAATACATACTTTCTAGACTTATGGTATTTTTAAAACAGTAATACAATAAAATACTGTTTCTAAAATACCTGTGAAGTTATGTTTTATCTACTAAAACCTCTAGCAAACTAAAATTGTATTTAAGACTGTTCAAACTATTTTTGAACATGGTTTTAAGTGAATAATTTTAGTATAAATTGTAATCCAGGAAACACGCAATTGGTTCACTAAAGGCAGAACTTGCGCCAGATAAGAGTATGTCAGCTTTCGGTGTCATGATAACAAATTACAATAGCAACGCCTGCAATCAAGCGCCAGTTCTTGTTGACAAACAGACGTTGCATTTTTACATGTATAGTTAATATCGTATGTCAAAAAACACGACGCAGCAATTCTGCAATGTTAGTGTGTCAACCAAGCATTCAGAATTGCGCTAGTAAAAATGCGTATGATTGTATTTTCAATATTAGGCCGTAAAAACGTGGCATACATTTTCTGTATATATACGCTGTAATAGGACTAAGATTTCATATACGTTCAACCACGAATGTGTATTCATTGATGGGGTTAAACACAGGCCAAGATTGTAACGAAGTAGTCAGGCCTAACTACTTCCCCCTATCTCTTAACAACAAAATAATCTCCAAGTCCTGTCGAATAAAACTAAACTGGTTTTTAAAAACAAACATAAAAGGTGCTAAGTTCAAATAATTTTGGGGACACATCTTTACAATGACGGTGGACAAAATGTTACAGTACGTAATTCATAGCAACTAATAAATATATGCGAGTATCCTTGTAACGAACATATAACGAGATAATATGGTTAGTTATTTAAAATTATTTATTAGTTCTTAAAACTCATGTATCTAATTAAATGGAGGCATTGGAAAAAATGTATACGGCACACGCAAATAGATTTTATCCATCCCCTTATGGATAGAATGTCTCTCTGTTTGCTTGACTTGTACTACAAAAAATAATTTGTTATTACAATAATAAACTACAAATTTCAACTGCTAAGTAGAACAGATTTATTATAAAAATGTGTAATAATGAAACTCTACAAGAACACATTTGCATTTATACATTAACGGCCGGTCCTACAAAGACTATAAGCATCGATGTGTTAGTGCTTATGACATTCTAGTTATTATTTAACTGATTTTGATGCGCTTTTGTTTATTTTAACTAGGAATTAAAGACTGGCTGTAAGTAAATAAGAAACCTGAAAATTTTAAATCTAATTGAAGTTTCAGACGTATTTTTATCATCCTTTAATTATATTCAAACCAATATAACACATTTTTGAAGCAACGATCAAGTGAAACGATTATATTTAGATTAAAATTTAATTTTCGATAACTAAACGCTTAAAATGAAATTGAGTCTTAGAAATTCGGATATACGGCTTCCGTTTTAATTAAATCCGCATTACAAAATCCAAATTTATATGGCATCATGGCAGTAACCAAAACGCTAAGCATTTATTAGCGTTTTGACGTTTTGCTAAATGGAACCACTATAGAGCTAATTTGTCACATTTTACATTTCAGTTTATTCCTGTTAGGCGTTGTTATTGTACGTACTTGTTCGCAGATTTTACTTTTTTTGCCTACAAGCAGGTAGCAACTTCTGTTTGAAAGAAATTAGTACTCGTAAATAAGTTTCCCAAAAATAATTTTTTGCAAAATTTAGATTCTGTGCTTAGAATACATAACTCGCGTAATTTCGGTAATTTAAATCAATTTGCATATGTCGGTTTTACTCAAGACGAAGAAGAGACGTTTATACGTCGTTTTTCACTTCATATAAAAAACGTAACATACAATAAATAAATGTATTTGGGAATATACATAAGTACTTAAATTCTACAAGTCCTTGCACTTGCATTTTTACAACCTACAAAGCAGGACTTAATTAAACAATACCCAACACTCAAATCTACAACAATAGAGCTCACTAAAGCTCAGTTGTATAAATACAATAAATTTATTTCATCACATTTTATATGTAATGCATTACATTTCTGAAGCTGAAAAAAGATTGCTAGAGGCGAAAGCTTGTCGAAAATTGAGTTCTGTGAAAATGAATAGCTTGAAGATTATCGACGTGTCATTGGCGTCATTCTAGAAAAAGGGAACACTGCAGTTGAACGATTGACTTAAGTGTCGCTGTCGATCTATAGACCGACAACGGGATACCCAAATTGAGATGGGTAGTCTGCACCTTGACAAGCTGGCTATATCTGAGAAACGTCGTTTTTTCTTGAAATTTTTTACAGTGAGGCTATCCCAAA
The DNA here is from genome assembly GCA_940337035.1 of Agriotes lineatus. Classification (NCBI taxonomy): domain Eukaryota; kingdom Metazoa; phylum Arthropoda; class Insecta; order Coleoptera; family Elateridae; genus Agriotes; species Agriotes lineatus. The sequence continues at coordinate 96,273,941 of OW679196.1, read as the reverse complement.
AAGCTACATTCACGGAAGATAACGATAACATATAAACAAGCTTTTGTTCGAATGAAATTGCTCGACTGAGATGACCCCCGCGCTAGCATGACGCTAGAAGAGTCTTGCGGTCTGCCCATCCCTTTGCCTCGTGCATACAAAAGTCAGCGGTGGTGTTGATTTTTAACCTAACCGAACAGGTTGACATAAGAAATAATAGAAGTATTTTTTAGCCACAGACACGCTGTGTTGATCTATTTCTTGAGGAATGTGTAATATGCTAATATGTATAGTGTTAGACTGTGACTTTTAATTTACCAACAATATATTTTGTCTGAAGCAATAGTAAAATGACAGGCCAATATAGAGAAAGAGTGATCATAGATCAGATTTTTGTGGGACTTTGCTTATATATTAGCAATAAATCTAAGTAATATCTATTGAAGTAGTATTAAGCCCTACGACTTGACTCTGAATATAGTGCAGAATGGTTGACAAATTAAATAACCACATAGTTGAGATATTTAAGTAACTGCAATGTTGAACTAATATTACCTAATACAGTAAATGCATTAGTAATGAGATGCGAGAGCTAATAAGTAGGAAAGAAAGGCATGCTAAGGTAAAACATGTTCAGATGGTTTCGAATTGGCTTGTGAATTAAGATAATTTAATATGAAAGGTTTGTGCACATGCAAAGCCAGACCACAGAAAATTTATTGAACACAAATAGTTTTTGGGTGCAATTTGAACAAAGCGCAAGACTATTAAGTCAAAGAATAAGATGGTGAAAAATTGTGAATTTGGCAGAAAGGTAAACCGATTTGAAACAGAAGAGAAAGAATTTGCAAAAGAGCAATTATTAAATATTGGCAAAAGAGTGTAGCGAACGACATGAAAGTGCGGGATTCGATAACCAGTGCATTTATTAAAAACAAAGTGAATATAGCAGAGCAGTGAATATTAAAATAATATCGTGTGCGCCATCGCAGAAAGACAATGATAATTATAAGAAAAAGACAATATTTTAGGTTGTAAAAAATTTCAAAATTTTAAATTATCTAATCAAACTTATTTCTATTATGTACGAAAATTTATCAAAACTTATTTCCGTTAGCTTTGTAACTTAGCAACCTAGATAAAATTTTGTTTAATAACGGGGACAACAATCGAATTAAATCACTTGACGTTTTGTGAGATTTGTTGCTCCACTTAAATAACTGATGTTGAATAATAGACGAGCATATTAACAGTTATAAATGATAGCATTTTATTGCCCATGTGTTTGTGTTCCTGTGGAAGTGTTTGTGAAGCTTTACACCACAAATTAATTATAAAAATTTCCGCATCCATTCCGAGGGCATCGGTAGCAACCAAATGGGACGTTAGAGCTTCGTTCCCGGAAAAATTATGTATTCTGAGCCAGAGGAGTGTACACCAAGGCGTCGGCAGAGTCGGCAAGAGGGCCACCATCAACAGTAGCAGCGAGGGGACCGCCTCCAGCAGGAGATCTGACTAGAAATACCTACGATCGTCTACGTCGCAGAACGACCCAAAGTTTCCAAGTAGGAAAGTGCCTGTAATTCATGTGTTAGGGCCGGGGTTCGAAGCATAGAGCGAGAAAAAACCTTTCCGAAGATTGCCAGCATGTTTCCCAGCGTCCATTTGCTTTGATTTTCTCAAATTAGCGTGGCTTGGGTAGATTCTGCAGATCCAGCCAAAAACCGAAGCGTCAAAAACAAATGCCAGAAGTAGGGTCGCTTCTAACAATCAAGGGACGGTCTTGACGTCATCATAGAACAAACGCTAGTTTAATTGCCAAGCTGGAAAAATTTAAACGACTTTCCTCTTGCGTTGTTCATAATTACACGAGTTCAAACATTCAGTTACGCCGTCTTGCATAACCCACTAATTTGTGTTTGTCTGACAGTTTGGAATTTATTTGACCTAACCACTAAAAACCGCGCACCCGAACTACTTTGAATACCTCAGATTATATGTTAAAAGATAGCGAAATTCGGGACCTAACCTGTAGAGAGTTTCATATGATCATTAGATGAAGTGATGACATAAAGGGAACAGCAGGGAAACTGCATCAACAACGCAGGGCAGGGACCAATAGAGAAAATTATAGGAGGCCTATATCCACCAGTGAATGCAAACAGCTTGTGGATGATGCTGATGAAGCATACTGCAAGCAGGTAATCTTCCCGACTCTGCTGTAAAGAAATCCTTTAGAATAGGGCATCTCTGTAGGTCACCTGTTGATTCTCTTAAGTAAGACGGAAATAAACAATTCGTTGCCGTTAGTGTTCTCATTTCTTTTTTTAAGTGATGCATGAATGAACGATATAGTTCTAAGATTTTGAAATTGCCAACAACTTTAATCCAGAAAGTAGCGCACAACTTTAAACCGTAATCAATTAGCCGCAGGCAGCATTGCTTCAAATACTATTAGATGCATGAACATAAAGTAAATTGGAAATCCTTACAACATAGCAACAACACAAAAAAGATAAAATCATTTGTCAATAGCGTGCGATCAGTGGTCCTGGTTGTTATCTGCAAAACTATTTTAATAATAGTTTCATATACTAAATTTGACGTCTGAACAAACCAAACTCAGAGTGTGTATGGAAACGGTAGCTTGTTATTGCATTTTATATATCATACTCAAATACTAATTTTTGCAAGCTATCAATGCAAGCTATTGATAACACTTGTGTTATTAATGTTAAATCCATAACAGTAAACAACACTGAAAGATTATGAAATATAAATGAATTTGAATGGGTATGTTTACGATACGGATACAAATACTACCTGAGCGTTGTACTACCTTTTGCGAAGTTTCTAGTGCGTTCAATTTTACGACTGAATGGTTTAGACGTAAGGGTTTACACATCAAAAGCATATAGTAAATTTAAATATTTTCCCGTTTCTCCGTTGTGTTGTGGATTTATCGAAGAAATATTTAAAAACGTAGATTAGCTTTAATCCCTTTACCCAAAATCCCCTAAACGTGAATAATGAAAGAGTTTGGTGCCAGGATATATGAGCAGCGGTAGAGGCTTCTCTCTACCAAAATTTTCCTGTTACTATCGTGAAAAAGCCATAGGGCAGGAGATAAATTTTAATAAAATGTTAAACTCGCAGTCAGATGGAGGGCCCAATCGCTCATCATTCCTGAAGCATCCGGCTTGTCCAACGTCGGGCTGACAATACACATGCAGATTGCTTATCTACGAACCAGTTTTTCCGTACGCCAGCCATGGCGGGCAATTCGGAGGACCTTTTATTTTCATCCCTCGAGCGATTGACCTCGAATTTATATCCGTCAACAGCCTGAAAGGTCCACTTTGCCGGAATCGCATGCCCTGCACCTAGGGGGTGAAATGGCAACGTTATAAACGACGTGTCTGGTACATCCTAAAGGGGTGCATGACTTTGATACATTTCGCAGCTACCGCACACCGAGCGTGTTAATTGTGGCAACAGCTATAAAATGTCCGGAAAGTTGCCCTTTCGTCACAAACACCCCGCAGATGTACATGAAATATGTATTTGCGAGGCTGGGAAACTTTGAGATCTAACTCGAAGACAAAATTTAAATACCAAACTGGATAAAGTGCGATAAATAACTTGCTGCGAGAAGCAACTAGTCTAGGGTGACATTATTCAGGATTTCGACGAGGAATGACGTTAGAACTTAGAAGTCTGAATTTATTTTGAAAGTTGTGGGAAACTGACAATTGCTCGTCCTCACAGAAGGAGCGAACGATAATTTGATTTCCCTTTCAAACAATTTGCACTTTTATTTGACCTTTCAGGAATTTTGTCGACAACTCTTGGTATTAATATTTTCCCTTCAATATTCTTCTCGGTCGGAACTCCTATCTCGAGTCGGGGCGGCGCTGGCTTTTTGAACCGATATTTACATATTTATAGTAAATAATTCAGAATTTCTCATAAAAATTATAATACGAGATTTATTGCATCGGGGTAGCAACCGGAAGACATAGTAACAGTGAATTATATGAGAACGTGATGAAAATAACAACTGATTTACTATTCTATAAAATGAGTTTATTTCTATGATTTGAATACTAGATCAAGGGATGTCTCAAAGAATTGAACCCATAAAATTATATTACTTTCTAACTGACAATATAATACCAATCTATGGTACAATCGTAAATCTTATTGGAGCAGGGCTGCCATGGAAAACAAGATCAGTGTCTTGAGTTAATTCGGATGTCGTTTTGACACTTTAGGATGTATTGACGGGTTCAAAAACACAACCTCTTGTATATTAAATGTAATTTTGGTAATGAGTTTCAAAAACGGGAAAAATAATATTTACTGCATAATCGTTTACTTGGAACAATACAGTGTTGGAACTTGATGTAACTGCCAAATAAGCGCGTGCTGAGTAAGCACTTCTGTTGCACATAAGGTGATACTTAAGTTTGTCATTCACGAATCGTTAAACAGGTTGAAATTTGGACAGGCTTAAAAACACATTTTGGAAATGTCCCTCTGCCTGGTTGTCTCGTTGACAGGGTGGTTCCATGTGTCAATGTTGTACGAGGCCTTCGTCTTCCTTCGCTTAGTAGATGTCCACATTTCCATAACCTTTACCTTATTTTTGAATGGTTTCCAATATCTCTTCTGTGTTTTTTTATAGTTTTAACTGTTTAGCCTTCCATAGATTGAAAGATCAACAAAGACTAACCGAAAGAAGATTTCTTCCGCGCAGAGGTTATCAATATCTACGTCAAGTGTCTGCAGTAAAGTTAGCTGTTTATCAGCTGTTAGTTTCAGCTTGTTTTGTTATGTATAAATGTAAATTTTTCGTTCATCTTCACTTGAGGCCAAATTCCTTTTACAATCGTATCTCCGAAATGGAAGTAGAGATGAAAATAAGAGATGGGTTCACCCAATAATGCCTTGTGTTGAATAATTCTGGGAATGACTTCCCGAAGCAGAAGTGAATCACTAATTTTATGCCGTCACATCCACGGAGTTGTTGATCGCTTTCAAAATACAGGAAGCGTTGTTAGAGGGAAGGCACCCGGTGATGATGAGCTCCGGGGAGGTTGTCAGTTTATTGAAGCGTAACAGAGTTATCCGGAGAGGAAGTTTTCCGGCAAGATCGCCAGATCTTACTCCTCTAGATTACTTTGTATTTTGTCATTTAAAAATATAATTTACTAAAATCGATTGCACACATTAGACGAATTAAAAGAAGCGATAGAAGGTGCTGTGCAAAAAATTACCGAAGAACAGCTGTATGGTATATTTGAAATTTAGAAAAGAAGAGTAAATTCGTGTATAGCCAATGATGGTGTACATTTCAAGCATCACCTGTTAGTTTATTATAAATGAATAAATCAATTTAAAGAACTAGTGATATTTGACTTGAAGTTAGCTGCTATAGTTCAGACCCAATCGGTGCAAGGCAGCACATTTTTACTAAAGGCATAGTTTATGAGAGCTGCCAAGTCAATCATTTTTGATCTAACGGTATGAGCTTTTGTTTTACTTGTTATTTTAGTATTCTAAAAGTATTGTTTTCCCTTGTTTTCTTCGAACTATTCCGTACTGTTTTTTTTTCTTATACCACTATTTGTGAATTACACTGTGGCCTCTTGAATTTTACCGTTACTTCTACTATCTGCAGTTTATTATATCTTTTTCATTCTTCAGCTTGTAGATAGATATCGCCACGCCATCTGGTCTGTGGTCGACCCACAATGGTCGGACATCAAAAGACTGATCAGACGGTAATTTGCTATGCTATCAGAGTTGCTTTTTTTGAAGAGCAGAATGACTCGAGCGTTTTGTCAACAGTTAGCAATTTTACCTTCGTCGAGACATTTGTTTAGCAGTACTACAAGTGCTCCTTTTGGTGTCTCTTTTCCAGCCTTCAGCATTTCACCCGTTATCAGATCTTCGCCTGGGGATTTGGAGTTTCTCAGTTGATTCAATGCTGACCTGAATTCTGTTACGTCTAGGGCTTCTAGATAGTAGGAGCCCAAGTTCAAAACTGCCTTCTTTCGTTCTCCACGCTGACTTGGATTATAAACTGTCTTTAAGGCATTGAAAAAGTTGCATTTAATCTAATCATCGAAGCATGGCCAAAATGACTTACAGGCTAAGTGTCGATTAAAATAAAAAATACTTACGGGGACCTTAGATACAGAATGTATACATTCACTGGTTCCACGCCTCTACTTTAGAACAAAACGAAGCTTCTGGGTCGGTATAATGAAAAGGGACTAAGCTTTCTGGGGGCAATATTAACGTGCGATAAATACTGAATACATCAGTTCAGAGGAGAAGTGGCAAAGTACAACATGGAAGCACGAGTATCTCCAACATCCACAAAAGTAAAAAAGATGCCGTCTGCAGGAAAGGTAATGCTGAGTGTTTTTGGCACATGAAAAGTGTTAAATGGTTGAATTTCTTATGCAACGAAAAAGAACCATTGCTCTTTCTATGCGTGTACACTATCCGACTGACTGATATAAATTTTTTTAACCCTTCTGAAGAAACCGAATGCAAATACGTGTGGAGATTATCGAACTGTTAGCCTCATCAATTATGCCTTGCAGCTTTTCCTGAAAATGATACACGCTAGGAAATATGGATGAATGAAGAAAAGGTATAAGTGGCTAGCAGTTTCGTTTCTAAGACGAAAATCATTCGTTGGCATCCAGGTCCTGGTACAGCAATGCCGCGATATCAATTTTAACGTCGTTCTTGCTTCATAGATTTCTAGAAAGCATTTCACAAAGTTCGGCACGAGATGATGTTCCAAGTGCTGCAGCTAATGAGCATAAATGACAAAGAGCTGCGTTTCAAAGGCAACCTGCACTGGCAACAGAAAGCCAACGTCGGGGTAGTAAATCTTAGTACAGAAGAGGTAGGGATAAGAAAACGGGTAAGACAGGGCTGTATATTACTTCCTCTGATATTCAACTAATACTCTAAGCACATCTTCAAGGGAACTCCCCATAACGCAGAAGATCGCATCAGCATCAAAAAAGTGCTAGCCAACAACATCCGACATACATAAAACGTCTTTCTGCTCGCCATCAGCGGTAGTGACTAAGAACATTCGAAAAGCCAACAGCTGCGTTCTTCAGACTCCAGACATTTCTCAAAAGCCGGAACCTAAACCTGGACGTCAAAGTACGTGTTCTTAGCTGTTAGTTCTTTCCAATTCTTTATTCGGTTCTAAAAAAAGACATTAGAAGAAGAATGTATATATAAAGGTTAAGGAGATCATCACGACAGTGAAAACCAAAAAACTCTCTAGTAGTTAAGGCATATGATCAGCCATCAAGTATATTCTCCTCCAGCTCACCATGCAAGCAAAGATCTGCGAGAGGCATGGTCCGGGAAGACGAAAAATTTTCTGATTGAAAACTTATGCCAGTGGTTCGGTCCTTCATCCAGTACTAACTTCAGGACAGCCACCGATAAGGTGATACTAGCCACTATTATAACTACAGTCGAGAATGGACATGGCACAAGAGAAAGAAGAATTATTCGCTGTTATTAAAATCGATTGAGAAGCCGAAGCACCAACATAAGCGGAAAATTCAGTGATTTTTACCAAACTAGCACCATTGTGTCTCTAATATCAAAACTGTGCGAAGCAAAATAAATTTGTTATAAACTCTTGCTAAGGTAACAATCTAGATATACAAAAAAATACATTATAAAGCTAAGTAATCTATTTAATTTTTTAGCAGAGCTGCGGAGAATATAAACTTATTCATTAGAAGATTTAGCCAATTTTATTTGAAACTCATTCGTGGTTCACCTGCTTTGCGCATACAGCCCACCGTAAATTTATATTGAAAAACAAGCTTTGTCAGTTTCAGTAGTTGCTTTCGTATGGAGGTCAGGTATAAGCCTAAAATAAATTAAAAGCTCTCAAACTATGAGTTTCAGCGACAGATTCGTCCAGAGTATAACTCAATTTTGGCAATTCAGTTTTAAGTTTACTATCAAAGCGTTTATTTGGTATCCTAGTGGATCTGTGTGCTTTTGGTGCTCTAGTCGCCAACCCTGTGCCTGGTGACGAAGGTTGGACAGGCGGAAATTTCAACTGCATAGCAAGATTGAGACTGTTAAGAAGTTGATAAGAATAAAAGAAGGCGCCTTCACAGTCGAATTGCGTGTTTGTATGCAAATATTGTGAGAAATCTGCGTTAAAAAACTCAGAATGTTTCAGCCAGTTCTATATGCAGTATTTCACTGTAAAATATAACAACTGTCCTGAAGATTTAATGTTAAATTTTTACTACTAAGAAATGAACGATTAAGTTTTAATTAAATACAACGAAAGCTTTACACAAACCAATCTGCTATTTTACTGAGTTAGTTAGTACGTTTAACAAACCATTGATTTCTTCTTGTTTATTAGTTGTTGCTTCTACTTGATTGCCATGTAACTGCCTTATCTAGTTTTAATTAGTGATCTATATCTCTATAATTGTATAATTTTTACCCTCATGCTAAATCCGTGGTAATTTGGCGTACAGTAACCAACTGATTTAAATGGAAAGGAAGCAAACAAAAATGATCATGATAAAAAGTAATAAATTTTTGGTAATAACTTCAGCATGGTAGGTTTCAAAAGCGATCTTGAAATGATGAGTTTATAATTGATTGATGTATTGTTGAATTCTGATATTGATAATGTAAATTATTTTTTTTTTAATTTTTCACTCAAACGCAAGCTGCCAGGAAGGGGATGTACTGGTTTTAAAAATTTTAAATGTTCCGCTTCAATTAACTGCCATAGTAACGAAACAACAGACGCCTGAAAAATGTCAAAGCCAATCCAAGATTTGCTATAAAGTACTGAACAACAGACGTACAGCATACCTTTCTCATTCTCCTGCGAGAATAGTTACGAGGGCCACTAGAAAAGAAATCTAAATTGCCATGAAATAAAAGACATATTATTTTTCAACATAATCCCCTCTTACATCAACGCACTTACGCCATTTGTTCTCCAATAAACTTATACCACTGTAAAAAAAGAATTCCCCTTGATTGTCGAAAAAGTGGTCTACGGTTTCTTTTAGGCTCTCATCAGAGTCAAAACGGCGCCCTCGAAGGTTTTTCTTTAGTAGTCTAAAAGAGGTAAAAGTCAGATGGAGGCAGGTTCCGACTATAGGGAGGATGATCTATCTCTACAAAGCTGCATTCCTCCATAATTGGTCGGACTTTCGCAGCCTTATGCACAGTTGCATTGTCATGCAGCAGAAACACCTCTAGATTGGAAAAATTGGGTCGTTTCTGATCAATTGCATTACGCAGATTTTTCAAAGTGTTAGCGTACACATCTGCTTTTATTGTGGTCCCTTTTGGAATATATTCGATGAGAAGAATGCCCCTCACATCCCAGAAAGCTGTTGCCATCAGTTTCCCAGCAGATGGTTGCATTCTTGCCTTTTTTGGAGGTGGAGACCCTTTATGAACCCATTGTTTCGATTCTGATTTTGTTTCAGGGTCCCAGTGATGCACCCAAGTCTCGTCGCCCGTTACAATTTGTGATAAAAAGTCACAATTCTGATAAAAGTTTTCAAATGACTTTGCGAAATGTCCAGCCTACGCAATTTTTATTCAGGTGTCAATAATCGTGGAACCCACCTGGCTGACACCTTACTCATATTTAAATTGTCATATAAGATGGTTATTACGCTAGGTTCAGATATTCCCAACGCCATACTAATGGTAGAAACCATCACACGACGATCCTCGAGCACCAGGGTTTCAACTTTTCGCGTAATTTCCTCACTCGTGGCCGTTTTTGATCTTCCATTTTTGGGATCGTCTTCGCTAGATTCACGTCCTTACCGAAACTGTTTAGACCAAAATTTTACAACATAATACGATGGTGCATCATGTCCATACACGGCGACCATTGTTTCAAGAATGGTTTTTGGCTGGTGGCCCTCTTTTGTAAGAAATTTAATGACGCTGCGATATTCTAATTTCAAGTCACTCATTTTCCCTCACAAAACACCTTATAGAAATCAAACTAATTATCACAAGTAACTCAAATTTTCCACGTAAGGTTAGATTACACGCCACTATTTGACAAATATCGTGTCAATTGTTTTGTCATGGCCAGGTAGATAACATTGCTCGTGGCCCTCGTATTTATGTACCAAGGGCGTTATGAAGATGTTTATTCACTTTTGCGGACGACAAGTTTACAACCCTGAGGACTTTGGTCCGAGGGTTTAGAAGTTGCCCGAAGCATACAACATTTTGAAAGGCACTTGAAATGCTTGTAGAGCAGTCCATAACGCCCGAGAACGTCATGAGCGGGCATAAGGTTAGCGACCGCTTGTTATGCCCACTCGAGAGGGCATGAGAGGGCTAAATGGGCGTGTAACGTCCTGCAGTGGCGTTAAAGTGCCCCGATAGCTCTATGCGTGGGCCATGGCCTACTAACACATCCAACCGTGTATTGTTTTTCATATGTATTAAAAAAAATAAAATATGTTTCCTTAATAAAATATAACAAAACTGTCTAATGTATACAACTAATAATTGCGTTTGCGAACGTTTTAGCTCCAAATAGCGGCTGCAACCCTTCGGTCCTTAGCGACGCGTTGAGTTTCGCAAGTTTCGTCTAGAGGCCGTGGACGTTTTGGTTTCCTTGCCGGGTCTCGCTAAAGTGGTTGCTAGTTTTGCAAAAAAAAACAGAAATTATTTCGTACTAATAAGAGTTGTGTTTTGTGGGGATTAAATTGATATTATTTGGTGAATCTGAGTGTCCTTGCGCTTGTAACTTAACGGTGAGTACCCCTCTGTTTGGGTGATGTTGCTATAATATCGTAAAAGGTGATTACGGAGTTGTTTGCTCCGGCGGCTGCTAGATGGATTCGCGTCCACTCATGAAATACTGCGGGCCGTCAGGAAGTCTCATAATTGACGTAATATTTAACGCCTTAGATTTGATACTTCTCCGGAGGTTTTCGAGCTAAACCACGCAGGGTGTCTGGGAGAAACTACGGAGAAGATGGGCAGGTCTCGGGGGACCGTTCAAAAGTCAAAATTGGGGTACCAAGTCGCACGATTAGCGCCAAGCTGGGTCGAAATTCAAGGTCGATGCTTGTCACTGGGAGCAGCGTCTAAGCATCTATGAGGGCAGGATATAGAGTGAGCTGGGTACATGATCAGTGCCAAGCTCGGCCGGAGTCTCGGAAAAGAATGGTTGTGCACGCCACTGGAAGCAGCACATTGTGCATTCTAAACAAGGACAAAGGTTTCAATTACCCAAACTGGGGGCTGGCTGCTATAGGGACCTTTCGTCCCTTTTCAACCAAGAACAGGAAATTCGGGATGGGTGAGAGAAGGGAGTGGTAGAGACTGGAAGAAGCGTCACGAAAGGTGGAGAATTACTGCCCTGGCATTCATCTCAGAGAGGGTACTCTGTTGACTCAGGAAAGCCACCGACAAACCTCAATCAAGGCAGACCGAATGCTAGGTAGACGTGCAAAGCACTAGGCTACGGAGCTCGGTCGTTCACTCTACCCGGAGCGCTTGCTTTTATACAGTTTTGGGGCCCGCGTTATGTCACATTCCGAATGGGGTTTTAATAGTGGGGAAAACGACTGAGTTGAAGACGCTCGCCCTGGAGCCGAGCATCGCGTGACATGCATATTTGAAGTAATTAAAATTATTTGTTTGCCAAAAATTTGCATCTGGGTTATCGTTACAAGCGGGTCTTATTATTACGCCAGTTCATAACACCCTAGGGCGTTATAAACTTCCTTATATACCACGTATAACAGAAATATAGAAAAAATTATAGATCAGTGGAAAGTAAAATATTTTACGTCTACTGCATCATATAGTCCTTGTTTATAAAACCATTTGGAGTTCATAAAGTGTCACTTATACTTGTGCCATAAAGATAAAATAAACTAAACTAGACTTTCACTGTTAAATAAATGTTACAATAATGTACATATAACATGTATGAGCAAATTTGAACCTTAACAAGAAACAGTATTTATAAATGAATGATTCGCGCTTTATTATTATGGTAATAAACATTTCTAAAACATATTTTCTTGTCGCCAACGTTCATCATGAAAAGTCTGTCAGTACCGATAAAGGCACTCCAATATACAGTTTTTTCTGTGACAGCATTTCCGTCAAATTTATAAACTCGATTGTTTTTCGACTTTAGTAGTTTACTACAAAGCTTTGTATGTAATTTAAATACATAATCTGACTCTATTGACGTGTCCTCTTTATTGACCTCGCTAGCAAAGTTCGCTCGGCCATAAAATAGACTAGTCCAATAAATTTCTACAACATATAAATAGCTATGTTCGACCGTTGCTGTCGTTTCAATTGATTAATATTTATAATAAAGTATTAATAAATACCATTTACAAAGGTAAGTACTATTCAGCTAAATTAACTGGAAGAATTACTTTGATTTTATTGGCAGGGGTTGGTATAGTAATAGACTCTAGATCCCTTTTTAAATACAATTACATCATATGTAAGGTTTTGCAAGCACATTAGGCGCCACCATACCCCTTTAAATCTCTCGGTAGTACGAACCACGTGCTACTCATGTCGTTAGCCATATAGACACAGTTCTAATCCTTGCAATAATTAAAAATTCTAATCATTATCATTATTTCACGGTTGTATGAACGAAAACATTTGGAAATAATATTTATTTATATGAGTACGAATTAAATGCGTGAAATAACTTACAAGGAAATTCAATCATTATAAACATTGACAAAATTCTTATAAGTATGTTTCGTCTTTTGTTCTCAGCCTTCATTCAGCCATTTACGGTTGTATGCCTCAACTAGTTCGTTTCAAGATTCTCGGGCTATGGCTATGTCATACATAAGTATGTGCTGTACATTAACTTTAATGTTGTAATTTTTAATTCAGTATTCAAGGTTATCACCATTTAGTCCGTTACAGTAGGATCGACTGGAACTCGTTTTTATATGTTCCACTATATGGTCCTAATTTGCTCATTGTAGTAACGGTCAAATGTAGATGTAGATCTTTTCAACTAGCTGTATAGTAAGCTCTGGTTGTAAAGAACCAGTTAGGTAAAAATCTCGCACGCGCTATTTAAGACAAATGTACCTGTAAAGGTTGAGACACAATTATGTAATCTTATTGAGCGTCACCTGAAGTGATTACCGGGAGTAGCGAAAGCTGAATGATTTCCTTGTGGGATTTCTGCAGAGCTTCTTTTAATCCAATAATAAGTGTAACTGCACTCTGTTTCACCAATAGCTTAATCAGCAATACATTTGATAACCCAATAAGATAAAGTTAATAGAAATATATTTATCGCTTTTCACAGCTGCAAGACTGAGGCCGCACCAAAGAATTTTGACCTGCGCATGACGTCACGTCACGAGATGCAACTTCACAGGGAAAACAAAATTATGGAACTGACACCATACTTCGCTTAACCTAATACATAAAACATATTAAAAATTTACAGTACCGTATATATGCACTAGTATTTATCAGAAAAACGATTCAATTTAACTAGATACAGTAACTACGACGGCAGGATCCAAAAAACCAAGGCAAGTTAGTCACCTTGGCGCTGTGCGAAAGGTCAACAGCGAAACGATGGGAGCGGTAAGGAATGAGAGCGGAATTTTTCTTAAAAGCTTGTGTACAGCTGCGGAGGAATACAAGCAGCTAGCGTAAATCTACAAGCTGATAAGGAAAGGTTCTCTCAGGGCTGCGTCGCCACTGAGTATTAGTATACAGAGCATATTTTCAGCTTATTATATTTAGCGACGTCCAAGTGATGCCCAAAGTTTTGCGGTAAGGCTCCCAAGCGGCTGCATTTACGTAACGTTAACACTCCAAATAACACAACACCTCTAGTTGATAACAGCTGAGCAACTACTGATTTGTTCCGCGCCCGTAGTTGAGTCCGCATGAACTTTGACGAATTTTCCAATTCCTTCGTTACGCGTCGTCAGTTCTAAACCTGACCTAATGCCATAAGTATACGACTTGATCAATTTTTTACTATTGTAATCTAATAAAATAATCACTTAGAGAAGGCCAATTACAAAGAGCAAAGCTATACTGAAACAGTTAAAATGTAATAATGAGTAGTTTGCAGCTTTATACCATACAATTAATGTGATTCCGTTCTTCATAGCTACGACTAAAATGGTTGTACAAAAAGTTCTAATAACAGAACAACTGAAATATGATGTAGGGTATGAGAATTAATTTTGTTTCTTTTAATTTTTCGCTGTCGTGTATTTAAGTTAATATGAAGACAGTAAAAGTACTATTTTGAATTATACTTCTTTATATAGGACAAAATGTTTTCCATAGAGTTTAATATGGCATTTAAAAAAATCCTTGAGCTTAGTGCCTTAGTTTTCTTACAAAAGAAGGAATGCCGCTCGCGCCAAGACCCAAGACATTTTCTATATAGTGCCGCCAACAACTTTTAGCAGATGAGCACGATTCTTTGCTCCGCTATGTACGTCTAGCTTTAATTTCATTAGAGGAAAATACGCCTGGATGTGTTTTAACCTTTAACTTTATTTGAGGATGTCATTACTTACTGGATTGCTAAATTGTAAGTGTGATTAAACTTGAGTCTACGTACTAAAATATTAAATATTTGGAAATTCACCTGGCGGTGTGTTTGGTTGCCGTAAATTATTAGATTCAGGGAAGCATCATTTTGATATATATTCAATAACCAGTTAACTAATGGGTTAATACTACAAAATTATATAATACACATTAATTACGTTGAGACAAAGCGGTATTGCTTCAGAGTGTTTTAAAGCTACATTTACCCCAGTCGCTGATATACTTTGCTCTCAACTCGGCCCTTAAGTGAAAATAAATTTCAAGTTCTGAAACCTCTGCGAGCTCTGTCTAAGCCAATGATTGTTTTTCTAGGGAGGGATCTCCAGATAAAACTTTGAACGGAATTATTCATAGAATATTCTGGAAATATAACGTAAGCATGGAATCGCTCTAACCAGAAAGTCGGATAACCTTCTGTTGATTTATTTGCTGTGTTTGCGTGAAGTAGGTCCTCGGCTGTGATGCAAAATTTGAGCACACTGATAGCAACAATATATTTTTTCTAATAATTAGAAGTATATATTTACTAGATGGAACTTCGCTGTATATCTAGTAGACAACTGAAGTTAAGAGAGTTGATAGTTATATTTATGCTCTTATTTTGATCAATAAATAGGCAATAAACTTATCTAGCTCATCAATCTACTCATATCATTTCCAGATCGGGCTATATTTGGGAAACGTTTCTTTCTTTTATACAGATTATCGTACAAAAGGAAGCGCCAGCGTAGTCGAATGGTTAGGGGAATTGGCTGCCGTGCTAAAAATAAGAGGTTCAGTTATCATACCTGTTAACTGATAGGTGACTTTTAAAGAATTGGGTATCACACTTGGGAAACATGTCTTTCTTTTATACAGAATATCGTACAAAAGGAAGCGCCAGCGTAGTCGAATGGTTAGGAGAATTGGCTGCCGTGCTAAAAATAAGAGGTTCAGTTATCATACCTGTTAACTGATAGGTGACTTTTAAAGAATTGGGTATCACACTACGGTTGTGGTAACAGAAAAGTAAAATAATTGTAGATAGCTTGATGCTAACCACATCTAGGTGATGTACGTGGTCAGTGTGTGCCAGCTAGATGACTGGGATACGAAAGAGGTCATCGACGGCTCTGAACCATGTAGCTGATTCTTCATAGAATCGAATTCTGTACTAAACTCATCTACGCTTATTTTTGTCAATATTACAGGCAAATATATAGGAGCATCTATAAGCGTGTCGTATACAGAACGGTATTTCTATTTTTAGCATTATATTTTTCGCTTACTTTTATCTTCTACAATGTAGCCTAATCAAACCCCCAGTTGCAAGGTCATTTTGCAGTATACCGTATTTATGGAGTTTCTGGCCAATTATATTGACATTTTATTAATATAGTAAATTGACTTACCTTTGGCATAAAGTAAACTAACTAACCTTTAGTTTATGCCACATAAACCACGTGAAACGTATAACCATAATACATTGACACTCCTTACAATTTTTAATTTGACATCTACCTTATGTCAATGTTATAATTAATTTAAACCACCACTACAACTCAAATCAATAAAACTCCCTCTCATCCAAATGTGTATGTTTACATTAACATTTCTTCCTCATTTGAATTTTGCTGTCCAGTTGAATTTGGGGATTGCAAAATGGGGAAAACCTTATAATTCTCAGAAAAAACTTAAAATCAATATTTGTGTGAAATTCGCTGTTTGGAGACCTTCTACTGTTCCATTCTATTTTTTAAGAGAATTCGGGATGTGAGAATTTTTGCGATCCAGTTGCGCTTGGGGGTTGGAAAATGGAAAAAACGTGTTAATGAATGGAAAGCTGTGGAAATATTCATATACGGCCCTCTTAACTTCTTCATTGGACGCGAAGCGCTTCCCAGAAACAAATTTCTTCAAGTTTGGGAACAGATGGAAGTCCGAGGGAGCCAAATCAAGAGAATAGGGGGGATGGCCGAGCAAATCGTACCCCAAATCTCGCAGTTTTCCCATCGCCAGCGCACTCTTGTGAATAGGTGCGTTGTCCTGGTGAGAGATGATTTTTTTTCTTCTTCAAGTCAGGCCTGTTCTCCCGGATTTTGGCATCCAACTGGTCAAGAAGGTTGGAGTAATATTCGCCTGTAATTGTTCTGCCTTTTACAAGGTAATCAATTAACAGGATCCCTTTCGCATCCCAAAACACGCTGGCCATGACCTTTCCAGCAGATGCGATCGACTTCGCTTTCTTTGGTGCTGAACCCCCGACTTCCACCCACAGCTTCGATTGCTGCTTCGTTTCTTGGGTGTAGTGGTGAACCTATGTCTCATCGATGGTGACAAATCGCTACACAAAATCGGTCGGATGCCTATTGAATCGATCCAAACATTGCTGCGAAACCCGTTTGCGTTCTGCTTTTGTTCGGCATTCAGCAAATGCCTCACCCATCTCGCGCAGAGCTTTTTCATCCCGAATTCTTTGTGCAAGATGTTTCGCAACCTTTCTTCCGATATCCCCACAGCCTCAGCTATCTCACTGACCTTCACTCGCCTATCGTCCAACACGATATCATGCAATTTTTCGATGGTTTCCGGTGTGGTTGCGGTTTTTGGCTGTCCTTCACGTGGGTCATCTTCGAGGGACGTGCGACCATGTTTAAATTCAACTGCCCACTTGTTAACGGTTGAAATGGAAGAAGCAGAGTTTCCGTAAACTTTTTTCAACTTCGGATGAATTTCCTTAGGGGTTAATCCATCCAAAACGACGAACTTTATGACCGCACGATATGCAAATTTATCCATTTTAACGAAAAACAAGCAAGAGGTCTACGGAAAAAATTCGTGTAAACCAACTGCTTGAGAGAACAGGTTGAAACTTGTCATACGAAGTAATAACACTTGCACGCAGGCAGGACCGAGCGGGTAGGCCGTCAGGCTGCGGTGCCACGGTACGGGGTTCGAACTTTACTTTATATTATGCATATGTACGGAAAATGCAAAATTACTTAGTTTATACAATGTAAAGGCTCCCCAAACAACAAATCCTTTTAAAATATTTTTATTGAACAATTAACACAAAACTAAAGATACATAATATCGACTAAACAACAAAGGCCTATTTACATCTTATCCCTTTTTTACACTACCCTATTCCTCATAATAAAAGTATATTTTCTCTAGTTCTTATATTTGCTATTAAAGCAAGTTTCGTGAGTAAAAAAACTATAAACAATATGTTGAGCCGCTAATCGAATGGCTTGTAATTCTCAGAACTCCTTTAAAACATCTAATAAATGTAATAATAAGAATGACTCATATAAGCAATAAAGTTATGTAAACAAATTTGAATGTACTATCGAATACAAAATTTTTATCTAATTTCAAATTAATATTAAGGTGTACAAGATGCTGAAAAGGTTCAAAACTGTAATACTATTATTTATTAATGATCTGCTATGCAGTAGAACTTCGCAGTAACGTTACGCGTGGCGTATAATAAACAATAATTATATAGATGTCAACAATTTTAAAACTTTTTTTTACATCTATGCCTTGTAATTTTTTCAGATTTTGGAAATTTTATGTCAGACTTGAAAATTAGCAAAATTCATTTCCAATGCATTAGCGAAGGTTGGTAAATTGCAACTTTTGTAATTTTTTTCAAATTATACCAAATCAAACTCTAGTAAAAACACATCTAAATCCAAATAAAAAGTTCACTGGCCTTTGCTGTACTTTCAGAGATAGGTACCTAAGTAAAGCTGCTCTCCGTTGGGAACGTCCTTACTAGTTATCACTACTGCTTGTGAAGCTCGTTGTATAACCTCTCCAAAAGTGTTTCTATTTTTATTAATAGAAGTAACATCATTGGCACAAGCACTCACTGATTTTAAGTTTGATCAATCATAAATTATATTGCATATTTAGTAGATTAAAAAAAAATTGTTTTGTTTTTTTTACCATAAGAGGACGTGACTTGGAAAAATTTGTTCTAATTGACCCTAGACACTCATAATAATAGCTATTTTATCAATAAGGTCGATACCCTTAATAAAAGAATAAAATTTGCTAAACAAGTTTTTTTTAAGAAAAAGTCACCTTTTTAATGGTACCTACTAAAGGCCATCTTGTCATTAAATAGATAATTTAATTACCAATCTAACGATATGCTTCATGCACTACTTTACCTTTATCTAAAATTGAAAATTCATTAATTAATTATCTTCTTCTGTCTTTTTTTATAGGCCAGTGGCCTGTTTTAACCACAAATTATTTTTTATAATTTTTTGTGTAAATTTGGCAAATTTAACTTGCAGATTCCGAAAAATATAAAATATATACAATGATCCATTTAAAAAATCAAAGTGTTATTTCTAGTGAAGCAGGAAGTCGGCCGTTTTGATTACATTAGTGTGTCAATCTAAAATTATGTCTAGTATCCTTGTATCAAATTTCATCCAAATTCATTCATAAGTAGATAGAGGCATGGCCCTGGTCCCATTGTCACCCGGGAACGGTATACGAGGTAAGTTTTTTAAAGCGTTATAAGGCGATATCTCGAAAATGGTATAAAATATTTTAATGGAATTTAAGTGAGGTAATAGGGAGATGGGGGGACACACAAAAACCTATTTTTTTACCTTCTCCCTCTATTTTGAGTGGTGGGGGGCAACTTTGAAATTTTAAATAGGATGATGTTCTTTTGTTTATAAAATTAGAATCCACGTAAAAACTACATATGTGTACAAAACATTTTTTTATTTGCTTTTTCAGTCACGGAATTATGATTTATGATGTTATAAAATAAACAAGAAAAATAATCCTAAAAACGTAAAAATCCTCAACTGACTTAAATAAAAATAACTCACTTCCATGGAAACGAATAATAATATTCTGAAATGAATGAACTTGATTTATTTGTAAAATTTATTTATTTTTTAAATTAAATAAAAATTTAGTTAATTATAATTCCATAACCGAAACAGCAAATCCAAAAATATTTTGTACGCATACGTAGTCTTTTACCTATATTCAAATTTTATAAACAAAACTACATCATCCGACTTAAAATTCCAAAGTTACCCCGCAAAATAGAGAAGGCAAGGTAATTATAAAACATACGTTTAAATATGGCACCCATCTCTCTCTCTCTCTCTCTCTCTCTCTTTCTCTTTCTCTCTCTCTCTCTCCCTCTCTCATTTTTCTCTGATTTTTCGCCGGCAAATAGTTTGACAGTTCGGCCCTTAGGGGTAGCTGGATCCGCCAGAGTAGAGTTCAGGTGGCTGGGTTCGCCTTTAGGGCTGCAGGAAGGCGGTGTAGGACGTATTTGGTTGTCCCTACAAGTAATTTAATTGCCATAGTTAATTTATTCGCGCCGTTTTCAGGCGAAATATACATTAAAATTCATATAGGTGCAGTTAATATTGTAATGTTAATATTTTCGTAGAATACGGTCGTAGGGGCTTATAATGATCAGGAAATACGTTTAAGAGACAGAGAGATGCTATCCAATTTAAACGTATTGGTTGGGGCTCTCTCGCTGCCATAATTGAAACGCCTAGGGCAGGTCAGGTCAGGTTCTGGAGAAGACGTTGAAGAGACAGAGAAACGCTATCAAAATGTAAACGTCCAAAGACTCAAGTCTGGACTGGACAGGATCAGGACTGGTGGACTCGAAGGGGATGATCTCAAGTTTGGACTGAACAATAATCCAAGGAACTACACAAATCGAAGGCTTGCATAAATTCAAGGGGCGTCGCGGATAAGTGCTTTTATCACACCACAAAAAGAACAAATACTATCACACAAAATCTCCAAGATCATGAAAACATTGAATACAGCACCCATACTAGACAAACTGCAACACTCTGTGATATGAGGTTACAGAACAGTTCGATCTTATTGTGGTAGGAGAGTCAGGAACAACTTATTACAAAATTGATTTTCGAGACCTTTTTGTATCCCTATAATTTATAAAATTTTAAAGTTTTTTCAAGGTTCAGATTAGTTGCTAAGCATTTTATGTACGTGATCATTTTAAAATGCGCCTGCGATTTACGCTATTCTGTATAGCAACTAAACTATCTCTCAAATAAAACTATATTTGTATCTTACGAAAGGTCAACTAAAAACCTTCAAAATTGTAACATACTTTTTATATTACTATTATTATTTAACAACCAATAAGAGCCAAAGCCAAACGCTCGTGACAATGAAAATTGCATGAGAGGATTCAACTACTATGCTTTTTCCTAAATTACTATATCTTATGTAAACGTGCATACGATCAAAGCTATACACATAAGAAAACACATTAATTTACACATTTACTAAATGTATAGCACCGTCCATACGGTTTTTAAAATTATTAGGTCACACAACTGGATTTACTCGATTTGTTAGAAAGAATGCTCTAACACACCCATTAAATATTTCACGTTGTAATTTATATGCGTAGCCTCAGCTAATTGATAAAAGCTTGGTAGAGTATGCGACAAATTACTTACTACGATCCCGTTCGTTAAAATGAGATTACTACGTCTGCGCCGATCTTCAAGGGTTGTAATTTTTAAGACGTTCAGCCGATATTCATTTCTTCAGCTGTGGTGAAAGGCGAGTGGCTCAGCGTTGGACTGATTAAAAAAATTGGTTGTCTCTTCGTAGCCACGTGGACCACACTGATATTCGAAATTCAAGATATGGACGAATACACGTGGCGTAAAGTTTGAGTAGTATGGGAACAGAGATCGTGTGAAAAGCTTTGGATATGAGAAATAACAACATAAATATTTGGCTTTTTGGCCGCACTTAAAACTTGAGGAGGCCAAAATAAGTCACTTACAATTATTACACCTAAGTCACTTTGGTGGTCCACTGCTACTAGGTCTTCACCAGTAACTTTATAAGAATATTTGTGGTGGTTATATACCATATCTAGAACACTACTTTTGGAGGTGTTAATCAGTAACAGCCAGATGTCACGCCATCTTTGTATTCTTAACAGATCCTCGTTTCCAGTGCCATAATGGAAAAGAGGATTTTTATTTTGTTTTTAAATAGTCTGCATAAAAGAGGTAGTTGGATTTAGCAAGTTTTCGAAGATCGGAGATAAAAATAATAAATAAGATAAGGCCCAATGCGGATCCTTGTGGAACCCCGCTTGTACAATCTTTATAATTGGAGAATGACTTTCCCACTCTGACACGAAAAGGTCTATGCAGCAGACAGTGCGTTTCCATTTTAGATGTTTGCCTCAAATACCAATATGTTCTATTTTGTGCAAAAGGTACTGTATTTGCACTTTATCAAAATTACGACAGAAATCAATATACACCGCCCTTTATTTGAAGTGAACTATTTAAAGAAACTAGTTTCCACGAAATTTTTCTAAAGTTTTATAGCAAAATGTAGTTTGTATAATTGCTTGTAAGTGTCTACACGTCATTTTTAAGTCACATCATTATTAATAAGTACTATAACGTTAGCGCCAGTAGCAAATTTATCTAAAGCATCAATATTATTCGAGAAATTTGTACGGCACTTATTCCGTCAAAATCTGTGGTTACATCGCCCTAACGCTCGAATAAAAGGTAAGAAGACGTCCACCAGCGGTGCGCCGAGTCTCGTTAAAGCACGGCCAGCCCCGCCTCCAATTAAGTGTACCTGGAACGACTGCACGATAAGGCATACCAAATGGTATAACATCAACTGTCGCATCAATTTCAATCACTTGAGCCGTTAGACACGAGTCCCTGGACTTTCCTTTTCCTAATAATTTTCTTTATCTACTCCAGTGGGATAAGTAACGCATTACGTCACTCATTTGACACTATGTCAGTTAGGTAATGAAGCTCATTACACCACTCAGTTATGTAATGGTTTCATTAAGCAACTGAGTTGTGTAATGACTTCATTACGTAACTGAAATAGTGTCAAATGAATGACATAATGACATTTGCCTACTAAAATATTTTTGAAAATGACAGATCTGACATTTCTCTTAATGCAGTTTTCTCAATTTTAGGCAGTCGTAGATAAAATTTTGTACAATACATGTGTGATAATGCATCATTAATATACTTGTGTGCTTACATAACTTGTGCTACGCACTTGTTTGTAATTTACACACACGTATATTAATGATGCTGTTATCCCACTTGTATAGTAAATAACCATTATCTTTATATAATAAACATGTTTTTTGAAAAAAGAAAACAACGCAAATGCACGTGGCGAAGCCCTGATCATACGGTATAAAATGAGATAGACTTTATAATTTCCACCCCCAAAAATGTTATACAAGACGTATCAGTTATTAATAAATACCCAGTTGATAGCGACCACAGAATGGTGCGAGCAAAGCTGTATATCAATCTCCAATCACTTAGAGCTAAAAAATTCAAAAGTAGAAAGAAACCCATTGACGCTAACAAACTAATGAAAAATAAGTTACTCTATCAGGAAGAACTAATAAAGAGGCTAACACTAGATAAAACAGATGACGTACAAGTTATAAATAAGATGAACAAG
This sequence comes from Agriotes lineatus, assembly GCA_940337035.1. NCBI lineage: Eukaryota > Metazoa > Arthropoda > Insecta > Coleoptera > Elateridae > Agriotes > Agriotes lineatus. The sequence continues at coordinate 96,250,790 of OW679196.1, read as the reverse complement.
CATATCTCATCGGCAATAATAGAAGCAGCACAAGAAGCAGCCCCCAGAGCACAAAACAAAAATACGAAAATTAGCCAAGAAACAGAAAACCTCATAAAGAGACAAAGATACTTTAAAATAGAAAATGACCTGAACAAGATAGAATTATCAGAATTGAACAAGTTGATTAAAAAATAAATACGAAAAGACATAAAAAAGTTTAAAATGAAGACTATACTAGAGACATTAAAAGAAAATAAAGTACCTAAAACTTTAAAGAAACGTCTTAGAATAGGCCAAACAGATATTGTAAAGATCAAAAATAAAGAAAACACAATATTAACAAACAGACACACCATAAAAAATGAAATCGAAAGATACTATACTAAACTCTACGAATCAAAAATAAACCCAGACGAGAGACAAATCGAAGTCTCAAAAAGAAAATTTTTAAATGTGGGTTCAGAGGAGGTACCGGACATAACGACAAACGAAATTAAAAACGCCTTAAGTAAGATGAAGAACAATAGATCACCAGGGCCAGATAAGATCATTGTTGAAATACTGAAAGAGGCGGGAGAGAAACTATATCAACAACTGGCCAAAATATATAATAAGTGCCTGGAAACCCAAGAAATCTCTAAATCATGGCAAACAGCGGAAGTCATAATCATCCATAAGGAAGGAGATATTGCGGATTTAAATAACTACAGACCAATAAGCCTTCTGTCGCAACTCTATCAGCTATTCATAAGAATAATCACCAACCGACTGACTGCAAAATTCGATGCCAATCAGCCAATAGAGCCAGCGGGATTTAGATCAGGATTCAACACATGTGAGCACTTTCAAACAATGCAAAACCCATTAGGAAAGAGCAAAGAATATAACATTCACCTATATATAGCCTTTATAGACTACGAGAAGGCGTTCGACTCCGTAGAAACCTGGGCAATACTCAACTCATTGGTCAATTGTGGAATAGACACCAGATACAACCAATTAATAAAGAACATCTACAGCAATGCGAGTATGTATATAAAAACAGATCCAACTACAACTACAGATAACATACCTATACAGAGAGGAGTAAGACAAGGAGATGTGATCTCCCCAAAGCTATTTAGCAGCGTACTAGAAGACGTCTTTCTTCAAATAGACTGGTCGGACAAAGGTATAAACATTGACGGAGTGAACTTGAGCCACTTGAGATTCGTTGACGACATCGTTATACTTACGAGTAGTAAAGACCACCGAGAACTACAGGAAATGATTAACGAACTCAAGAGTAGTTGGACTGAAAATGAACAAAACAAAGACTGAAATAATGACAAACTCAAATAAAAATATAAACATCACTTTAGAAGATACTCCGTTAGAAATTGTTAATAAATATATACCTAGGTCAACAAATATCAACAGATAAAGAAAACATGTCCGAAGAAATAACACGAAGAATAAGAATAGGGTGGTCCACATTTCGAAAACTTAGTTATATTCTAAAAGAGAAAGAAGCCCCAAATTATTAAAAAGCAAAAGTTTACAACCAATGGGTCACCCCCGCGATCACGTACGGATGTGAAACCTGGAGACTTACTAAAAAGAACTCTCAGCGGCTGACAAGAACACAAAGAGCACATTAAAGGCAAATGCTTGGAATAAAACTAATGGATAAGAAACGAAACACTTGGATACGCCAACAAACAAAAGTTGGTGATATTATGGAAAGAATTGCACAGCTAAAATGGCAATGGGCTGGTCATTTGGCTCGTAGACAGGATAATAGATGGACTAAAGCTACATTACAGTGGAGACCGCGAAGCTACAAAAGAGGAAAGGGAAGACCAAGTAGAAGGTGGCGGGATGATATACAAGATATGGCAGGAATACAGTGGATGACGTTAGCTATGGACAAAGAAAGATGGACAATTTTGGGGAAGGCCTACGTCCAACAATGGATGGAAAAAGGCTCATCGTGATCGTGAATACTTTTCTGATCTAGCTCTACCCTGTGACAGGAACCTGTCTCGTAGGGCATCCCCCTGTACGTAAACCTGGCCCAGTTCTGCCTTGTAACGGGGACCCGTCCGTAGAACTTCTTTCCCTATCTTGGGTCTGACGGAGTTTCACCTGGTGATAGGAATCTGTCTCGTAGGACACACTAAGTGACGTTGAGCAGAAATAACCGTATTCCCCAAGGTTATTATAAAGTAAAAACTCATTAAAATGCTGGGTGTCCTTAGTAACATCACTGTTAGTTCAACGACGCCACCCTGGTAGTTCACCGAAAGCAGATCACACTTTGCCGGCCGGCTTACTGAAGGGCGCAAGCGATCATCCAACGGCTCTCCCAAAACCATGTCGTGAAAAGACGGAGTTTGCTTCAGGGGAACATGCCCCTGGGGTCCCAAAATTATATACCAAGGGAGCCCCGCGACCTGCCAACCTTCCGAATCACACACACATTACATGTACCGTAATAGTAATTTACGTTCAAAGAGCGGAATGTAGTATTTTGCAGGTCGAGCCAAGTAGATTCCAGGGCGAGCCGCAGGCGAGTCCTGGAAGCTTGGGGAGACCTGCAAAACACTTTCCGGTCGTGTATCGTACAATTTTTTTACGACATCTGAGTCCATACTTGAGAATTCACATTCGCAAACTCAAAAAATGATGACATTAGTATCTATTATTTAACATAGCCAAACAATAACACACACTTGATTCCATAGTAACGAAGGCATCAGGGACCGACAAAAGCTTTTACCGGTCCCTGATACCCGTTTTCCGATTTTGAGAAGCAAAACGTTACTTTCTGGTGAAAAAAATCTCCAGAAACCATATATTTTCTGGTCGGTCGTAAAAAAATACTTTATTCAATCGAATTTGTACTTCCGCAAATCATAACAACTTAGCGCCATCTTATTGATGGAATAAATATAGCCTGTTTCAGATCAGTGCAGAGGAGCTACCTCATTCAAACAACGTGCACTAATTTATACTCCATTCGAACTTTCTTTAAGATGGTCCATACGCATCAACCGAGTCAAGCTAAGGTGCTATTTGGGTTGCGATCCGGTCGCGGCCACAGAAAACAAGAGACCCGAACGAGTTTTCTTTTAAACTTATGTACAAAATTTCCTTAATTACGAATTATTTTGTATATATCTAAACACTTTATTCGCGTTGTTCTTCTTTACATTGTGTTATCCTTGTACATTTGTGTACAACGAACCTATAGGCATTTGAGCTTTACCCGAGGCAACTAGTTTGAAAATTAAAGTTAAAAGTTAAAATAAGCACTAAAAAATTAAAATAAAAAATTCCGATACAAGCCAACTACATTATACTACTAAAGTCTAATCGACGTAGTGGCATTGTTTAGATCAGTAATAATTAATAATTAATTAATAATTGATTAATTCTTATCAAACAACACACTAAAGTCTGCAAACCTATTTACTACACCTTATGCATTACTTTTTAAAAAGGTCGTGTGCTACATGATATTTTTAAAGCAATAGTTTACTTGCTTACTAGAATTAATACAAACTAGATTTTGATATAACAAAGTTACTAAAATGTCGTTGAAACTAGTTTCTTTAAGTGATACACTTCAAATACAGTGCGGTATATATAACATCCAAAGGCATCCCTAGATCTAAGACATGACTCCAAAAATTTGTGGCCGTTAGTAGATTAGCGGTGACAGAGCATCCTGGTAAAAATCTGTTCAAGTGGAACAATGTTGAGCTCAAGTAGAAATGGTAGTAATTCAGCGACTATGTGTCCTTCCATCACTTTGCATACGATAGAGGTAAGGCTAATCGGTCGAAAATTATTAACGCTCAACTTATCCCTCTTATTAAAGATTGGTGTGATTACTACACTTTTCCAGGCCTTTGGAATATCGCCTACTTTAAAGATCGTTTAAGTGTTGGTACAAGATAAGGGGATATCACTTCTGCCGTTTGTTTTAAGCCAATAGGATGAAGACCATCATAGCCTGGGACACAATTTTTCGTTGGAGTTTTCAGGGTTTTGAGAACTCTATATTCGCATATGTTTATGGTAGTTAAGCTCTCACCAAAACGGCTAGAAGGTTCCATATACGTGGGACCTTGGTGATTTGAACCTGTAGGTATGGATACAAAGTAGCTTGCAAACAGGTTGCTGGTCACTTCATTGTCGCTGCATAACGTTCCATCAGGTTTCCTTAGTTGTGAAATACTCACCTTGTTTTTCAACTTGCTTTTGATATAACTGCAGAATGGTTTCTCACCAGCGTTAATTAGCTACGCCAAAATTTGAACTAGCTGTTCGTAATTCAGTAATTCGTAATTCAAAGTCCTTGAGTACATTCTAAAAGCCTCAAGATTATTATCAGATTTTAAACGCGAGTATCTCTGCAAAAGCGAGTGCTTAATTTTCACTTTGTCTACAAGAATATTGGTTATCCAGGGTTGATTGCAGTTACTGTGACTATTTTCCTCATTCACTTTAAGTCAATCAAATCTTTTAAATTTCTGAGATTCATCCAATCGAATCCCAATTATGCGACAGTTTTGTATTAGTGCAAATTGCCTCGTCATCTAATTAGTGACGCGCAACGAGATTCATACGGTCCCTACCTATTATCATGCGAAACTACTGCCAAGGGAACGGGCTTGGAAAAATTAGTGGGAAAGAAGACCCTGTTAATTTTTATTCGGGAAATAATCTGTAAAATACCTCTTTTGCATACCAAATTGATTCTAATTATCGACAATTTGGCATGCACTAGAAATGTTACTAATAAATATTTCGTAGCAGAGAGTGTGTAGTTACAGCATTCTGAAGTGCATTAGAAAAAAAGTTCTAGGAAAATTCAACTTTCAGATTAGGTGCATTTAATGTAGCCCAGCTTTCTTATTTTATTGCATCAAAATCGCCTTTAAAGTATATTCGGATTGTAAGTGTGGGGAACTGTTTGTACTGTTGAAATTAAGCTAATATTATTAGAAGATCCTACTGGAGGAAAGTAGCGCATTCCAGAAAAAAGGGGGTGGGATCTGAAGTAAGTATCAGATTAAGAAGTGAAGGATTTTGACTTATTCTCATGCGAGTTATAACAATGACAAATTGTCCAAAACATGCGGCATGCAAAAATTCACAGAATGTAGCAGATCAGTCGGATGTATATAACTTGAAACCAACAAAGTTTTCTTCGCGTATTACAAAAGCCTGCCAAACAAAACAATTTCTCAACAAAAACTCTTCATCCTTTCAGAAATCAAACTTCAAAAGCCTGCTTTTGGCAATTTTGCTATTGAAGCGTGAAGAGATTTAACACATATGTATGTTTAAGGGAGCTGAACAAAAGCGAAGGATTAAGCTCTCGTCTTCAGTTTTTTGAAATCCGTTTAAAGTTCGTTCTCCTGCAATGTGCTCGTCTTTGCACCTCTAGCAATTACTGCACGTACGGAAAAGAGCCATAGAAACAATAAATAACATTATTGTCAAGCCTTTCTTTGTAAGCTGAACGAGCGAAAGCAGAAGTGCTACATAAATTGCAAATTTTTCCATATACATAAATTTATGAAAGAGGTTCATGGAACATGGCGATGCAATAAATCTAATGCGAAGAGTAAAATGTCGAGTCTTACTGTGTTGTTGAAATTTAGCAGACAGCGATTGTCATGCTACATATTCCCGTTTTATATAAGACGTTATCCATGGTAAGCACATGTGCTCGTGAAATATTAAGCATTGCTAAAATATTCAGGCGAGGCAAGCTTACTACTAAATAACGTTAGTGAGCTTCAATCTCCGGGTTTAGAGAGAAGAAACTTTATTTCAGAATTCTAATTGCTCGTCTTTAATATTGAAATATATTTAAACCATTACCCGAACGTTGTTAAAGGCTTTAAAGGCGCAGAACCATATAACTTATTGTGGTCTAGTTACAGTTTTGCAGCAATTAAATTGTTTTTAAATCGATTATATCGATATTGAGAAAGTTTCAGTTGTGTTTCACACGTCCTGAGAGGCTCTTATACCTTTTCCCACGTGTCAGAATCGTCAAGGATTAAGACAGCCAATAGCGATTTGACACATACAATATTAAGCACGGAGTAGACGCTCTAGCAGCGTTATCAACGCGTAACGTGTTTTTATCGAAGCTGAACGTTGAATTTTATCGAATCTCTTTTCAGTCACAAACGTAAGCTCATTTTCTCTATAGGTAGCCTTTTGGCTTTTCCATCGCATTGAAGTTGTAGTATCTAAGTTCCTTGTATAAATAACGGAATTTACCTCAATTTTACCTATATTTTTTAGGTAGGCTGTATGTTTTCATATTTTATTTCGAGAATGTTGCAACAAATTTAAACGTTTTCAAATTTGTTACGAAAAAATTTGAAGTGAATCAAAATAAGATTCACCGTTGTAAGCCCCAAACCTTTTGCAATAAATTTTACTGCGTAATCGGGCATTTCCTTTTAATTTAATTCAATTTACAACCAAAGCATTTGAACAGTTGGCCTTAAGCTCAGGGAAATTGGTGACTCACTGCACACAATTTAGGAATGGATTAATGGAGATAAATGGGGCTTGAGCCTCATGTACTACAGTTATTCTGAAAGGGCATGGTTGAACAATTCACAACATTTACAGAAAAATTCTAACAAGCAAACCGTCAGCAAGTTTTGTTTTCAATAATGCAAAAGCGTGAATACAATTGTTTTTCTGTGAAAATGTGCACCTGCATTAAAGCTTAATACAGATTATATGCAGCTCCAGAGGATAGTTTTTACAAAACTAGAAATAGGTTCTAACACGAGATGACAACATATGAACAAGATTAAACTGATCCCTTTAGTGCTTCCTCAAATGTTATTGCACTGCTTGTGTTGTTAATATTTAAAGAAAACGAGAGCTTGAAAAACTAGACGAATCACATGAAACTGTTTTTGTGTAGATCGAGGATACTGGCGGAGCCATTCGAACTAATGACTATCTTGGGTATTTCCTACAAAGTGTAATTGGCCTAATATTTGAATCTAAACTTTATATCAGTCTATTTGACGGCTCAGATTCCTGTGCTTTATTTATATAAATTTCTAGACAACATGCGCGAGCACAATTATGAATTCCCCTCTCGCTCATTTCGAGCTATATTGGAAATTCAATTGCGTAGTCATAAAAACGACACCGCCTTTCATTTTTTCCAGTCTACATAAATAATCAACTGGAAAAAGAGATATAAAGGCAAGCTGAATCGCGTACCGGCTAAGGAGGAAAAGAACGTTCTGGACAAGGCCAACACTTCAAACTGAAATTAAAGTTTCGGCTTTGTTGGAGAACCGCTAGCATTCACAGGAAAGTCGTTAAGTGATTTTGTTCTCACCGTCCTATTCGACATTTCTTTGTTTGCCTCGCAAATTAATGTTGATGGCGACGGATATTAAAAACACGAGAGGGGGAATAACAAAATGTTGGTTCTTGTTTGAGTTTAATAAACAGCCAACTTTCGAGCCATGGCTGGTGTACAATGTAGAGGGATGTTGGGAGTTTATTTGCATTTTAGATATTTTAGGGACGAAATCACGTGTTCTGAACTTTTATGTCTTTTTTGGACTTTCTGATGTAAATTTGCTACAATTTGCAGCGCTTGCTGAAAATTTACTCATTCACTTTTTATTAGCTCGCTGATAGTTTTTGTAGTTTCGATGTGTATTCAAGTATTCGTAACTACTTGATTAAATTATTGGTGTGTAATTATTCGTGTAAAACTAACATTGCGAATGTAGAACAAAAAAACATTTTTAGAAGAGCGGAAAGTTTGGGACAACTATACCCAAATTAAGCACTAATAGTAATAGTAATGTCTAGATAATGGTAATGGGTCCCTGGTGGTGTAACTTGAACAAGCGTCCACGTTCGATCAGTAGAGTTAAGCAACGCTCTTTCTGGTCAGAAGTTGGATGGAACTTCCACGGCTGCCTCTTTCGGCGCCTCGTGGTACGGCTGCCACGGAAATAGTTGGTCCCGGATGTCATAACAACATCATGACAGTTGTTAGTAGAGTTGGAAGTCTCCATAAATGTACAGAGACGCCTATAATTGGCCTAACGGCTGTTGGATGAGTGCGAAATAAATGAATAAATAAATAAATAATAATAATAATCGTTATCGTTAAGAGGTTCAGCAAAAATTGTTTTTACACCTAACCTTGATTACAATATTGGCTATACAGGCCAAAGCAAAAAAATATATAGGCATATTATAAAAAGAAGTGAATTTGGGTGATAATGAGGTTCAAAGTAATTTTACAAAGACTAAAGACAGTGAATACAGAAAGGGTTGCTTCTTATACCTGCGAGGATAGCAACGATTCCTTAGAATGTTTTTTAAATGTTATAAGACTCATACATCTATAGCCCGGTTTTAATTTATTAAAAACAGAACAGAATTAATGTTAAATCAAATTAGGGCAATCACACGTACATGGCAACATCTCAAAGCTTACTTAATGCCCGATCTATCCTATTTACCAATATCCTAAAGTCGCTGTTATTAGTCAGCTTACTAGGATTTACGAGTGGCAGACAACACGATATTGAAAGCCTTATTTGCTATACTAACCGGGACCGAGGATAAACAAATGATTAAATACTAACGACAGATATTGAACAAGAATACTGTGAGTGCACGAATAAAACACATTTATTGCTATTATAATTCCTGATATTACCAAAACTGCAAGTTGTAGACATGATACTTTCAAACTGTCACCGGTCGTAAGGCATTTTCTTCAATATTCGTTTTCGCCAATTGTTTTGACACATTTGGAGTTGTCGTTTTTTTTTAGTGAGCTTTTACCGGTTTCCATTTTTCGAAACGTTTTAGTTTTATTTAACTATATTTCCAAGGACGTAAGACGCCTTTTTCGGGGCTCCTTTTAGTGACATTCATAAAAGGGGTTTATCGAAAAGCAACAGTAATCAGATGCAGATTTGGTGGATTATTGAATATTTGCGTCTGTCTGTTTGAAACAGGATTTTTATGCTATTTTGGAAATAAAGCAAGCTGTTATATTTACCTTCGCGTGGGGTGACACCTAATAATTTATTTGCAGGTTTCCTTTCATTTTACACTTTTTAAGTAACCCCGATGTCCACCAATGTTACCTTTGTGGTTTTTAATAATTTTAATAGTTTGCAGAGCTGTACGTTGCATATTGGGAACGAAACCATAGCACCTGGTGGCTAGGCCGATATAGTTTGATTGCGACGTATCGATAACTTCATTGTGGTTACTCATTGTATATTTTAAATTCATAGCGATTTTGGTAACTAGTGTTCAACCATCTGTTGTTTACCAATTTTATTTGCTTTGTGTGGTTTATAAATTTGTGTTTTATCTTTAATTGTCAAGAATAGTAAACAAGCAATGTCAGCGATATATGCGCCTGCCCGGTAATTATGTGAAGAACTTTTTTTTTTATATTTTGTTGAGACCTTCTCGATAACTGAGAGACGATACGTCAAGCCTGTCAATAAACAGCTTTCTTTGAGCGACAGCTGTGTTCACATTAGAGTTTTATAAAAACTTCCCACGAAGCTATTACGCGTATTCTTTTTACCCAATCCTTACATACTACTTTTGCATTTTATCTACTGTAATAATATGCCATGTGTATAGACATCGAGTTCGGAGCATAGGTAATCGCAAGTTAAATTATTAGTGCTAGAATATTAGTTCCGTACTAATCCTGGAGCCGAAGTGTAGACACAAAAGTTCAAGTGTTGCTTTAGTTCAATTCAATTACTTTCCAAGTTGAACAACAAAACCGAAAAGTGGAAAATGTACAAGCAAACCTTAATCAAACAATATGAGTACTTATGGAAATTTGGCATCGCAGTTGAGGTGTTTTAACCAACAAGCTTCGTTTAAAATTCAAATTTTCTGTTCCATGTAACTTCTTTAATGAAATAATTACTATTACAACACTGGTCCAATAGGTATTTCTGTATGCAACCGTTCTTATGGGGAGATATGAGAAAAATATTATCACTTTTTACAAATCAGCTTTGAAATGTTTTCACAAACGGCATTGATAAAGATACGAATATCTGGCGGAACAAATATTCTTACGAGCTACGAACTGGCGACATGTAGAAATAATGGTGTTGATCTGTTCAATGAAAAGAAAGTCGTTTAACTCGTTCATCGCCACGTCAAGGATACAAGCCTTTGAGTTACGCGGGGCACGACCATAGGCGTAACTAGCGTTATGTCCATGGGGGCCAGACCCTTCCCAGAGTGCCGCCTGATCCATCCCAGAAAAATAGAAGTTAAATAAATTATAAAATTTGCTTTTTTAGTAACGCAGTTAAACTAATGGGGTTGTTATTGACCCCCGCACGTTTATACATTTTCTGGTTTGAGTACCTTTTTTGGTTTAGAAAACATTATAGTATAAATACCACATTTACGTTAGACGGATGGATCTAATGAATATTGATATGCAAGAGAAAACATTATTAGTGCAAAAATACAGTTTAGTCTTGCTAATAACTAATTACTTTTAACAGACTCTTTTCATCTGAATATATTTTTTAGTTAATTGTGCAGCGTTTTTGTTGGTTTCTCTTCAGTGTTCTATTAATAAAGGGTCAATTTATGTGCATAGAAAAAGACAATTGCAATTATTTCATAGGCAGGTAAGTAAATGAGTTGAAAACTTGAGTGCATCGCTAACTACTCCCTGGGCACATACAGCTATCTATTATAGGCTCATCCAGTTTAGACTTGCGGTGACTTGCAATTGGGATGTTTCGTTTCTCCTGGAATAATATTTTTTACCGTCAACCTCACTGAGTTGCGAGAGGTACTCTATAAGTTTTTATGTTGTTTATGAACCGAGACATAATTTATTGATATGCTACTTAGACAACGAGTATTACGAGGGTAGCACGCAAAATGTCTGCAAACCGATAGATCAAGGTGCACGGTAGAAATAAAATTTACCATGAAACAAATGTTTGTTGTTTTCTAGTTTAAGAGTTCAAATTTAGTTTTGATAATTGCAACAGTTATTATACAGTTAACTTTGAAATAAATATTGTGCAGCAAAAATTAATTTAACAAGAGACCATTTTAGAGCCGTGTATTACTATGACATTATAAGTTCCCTATCTCCGAAGGAAAGCTTTGGATGACTTCGTGCTAATTTTGGTGACCAAGCGCCTTCGCATCAGATGACTCTTCATTGCTGGTTTAATGAATTGCAATTTGAACGAGTTTCAGTCAGCGACGATTTTTGAGAAGAAGGACCAATTTCAGTAGTTACTGAAACGAATATATACGCTGTGCGAGGAATGATTCAGGAGGACAATCGAGTCACTTATAGAATTATTAAAATTATCGTCGACATTGGTATGACTGCAGTAAACAAGATTTTACATAATCATTTGGGTACAATAAAAGTCTGTTGTGGGTGGATACCACACAGTTTAACAGAAATAGGACAACAATATGTGGAATGTTATAAGGAATATGGTGAAACAGCCTATGTCATAACTGGTGACGAAAGCTGGATATATGCATTTCAATTCCAATCTAAGCGATCTCAAAGAGTTGTTAAGGAAATTGCTTGCTTCTTTTCAAAATTAGGACCTATCACAACTGTCGTGCATGAAAATAAACTTACGGTTAGCGCAGAATGATATACAACATTATGGCTGCCGTACGTGGTTCAAAGATCGTATACGGCGCCTAAGGAGTGAGGTCGTTCTGCACCATGATAATGCTTCCAGTCATACCTCACACAAAACAAAATAATTTTTAGAGGCTTCCGGATTATTACTGCTAAGTTATCCCTATACAGTCTCGACCTAGTACCTTCCGATTACTTTCTATTTCTTCCATTAAAGGATAAAATGCGTGGTGTGGGTTTTGGAACCCCGAAGATGTTCTGGAAAGCTTCAAAAACTTTGTTTCTCAAGTGACTCAAGAGGAGTGGCATTTATGTTTTGAAAATTGGTTCTACCGAATGCGTCAATTGTAAGAGTTTAAGGGCGAATATTTTGTGAAACAATAATAAAAACAAATTTTGGCTACACAGCGTTGTTTTATTAGATTGCCAGTTACGGAGAGACCCTTGTATAACATGATCAACGAACAAATTAATTTATGCGAAAAAGTTATGCCTTCATAGGTATACATAGATATTGACGATGGTTGGTTGGGGTGCCTGGCCCTCCACAGCCAAAAATCCTAGTTACGCCAATGGGCACGACATTTCTTTTAGTGGAACTTGTAACTAATAATTGTAAAGCACTGCAGAAATCTGAAATTTGTGATATTGAGGTTTGCTTTAGCTTTTAAACACCGTGTGAGTATAAGATACAGTAAAACGTCAAATGCAGTGGCGTAGGGTTTCTGCTATTTCTTATGTATTGGTAGATACCAATATTTAATTTATTCACATGTTTTGATGTTTACTGTTAGATTTAACTTTCAAGGCTTTATAATTAAATACTTATGAGAAAGTATCACAAACATATTTAGTACAATGAAAGGAATTTTTGGTTTTATGATTTCTCCTTGTCATCTGCGCACATTTGCTGTGTAAATACTCATTGGCGTCACTTTTCTATTGCTGAATAAATGTCATCTTCTGTAAAAGAACCGAATGTTATCTTCACTCTGTTAGTAGCTAGCCGGCTTGCAAATGTTTCCATGTAGTCACGATAGTTAAATTGTGGCTATAATTTTTGGTATATCACAGTCTTTGTAACTTTGTAACAAAAAATGTTATTTTAGATATTATAAATTACATTATACGTATTTTATAAGTAAAATTTAATTACAGCAAGTCTATCCTCATTGTTAAGTTAGTTCCAACTCGCTCACATACCGAATTAGGTTTTGGTGAAATACAACCAATAACAAAATCCCTAAGCGTAAAATCGGTTTTAACTTAACAGTATGTAGATTTTTAGCACTCGTCTTTTTAATCTGTTGATTAAGTGCAGGTAGGGATTTTCGGCATATTTTAAATGCTGCGCCACGAAAACGCCTTCCTGTTCGTCCACCACCAAACCTTAATTATGGGGCTGAGAAAAAGCAGCAAGTTCAATTTTAAAGTGTCTAGCGAGATTTATGGTGAAACTGTAGAGTTTTATACACCTACATGTATTCCTTTTTGTTCTCGCCCCATTCACGCCTTCCGGACTTCCGTTATATTGAAGGCTCTCATCACCAACACTTCAGTTCATCGATTTATCCTGCTAGATCGCTGGAGGAGCCCTTATTCATCGAAGCGTCACTAAAACGAATGTTGCAAAAACCTTGTGCTTAAGATACAGAAGACAAAGGGAAAGACGAAGGAATCAAATCGATTTTAATAACACGACTGCGTTGACTACTGGGCAGGATCCTTTGGCTTCACTGGTTATTTACAAAGTTGTGTATTGTGATGGTGACAAGTTTAATGAGTTTTGCAGCTCATGAATGCAAAGCAATCCTGTTTATTCTACAGCTCGCGTAGGTGGAGTAGCGGGATTTTCCAATAACTAAAGATTAATTTTTAATGTGAGCAAAGCACATGTTCCCTTACAGGAAAAACGTTAAAGAGAACCGTATATCTTTACAGCATTTGGGTTTTATGTTCTCTGTGCCAGCTTATGATCTTAAAGAAAAATGCTAAGTCATGGAAACAGAATTTTTTCATTATATTTCAAATACGCACTCGTCTCCCCAGGGCACTTCAGTTATTCTTTTTTATTACCAGCATTAAAAGTGTTCGATACGCGCCACTTTCTCGAGGGTATCGCGTTTCTTGTTATATTGCCATCAGGATTTGAGCTTTAACAATAATTGATAAGTTTGTTTATTGATTCTCTTGTGCTCAAGTTTGAATCTTAAAAAATTTAAGTACTCAGTTCTGATAAATGAATTGGAGCCTTGAAAAATAATTTATTGTTTAAACTAAGTATTCTTTCTGTAGTGTTAACCTGGCTGTTATACGAAAAACAAAAATTGGTTCTTATAATCATCATCATGGCTTTCAAGGAGTAGGTCTTTAGGCCGGTTCCCACTTTAGTAGGTACTAAAATTGTTATAATTTCGTGAATAGCTATTAAAATCGGTCGAAATTTTTCACTTGCAAAGCAAAAAGAAGCTTCGAAAATGTTTTTTGAAACACAGTAAGCCTCATTGGTCTGCGGAACTTGTTGAACGCGGATATAGTATATAACTGTAAATCTTTCGTCAATCATCGGTTACATAGGGAGCATCGTCCATATGTATAGCAATTATTCACCTCAAAAATTTTGTCGCGTACGGATAATTATTTTTAGGCTAAAGCCCCAGGTCAATTAGATTCAATTACTAAAAGCAACTTTAAATCATATCAAAGAAACGCTCAGGCTACATGAACGCTTTTGGAGGGCCGACAAGCCACCGTAAAGACGGCGTTGGGTTTTTTTATAAGATTAAAGAATAGTGTTAAAATATCATTTTTATACAACCGATAAATCTATTGGCTTATGAGCTTTAAAATCTGAGTAGCCAAATTCGCTACGCCTTGAAACAGAATTCACAAAAGTTCTTCGCACAAATTACTTCCATTATCCACACATAAAACAAAAGTTAACATAAACAAGTTCATACTAAGAACGGTGATTCTGTTACAAGAAACTAATTACTAGCACTCTCATAAGTTATAAAGCCAACGATATACGCGAATTTTATTGTTACAAGCTAAAGTACAGGAGTTTTAAGGAATCAGTCTAGGGTTGTAAAAAATCACAACGAACAAGAGTTACCCAAGCAATTTCATTAGCGTAACACATACTAGAGTAAAGCATTTAGATTTGCTAGCTGTCGTGGAACGCGGACGTGTTCTATTTGCTCCGTTGACATACTTAACGTATTTGAATCCAATCAAATAATTTTTCCCGTTGCGGGCAATATTATTACCACAATGAGTGGTTATAATAGATGTGATAGGTGTTTTATGGATTTTAAAAGAGGTGAAAAGTGTAGGCCCTGTACTGGACTCTGTACTAAAGTATATCACCCAAAATGTGTGTACTTTAGTTCAGAAGTATTTAGTGTACTTGCGTCAAAGAAAAATATTGGCTGGTTTTGCGACTCGTGTACAGCTAGGAAGAATCTAAGTATTTAAAACACGTGTTGGAAAACCTGACGGCAGTCTTGGATGTCATAAATACTGGCTTGAAAAAGCATTCGACAAATTAGAGGAATTATAAAATCAACTTGAGTCTTTTGATGGAAACGTAAAAACTACGGTCAAAAACAACATGGAGCAACAAAAAGATATGACTTACGCTGAAAAATTAAAGTTAAACAAACACGAACCGGTCGTAGTAATAAAACCCAAAAATATGGACCAAAAAAGTATTGACACTAAAAAAGACATAAAAAATGTCATCGATCTTACCGAGTTGAATATATCTGGCCTACGGACTGTTAGCAAGGGTGGTGTTGTTATTGGATGCAAAAACAAGGATGATGTAAGCAGAATTAAATAAAAAGTCGAAACTAATCTTCGAGAGAACAATGAAGTTACAATGCAAAAGAAGAAATTGCCTAGAGTAAAAATTGTTGGACTAGGCGAAAAATTGACAATGGAAACAATAGAGGAGAAAATAATGTAATATACCAAAATAGTTTTTTGGAATCATAGGAACCATCCATAAAAGTGGCAGATATAAAGGAAACCACAACCAAAAACAACAGGAAAAATTATACAGTAGTTGCGGAAGTAAATGCATATCGCGTAATTATGAAAGAAGAAAAAATTAATATCGGCTCAAAATGTGCCGGTTCTCATCTTTTGAAAGAATGTAAGGCTAACGACGAAGAAAAGAAATGTGTGAACTGCGGTAATGCTAAAGAAAAACTGAAATATACGGTACCCCCCACCCAAGAAAAGCGCCCTTCCGTGCTTTCCAAGAATACTTCGATACTCAGCATCATTCCGTTTCGCTAATACAATGAAATGCTATGAACCAGTTATTTATAAAAAAAAAACAAAAAAAAATTTTTTTTGCCGACGACCATAGCTCAAAAGTTGATGTTGCCTTCATTTTCGGAGGACCTATCGTATGAAAACGATCCAAGACTTCAGGAAGGTTCCTGGCGACCGGAATCGTGTACACATACGAACATACATCCCCGCACAGCACGTTTAGGTACCCCCCGAAACGGGGGATTGATCTAGTGGGTTGGGATCTCCACCAAAAGATCCGCACCGCCGAGACGGAGATTTGATATAGTGGGTTCATTAGTCGGTTGGCTCCAATTTTAGAGATATTTGACTCAGAGTGGTTTTTGATATGAGGGAATTTCAATACTTCGTACACTTCGTGTCGAAGTAAAATTAATTTAGATGTAGATCATTTTGCATGGAGCTTTGACTGTCCAGTTTACGTAAACTAGAACAAGAAAGAAGTAAGAGAAATTTTTTAGAATAACAATCAAATACTGATATTATTTATTCAAATGCACAAAGTATGCTAAACATATGGAGGAAATTGAAGAGAGACGTCCAGCTATCGTGTTTTTAAGTGTAAAAGGTTCACAGAGAAAATTGAAGACTGAAATAAGTCTTCGGGGTTATGCCACCATTCGCTGTAATTCCGCAAATGGACACACGGGAGGCATGGCAATTGTTGTGCGTAATAGTATTAAGTTCAAAATAATGTCAAACCTTTCATTTAATAATAAATTGTGACTGCTATGTATTTACATAACGCAAGGATATCAAAACGGATTGTACACTGTTATTTATCGTTCTAAGTGCCAGTATTGCAAGATTCTTAGTACAGTTTGAAAAATGGTACGACGATACAATCCCAGACGACACCAAGCATTTAATTCTAGTCGATTTCAACTGGGATATCTCTAAAGATTTATTCTACACAAGCAAATTCCTACGATTAATAAATACGTTGGGTTTAAGGCCCTGAACACACGGGGATTCCGTATCCGAGATTCGGTATGCGGGATACAGAATCTGGGTCTGTTCAGACGCGGCGACTGAATCACAGACGCGGTCCTTCAGTCACTTGCAGTGCCGTGCTGTTATAGACCTAGCATTGCTGTTCTTTGTTTCTGTCGAATTAGTCTAGATGTGCTGTATTTAAAGTCAGGGATTGGACTCGACTAAGCTAATACATTTTTCGTTGTCAAATAATGTACGCTCTATGATCGTTGTATAATAGGGAACGCCCTGCTTATTCGATTTAAATAGAAGTTGAAGAAAATCTGCTACGCCTATGATATGATATCATATGTTCTGGCTGGCAAAAGTAGGCGTGTCCAGGCCCTGGTACACGTGGATTCATATGCTCCATATGCTCCAATGGTAAATCGGTATCCGAGATACAGAATTTGTCGCCGGCGGCCGAAAAGGAGAGATAAGGAAAATCTGCAGCCAGATACTGTATGCGTCGCTGAATGCCGTGTGAACAGCTCCATTTGAGCGCTTGTATTTTCTGTATCTGGGATTCCGTATCTCGCATACAGAATCCACGTGTATCCAGGACCTGGACGCGCATACTTTTGCGAACCACAACACGCTATATCATATCATAGGCGTAGCAGATTTTCTTCGCCTTGTATTTAAATCGAATAATCAGCGCGTTCGTTACTATACAAAGATCATGGAGCGTACATTATTTGACAATTAAAAATTTATTAACTTAGTAGAGCCCAATCCCTGTCTATGAATACAGCACACCCAGAATAATTCGACAGAAACAAAGAACAGCAATGCTAGGGTCCATAACAGCACAGCACTGAAAGTGACTGAAGGCCCGCGTCTGAGATTCAGTCGCCGCGTCTGAACAGACCCAGATTCTGTATCCCGCATACCGAATCTCGGATACGGAATCCCCTTGTGCTCAGGGCCTAAATCAACTCGTAACCGAATTTACAGGCTCAACAAAAATTCAATTACAATCATTGACCTCGTTTTAACATATCGAGGCAGTGCATTTGTTAATGTGCAGATTCCATAAATTTCTGAACATAATACAATCGAGGTCACGTTACGAAAGATTGCGCGGTGTAACAGCAATTTTGAAAGGGTTAATATCACAACGTTCGCTAATTAGTCCACACAAAAACTGCTTGATCAACTAAATAAATATAGCTGGGCCACATTATTAGATAGTAAAGATGTAAACAATTTTGCCACACATATGTTCAGCAGAATACAAAATTCTGTAAATGACTTCATTGACAATAAAACAATTGAACTTAAAACTGACACCCCATAATTTAGCTCTGATTTACGCAAGCTCCAGGCGGAACTCAATCAAATATATAAGACAGCTAAATTTACTAAAAACTCGCAAGACTGGGAAAACTATAAACGTATCCGGAATATTTACAGCAATAAAATTAAGGACAGGAAAATCCAATATTATGAAAGTAGAATAGAAAGCTGTCGTGGAAATCTTTAATGAAAAGACAAACAAATACTTCTTCAAACATTTTATTTGACGGAGAAGAAATTAGCAATGCCCAGGATATTGCTAATAAATTTAATCAGTACCTTGTAAATAGCATATTAGAGCTAAACAGGTCCATTATTGTAAACGACCGCTTTGAAGAAGCTACGTTTCCGGATCATATCAGTACTTTTATATTTAAACAATTATATTAAATGATATTAAAAAAGCAATAGCTAAAATTAAACGAAAGGGTTCTTTCGACCATATTACAGTTACTGTAATTGCAGATGCGTTGCCAGTTGTAGATGAGATATTTGCTAAATTAATAAATCAGTCTCTCGGAACAGCGTGCTTTCCAGAATCATGGAAAATATCTAGAGTTGTTCTAGTGCCTAAAGTTAATTTAACTAATAAATGCCAAGAATTTCGATCAATAAATGTGTTACCGGTATACGAGCAAATTATCGAACTTATTGTGAAAGATCAATTCCAAATTTTTTTAGATGAACATGCCATTATAAGTAAAAACCAATCAGGATTCAGAAAGCAACATTCGTGTGAAACGGCGTTAAACTTGGTTCTCATGAATTGGAAAACTGACTTAGAATTAAATAAAAGTGTAGTTACTGTTTTTCTAGATTATAAACGTGCATTTTGGACTATTGACCGGCAGCAGTTAGTGAATAAACTACATAAATATGGAATACGTAGTAAGGAAAATATGTGGTTTTAAAGTTAGCTCACTCATCGACTACAAAATACATACTTCAATCGGTGTCAGTCAAACTACATGGAAAACAACTTGGGTGTACCCCAAGGCTCTGTTTTGGGTCCATCATTGTTTATTTTGTGTATAAACGATTTGGAATTGCACCGTAAATCTGTTTGCAGATGATACATTAGTGACAGTTACTGACGAAGATGTTAGAAATGCTATTAATAAAATGAGTATAGATTTAGAAATGATTTCTTAGTGGTCAAAACGTAATAAACTGAAACTGAATATCGCAAAAGCGAAAGCAATCATTTTATCAGGTACTAATGCAGAATCGGTTAATAAAATCAAAATTGATAACTTAGAAATAGAAAAGAGATCGGAAGGTAAATATATAGGAGTAATTGTAGATGATAAATTAAACTTCAAAGCACACGTAGATTATGTAATTAAAAAGGTAGTTAAGAAAATAGGCTTATTCAGTAGAGCTTCTAACAAGCTTAGTATACAGTCTAAAATTATGATTTACAAAACAATCATCGCACCGCATTTCGATTACTGCTCTATTATATTATTTTTATGTCAAGAACACCAATTGGCTGGAATGCAAAAACAGCAGAACAAAGTAATGCGTATTATATTACGCTGTTCGAAATATACAAGAATTTCTGCGATGCTAGATTGTTTACAATGGTTAAGTATGAAGCAACGTATTTATTTCAACTCTTTGTTGTTAGTTCTTAAAGCAGTCCCTTTTACCTGAATATATGACTCAAAACTTGGTTTATGGTTGTGATATTCATAATTATAGTACTAGAAATAGGCAGGATGTTAGATTACCCAAACTTACAAAAAGCAGTTCGCAAAACTGTTTCTTTTATAAAGGCTTCAAAATTTATAATAATCTTCCAATTAAGGTTAAAGGAACTAAAAATATCTATGAGTTTAAAAAAAACTAACGATTATGTTAAGAAAAATTATTAGTTAAGTAAATATGTAAGAAATTGCAAATATTAAAATAGTTTATAACTAAATGAAGATTATTATTATTATTTAATCGTGTAACAAGTATCTTGGTACTAGGCAGATAGGATAAGTTAGCGAGTAATTATAGATGCCCGATGATGCCATAAACCATACACAACAGGAAAGTTATAGAAATACCACCAATCACGTAGACATTTCCTATTTGCGTTCAATGAATACACAGGTTTAGCCGATCAATCCATGCTTACGGAAAAGACAGTGTACACAGGTTTGGGTTTATATGGAACAAAACACGTTCGTGTTTAGATACTCCCAGGATAATGCGAAACTGCACCGGGAGAAACAGCATTACTCGTCAACATTTAGCTACGAATATAAATGTTCGGATATATGGCAGGGCCTCGGCAAGGCTTTCGAAAAACAGTTGCCACTTTATAAAGCTCATCTTCAACGACTCAGACAATAAATGAGAAACAGCCGCAAAATCATACACTTAACAACGGTGCTTCAGCAGATACTTCGCGAATCGGCTGCCGAACTTGGAGCTCAACATTTAACGACTCCAGGATCGGCTCTCTAAGTTCCATGAAAAGAACGATAAAATTAAAGTGCAACCAAGGTCTGGCTCGTTTACACAATTTATTACAATTTATATGCACTTTAACATATCAAAACTTTATTTTATCTAATACGATAGAGCTTTCGTGCTGCAGCTGTCATACCATATATTGTGGTTTTAGAAAATATACTTAATGCTATCTACAAACGTATTACAATAAGAGCCAGTATACCTGAAGCTCAATGCTAATTTATGCAAGAAAATATACAAATATCTAGAAAATTTGAAATCGTACGACACTCATTAATGACCAATAGAAAAATGAGTTCACGAGCCATAATTAAGACAACAACAAAATTTCTTGGAAATGTGTTGTAGGTATGGATTACTAATTTTTAGGGTTTGTGTCGTTACGATTTTCTTACCGAATCTGCATTCGAGCATTAATTCATATCCGGAAATAATTTTTTGTGCATTCCAACAACGTCCTTATTTGCCCTCGCGTCCCGCTCGGGCAAATTAATGAGACGTTGTTGAAACGCACTCAAAAAATTTTCCGGAACGAATTAATGCTCTTATGAGATTATATGTGAAAATATTTGTTGTTCTAGCAATTTATACTTAAATACAAGTTAAACGAAAAAAACTCATCAATGCTCAAATATCTCGTACTGGTAATACTCCTTATTTAAGCTATATTCACGTTTGTCTGTACAGCAGCAAATTAGTTAGTGTTTAAATTTGCACTTCGTATGCATTAAATCACGTAATGTAGTAGCTTGCCTAATAAAAGCTTTTTAGAAAGACTAGATTGAGTTGAGGAAGAACATGAATTTTTTATTTTGATTGCAGTCTCGAGTAAATAAAATTAGGCTTAAGCGTGCTCGATGTCACTTCCACGCCTATAAATTCCAGGCTTTCCGGAATTGCCCCTGGGAATTTCATGTTTATTTCCAAAAATTTACAACGTACGCTTTCTGGGGTCACCAGCTTCAACAAATAATACATAAAACGCTGATGGCATTATTTAAAAAGTCAACTACAGTATCTCCCGTAAGTGACGCGCAAATAAAGAATAAACTTTAGACCCTGAGTTTTTATAAAACATTAGACAACATATAAAATTACAATTACATGGGCCCGGTTATTATAGAAAACACAGGATATGCAACACACCAATATAATTTTTCCAGTTCTTGTCACGTGGTATTCTGTTTGTGTTTAATGACAATATTGTAGCTCATAGCAAACATTTAATCAGAGCTGCAAATATTTTCTGTATTTAGAGCGCAAACATCTGGAAACGAGGATTTCTAGGAAAAGTAATCAAATTAGGCTGCCGTAAGTTCCGACGATTATAGATGACCTAAATCCTGGCAAACGTGAACTTTTTTTGAAGATCATTTGGGTTTTAGCATTCAGCCTGCGTACAGAGTTGCTGTGTCATCTGCAAAAGGTTGCCTAAAATATTGATTAATTAATTAACGTTTACCCTCTTCATTTAACACTTAGCCTTTGCTAAAACGTTTTCTGTTAAATAGGACGTGGTTCGGTGGAAGACGAATATTAATGTTTAGGGAAACTTTAAACTGAATAATAAATTATTATTGCATTGTGTAGCGGCTGCAAAC
This sequence comes from Agriotes lineatus, assembly GCA_940337035.1. Taxonomy (NCBI): domain Eukaryota; kingdom Metazoa; phylum Arthropoda; class Insecta; order Coleoptera; family Elateridae; genus Agriotes; species Agriotes lineatus. Next base: position 96,228,446 of record OW679196.1, on the reverse strand, counting down.
GCTTTTAGTCTTGGAACCTCACAATAGGATTTTTTTTTTTCGGAACTATTCACGTAAATACACTCTGTGAAAACAATATAGCGGCTAGTTTATTAAATTCTGGAAGTAAAAATTCCAAAAATGCTTGCCCGATATAATATAGCGTTCTTTGTATACTATCCCGTGAAATAATAGTAACATTTATGCTTCATACCATTACATTTATCATGTGCTATAATAATTTATCATAAACACAATTTTAATTTAAATTAACAATATCTATAATAAAGTGTTTCACAGAAAATTATTAATTGTCGACTTGATTGTCCTAACTAGTACTAGGCTGTCCTTGTTCTTTTCCTTGGACCGTCAGCCTATGTGAACTTTTGGTAAATGGTGACAATGTTATCAAAGAAGAACATACAGTGGTGCGGCTAGCAATAGACCATGTGAAGATAAACTACAAGGTTTGAATCAAGTTTAGTTCTCTATTTAAAGTTGAAGATTCACTTTAGCCAAAGTCAACTACAGGTCAATCAAAATCATTAGCTGCGTATGGTTCAAGTTCAACTCGCACTAAGCGAAAATGCAAGTTACCAAAGTTACAATTAAGGAAGTTAGGGGGTGAGCTAAGTGAATGGCTGGGAAATTAAATGTAAGCAAATGCATTACAGCTAGATACTATCTGAAAGCCAAGTTTGAACTCTCGAGTGCTAAAAGTAAATTTTCTAATTCAAGTTTACATTATAGAAGCATTGAAGCCAGTCGTTCAAGTTGTATCCTTTAAGGCAAATGTAATGCTAATATGCAAATAGTAGGAATACCATCTAAGGACATTGGAAATCGTTCAGAAAATAATTGATAGACATGCAGATTTCCTATTTTCCTTCATAGAGTTCCATCCAACTCAAGAAATCCCAAGGCCATAGGCAAAAGAGTTCAAAAGCAAAGTCGTCGCAAACATGTATTGAATTAGCTGAACTACTGAAGTGTTTGAAGTGAGAAATTCAAGAGGAAGAAAGAAATTCGCTGCCCGAGCCGGATTTGTAATAAATGTAGTTTTCAATATCAAGGTAAAAGTTAGAAGATGACGGATTCAATTTGTTTTCTATAGAGGAAAGGCAAGAGCAAACGCCAAATTTTGAATTTTTCGACCAATACCATGAAAACAAAGATTGTTCTCTGGTACGGAAAGTAAGCCTGCATTGTAAGAAGGTAACATTGGCAAGTAGTACATGGTCTTATTCCAAATCTGGTCACCAAGAAAAACTGTAATGTATTGTGTGTGGTCACAAATATTTTATCCTAGATCTTGAAGCGTTGTCCAATAAAAAAATTAAAAAATCGAGGGCAGGAAAGCAAATCAAGTTCCAGTTGTACTATAAACATTAGCTGTGAGTTGAGAGAATATGTGAAGGACTACAAGCCTGTTGGCATTAGAAATGTACTGCTGGCGCTGTATGTTGCATATTCCATGCACAGTGCACACAAACGACTCGGTACTAGAAGAGATGCAACAATCACTTCATCTCTCGTCAATGGTCAACGAACGCATCCCACACTTTCTGGGCCACACAGCGCATCGAACCGAGAGTCTGCAGAAGAATGTTATCCTGGGCAAATAAAACGGGAAAAGAAGACGAGCAAGATCGACTCAACATTGGAAAGATGTAACTAAGAAGGTGCTTAGCCAATCTTTCCAGTTGGCGCTGCGAGTGGCCCAAAATCGAAAAGAATGGAAGTCTCTCGTCACGAAAATGTGAAATAATATTGTTAAAGATCAAAATACATCAAAATGATGTTACGATGGAAGAAGAGACAAGCCTATTAGCAGGGAAATCAGAATTATTGAAAAGAGTCGAACTACAAGATCGATTCTACAACAGAAGATAACCTTAAGGGGGACTATATATGCATTGTTGGAGCCTTGAACCAGCCAGTTATTAGTGAAAACATTTCAAGTATATCCACAGGGTTTGATAGTAACACGGGACTAAAACAAGGAGACCCTCTATCACCACAGTTGTTTCACATAGTATTGGAAAACATCATAGGCAAAGCAAAAATTGAAACAAACAAAAGTCTTTTAAACTGTCCAGAGAAATTCTAGCTATGCAGAAACTAATAATAACCAGAACAAAAAAGCAGTTAAAAGGAATAATAATGAACTTCCTAAAAAAAAGCGGAGCAAGCAGGTCTGGCAATAGATTCAAAAAAATCGCATTACATGATTATCTATAATAAAAAACAAGACGAAAGCCAAAAAGTGAGTGTAGAAACAAAAGCAATCAAAGAACAAATAACCTTCAATATGAAAAATAGTGTGACAAATCTAGGAGTTGAAGTAAACAGTGAGGGTAAACAGAAAGAAGAAATACAAAAAAAGAATTGTAAGTGTTTTAAAGTGAGCGGGTTCCTTAAATAATCTAATAATCAGTAAAAGTGTCTCGAGAGCAGCAAAAATCCGACTGTATAAAATAGTGATTAGATCTATTTTACCTTACGCGAGTGAAACCTGGGTGACAACATGAAACAATAAAGAAGCCAACCTGCGATTAATTAATAAAATTAAGCAATGGTAGTAAAAATCGCAGATCAACCCCCCTACAGTTTATACACCACGGCAGCTCTAAAAACTCTTTACTCACCGTGATGGCCCTAACTAACTCAAATTTCGGCGGCCTTGGATCGTAGGTTGAAATCATCAGCTGTGTACCCTGGAATGTCTTCAAAAAAGGAAAAGGAAATGGGCGCCAGAAATCAAAAGATTTCAAATAATAAGAAAATAAACTACAAGTGACTAACGTTTAATTAATAAGTAATAAAAAAAGTCTTGAAGTGTCAGTAATAAATAATCAGAACGATTAAAATGCAAATAATGTTATAACAAAATTGTGTACGTAAACTGAAGGTTGCGACACGCATAAAATCAAAAAACCCCTTTCGGGTTATTTTAATAACTTTACCAACAAATTATTCGTGGGATAAGCTTATCACAGTTATTTAATAAAACCATCTGTTAGGCCATTGAAGATAAAAAAAGCGTGACTGTACCTTTTACAGAGGGTCGAAATACATCAAAATTGCAACTTTAAATACTGAGCATAATTAAATATAAGCATAAAAATTCAAATGTAAAAAGCAAGAGCATGTATGAAATTGAACAATACATGTTAATAATGGCAAAACGTATGAATTTAAATTCCAAATAATTACTGGTTTAAAATGTATAAAAGTAAAATCCAGGTATTGAAGATAATTTGAGATTTAATCCCGGGAGTAGCACTAACTAACCTCGAAACATAATCTGGACGTAAACTCCGTGGATGCGCCGAAAATTGCTGCGGAAGCATCCTTAAAAAGGCAGCAAATACGCCGAACCCAGCAGGTGTCGAAAATGCGATAAGGCTAGCGCCTTGGCCTCCGAGATAAACTCGTGATTGAAATTGGTAATTCAGAGCTAAGAAAAAATGTAATTACTATGGAGATAATAAAACAGAAAAGCGCCAACGTACGTAATCATAATCAGCCCTAGGAAACATACACTGCTCATTAGATTAATTGAGCGCACGTAATTTGACTTGAACAAACATAATTTAACCACGCCGGTCACGGCGGGCCAAAATAGCAAGTGTGAGGTACGAACAATTCGTGCCCAAAAGAAGACTCGCATTCTGATAAGAGATAGCGCGGGTCGAGAGGGCATCGCGCAAACGAAAGACACTTGATGCATGTACAAAATACGCTGCTTTGAAAAATTTACGAATTTGAAATGCAAAGGATTTATAATTCAACTAAAAATATACAGGTTAAGCCTGAAATAATTGGATAACTGGCGAAACAATTAGGCGAAGCCAAAAAATTGTTTCAAAAAAGGGCAAAAGAAAATAAATCATTACCTTCTGAAAGAAAGATTCTACTTAGAGTTTTTGGAGGTCTAAAGGAAGGGAAGGCGTGGCGCATGCGAAGAAATAAAGAATTGGAAAAATTATACTAAGAAACAAATACCAGTACAGTGTTAAAACAAAACAGGTTAACCCTGCAGTACTGGCGCCCTTTTTTATGACACGGTTACTGGCGCTGGGTTTCACAGACCCAAAGGATATATTATTGATTATTTAAACAATGATTATGCAATAATTATTCATTGTCAATATACATCATAGCTATAAGTTATTTAGATATTTTAAGTAGAAAACGAACGCATTTATTTTTTTTCCAAGTTATACAGCAAAAATTACAATCATGAGTTATCTTGCTATACTGAAATATTGAAAATGTAAATAAATTTTTTAGTTTACGCAAATACATAGTAAAAAAACAAACATAATTAAAAGCTAGAAACACATTACTATCGTTCTTCATTATTTAAAAATTTCATAGCACAATCTGGGCATGAAAATTTAGCGTGTGATAGACATAGAAATTTCTTACAAGTTGCACAATAATATCGCGTCTTGCTGTCTTTCTTGCAAAATTGGCATCTTTTTCTGGTTGCTTCAGCAATTGGTTCGATAGAAGTTGATGTCCCAGTTACTTCCTGTAGTTTTCGAGTCAACGGCCGCGGTAAATTTGTTAGAGCCGACCTTCTTCTAATATGTTCTTCACTTAGAGCTAACGCAAGAGCCCTTAGGTAGGATCTTCTTTGAGTTTTGTCTGTAGGATTATTTGCCGAATATATTATTTGAGAATTTATTCCAGCGATGTTCAACAAAGAATAAAAAATCACCATCGGCCATCGGCGAGTGTTCCTGGCCACATTGTACGAAGCACATAGCTGGTCCACCGTATCTACTCCACTCTTGGTGAAGTTATAAAACGTAATTATATCTGGCTTGTGTTGTTCCCCAGTAGTTTCATCTATTGCATCATCATAATGCAAAGTCGATACCATAACCACATTCTTTCCGTTTTTAGGAACGTAGGATACAATCGTTGACTTTTCTTGGAATCCAAACAGGCTCGATGTTATTGGGCAAGTTTTGGTGTTAACAAATTCACTAGGCAATTCTCTCTTGTTTTTTCGAACGGTTCCAACATAAGTAAGATTATGATTTTTCAAAAGGTTATCCACAAGAGCAAATGAAGTAAAGTAATTATCGCACGTTTTATTTCGCCCAGTACCGGATATTTCTGAAATCAAGCGTTCGGCTACGCTAGCTGGATCGTTTTTTACATTGTATTGGCCTTCTGGTTATTGCCCGACATAGACCTCCAAATTTAAAGTGTAAAAAGATTTAGAGTCGGCAAGTGCAAATATTTTAATTCCATACTTAGCTGGCTTGCTGGGGATATATTGTCGAAATCCACACCTGCCTCGGAAGCCCTCAAGTTTTTCATCGATTGTTCCATACTGTGATATTGTATAACACTTTTTACAATTTTGTACAAACATGTCAAAAACACTTCTTATAGGTGCTAGTTTGTCCACAGATCTACGTTCCTCCCTTGTTTGCAGATCATCAAATCGTATCACACGCAAAATAAACCGAAATCGCTCCTGAGACATAGTCAGCCAAAACATTTCCGTGCCAAGACCCTGCCTATCCCAAAGTTCATCAGTATCAAGTCTATTACTTTTTTGAACACCCGCTAGATAAACCAATGCTATAAAAGCTTTTATTTCCATTTGGCAGGTAGGCTTGGCAAATCTTGCGCGTTTAAAATTTCCTGAGATACGGTCTATGTACTTGTTAGTGTTTTCGACGAATATAGTGATTGTATCATCCGTAAAAAACAAACTCCAACATTCTACGGGCGTCTTTGCCTGCTTGGCTATCGCTCTGACACCTGGGAGGCGTATAACGATGTTCTGTTTTCTGGTTCTAACATTTTTAGGTGGTCTATGTTTTTTCCAAATAGTTGTACCATCTTTTGCAAGAAATGAAGGAATCCTGGGTATTTTGCTGGGAGTTTCCTCCTCTTCCTCACTATATGCTTCCTGCTCAGTATCAGTATCAACATCTCTCGGTTCAACAGAATAAATTTCATCAGTGTCCGATTCATCGACTTCTTCTTCGCAATCTGTAACAACTTCTTTGAACAAGCGTCGTAAGCGTGTTTGTTTTACAAACAAATTTACTAATATTTGGATTTTGGTACTTACAATACGCGAAAATTGATTTCTACAACACTGTGAACTTGCTATAAAAAACTAACGTGAGTACTGGCGTCGGGTCTCTGAGACTTCACAGGCACGTCAAAATAATACGAACAACAATAACACCCTCCTCTGCTGCGCAATGAGTACTAAACTCATATTTAGGAAGGTACTGTAAAGGCGGTTTCCTAGTATACAGGAAATATTTTATGGGGGGGGGGGGGGGAATTAAATTCGGCAAGTCTGTTAGACCCGGCGCCAGTACTGCAGAAACAGGAAAATGGGAAGACCAAAGAAAACATGGTGGCCACAAATAGAACAAGCCCTACAAAAAGCTGGTATACGGAACTGAAAACCCGAAATAAAAGTTAGAAAGACATGGAAAAAGGAAATCCAAGCCATAGGCCAACCTGGACTCGAGAGCTAGAGCTGTTGTATATAGTATATTCATTTCTAGTGTTCCATGGTTTTGTTTCGCTTTCTTGGTTTCAGCTCTGGTTTATTTGTGTACATATAATTAAATTAGGCGTACACTCGTTTTGTACATCTTCATTTTGCTCTGGATTCGCATATATTTATTATTCCATATAAGATGTTGTAAAGGGCCGGCTATTTGAGAAACTTGTTTTTTTGGTTTTCTATGTTTAAGTGCTAACTTTTTCTATCATCGCTCCATCTATTTCTAATTTGCATCGAATCGGTGTATTAGATATTACTACGATCGGCGTTGTTTAATTGGTTGATATTTTCATATTCTATAATTTGGCTGTTAGCTGGAATTGATGTACCAATTGTTCTAGGTCGTCTTTATTATTTGTTATTAGTATAGCATCATCTGCGCAGAATACTTTACTAATGTATTATTGTGAATTCTATATCTTATTTTGTGTCGTACTGCGTGTATAATTTTATTCATTATTAGATTAAACAGTAACGGACTTAATGAGTCACCTTGTTTTATCCCCGCACCAATTCCTATTCCTCCCATACGGCCTTTAGGTGTTCGTCCTTATCCCTTATGAGGTCAACTAGTTTTTGTGGCACGCTATCTTCGGTTAGTATGTTAACCATGTCTTCAATTCTCATTCGATCGAACGCTTTCATGAGGTCGATAAAGCATATATTATGAACATCGGGTTATTGTATTGTATTGACTTTTCCATCCATTCTCGGAACGTGAATATCGCATCCACAGTCCTTCTATTCCTTGAAAGCATTGCTGTTCCTCTGCTATTTTAATTATATCTGGTTTTTGATGACGCTCGTCAATAGTTTGGGATTTGAATTGAGCAACGTAATCCCGTGGTAATTTTCCGGATGGCTTTTCTTACCTTTTTACTTCCCTCGTCTGAAAGACGAAGGAAGTATTGTAATCACGAAAAAATCACCTTCCGAGATTTTCTCAGATCTTCACGTTTCAAGGTCCCTAGATGCCGAAAAAGAGGTTTTCTCAATTCCGTCCGTCTGTCTGTCTGTCTCTGTCTGTCCGTCTGTCTGTCTGTCTGTCTGCCTGTTGGCAGTATACCTCAAAAACTATTTGTCGGAGGAAGACGATATTTTGCATACATATTATATATCTATCTCGTATGAAACCGGTACAATTTCATACAAATATATACAGATTGAGCACCTTAAAGAAATCAAATTTTCTTTATTTGTGTGCTAATTTTGAAATAAAAGGAAGTAGTAACTTTCACATAGGTCAGGCTTTACATTTGCCGAAAATACGACTCAATCGATAAAGAATAATGTCACAAAGGAGTAAAAATGTTTCAACCATTACACCGTGCTCTTCCCGAAGAGAAGTGGTAGCGCAAATGAAATTTCGCTGTACTTTTATCCTCTGCGAAGGTTCCGTTAGGATCGAGCATTCTGCAGAGCTGCAGATGCGGCGGGTTCAAACCCCAACGGGATACATTTCTGTTTGTTTGCAAAGGTATTTAATTTATTAGAAACGTGAATGTATTTGTAGTCCTAATTTAATTTGATTTTTAAAATTATTTGGTGTCACATTGTTGACGAGAGAAGTTCTGGGTAAAGCCTTTTACAGATTGTTTGTATATTGGAATTGGCATACTTTCCCTTTAGTTTTCGTTTATGTAATACGATCGCCTCTACCATACTTTAATAGCTTGTTAGTTATCTCATCGGGACCAGGGATTTATGGCTTTTAAGCTTTTTTAGTGCTTCTATAACTTCTGCCGTTGTTATGGTTACTGGAGAATTATTGGTAGTGTTACTAAAAATATGTCTGCATTTTCTAAATTTACCGTTTTTCGGAGTTGTATGAAGTATTGGATCCATTGGCCTTATACGTTAACAATACGTAAACAATAGTTTATTTCCTGTTTCTGGCCTTGTGTCATTTTCCACACTTTCTGCTGTGCTCCGTAATAATCGTGCTAAATGTCTTTGGCAAACCTTTCCCAGTATTCTTCTTTTATGTTTCTTACTTCTTGGTCAACTCTGTATCCTATTTATTTATATTTGACATATTCTTCTCGGTTTTGGCTTCTTTTAAATTTGAAGTAGGCGTTCTCATTTTCTGCTGCCAGTTCTTTTACTTCTTCGTTACCAGGGGGTTTTGCTTTAGCCCTTAATTAAATAAAATAATAATGATAGTGAAGTAATTGCTAAAAAAAAATCCGAAACTTATGGAACACCAACTAATACTAAGTTGTTATCTAAGTCTTACGGTTTTCGTCAGGAGAAGATAATATTTTAGAGAAGTGATAGAAAATAGAAATTTTAACTCATAGATCATAAAAAACGTAATTTAGAATTTTACTAATAAAAGTGGATTTTGAGTGTTCTTTTTTAACAGAAACGTTTTCAGATTCTGTTTTGCATGAGCTTTGTTAGCCGCCAATAAAGACCATATTTCAAAAGTAGCAGGATTTTGGGCTTCACCTTATTAAGGTGCGTCGTTAAACATAAGGCAAAGTATTTTTGATGGAATATTAAACACTTATACATAAACAGATTTTAACGCTGTAATCCCATTTTACGCCAATTTTTTAGTAGCAATTCAAAGGCTTCAGTGTGTAGACCGTACTTAATGCCGTTTTTTATTTGTAAGCCGCCATAAAACCTTATAGTTCTTGATAACTGTCTAATTGTAAAGTTTTATTTGTATAACTATTAGATTTTTATTGCTATTTACTAACACTTTTTTGTTCTAAACATCCAGCTAAATTATCCCACGAAACGACACAACCATAGAACTTGTCCATAGAACATCCAACCCAATTCTTTACTAATGGATTTTCTCCCTGTTTCTGAAAATAGTTAGGGTACCTTCGTGCTACTTCCAGTCGATACCATGGTGTTGCAGTAACATAATATACTGCATCAAATTAATTATCAAATGTTCTAGCATTTAGTGTTTGCGGATCCCAGATTTATGAACTCAATCTTCAAGCTTTAGGGCTGACTGGCCGATGGGCATGTTGCGAGTGGTTGATGGCCCTGGAAATAAATACCATCTCAACATTTCACAATAAAAAATTAATACCCGTTTCCGACTTGAGCATATTTAAATGGAAGAAGCTCTTCGCGCTATTGGCAATAGGATACATTTTTTTATTAGTTGCACAACCGAAATTTAAATACCGCCACAAGTTAGTGCATGTTTGATAACCATATTAGATGCATTTAGAACTGATCCAAATCAAACAGCATTCAGGGCAGGACAAAAAATATGAAACTCGTTCAAGAATAAAGTTACCTTACTTCAAAAAATATTGCAAAATTTTGTTGAGAAGAGTTGTTTAGAATCAAAAGTTATGCTCAAATACAAAGTCAGGGCCTTCTATTCGAATTTTTATTCTTTTTTGGAAAACTTTGTATTAGCCCCGTATTATACATATTTTGTTTGTTTGTCTGTTTGTTAATGGACAAGGTCTAGGCATGTAGAGTACCAGGTACCTTAGACACCGACTGCTTTGGTCATATGGTCAAAGTCCTACTTAGAATTTTGCCGAGACTAAGGAGTTCCAACCCTAGCAAGGGATCTTTTACATGCTACACATCGTAGTAACATGGGGCCCACGGCTTTACATCACTTCCGAATGATGGCATTCTGTAGAGACTTTCATCTGCATTTTTAATTTTTGAAAACCTTACCGGGACCGGGAATCGAACTCGACTCAGTAGTCAGGATGCTTACTACTGAGCTACCAACCCCGGCACATATTTTTATTATTCTGATTTTATTGAGAGTTTTTTCATATGTAAATTACTATTAATAAAGCATTTGCCTTGTTAAAAAGAATATTTGCGAAATTCTAAAGGTCTGTTAAATATCGTTGCAACAAACATGAAGTGGACGGTTACCTAAAAAAATATAAATCCAAGAAAATTTTACAAATACGCTTCAAGTTGCTAAAAGTTAGTTAAAAGTGATGTGGTTCTGGCTACTTTAAATACATATCAAATCAGAATAATAAAAATATGTATCATATGGGGGTAATACAAAATTTTCCAAAAAAGAATAAAAATTCGAATAGGAGGCCGTGACTTTGTATTTGAGCATAGCTTTTGATGCTAAACAACTTTTCTCAATAAAATTTTGCTATACTTTTTTAAATAAGGGGACTTTATTCTTTCACCAATTTCATATTTTTTGTCCCACCCTGTATGTTGTTTGACTTGAAGCCATTCTAAGGGCATCTGATATGGTTATAGAACATGCACTAACTTTTGGCGGTATTTAAATTTCGGTTGTAAAACTAATAAAAAAATGTCCCATTTGTTGCACACTTAATGGACCACACTGTATATTGTCTTTTTAAATTATTCTGTGTGAGACTACGCTTTTGCTGTCACAACGACAAATTTAACATAATCTGACTGTCACATCGAATCTTGACAGAAAGACATTCAAATAATGAGTTACAAACCATTAGTACTTCTTGGTGGAAGAAGACCGCAAACTGAAGAAAATTCTGAACTCATTTGTTGATATTGTCCACTTTTGACTAAATAATATTAAAACTGGACATAATCATAAGCTATTTTACAGCAGAACCTAGAGTATCTGTGTTTCCTTCTTCTTCAGATGAAATCCGCGGTGCTGAAGGTTGCCAACAAATATCGGAGAATTGCAAATTCTTATGTTTTTGGAGTTACCCCAAATAACTTGTAATAGTCTAAATCAGTACAGGCTCTTGCGATTTTCAGCCATAAGCATCACACTCTGCCTAAACCCCGACGAATCTGTATTTTCCATAGTTTTGTTTTGGCTGTGTTAATTTCTAGCTACCTAAAAACCTCAAACCCCGATTAATTAAAGTAATTAATGGGAATTAATCTCATTTATCAACGTAGTTTATTTATAATAGACAACGTCTAGATACCTAGGCTCCTACTGCTGTGGTCATATGGTCAAACTCTTAGTTAGAATTTTGCCGAGACTAAGGAGTTCCGACAAAGGACATTTTACATGCTACACATCATAGCAAAATGAGACCCATAGATTTACATCAATTCCAAATGATTGCATTCTGTAGAGGTATTCATCCGCACTTTTTTATTACCTCCTTATACAATGTAGGAAGTATTGAGTTCACCGCAAAAATTCAAAATTGAGTTTTCAACAGATATTCATGTTTTAGAGTCTTCTGAATCCAAAAACCATGTTTTTGTTCATTAGTCTATCAGTCTGCGTGTGAACAAAATATCTCAAAAACGAAAAGAGGACTTTAAAACTTCATATATAAGTTTTGTGTTTTGTATCTATTTGCGACAGCAAGCTTTTAAAGAAAATCATATAATCGGAAATATGGAGTTTACTCTTGTGATTTTCAGTTTTTTAGAGTTTTTCAAAAACGGTTCTAACGATTTTATTCAAACTTTACGTTTTTAATGTGTATTGATGTAAGATTTTCCAGTTTAATACCTCTAAAATGGGTTTCTTTTCCTTTCTGTTCTTTTTTTTATTTATTAATACCTATTTTAAGAACACCAGGTGTCTGTAAAATTTGTATTTTTTGGAAATGTTTGAAAAATGCTTAAAAATAAAAAATAAAATCACTGTTAAAGGAAGTTGTGTGCGTGTATCACCAGACTTTTATTTTTAAAAGCCTCACCGGTACCACGAATCAAACTCTCGATCTTTAGATGGGTATCCATACTGCTGAACCACTGAGTTACTGGGCCCGGCTTATTAACGTTGTGTTTTGGGTTTGGGTGAGAAGGTTAGCTTTAACCAGTCTCGTCGCAGTGTTATAGACTCATATACAGTGTGCCCCGGATAGGTTAGACGACTCTTGTAAAATGTACAAAATTCTCGATTTAAATTTTGATTTTTTGGAGTTCAGCCCTGCTTGGTTAAACCCGAATTTGAAAAAAACCCTTTTTTCTGTAAAATAGCGTGCCTTTCTTTTATGTCTAGGTCCCATATCAAATAATTTTACTTAACGGCGTACTGGGTGATGTGGATAGCATCGCACCTTCGACAACTGCACTACTTTCCCTACTTCTACAACCGTAGTTTCGGTACCCAATTTTTAAAGCGACTGGGTGGGCCGCCCGCCAGTTGTCAAATATGGGAATTGAACTCCACGCCGTAGCACCGCTTGACCACGCTAGCGATTTCGTATAAAGAATACGAGAAGTAAAATTCGAATACCAAGACTTTAATAAAACAGTCAAGCTCGAATAGAACTCGCGCAGCTAGCATTATAAAAGTGAGTTAACAGTGGTTAACACAAAGCTAACATTAAAAGCAATTCAGAACTAGTATTACTAAAGGCATTACAGGGAAATTTACATTATACAAATAACGCTAGGTTCGTTATATTAAAAATGAACCATTAAGTTATAGTAGTAATACATAAAATCGTCAGGAGGTTTGTAGATTTAGATAACCCAGAACATAAATTTATCATATGTATATTCATAGCATGGTATACACCGCGTTTATGAAATAAAAGGGCCAAACATTTTGTAATTTGAAGGTTATTAACAAGAAACGGTTTTGTCAATATAAGATCATGAACTGAAATACTGTGCGAGTTAAATAAGCACATAAAAACCTTCTTTTTTTAAATCGGAAAAATGAAGATAACCGAAGGTAAACGTAGACGCAACGCTTATCTCAAAGGCCCTTAGATAGCAATGTGCATTATTTACATAAAACCATTGCTTGGTCTTAAAAGCAAACGCCTGAAGACTAAATCTGTGGTAAAAAGGCAGAAGGGTATATAAGTAAAAAATGATCATTTTACAGGAACATCAAAAAACTATTTTCCTGGAGATTTGAGAACAACATTTAATACTTTTCGCTGGTAATCAAAAGAATCAAGTCGATTTATTGACTACATCTTGCTTTGCCATTGATTCTAAAACGATTTCTACTAGAAAATAAATAAATACAAAAGTTATACCTTATCGCATTTCTTTTTATTCATTTTATGAAATAGCAAAAGGGTATAAGTTGACATATAGCTTTTTGCAATTTCCCGGAATATCTATTTTCTGATAACTAATTACTATGACAAACCAGCATATGTAGACATAAACTAAACAAGAATATGTGGTTTCCAGTTCGAATAATGTGAGGTTATTTGTAAACTTACCGGTTAAGTTCTTGTTACAGCACTTCTGCAAATTTTGTACGCACGAGATCGTGTGTCAATTTTTCGATAAACTACACTATAATAACTAATAATAACACTGGAAAACTGGACCCCTAAAACACGCTATTGCACCTGCATGGAAATGCACTCGTAGTATAAGTGTACATAAGTTATTTGTTTCCAACAAAAACGGAAAGTTATGAAATGGCGAAAGGGTATAAGTTAACATATGCTGTTCTGGCGTTGCAGATAACTATACGAAAAGCTTTGACTCGGGGTATTAGTACACATGTATCTATTTGCCATTGCCTAATTTGGTTTTTTATCAATTTTTAGTGATTTTTCAGGGAATAAGTCTACATATCCCATTTAGAAAACTTTCTGTAACAATGCGGTTATGGCATGTAGACTTATATCCTCTTGTATTTAGATGCCCGATATTGCTCTGTACACGGGGCATCAATAAAATCAAAAATGAGATAAGTCGACTTATACCCTTATGCCTTTTTGCCACAGAAATTAGTCTCGTATTAATTCCAAAATTAATTGAACTAATAGCATGCAGTGAAGGTCGTTAACTATAAACAAATTAATTACAAATATGTCACCTTGGATATATTAACAAGCCATTGCTGGAACCCTGTCATTTTACAATGAGCATAGTTAGCCACACTTTTCGCTGGAGTTCAGCGGCGCCATGCGCATCTAATGTGATAAAACAGGAAACCTGAACTTATACTATCTAAGACCTTAAGTCGGACAGTGTAGCCGTAGTTTTAAATACAGCATCAAGTGTTAAAAAATATGTGGAACGTATAGATTACCCAAAAATGGGATACGGATAGTTCGTTCCCCACATTTCGTTCCCCACATTTCGTACCCCACATTTCGTTCCCGGGATATTTCGTCTCCCCACATCTCGTACCCGGAAACTTCGTTCCCGAGCGAGCTCAATTTGTCTCCTAGATTACAGGGTGTTGGAAAACGAGTGCAGCGATGGGAATACAGTTACAAAATGAAAGATAGCTTAATTTATTTATTTATTATAATAAACTTATAAGAACAAAATAAATTGTATTTATTAAAAATTACGGTTTAATCTAAGTATCGTCCTGATATTTTGTATAGCGCCATAATTTCTCATTCTGGACAACTTTTCTTAGTAATATCTTGCCGTACCATGAACAAAAAGGGTAGTTTACCTGAAAAGAAAATAGCTTTTGCTTAACTGTCAAGGCCGACTAGTTTTTGAAAAACTGAAGATATTCTTAAAATTCTCTACAAACCAAGCAGGAATTATAATTCCTATAACATTTTTATGTAAAACTAAAAATAAAATTTAATTCCCTCTTGTAAACTCAAGCCGGAGTCATACTGTATATAGTTCTTATATAGATTTATTATAATTAAGTAATTAATTAAAATATTATTTTTCTAACTGCATTCCGATTGCTGCACCCGTTTTTCAACACCCTGTAATCTAGGAGACAAATTGAGCTCGCTCGGGAACGAAGTTTCCGGGTGCGAGATATGGGGAGACGAAATATCCCGGGAACGAAATGTGGGGTACGAAATGTGTTGAACGAAATGTGGGGAACGAACCTTCCGCAAACCCCCAAAAATAACGTTTGATCATTGAAGAGAGCAAAACGCGGGGGTCATAAAAAAATAGCTGTAAACGCATTAATCTCCTGTAACACCATGTCACAACACACATTGTAATTCATAGTTTCAGGCAGAGAACAGTCGCAGAAAAAACTGAGTAACCTTGACAAATCTGTGCACAATCAAGGAAGAAGACGGAAAATTTAATTTAAAATTAATGTAAATATGCCAAAACGGTTGAAAGGATGGTGTCCGCTTGAAGGGCAAATTCTACTTAAGCTCCTCTGTTAGAGAACAACTTTTTCAAGAGGCAGGAAAATAAGTCCTCATTTCCAGAGAAAATACCGGAAGAATCGTTATACCATCATCAATAAGGTACAAAATATACATTTTCAAAATTTACCGAAAAGAACTAAAATAAACATAGGCGGATCGCTCTACTCACGGATGCTTAAAGTAATCTGCACCATAGGAGAGAATTAGCTATATTTAGAAGGAATACTCGCGTCTTGTAAAGGCATTAAAACGAGCAACAGAGCAACGGCAGAAAAACTTGGGCAATTACAAGATTATTTTTTGTCTTCAATCTGAACCTCAGACTTGGAATTGCAGGATATGATCGGACTCGAAGTATGCTGCTGGAGAGGTATTCACTACCAATATGCCATTTATGTATTTTTTATTTATCAGGATGAAGTCTATTAGTTTTTTTTATTACAATTGTTCTAGTTGTCCTGAGTTCCAAATATATAGGTGCCTGGAAAGTAGCTGGAACAAGATATTGGATATTATTTGGCGTTTGTTCTGATAAAAATTGACTAGGAAAACGACTTTCTCATCCAAGTTTTCTAACCCACGTTAACCAACTAAATCTAAAGGCTTGCCTTTTCCTACTTTAGCATTAAAATCGACCTTCGCTACGGCGATTTAGTGTTTGTATAAGTAAGATTGACGAGTATTTCAACTAATTTTCAGTATCGAGTAGTTCCTATTATATTTAACACCCTTAACTGATCTGCCATTATCTGGGGACCATTACACCTTACCATGCTCCACACCTATTTTTTCTAACCCATCCTAAGCGGGACAAGCCACCTTTGACCTTTACCCTCAATGCCTACTATTACCAAAATATGACCTTAATTATATCGCGATCTGATAGGCACATAAAACATATCATATGTCATTTAATTATTCAGAACTACATCATTAAACTACTCATATCATGCTTTGCTTCATCTACCACTATGAATTTAGTATGTATGTAGGTCAATCAGAATTATCAAAGTGGTGGTAGCACGTTCTGTCCTGGAAATATAGACATTTCAACAACGTAAAACCAATTTACTTCTTATTAAAGAGCAAGGAGCATGTCATAATTACTCGGGATTCGGCATATAGATAACATACTCTTTAACAGGCTAACCAAATTAGTAGAAATTTTCTTTTTAATATTATTGGTATTATACATTTATTAATTTTGTTGAAAGCGACAGTAAACTCGGAACTCTGAAATATTTTTTGCAAACAACAAAGAGTTCTAAATGTTATCTTTTTGAAATTATCCAACATTATTGAATGAAAATACTCAGCGATAATCATTTACCATAACTCTTCGTTTATTCAGAGAAAAAGTAAAGCCAACCCCGACGATTCTTTTCTCCTCCATTGTATTTATCAATAATAAACTCCCACGGAACTGTTTTGCTTACTTTATATTTTATTGTCTGCGTTTGTGTTCCCGAAAGAGTGATTTATAGGCACTATTCAGAACACTGAACACGTTTTCGTATAGCTATTTAGATTGGAGCTGACTGCTACAAATTGTAGGAAAATATTATCCATTGTGAGAAAACGGCATTGAATTGATCGGTTTTAAAGCATTCGGTTCTATTCGTGCACGCTATGAAAAACAGGCGTCAATTTTTTTCGCAATAAAAGGGTCGAAAGCACATTCAGCAGCAAGATATGTCTTATTACTTTCACATCTGGAATCAAGCCATGTCAATGTTGGAAATCTACAAAACGGTTTATTGCTTACTGAACTTAATTTTATCGAAACCATAAGGTTATTCTGAAAGGTGTGCATTCTAGCAAGGGTTACAAAATGTTCCCGATATTTCTTTTTACTCTAAAGGTATTTAAATAAAGTAAATCTTACGATAGTATACAGCAGAATACAAATCTATCATTACCAACGATTTGTGACAACAATGAAAGTTAGTGTTTTTTTAGTTTAGTATTTACCTCTTAATGTCTAGCTTAAATTTCTCATATAACAAAGTAAACAAATTTTAAACGTGTTCAGTAACTTTAGCAAACTTCGACTAACTCTCTCTCATATTTAACCTGTCTTTGACATAAGTTTAAGACATTCAATACTGCTACGGTGGATTGAAGCTTGACACGCCAATGGAAAATGTCAAGTTCAAATATTTCGTGTCAACTTTCGCAAACATTTTCCTCATTAGTATAACATCAGACACAGAGATTTGGGAACAATTCAAAATTCAAAATACGGCTTTCAGTTTACTTCTAACATAAAGTGCTGAAAAATTAAAGCCCCGAAAAGGATATCAGGTTATTTCAGAGTGAAAACGAGTTGAGGAGTTAATTGCAGCGATATAAATTACTACGAAAATTGAGATTAATATTGTGCCACGCACATTATGCTCTAAAGGCCAAAGTTATAACAGGCGCGCTTTACATCCGGGGCTTTTTAGTTCTTAATAGCCAGTTACGGTGTGCTTGGGTAAATCAGATAGCTTTACATCAATATTTATCTCTTGCCCCTCAAAATTTTATTTTAATGACCCGTTTCTATACGTCAAACAGTTTGTCGTTTAGCGATAATCTCAAAGTTGTACTAGTTTGAAATGAGTTTATTTCCTCAGACCAAGATTATCGAATCGCATTTTTCTCCTTACCTACAGCAGCACTGTACCAAAGTTTTTATAACTTCATTCGTCTATAGATCTTATATACAACTGATTTTTATTGTTTCAGATGAATCTAACTAGTTATCCTTCAATAACCTTTAAAGAATGGGCCACTTCGGATGTGGTTATTTATGTACTAAGGTATATTTCACTGATACCCTTGTCTAATCTATATGTATTTCTGTATTTGGAAAAGCTTCTTCAGCCTCTAACTGTCTACCTCTGAACATCTAAACATCGGTCTCCTCTCTTTTCTCGTATTTCATTCTATTTTTACCACTTGTTGCTACGCTTTACCTACTTTTTCTGTGAAGTCATCAAGTTACCTACGTTGTGGTTCACCAACGTTGCTTGAATGTGCTCTTGGTCGCCATTGTACAATTTATTTTCTTCATCCTGTATCATCTTCATCTCTCTATTTCGGCGGTTTGTTCAGTTGCCCAATTTATTGTAGGTCCCAAATAGATGTAATCTTCAACTGTTTCAAAAACTTCGATCCAACACTGAATTCTGTTCTTTTGAGGCGATTGCCTTTGAGTTCCCAATATTAATTGAAGGGCCCACTTTTCTTGATATTGGTTTCAGTCCGACCAGCATTTCGTAGTTTTTTCTGGATCGTTCCTGATGAGAATAATATTTTCCGTAAAGCGGAGGTGATTAAGATAGCGGATATCGACGCTTTTGTATGGACATTTTTTGATAACACAACTTATCGCAACGAACCTGACAACCAGTAGAAAGGGCTATTTACTGTTTGTTGACTTAATCAAAGCGTATGATATTAATTAATTAACTTTGTAGTGAGGAACTTTAAGTAGTTGGAGAAAGGGACTAATACAGCAATAAGATTTACAGTGCAAAACTTGAAAGGTGTAAATATTGCTTCAAAGGTAAATTTCGGACACTTCATTCCATGTAGGAACATGGCCTGAGACAAGGCGAGTCAAGGTTGCCGAAATATCTCTTTGTGAAACCCAGTCAACCTGGCACACGTTAACGGCATACTGGATGATGTGGCTAGCATCACACCTCCGACGACTACTTTACTTTCTCTACTTCCACAACCGTGTGGTTTCGGTATCCTATTTTTAAAGCGACTGGGTGGGCCGCCCGGCAATTGCCAGATGTGGGAATTGAACCCCATACCTTAGCACCTCAGCCTGAGCTCCCTAACCGCTAGGCCACGCTGGCGTCATCGCTTCAAAGGTATCGGAGAGAATTAATGCGGACCTGAAACCAATTTTAACGCGATAGATAAATACTCATTAAGTAAATATTATAACAAAACGAAACAACTACAGAAAAATTAAAGAAGGCAGAAGACAGCTCAAGGATAAGAGAAGAAAGACAAATAATGTAGCTGCAGAAAATTACTATTACATTTATGAGATCAAATGTAGAAGAGCTTGATATAAACAATGCCAATGCACATTTGCGCTACAAACGCTTCGCCGAGTCCTGCCCATAATAAAAATAACGGTTATAATGGACAGCACAGAAATTGCAAATTGGACAGTTCGGCCAGAGCTAGTAGATAATAAAAAATAACACCCTCGGAAGCCAACTAATAAATCATGCCTCGACCGCGTCCGCTAAGGAGTAAACGCTGTAAAGTCAAGTGAACCAATAAATTTCTAAATTACGCATTCCTAAATGGAAACACTCATTCTAAAAAAATTTTAAGCTAAAAAAATATTAGCAAACAGCTGGAAGAAGCAAAAATTTCGAATTGCAAAACGCGCGCAATTTTTAAGAAAAAAGCAAATTTCTAGTTTATACCTCGACCAGGCAAAACTATACCCACCTAGTATAAAAACAAAAACTCCAAATTAGCAAAAATGTTACTACCATAATTTCTGCAAAGCTCAGACAGGCTAATAAAGTTTTGAAAACGAAACCGTCATAAAGAACCGATAGAAAGAATCCGACAGCGAGCCGATAAATACAAAGCATTTTAAATTCCAATCCAAGGAGCGTTTTCCTAAACGGATGAGCCCCATGTGAGGTGTCATTGCAGGTGAAAAATACGAATTAAACAACAAAATTAGTGCCAACGCCAAAGCAACAAAAATAAGCCAGGGCAGAAATAATTCGCCAAAAACGAAACACAATCCCGGAAGCATCAAAAGCAGCTAAATGATTAAAACAGGCGAACGTCGCGAAACAGCTCTATCAAACGGATACCAAAATGCTTGAATTTTTATTAACAAAGCAGTGCGGCCCAAGTTAATCCGCTAGTTAGACACGCCGCGTAATTAGTCCCTCGGCCCTCACTCTCTCCAAAAAAGGGATCGCTTAACTCTCGCTCGTTCACCGATGAGCATCGAGAAAGCGAAAGGCAAAGCGCAACGCCATTTAAATAGTGCAACACTGAAAGTAAAAACACTCCACATTGTCGAGTCGAATCCTGAGCCCACTCCAGCTTGAGGAATCCAACAAGCAGACTACATTCCAGTCTGAGGAAGCCAACAAGCAATCTACATTCCAGCCGACACCCAGCGGACTAGCTTCCAGAGTAAGAAAATCACCAAGCAGAATACTTTCCAGCCTGAGGAACCATGCCCCACCTGCGCCACTCATCCCCTAGGTAACCAAAGAAGAAGGAACTCACCTCGAGGACCAGCACCGGCGACTACGAGGACGAATTACCACAGCTCCGAGAGCCTACTCCACGAGCAGCACCATGTCCGCAGTGTAACCACGGACCTAGACTATCTTTAAAATATTTCTTCACCGACCGTATCCATGTAATTTTTAGGCGACGTCCTCCGCTCTAGGAATTGTTTGAAGCTTCTTCTACTCTCCCGCCCGAATCCCCTTTGACGGAGAGAGCCAGAGCCAGATACAAGGAGTTAATCAACGCCTTCCATTCCCATTTCTGGCCAGTGCCTCCCGACACGCCGGCCCAGCACGCCTGGCCTGTAAAACACCCCCACCGGATACGTCACCCTGAATGTCTGAACCCCGCAGAGGATCGCGTTGGCCCAGCTGCTCTAGGAGAGGCCTTTTGGCTATTTACGCCGCCGCTCGGACAAACCGCTGCCCACCCCTAAGACCCTCGATTGATACGTAGAATTGCGGCTGATAAACACCGAGGAGTATAAGCTCCGTTCCCACGTCCTACGAGAGGCACGATTTCCGTGCTAATAATCGACGGCGCGAGCGACGTGTACTCTCCCCGCAAAAAGCCTAACTTTCACGCACCTCCAGCAGGGAAGATCGACAGCAGCAACGTCTTTGACTGACCGCTACTATGTCTCTGCCGTGGGAAGAACCGAAGTAACCCCAACACCTATAGACGGCCACGCCAGGAGCATGACCCTTCTTATATGTAACTCATCTAACCCTAGGTCATAATTCTTAGTCTGTATTTAAGTAAGTTTAAAATAAATAAAAGATAACTATTAACCTAAGCAACTATTTCGCTGAGGGATACACCCACAGGTTCAGGACTGCCGCCATTTGCATCCCCGCTGAGTTATGCTTGAAATCGTGTTAAGCTGTAAACATGTCACTATATATGTAACATGGATTACAAGATTCAGGACATAAATTCAACTAATACAGCTGATAATATTACTATAATACTTAAAAAATACCTCTATGCAAGACCTGTTTAGCGATACCAAAATGTCTAGTAGGCCAAGTACAAATAAAGACGAGCTAGTAGTTAACCCACATTATGGAGTTCTTTAAATAGAGACTACCAAAATCGAATAAAGCTAATAGACGTGATGGAATTGGAGAGAGATGCCTTTGAATTAATTAATAACAAACATATTAAGATGTTAGCAGATTTCAGTAGATCTATTTAATTAATACTAGCCACAATCATTATCATATCTCATTGATCTTCTACCAAGGGTTTTGGAACAGCTCGCGCATGTCGTAATCCTGCGAAGAGTTTCGACATCCAGGACTGCTCATTGTCTGGAAAACCAAGAAAGGTAAAGCTTTCCAAATTCCGAATGAAATAGGTAATGACCACCACCGTATAAACGTGTTTGCTAGGATAGACCTCCATCTCACTTCATAAGCGGTCGCAGAAGACTAATTTACTCAAGCAGTTTGTTTCTTCATGTGTGAGTGAAGCATCAATCCAAATATTAAAAGAATCTTCTTCATTTTGCCAAAAATAGCGGACCAACATCAGTGAAATGATTCATATAAGAATACACCAGAAATGTTAGGATGCCATACGAAAACTGCAAATGGAGTTTAGGAATGGTTCTTGTACAAGAGAACCTGTTTGTTATAAACTGCTAACACGACGTTGCTACTAGTTGAACAGGGTTTCATATACAATGCGTTCATTTCAGACAAGCTTTCTGAACAGCATAATACATTTATACTAATATAAATTGTGCAGTAATTGAGTTGAGACTATCAGGGGATGAGACTAAATGTTGGAATAAACCAGCAAAAGTAAGGCTTTTTGAAGAAAATGCCGAAGACATTGGCTGCAAATTGGACTCTCATTAAATGTTTGCTCACAAATATTTATAACAAAGGGATTTACAAATATTATTTAAATATCTTAAATCCGCAAGCACGGATTAGAAATGAATTTGAAAAAGGTCAAATACATGGGGTTTGAAGCAACACAATATAGCCTCGTAGATATATCTATGCAATTACTATTTTAATTTCGACAGTAACTAACGCTTTATATACGTAAAATACTAAGTGCACTTGTAATGTGAACATGACAGAGTATAATACGAATCCCAAGGACAAAAAGGAGTGTTAATCTCGAAGTCGTAATTAAAACGAATATTAGCGTTATCCTAATGTAAGTACACTGCACAAAAGCGAATACCGCTGCCGTCGTATTATAAACTACGCCAGGTACGAATCTACTACAAATAACGATGCAAGGCAGAATTAAATGAAAAATAAGTTCAAGTTGCACGATAACGTCCTAGCTCAAAAATGCAAGAAGTTGATGTAAAGAGTTGATAATTTTACTTTTTATTTTATCATCAATCTTCAGTATCAGAAGGCTCAATCTCCTTTACTGCATTTTTTGTCAGCGTACACGTTTTTACTTTGTATAATAATAATAACAATATACAGCACTAAATCAGCCTAGTTTACATGTCAATGTGTATTTGTACGAAACATAGTGTGAGTTTCATTATCATGAGGGTTGCGCAGGCTATCTCGATATGTGATTCGATTTATTGTAGAAAACCGCTGGTAGTGGAATTGAGGAACATCCTTAATGGGGATGTCGGAGTTATGTAATAGTACTATAGACACAAAACCCTTCACTAATACGTGAGACAATATGGAGCATTTCTGGCCATTTTCACTCGGAGGCTCCTATCAGCACAGTACTATCAGCATAACGAATGGAAAATACTCGCTCGTCCTTCAATAATATTCATCGCAGCTTTTCATTGTTTTTCTGAACATTTCCTTGCAGTAGGTACTTAGGAAAGAGTAGCGGTGACAAGATGTAACCTTTTAATCAGAACAATCAAGCAAAGTCCACCATAATGAATCCACAAAATAAAACCACCCGTAACAGGTAAATAGCTCTTACCATCTGATAGTCGACAGAGAGGGTGAATCGATTTAAATGATACCAGGAGAAGAACAATGAAATATGTCTGTATATAACAATAACCAACTGTCGATCCACTAAAACCAAGACGCGAAATCAATAATTATTATCGGAAAGTGGTGCAGGGCAAATCCTGCAGATAAAAGACTTCATCTACAATATATGTAACAATATTTACAATGTTTTGAACATTTCCTGCATGTTGCTTTGCAGATATTCTAAAGAAACAGGTCAGTAAAGTTACCCAAGTCGGTATAATAAACGCATAACAAGTAATTGGTAAAGGCGCTGATGCATATGTATGTGAAAATTACCAGCTCCCTAAATAACGTAACTATCTACAGCATGACTCAACATTTCTAATTATTCCACCCAACGCCGATTTATTATTCGACATATTCACAATCTGCAAGAGAATCTTCGATTTAATTAACCTTCTGCGTAATAACGCAAGAATCAATAAATCTTGTATCGTGTATGTTAACATAGATTGAATGAATATTTAAATTTATCGTAAAAAGCCTTTTTTAACAATATGCAAAATCAATCTTTTGAGAATCGACAAAACACTACACATATAGTTACACATTGATGTTATTTGTACAGTAAAGACAAGTATTCCTGATTAATAACTTCCAGTCCCTATAATGTGACAGTACAGGTAGCGGTATATGCTTATGAATTGCCAAGCACCTGGGTATACAACATTTTCTTTGGGAGATCTTCCAACGGCAACAGTTTGTTTCGTGAAAAACAGCAAAAGTTTCGAACAAACCTTTCACCACGCCACTTACACAGATTCGGAAGTTAGTTGAGACGCGACTAGTTAATGATCAACTGAGTTGAGCCTGGGGTTTATCGAAACATACACAAGCGGCGGCACTAAACTGATTTTGGGATAACACCCGTTTTAAACGATATCTCATCTCGTAGCTGACTGATCTTAACGTAAGAACGGTCTGTTTTCCGCAAGCGTTAGAACCTTTCTGAAGATAATTTCAATAGCCGATCCCCAAAGCGCTTGCAACGCCTACTTATCGCAGAGCCAACGTGAAGAGGAAATATATCCACCACGGATGTTTTACAAATTTAAAACATCATAAACCCTATCTTACTCATGTGTGACTCTGCCAACTGTTTTTTCTTAATCTACGAATAGTTTTATTGACATCACAATGTCCTTCTAATAATATTCGCCTGAACAACATTGGCGCGCGAGTACCTAGTCCATCGTGGATGTTGAAATGGTGTTCAGATAGTCGCTCTTCGCTTCTGTTCTAAATTCCTCTGTGTCTAATTTCATCAGGCTTACTGTGATGTAGGCACGTGTACTGATTTTGAAGAAAGTAAAGTCTTTTACTACTCGTAGACGTTCGGTTGGTACTTCAACCGGCCGTAGTGTCTTTATTTCTACATTTACTATCGGTAGAACTCATCGCTTCCTTTGAAAAGCTAATCCATGTAGTCCCTCTATTATACTAATATGCCGTCATCATGTAATGACTGTTTAATAATAGCAGATTTTTTAATAAACTGACTTATTAAAGTAATAAACAATATGAAAAAATTATGTGACACAAATACAGTATGGAATAATTCCTTCTTTCCGCAACCATTAGGTATTCAGAAGAAACCATTTGCTTTTAAAAATTATCAGTATGCAGTGGCTAACACGAAGTAAATTATATGCAACTAGAATACAGAACACATTTTGATAGATTTTGCTTCTAAAAAAATTCGTTTTTCAAGGTCCGGGTTTGTTGACTAAACGGTGATTACTCTAAACTAAGAAAACGTAAAAAATGTAAATACATTATCATTGTAGTCGTTTTTAGGGTATTTCAAATAATTGCAAATAGCTACTTACCAGTTAATGTCATTTTTATGAGACCAAGAAGCTGGTGTTAGGATATGCCCATATTTCTTAGAGACACCCTGCATATGCACACGTATAGAGTAAATGTATAACAAAATGGTATTCAATGAGCTTTGTTCTTCACCAAAACGAATATATTATCAAGTACATACTCAGGGTGCTTCTAAACGATCTAGTCGAAAAATGTACGAGCAAACTTAAAATCAAAAACAAAATTAAAATGTACAGATGGTACTGCTTTAAAAAAACACAATTTTTGTGTAACATCCTGTTTTAGCCATCGTCATTATAATTATTTTAAAAATATCGATCTGTTTATCTATATTACTTGAAGACATATTTAGTGGTTTACAATTCTACAATGTAACTCGCATTAGTTTGTGACACGATTTACTTAACTTCTCCACAGGCTAAAGCACGGTCGCAGTTCAGCTAAAATTTATTCATTTGTCTCTCTTATAGAAAAAAGTTATCGGTTAGCGAAGGCGTAAAAGCTCGGCTCAGTGATTCAAAAAAATTACTTTCCGAACTTCGGCAAAAAGCCCTTGTTGCGGAGGGCCACATAATGCGGCCGCTCTAATACACTCATTAATATATTTTTTTTATTTCAGATAATCAAGCCGGGGGATGGAATAGTCGTAACTCACGTCTCAGGGACACTGAGAAAGCAGCAAACGGGGACAAACCTCAAACCATGGCGCCAGTTTTGCTCCTGTTGGCGACACACGTAGCTCTGGCTCTAAATTCGAATCGATACAACGTCACCGACAGTCCTGTAAAACAAGAACAGGATAATTATGCGAGACAGGAAACGCTCCCACCTGCGAACGCGAGCTATTTCCAAGGGCGAGCGATTAGCGACGCTCCAGACGGCGGCGACGAGCAAGAATACGAACTGGAGACGCAGACGTGGAGCACCTCGGAGGACGGTAACGAAGTTACGGATTTTGCGTTGTTAGACGAGGCAACGGAAGGTGCCGAAACCGAATTTACCACCACGCAAACTTATAATAAGTCTATCGATCCTGATGATGAACCGGAGACGGCTGGTAATTCAATAAACTTCACCAAAGCTGATTATAACGGCGAAAACAATGCAGCGGAGCAGGGAGCTGCTAGAAGTCCACAAAACACCACCAACTCCTACGACTATCAAGATCTTAATAAAGAGCACGAGAAGGACTACACAAAACTTGGCAAACATTTACAGGCTTTGCATAAGGAAAGCATTAAACAGATAGACAACGACGACAAGGCAAAAATTAATAACAATGAGACATCCACAAGTAATCTTGAAACATCCGGAAGCGGAGCAGGGAATTGCTCATTGACAAATAATGAGACTTCTCCAGTAAATAACTTAACTGAAGCGACAAGAAGAGAGTCGCAATGTTCCAGAAGGCTCTACGGGACGACTGATTTGAATTTAATAAAATCTTTAGTTTTTGACGCAAACGATTCAGGTAATTCTCCTGAAATCCAAGAGAAGCCTCAGACTAACTCGCCGATTCCCCTCTTATCTACGTTAATGAACACTTTAAATCCCGATTCCCCAAGATCTGATAAAACCGGCACCAGAAAGCTACCTAGTCTACAAGTAGCAAACACACCACCTTCTTATGTGCTCAACAAAGCCCAACAAACAAAGGATGCTCATAGGCAGCAAAATAGATCAATCTCTCCCGAATTAATTGGTACCGGATTACGTTTCAAGTCTGCTGTGATTAAAAGGGCCCATTCACCTCCGGCTAATCAATCAACTCCTTCTGCTGTAGACCTTGTTAACGACACGGCGCGGGTTTTCAATACTGGTTTAGAGCACCCTCCGAAACCGACAAATTCTTTCGTTATCAAGCATCATCAGGCGATATTGAATGACAGCCCCTCAAGAGAAACCAAATCCGCTCATCATATTTCTGATGCCTATTACCAGGTACGTGGGTCTAAAAAAGGGGGCTATAACGTTGTAAGATATGGTTGCCTCTTCTTGTATTATATTACACCTACAAATTTCTTCGAAAATTGAATAGATCAGGGGTTTCTATAGGCACATATTCCTAATATCCGGGCAAGTGTCAAAAAAGTATCTCCGAAAGCTAATCGCGTTTTCATCCTTAAATTGGATTTTTCCATCAATGTAGAGTACCTTATCATGCACATTAATTAGCTGGATTAAAATAAAATGTCACTCTTTATCAATTTCATGTATAAGGACATCGTAATTTAATTAAATGCGTTTAGAAGGAAAACGATATCAATTTTCTTTCAAGCAATAATTCTTGAAAGTCATGTAACCTATTTAATGGATTGCGTATACACACTACCTCACTTCAAGCACGAACACTTGTTATTCGGTACTAAAAACCATTTTACGGCAATTAAGTTGCACTTCAGTTCTGAAAAGCTCTATTCTACACAGAATAATGTACACACGTACAAAATAAATGAAGCCTTTAAAAGATAAACGCTATTTGACAGTTGACAACCAATATCTTAAAAGTGACCGAACACTCTGAACTCTGGGTAAAGCGATAAAATAATCACCGACTTGCAGTCGTAAAACAAAATCTAGTTCAAAGCTCTCTTCATAGCGTTTTTTTAAAACTCACTTTAAATTGCTTTTACTTCATACTTCAGTTTCATATTATTTTGAACTAGTTTGATCAAAATACACAGTGTGACCATTTGCTATTTAATTGTGTTGGTAACTTTGTTATTAGAAAATATATAGGGTCACTTAAAGTCACACCGTTGAATCAGAATTTCTATAAAATGTTTAAGTTACATTTATGTCACCGCGTTTTGAAATCTTCTAAAAATGTGTTACCATAAGAAGTCTCCGTCTCTCAAAACCAATACACAATGTGACTTCTTGGATACAATTGTCGGCCGACTAGTTAGGTTCGGAGACGACGTGTAACAATTCTTTAAATGCTCAAAAAGGGCGCCAACGGATTTTTTATCAAATAACGGCAAGTGTATCCAGGCATTCAAATGAGAATACGTAAACTTAGGGAGCACAATAAATCTGAAAAAGAAGCTCAACTCAAGTATAGGTCACAGTAACAAATAAATCTAAACTGCAAATAACACAGTATAATTCAAATAATATAATCACAGCAATTAGCACAATATTTTAACTTTATCGGAATCGTAAGTTGCCACAAATTAATTGCTATGACTAATAATTCATAAATACGAAAAAGAGGACCTCAGACAAAGATCACAATACTTACAGTCCACAAACTTTACGTACACACTTTAAAATAAACGGACAGGGAAAACAGTACAGCAAAGCTTGGTCCTATGTGACTTCACAAGGTCACGCCCCTGATCCGGGCTCTCAATGCCGTTTCATACCATTTCGTGCAGCAATACAGCCCAATATCGCCTGAAGCATCCGCACGTGGATATGACCCTAACTGTAACTAATGCTCAGATCGGCCCTCCGGCACTACACTGGCTGCTATAAGGGAGAAATAGATCCACGATACCATACAAGAAATATAATGCATTTCGAAGCGAACTTTCTACTTACCCTGGATAACATTCCAGGCATGTGCAAAAAACTCGGTAGCGTACTCCGCCAAATGGCGTGGGAATGAAATTCGGGGACTTTAACCGCTCCAACAAGCGTAGACAAACATCATACAGAAAACCAATGGCAGTCTAGGAATCCTCCGAAATTCCTATTCCGTTAAGCAGACTTCATGTTGTTTCGCCGAGCGAACGGAACAATTTCAAGCTATATCAAACTTTCGCAGCAAGGTCAAGGAAATAGGCGTCGCGCTAGTGAGCGAAATACAAACTAAGTACCAAAGACATCATAATGAAAAGATGCGTAACAATACGAAATAAATACTACAGTTCTCTAAATCACCGTAACAACTGGACAAATTATATATTGTCAAATTATTTTTCATAACCAAGAACGTTAAAATATAATCGAGCAGGTATTTGCTCTCGAATTAATCATTTAACGGACAAACTAGTTTAAAGGAAAATAAATTTCAATGTATTCCATATACATTCTTTGAGATGACAGGAAACAGGAAAACAATGTGTTTATAATTTTTTTTCAGTTTTTCAAAAGATGCTAGTAAACCGTTCTACCATTGCGCATTCAAGACAAAATATGTTGTGAATGCTCACAAGTATAACAGGAACACCACTACATAGTATTGTATAGTTATTTGTTGAGAGGCTTAATAACTTATTGAATAACGTATAGTATGCTTCTGTATAGTTAAAAAACTTAATTACCTTTTGGTGTAGAGTTATATTTATTATGCTACGTAATCTAGATATATCTGTTCCAATCATAGTAATCGTACTAAACTACCGAAATAATAGCTATTTAAGTAACAAGGAATGTAAGGACCTATTAACATTTGAGGTAGGCAAGTACAAGCCAAGACGAAGTCGCGGCTTGTTGCCTGCCGAAAATGTTAATAGGCGATACATTCCGAGTTATCGTATTAGATTTTTCCCGCTGCTTATCGAAATTTTCCTAGATTTTTGAAAAAATCGTTTGGTTTTTCACCTGTCATCAGGATTAGTTTTCGTGAGTCGTGTTACCTGTGAGTGTCACATATCGCATAAACACTTGCAATTTCTAAACAAAACGTCTAAATCTACATCTTGCTTTGGTAATTTTATTATCATAGGAACTTAATAATAATATTAAGTTCCGTTGTCAAGAAAGAGCAGCAAACAAATATAATCACCGACTTACACGTTTTGTTACTAGGCTGTATCACTGACTTACATGATCAGCAGCGGGAAAATAATTTTTCTACACACTAATCAAAAGAATAACAATTGTATGTACATTACACTAACTTTTAACATATAGTACTACATTCCAATAATTGTAATATTAACTACTTACAAAGTATACATATACTAATTAGTTTTTTTAAGTAACCGCTGGGTACAATCTCAAGCAACGAATGGGTTAAAAATAATACCTGAAAGTTTTAAAAGTTATTGAATTCAAATATGTCGGACTATTTTTTGGTATCATAGTGTTTGGGACTATTTTATCATTTATAAAAAATATTTGAATAGAAGTACATCATTTAGAAGAAATTACATATTATAAATTATTTCAATCAAAAAAGTATAATACTTCTTTTAATTTGAACTAAAATATTGTACTACGAAGGAGAATTTGAATAATATAAACACCTAAGTGTGTAATAAATAATAACATTTTGTTTAGAATTTATTAGTAACCGGTCGTAAATAATCCGGCCGCAATGACCTGCCTCAAAGATATCAGCAGAAATGCGACGATGACTTGTTTAAATATTTTCCTAGCGCGACACAGTGGCAAATTTTTTTTTATTATATCTTGAGTAAATTGGTTTGTAGAAACTATAAAAACAAGAAGAAATTAGATGGGACGTTTATTATTAAAAAAAAATCCAAAAATATAAACTATCTCTACGACGCAAATGAAAGGTTTACATATACCAATCAATTTTTCAAAACTAATTTATATTATTTATCACTAATGCATTCTTTGCATATTATACTAAAACACTTATCAGCTGAAAACATGAAATTTGAACACCGAAATGGTAATGAACGAACAACTACACCAATGAGAGCGCACACTTCAAAGACGAAACGCGGAATGCTGCACATTTACAGCAGGGTTTATTGTGGTATGTAGTTTGAAACTACAAGAATTTTAGGAAAATAATATTAGGCAAAAGAACGGAAATGTTTATCGAATGGAAACAAGACGTTTGAGAACAATTTCAAGTTTCAAGTATTATCGACCATTATACACCGTGGTAATACTGTCATACCAGAGAGCCTTAAATTGCAAAAAAAAATTATAAGAATATCAAGACATCCTTAGTTTTACAAACATAATACAAACTTGCATTTTTTTAAATGGAAGTAATTGATACAAGGAGGCACATGTTTCATACCCCATTCACTCCATTTGTAATTGTGAGCAGCCCTCCACTATAAATATTTTTATTTGTTCCTCACTTGTAAACATCAATTTATCAAGTCACTGTATTCACCTTGAAAATGTTTCTTAACTGGCTAGCCAGTTATATTTTACAAGCGTGCTCATAGATAAATGATAGCGTGTAAAGCCAGAGTTGTCTTCCTTAGTATGTGTCATATTGATTAATTTAGTTGCTTGTCAGTTTGACATTTTGAATAAATGGTGAATTTCTGGTTATTTACAAGTGAGGAACAAATAAAACATTCAACAATACACGCCAGGTAACCATTTTTACTGGCTCAAGGATATGACAGGCTCGCCTAACGGCTCGCCAGTCATCCCAATCCTATCGCCAGTAACACCTGTTTTACCTGGCTTGTAATGTTAAATACTATTACCAATGTATCAAATATTTAGTTAGAAAAAGTTAATAATATGAAAATGGCATTGACATTGTATAACTTCTGGCAAGTATTTTCGTTATAGAACCCCATTTTGTGGCGTCTTGCTGAACTGGAAGGTTCAGTTATGTTATTCCAACAACTTTAAATCACTTGGTAAATAAATATTGATGAACTTTCAACTTTTTCATTAACTTTGGTAATTTTTTGTTATCAACTTACACATGCAAAGCTTTCCTAGAATCACAAATGGGGTGAACGGAGTATACCTATGTTCACAAGTTTGTCTTATATTTAGAAGGTTAAAAGTGTCTTGAAATTGTTAATCTGCTGAATCTGCTCCAATAGACGATCTACATGTAACCGTTAATATGTTTATTCTAGCAGTTGTAGCTACCTAAATATATGATATTAAAGAGTTCTTCCACTTTCAGATTTTGCAGGATTTTGCAAAGAGGTTGGACCATGTAAAGGCTTTCAGAAAGCATTGAAATACAACTATAAGAATGTTACCAACATTTTTACAAAGACAGTTATTTGCAGATCTATTACTATAGAACCCATTTCAATATGTACCATAATAATACAGGCGGCCACAAGCATTTTTGTACAATGGTGGATTTTCAAGTGCATGTAGTAGCATGTAACATTCAGCTGTTGCCATTTTACTATAATATCAGAAATGTTGCTGTAAATTCAATAAGATAAGCTCTAATGCTGCATTTTCATTTATCATTCTATACTCACTCTTGAACACAATTGAATTAAAAATATATTATGTCCGTCTTATTTTTACGCACTGTATAAGAAACGACAAATATAACGATTATTTTAAAAACCACTGGCTAGTCATTTTATGTTATCCACCTTTTATAGCTGTTAAATAAGACAAGTCACAATTTCCTTCATTTTCCTATATTTGAAAATGGATCATCTTCGCTGCGTATTATACATCTTTTCATATCTAAGACATTGACGAGCGATGACATTTGGTACAATATGTACGAATTTTTTAAACTTTACAATTAGGCTTTTGATAGCGCCTTCGTTGGGACGTTAAATTGTAATGGGACGTCTCCTTAGGTTTAATAGTGTTATAAATCAATACCTACACCTACCTAGTTGTTAAGAACTGATTTGCAAACTGACCTGCAACCGGGTGTGGAACTCGCCTTCGAATAATGTTCACAATAAAAGTGAGTTTTCTCCCACGACACAGATATCTTGACTGCTTGATAGCAACATAAAACAAAATTTAAATTAGGGTTGACCTGTAGAATAAATTCCTAAATACAACAGTTTAAAATACGAATAAATCATTAATACTCAATAGCTCGTCGCTATCCACATTTACAAATCAAAAATACTAATAGACTAGTTGTATCTGAAATACATTTACTTTCAAGTAATATTCAAAAGACGTCAGAACAAACTATCTTTAGTACGCAATAATTCGATGAGAAATCCGGCTTTGCCCGAAATATACATGGAGTTAATTGAAATTGAATTTGCATTAGCTGGCAAATAATTCGCGTACATATTTATTTGTCCATTAGTCGCATTCCTTTTCGGTAAAAAAATCTTCCTACAGCCTGAAGCAAAAGCTTGTCGCTTCAAATATTCCTAAACTAGGTTACCTTAAGCTCATGGCGTCAGAACTGCTACCTAGCGGATTGGGCTGGCACATGTAATGATTCTTGAATGGCTCGATCTGTGAACATCTTCCACGGATACGGCGAGAAATAACTCAGCTGCAAACTTGATTTGATTTTTAGCAAACGGCGCAACGAAACAATCGAGGCTGAAACCCCTTAACGGCGTAGCAAATGCGTACTTGCTGAGAACGCGATTAACTGGTACTGGCTTGCATAGCACAAACACTTAGGCAGTAACGGCTATTTACTGCACGTTAGCTCCATGTAGGTGATTTGACACTTTGAACCTTTGGTTCATTAATGATCAACGAGAATCGTACATGGATTGTACCCTTTGCGCCCTTTCGCTTACATCGTGTCAAATTTTTTACGACCAAGGTTCGCATGGAACGCACGGTAACTATCGTAGAAAAGTGTGATATTCTGATAATTTTCAACACCTTTTATCAAAAATCACTGAAGTTCAACGGAATACATAATTTTTTTAACAACACGATTCGATTGGTTAAAGGCTATCTCTGATTTTCGGTGGTAGAAAAATTACGAAGTCTCCGAATATGACGTTCTCCTAATGGATTCACTAATCATAAAGGAGAATTTGTATTCAACTATGTAAGAGGTAGGTACGGTAACTGTTTAATAAAAGAATCAGTTAATGAACAATATTACATCGCTGCCGAGCGCAAGCCATGTACGCGCCCCGTTGATGGTTACCAAAATGTACGATAGGCGTTTCCCTATGTTCCGTATGCCGTCAGATACACTGCATGTATGATGTATAGCAAGATTTGCTAAATACACTAGCATCATCAGACCACAGTTCTTCCAGGTGTATTTTGCTAGAGTAATGTAGTAATGAAAAATGAATAACAGAGTTAGAATGAAGGTTATTATACAAGTGGAAAACCTGAAAGAGCAAATATTATTTATATCTGTATATCTTTGGTTTTTGACATTCCATCGATGTAGACATCTTTAGTTCCTCTCAAGTACTGTCCATTTTGATGTTTCTGATACCAGTGTAATCCTGCGTATCTTGACAGGTCATCGTACCAAAGTTGGGATAGTATTTCTTTATTTCTTTCTTACCCTAAGCATCGCCAACTCCTTATTCTGCCGTTCTGTTATTCAGTATGTCGAGCAACGCGACCTGACAACTGCAGCTTAGGCGGCCATATTCTCTGGGTTATGTTACTAACGTGACCTCGCCATCTTATCCACTGGTGGATTCTTTATCTCTAAGTAACATTGGTTAATATTTTCCTTTCTAAAGCTGTCTGCTGTACCTGCATTTTATTCAGAGTCGTTTATTTAACACCCACGTCTCGCATCAGTAACTGGTGATCGGAATACATTTATTGTATATATTTGTTTTTAATTTTGTTGTCTTTTCTCTCTTCTTAAATATAACGACTGTTATTGAGTTTCCCCATTCGGTTGGTACTGTTCTTGCAGCCAATAATAGTTGAATACTGTTTGTAATTCTTCTTTCGTTGTTTTCTTACATTCGTTCAGCATTTCCGGTGGTCTTCAGCTTTGTAATTCTGCATGTGATTTTAAAATCACTTCGATTTCTTTTATTTCGATTTCCGGTAGCTCTTCTGGGTTTACATTAATGATGCTTCCTGTCTCTTCTTTTTTGTAATTCGGGGTGGTATCCTACATCGACATAAAATATTTCGGTAACCTTCAGCATTTTACTTCTATCTGTTGTATTTGTTGCTTGTTTTGCAGCTTGTACATGTCTTTCCTTATGGTGTCATTTCTTTTAGGAACCTTCAATCCGCTGTTAATATTTGATCAGCGTTTTTAACTGGATGGTGTAGTATTTTATTATATCGAACTTTACCGATTCACTGCCTGATTTTTTTCTGCATATTCCACAGTTCTTCTTTTGCCCGCTTTTATGAGTGCTCTTTAATTTTTTTTTGACCTTGGTTAAGTTTTCAGATGCTTTTCTTAAGACGTTCTCTATTCTGATATTGCTCCATTGGTATTCCTCCCAATTTTTCTCTGTGTTGTTCAAACTATCTGGTAAGCCGCGTTTTATATTCGTCCTGCTTTGGTATTAATAGCATTCGATTTGTTAGTTTAGTCCTTTTCTAGAATATTTTTGCTGTTTCTAGTTTCACAGTTACTCCTTATTTTACTCCTAACTAGTCTGTGATCACTTTCTATGTAGAATGAGATAAAATACACTTACGTTCTGATGAGCGTTTCTGTTAGTAATTATAAAAGCAATTTCATTTTTTTGTTTATTCGTTTCAGGTTAACCCGTGTCCACCTTCTTGAATGTTTTTTCTTGAAGAACTGGTTCGTTAGAAACAGTTTGTCACTTTCCACAAAGTTTGTTAGAATATAAGTTAGGAATGCAGTAGCTGTATTGTCCTAAATCTTCAAATATTGCAACGCTACGAGAATATACTTGAGGGACCGCTAGATAGACTCAGTAATGGCGGCTGCAGTTTCTTACAAAATGTACTACCAAATATTATGAGCGCCAACATGTCTTTACGTACAACAAATATAACCGTATAGGTGGAGCACTCGTTAACTCAAATCATCGCAGCAGACAGTAGTACAACATGTAAAATACAGACGGTAGCAGTAACGAAATCAGACACATAGAAGCATTAGCGTAACGTATTTTATTAGTATTAAAGTCAAATAAAGTATGCCCAGTTCAGAAACTCCTCCATACGTGCCAGTACTGGAGATGTCAGCACACTAATTACGCAAACTGTACACCCATCTATATAGAATTTTATACTAGTAATTAACACAATTAAATAAGCAATTAAAGGTCAAACAAGTTCAACGTAAATTGGTAGAGTGAGAACAGATTCTAGGTACTAATCGATTAAATATTGAGCCAACAGGATCCATGCCGACCTTACTTTAATTTCAATACCATAATACACCTGAAGCTGGAAGAATAAATATCATTAACGCAATTGTAGCATCAGCTGAATCCTGAAGAAAATACAACCAGGGGCGTCGGTTTGGGACAACACCACCGAAAGGACAAAGGACAACAACCGCCAAGAAGGCATAATTCAACAGCTTTGATGCATTTTTCGGTAACGCAGTTTATTTGGTCGCAATTTACTTATCTGGAGGACCACGCTTCTGAAATAGATAGCTATATAGCCTCCAAGTAGTCTCTTACAGCTATGCTGGCAGCAGGTGAGGGTGCCTGCTGAAATCACCAGGTAGCAAGCGAAATATGAAGAACGAAAAAAATGCATGCCTTCAAAAGCAGACTGCATTGGTGCCGTAAAACCTCCAAGAAAAACGTAGAACCGTAGGACGCAATCAGCTAGTCATCAAACTAAAAAATTAAGTAACCACTCACCCTGCATAACAGGCTTTTCTGGAGAAAGACAATTACACGTTTGCTGGAGACTCTAAACCACGTATGGAAAATAACGCTATTTTAGCCGCAACAAATCGTTTCATAACTGGAAAAGGCCAAAAGAAAAGATTCATGCACCATAAAAGAAGCTATTAAAATGTGCGAGAACTGTCAGAAAAATCTCAGCGAAGTGTGTCGGTATTTCAGATGAAAATGTAGATTTTCAACTACTTACGACAAAATAATAAAATAAACCATGTTCATGTTATTCTATCATTGTGTATTTTGCAGAACAATATGTGGCCTAGTACTACAAATTTAAATTTCCTTAAAAATTCTGTGAAAACTTAATATAATACAAGGTATAATATTTATCATCTCTATAGCGTCAGTTAAAAACACGGTATAATGTTCCCATCCAGTTGAGCTTCTAATTAATGAATACGAAAATTTGGTGTGATACGCGCACACAACTTCCTTCTACAGGATCTAATAATTAGCCAAAAATTTGATTTTTAAATTTTAAGCGTTTGTCAAAAATTAAAAATTCTACAGAAACCGTACAACGTAAAGTATAAATTGAGAATTTTTTTTTCTAAAATTATAAGCCGAATTAAAAAATGTAATAATATACCGGGTGTTCTATTTAAAAATAGGAGTTGATAAAAAAAGAGAAAAACAAAAGAAACCCATTTCACAGGTATTCAACTAGAAACGCACCTATCTCACATCAATCCACCTCCAAAGTGTAATAAAAATGTAAAGTTTAAAAAAAATTGTTAGAGCCGTTTTTGAAAAAAATCGAAAAAACTGAAAAATCACAAGGGTAAACACCAAACTTTCGGTTATGCGGTCGCTGTCGCATCTAGATAGTACACATACGTATATATAAAGTATCTACGTCATACCTGTTTTCGTTTTTGAGATATTCTGTTCACACACGCGCAGACAGACCAATCAACAAAAAGATGTGTTTTGGGTTCAGGGGACTCTAAAACGTGAACACCTGTTGAAAAGTCAATTTAGAAATTTTGGGGTGAATCCAATATACACGGAAAATGGCTGATCCGATAAATGTGTTGTTGCGATCATACTGCACCCACGCAACCCGTTGACCTACTGCAATATTTATCATTGTTATTTCCCTATATTCACACTGTATACATTCGATGATGGGGAATTAGAAATTACCTTTACTATCCCAATGGGCTTCAGAGAATCCATACAAATCAATCTCTTCTGTGTTTAGTTCTTTTTCCATGATATGCAATTTCTCAACTTGAAGCACCTCTTTGACGTTTCAGGTTGCTATGTTGGGGTCTCTTTGTTAAGTGGTCTTTTTGTATTTTACAGAAGGTTGTATTGCTGACAATTCCTAATTGCCTACGAATGCCTTCCCAGTCGCTAAATTATCGCTTGCTGGCCCGGACTCAAACAAGCGTAGGTCGCTATCCGAAACGCTTGCCAAACCAATATATCCGTTAGAAAATCTCATTATGGTGGATTCTCAGATCCCAGGACGGTATTCAGGTGGTTTTTCACGATTTATCTTCGAAAATACCTTCACAATATCTGGCTACCTTCATTTATAATACATACGGTAATTTTGAAAAAAAAAATCCAGATGGAGATTCATAACATTACGCGTCTCACTTTAACTTCCCAAATGTAACATTTCTAGTTTTTTACATAACTCAGTAATGAATACGTATTATTGCCAAGTTATCAGAAGTAATACTATAAGTACTTCGATATTATCGGGTTATATGTCGATAACTTGTTGCACAATAATAAAAGAGTGTCAGTTTGACAGGTTAAATAGTCCGACCGCGTCAGCGGGAGGATTATTCTGTCAAACTGACACGATTTGATATTGTGCAGGAAGTTTGAGACGTATAACCTGTTCGAAGTACGCATTGTATTCGATTTGATTATTTTGTGAGTAAATTTTAATATTAGGAACAAATAAATATTTTATTGGCAGCTCGATTTGTTTGAATTAACCTAGCTGAAAGTCATCTCCATGAAAATAACATCAAGTAGACAAACGTTATGTATTGCGTTGCCTAGTGAAGTTACTATAGTATAATCGATTTTGTATAATCGAAATTATACAAGATAACTTAACTAAATTCAGCCTTTTGATTGGTCGAAATCTCTACGAATAAAATAATCATTTAAATATAAACTATGCTCCACGTTTAGCAAGATGTAGTGAATGCCATTGATGATTTTCTTTAAGTTTAGTACTTCGGCAACATTCTTCAGAATGTAGAAAGGGACCAAGTATTCTTTGTTACTGTCTCACCAATTGTAACTAAAACTAAAGTTATTATTAAATAAATTTCATAAAACAGAGAATTCGTTTAGAAATAATAAAAACTGGCTTATATGTATTTCATAATCTCTGATTTCATTTAAGTGCTACATTTTTGACGTATTTTAGGATAGCAGTCTGGAATAGTAATTGAAATATTAATTTTTAGTTTTGCAGTAAAGATTCAGGTACTTTAGTTAGACGTTCTTTGTAAATATCGTTTTGTATTTCATTAAAACGCAAATATATGTCACAAACATAATTTTTGCTGACAGTTTAAAATGGCGGACACTTTAATTTAAAGAACTTGCAACTTCATAAAATACTAGAAATATTTCGTTGTTTCTAACTATCTAACACTATCACCAAGTTTGCTCTTAGTTCTGGAAGCCATATTCGACTTAAAAGACATCCACAGCTAGGACTTTTCTAATTTCAGAAGTACCTATACTGTATTTTGTTATTATATTCACTTACCTATTTATAATCTATGGTAATTTTTAGTTATTTTGTTTAAATTAGTTCGTCTCGCTTTATGTATACCTCAACTGGGATGGTGGATTCCCACTACGTAGTTGGTATCCTTAAGTGCTTTGGCACCCCGCCATGTTTAAGTTTTCTTATTCATACAAAATGTTATCGAGTCTTATTTAATATTATATTATAAAAATAAAACATTGTAGAACTCACGAATGTAATGACAAACTTGTCTTCTGAAACATAAAAAAATTACGACGAGATTAGCTAAACTAATTTGTAGTTAACGTTACACGCAGTAAAGTCTTAAAAAACTATTCAAAACAAAACAGACTGGCAATTTGGCTCTAGCAGTTGTTGAATAAGAGTTGATATTCGCGACTGAAGAAGGAAACACACTGCCATGACAATTTTAAAAACCATTCGATTATGTAAATAGACTAGACGAAATTTTTCGCAGTCAACACATCGTATTGTTGTACTCCTTCCATACCTTTTTAATGAATTTTTTGCAAGTTACTGTAACTTTTTGATTTTCATCTAGCGCTATCCTTATTATAAACTATAAATTTCTAATAATCTTCTTTAAGTGATCAACATTTTGGTGACTTGCTGGTGTCATTTTCAGATTAAGTTGTTCAGCTGTAAGGTGGCCCATTGCGAAATAAATAATTGGTACAGAAGTTTTACACCAAATTTACAACCATGAGTAAATTGTTACCGGGCCAAATATTAACTTAACAACAAGACTAGGACAGCGCAATACAGGTGAAAATGGCAATTAACACAAAAATATGGCAACTTTGTAACTACGAATTGCTCCAACCAACTGACAATCGGGACCAAGGGCGGTTCGACTGGAGTAGAGATGACACGCGTGTTTGCGCACTATCTCAAAATAAGGGTACGTCGATAATGTTACTTAAATACAAGAGCTCCACATAATTTTAAATCGGGTGAGACAAATGTCAAGCTCCTAAAATCACGTTATGAAGATTCACAGATTGCTTGAAGAAAGCGTTGCATCGGCAGATTCTTACATATAGAGGGACTTACCTGTAAGCATCACCTGAAGAACTTGTTGATACTGTATAATTTTGCATCAATTTCACATGCCAATAAGAAGATTGCTGACTTGGTTACCAGAACAACCTGTAGTTATGATATGTTTTTCGGACTTTTTCCACTGAAAAAGTTGTGTGATTTACACCCTAGACAGTGGAAAAAGTCCGAAAAACATATCATAATAGACCACTGCCAAAAATGACATTCAGAGAACAACCTGTAGTTATTTTAGTTCTTAAATTTGACGATATATTGGTATTGGTTTACTTGCACTAATAAAGCACCTGGAGATGACGAAAACGTCCATGGAAAACCTTGGATGGCGGTTTGTTCAGAGAAACAGCGGGAGGATCACAAAGACGCTTTCTACCACCGCCTCAAACAAATTTGGAATGAACGATGGGGCCACGACTAGTTAAAAATTCACACACACACACACACATAGTGGTAAAATACAACCCCCAGTTATTCGTAATTTGGCCAAGAATTCAATAGTTGATGCGGTTTTAAGTTAATTTCGAAATCTCTCCACAACTAACATATCATAACGTGAAAACGCAGAACTAACCCGAAGGTACAGACATACAGTAACTCCATCACTGTGGCCATAAAAATTTAAAACAACATAAAGGCGATTTACCCAAAACTCTCACAAAATTTAGGCGCCTAAGCTCAAATAACAAAAACGAAAGGGGTGCGGGAACTAAAAGAAAACTAATCTAACAAAGCTACAGTCGCGGCCAAAAAAGAACGGGACACTCCTACTTGACCTAATTCTCAAAATTGGAAAAAAAGTGCTGTGACTGCTAATTCTAATTAATAAATGTCATCCAAAGTCATTATTTAATTCAGAAAAATGCCGGCACATATTGGAAATAGGGATAAAGCGACAATAATTGCTCATTGCTCCTCATTTTGAGAATTAGGTCAAAAAAGTGTCCCTGTTTTTTGGCCACAACTGTATTATTAAACAAAACAAATTCTCCACTCCCAAATCAGGAAACGTATATGTATACACTCAATATTAAACCATTGAAGAAGGTGAATGCAACAAACTATATCCACAACAGGAAATAATACACCAAGGTAAGAAAAGAGACAAAAGAAGATAAATTTTTGCCAATTTGAAGAACACCCACTATAAGGACCGAAGCGCGAAGACAATGTTTTATTTTTTATTTTATTTAGGAGAACATAACAAGAGGTAGTCCTCGAGAGACCTAACATTATATAAAATATTGTTATGGGCCAGCTTCCTGTTCTTCGTTTATAAGAAGAGATAGCGCATTTTTTTAAAAGTGCATCTACTTCGCTTTCGTCGGGCTATCGAAATGTATTATTCCTGGTTTCCTACTATTGCCATTAACTGCTGGGTTGTGATGCACTAAAGAAGGTAAAGCCAACATTTTATTCTTTTTTTTAGAAACCTGTGGTACTAAAGTCGGTTATCGTGTATATCGAAATTCTGCTGATCCTACTTTCCGTTTCTTTTAAGCAAGGAAAGGTGGTGGAATGCCTCTTTTCTCACTAGTTGAATTTCTAGGTGTTTGCAACCGTAGAAAACTGCTTTCTGGAACGAAGATTGTCTTTGCATTTCACTCATTAGATTAAATTTTACTCTAAAACAAGAATTTGAGTAGGCGATACACACAACCTATAGTAATACTTTTTGGATTTGCTTGTTATGTATTAGCGACAGAAACATCTTCCTCTAAAATCTACCATCATGTCATCAAAACGGCACATTCCTGCATGTATAATTTTTCTGTAATTGTATGTATGTATGTATGTATTATCTGTACCCTCATTTACCTTGCGGTGTCGAGGCTGGTGCTATATGCGCTGGCATCTGGCGGTACAATGATCAACTTGCCCCGAATTCGGGATACAGAGTTGGATCGCGCCTTTGGTGCTTGCGCAGCAACCATTGTATGAGGTGTTGTCTTGGTGATGTGTTGACCTTGTTACTCTATATCTTAGGTCTGTGGTTCTGAGTTGAGCACAGTTAATTTGGTGCCCAACTGTGAATGGTCTCACTGAGCCCGATTCTAATCGCCAAGGATACGGAAAAATTCCGACCCCAGCGGGATTCGAACCGAGGACTTGCTTAATACAAGCCTGGCGCTAACCCATCTGCGCCACGCAGCTTCGTTTTTTCTGTAATTAAGCATCTATAAATTTCATGACGTTCTCCAAAAATGAATAAGATTATCTCACTTATTTTTATGTCACTAACCTGAGGAGTTATCATCAAATCTGACGGCAGCTAGTAGAAGTAACGAGCGTTTCACATGCATGGTGGTTTTAAAGTTGTCTCGTCTAGGTGAGTCTAAAGCGTAAAGGCCTAGAAGTTATCATAGTCCGATCCAAAATCACCTGCTAACAATAATAACCCCAAAACTGCTTTTATTATAGTCATGTTTAGGTGATATACGAAATATACTCTATAAATCGAACAGATATATGAAAAGTTGACCTATCGACAGTAAATAATAGAGACCAAGCTTCATAACGATTTCTTGGCTTATTGATTAAGTCTGGTCCGTTCAACCTCGGTATAAATAAATCATCAAGGTTTGCTTCTTGGTACGTGGCAAAGCTGGTAGGTCTTTAACCGATTCTACTCGAATAACAGCCAAACTGCTAACAAATATACATTTCCACTAAATGATAACTGCTGAACCAAAAGTTGTTAATTGATAATATAAGACTAAGGGCGATTGATAAGTTTTACGCACATTTATCAGTCAAATAAACTACAGTAAATATGGCTGATAGATTTATAATCACACAATATAAAAAATCAACCAAAATTACTGTCTCTTCTACTCGGACATTCAACTGTATGAAAGCAGATCCCGTACGCTGTGCTTTTCCGAGTCGACTAAAGTAATCCGATACTCCAGCGTTGACTTGGTGCTTGACATCATAACCCGAAATAACTATGCGGAGACAGAACGTCTCTCCGTTTTAATAGGTAGTATGATA
This sequence comes from Agriotes lineatus, assembly GCA_940337035.1. Taxonomy (NCBI): domain Eukaryota; kingdom Metazoa; phylum Arthropoda; class Insecta; order Coleoptera; family Elateridae; genus Agriotes; species Agriotes lineatus. Next base: position 96,184,569 of record OW679196.1, on the reverse strand, counting down.
TAACAATTTAATCACTCGAATCCTTGAAGGTTGAAAAAACAACATTTAAAAACAGCATTTTAGAATGCCAATTCGTAGCATAACACCTGGTAACCGGCTTCTTCAGGATACCAGAATAAATAAAATTGTACTGCTCTGCCTCTCGTAGATACTTCTATCCGGTATTTTAACTGGTTGCCTTCATGATTCGTCGATTATGTCAAGGCTTTTTGGAAGCCCTTGGTGCAACAACTTCCATCTAGAGCCCAGTATTAAATGAAACTTTTGGGAATTGGTCCAATTTGACGGTGCGATGAAACAAACTGCTCCCTTCAAGTGCCACGCCACGAATACCGCTGCTCCTGCCCGCACTGGTCACTCTCAGCGTGTCTTTCTTTCTTTTTCAAAGTACTTCATCCGACGATCGCATAAATAGCACCTTCAACACTGAGGTGTATAGATGATGGAAATTCAGTTACACTGGCGGTAGTTCGAAACTTAACTAAATTTACTTACAGGTCAATTTACAATAAGCAAACATACAAATCGGCAGTATTTTTAAAAATTATAATTATTGTTGCTGACTCTAGGTCTAGTTGGCCGTTTCAACTTCTAGCGATTTTTACCATATATTACAGTGTCTCCCCGGATAGGTGAAACGACTCTTGTGAAAGGTAAAAAATTCTCGATTTAAATTTTCATTTTTTGAGTTTCAGCCCTGTTTGGTTAAGGGCGAATTTCTAACATAATTTGAGTTTTGAAAAATGAAGTATGACTTGGAAATTTTCAAAAACCCTATTTTCCTGTAGGGTAAAGTGCTCTTTATGTGGCAAATACGACAAAAAGTTATTAAAAAAAGTTGTTTAGAATCAACATCTAAGTTCCTCAAATCAAGGAATTTCATTTCTAACAGTTTTTTTATTATGAAATAAAAAACTTTGTTAAAAGTATTTGTTTTTACAGTAAAAATCTTTGTTAAAAGTAAAATTCTTTGATTTGGGACCTAAACATAAAAGAAATTGTGCGAGATCAAACTTGGCCGAGGATTTTGAAATTTGGTATAGAGGCCTATGTATCGATTCTAAACAACTTTCCTTAATAACTTTTTGTGGTATCTGCCACATAAAAGGCACTTTACCTTACAGAAAAATAGGTTTTTTAATAATTTCCAAGGCATACTTGATTTTTAAAACTGAAATTATGTTAGAAATTCGCCTTTAACCAAGCAGGGCTGAACCCAAAAAAATTTACATTTAAATCGAGAATTTTTTACCTTTCACAAGAGTCGTTTCACCTATCCGGGGACACACTGTATAGTATGATCAACAATTATTTTCATCTAATATGGCTATGGTATAGTTCCTAATTTATGAATGCAACGCTTGAAAATCAAATGTCAAGTTTGACATTTAAATATAAACATAGTAGTATGCATATATTAGGAACTATTTCATAGCCATATTGGATGGAAATAATTGTTGATCATACTCTATTTGACTCAGCTGGGCTCCATAGCTCAGTGGTAAGCAATCTGGCTACTGATCTAAGGGGCGAGAGTTCGATCCCCGATCCCGGTGAGGTTTTTAAAAATTCAAAAAATGCGGAAGAAAACCTCTACAGAATGCCATAGTTCGGAAGTGATGTAAAGCCAGGGGTCCCATGTTACTACGATGTATAGCATGTGAAATATCCTTGCTAGGGTTGGAACTTGTTAGTCTCGGCAAAATTCTAAGTAGGACTAAGGTACCTGGTACTCTGCATGGCTAGACCTTGTTCATGGGGTTGGCAAAAAGGGCCTATAAAGGCCTACTTGCTAGACATGAGTCTCCCCAAAAGTACTACTACTACATACTTGACTCAGCTATTTAATTCTGATATTGTGTCATGGTTGCTATAAACACTTTCAGCCTCTCGAATATTTAACGTAGGATCAAGCTTTTATCCAGAACCACAAAAACCACAAATAGTTGTCAGGCTTTAAAAATAAATAAAATAACGGCTCTAGGGTGTTCAAGCACTCTGTCATAAAATTTGAGGTTAATAATATTTTGCTGAAATATGAACGGAAAAGTAGTTCACATATCGAAATAATTGTTGTTTTAATTTTAACAAGTTTACGAATTATTAATTTAAAACCAAGCAGGGTTGTTTGAAATTCACTTTTTTCGATCATACCAATAATATAAATCCTGGAAGAGACGGTATAAACCAGTAATACAAAAGAAAATTACGATAACGCAGTTCAAAAATGGAATTGTTTTTCACATGCTAGAGGATTCTCCAGAGCGATTATGTTCAAATAGCAAATAAAAAAACATTTTAATCATCTTCAAGTAGACAGACAGATTTCGAGTAGAAGCTATTACTGTTTCACAATTGCAAGAGCACAATAATTATTCCTGTAGTAACCTGTAGTGCTGGTATACGTGTTGATTTTAAATATTTATGTTTCGATTTGGCGTTGTGATGTTAGTAAAAAATAATCATTTCTCCCTTATACATTTTAGAATGATGTATAAGAGCAGTTGCGCCTTCGAAAGGAAGTCCCCGCTTTCCAATTTTGTCGCTATACGGATTATCCGGCAAAAACCTTTTTTGAGCACGAGGGGTGGATGTGAATAAGTAGATTTAACCCCAAGTGTAGCTGCTGGACTTATTGAAAGTTGAAGAAGGATAACGCAGTAGTAATTACTTAAAATGCTTTTTCCCGTTATCAGAAAATAAACTCCGCTTCAATCGCGTAAGTCTGCCTTGTAGCAATGTTTTACTTTGCTATTACTTGGGTGTGGCTAGAAAATAAACTCCAACTTTATATATCCACTATCAGAAGCAGATTTAAACTAAGTTTGAGTTATTTTTGAGGACGCGATAAGCTGTGTTCCAGTTTATCTCATAGCCTAGATGGAAATTGTAAACGATGGCTCACAGGGGCATTCAACTAATAATTAATTCTCAAACTAACGCGCCCAGAGGAATACAACGCTTCAAAACTTTATATTCTGTTAGTGCTAATAGATAAGGAGCTGCATATGTAATACAAGCATAATATGGAAGGCGTTTTGCGCACAAACTTTGGCACTTTTCTGCACAGCAATAAATCAAGTAGTTTAAAGCAGAACGCGCTATGCGCATGACCTGTGGGTTCTTCCGCGAGATTAATCTATAAAAATATTTGACAAGAACGAAGTGGCGGCTACACGGGAGGTTGATTAAAATTAAAATTAAAATGCAAATTAGATGCAAACGCTCACTTCAGTAAATTTCCTCTGTGGTGAAGAATTGGGTGCGGATTAAGGGCTGGCCCAGTTTGCATTCATCTGTTTCTGAATATATCTACTGTGTAATGCAAAAACTTTTTTTAGTATTAATAGTGGTTTTGATAATCTACTATTCAAATGTCATAGGAAACGAAAACGCAAAAAAAACCGTTAAGGTGTTGAGATCCTCATTTAAACAATTATTTCGAATAAGCGATACATTCGAATTGTTCATCATCAAAATTTGTATCATAGTATATCTCACATAATGCCATTTTGATGTTCCAAGTTCCTTCTGTCCCATTGGTGTACTTACATCGTTGCCTAGATTTTGTTACTACAATTATGTTTGTACCTCTATTGTGATACAACTACAACCATAGTACTAACACCTACTGGTTTCCAACAACGCATAATCACAGTGAACGTTTATTTTACCAGGCCTGACAAAATTTCAGTTCAAAGGCCAGATTTTGACAAGCAAGTTACCTATGAGTGGAAAATCTACTACACCTCGACTTTCTTACCTTTACATAAAAGCACTTAGTCATTAATTGTGTTCTTGTCAATGTATAGTTGAAATTCTATAACTTAGGTATAGATATCAGACAACTTTTATCACAATATTTCTACAACGAACTCAAATAACATTACTAAATTAGAACAGGACCGTAGCCAGAGTAAAGTATTAGGACAAGCAAAACATTTTTACAGGGGGTCATAGTTTAGAATTGGGCCAAGGCTGTTTTTTATTCTTTTTAACTATTGACTGTTACACACAATTTTAACGTATCTAAGAACTTTCAGGCTGTGTCAAGATTTTGTCGTACGTGAATATATCCATATGTCCGTCGATCGTTAGCAGTATCAAACTCTTTGATTAAAATCAGGTGTGGTTTCAATTAGGTCCCGTTAGATACCTTTTTGCTCATGATTCATTTCTTTCCAATAACAAGCAAGAGAAACAGAGGAACGCAAACACAAAAAAAAGAGCATACATCCACGTATCTTTGCTTATTATGAACGTCCGGATTAAATGGTATATTATTATCATTGAACTTGAGTACCTTAATAATATAATTATTCTACTTCACATCTTAATGATATGGATAAACCGCGTAGTGCAGTTGGGTAGGAGCTCGGCTTGCATTAAGTAAGCCCTCGGTTCGAATCCCGCTGGGGCCGGAATTTTTCCGCAGCCTTAGCAACTGGAATCGGGCTCGGTGAGACCATTCACGGTTGGGCACCAAATTAACTGTGCTCTACTCAGAACCACAGACCTAAGAGATAGAGTACTAAGGTCAATACATCACCATAACAGACATCTCACACAATAGTTGCTGCACAAGCACAAAAGGCGCGCTCCAATTTTGTTTCCCGAATCCTGAGCAAGATGAGCACTACATCGCCAGATGCTAGCGCATAAAGCACCAGTCTCTACACCGCAAGGGAAAATGAGGTTATTGATGATACATTCTGCTATGGTTTGGTCTAATAAATATAAATTTAGCTAATGATGATGTGTCAGCAATTATTATTTATAGATTACAGATTTGAACTGAGTAAGATCAGATTGTTGTATTTTTACTTTATTAAAATAAAATAGTATTAGGCCCTCTTTCGTATTTTACCTGTCTGCAGTTCAAATCTCAAAACGCTAGCTCTACACACTGGGATACTTTTTATTGTAATATTTAATGTTTAAGTAGGTAAATTCTTTATTTTAATAAGAGCACCAAAACTGCTTGTCACAAAATTAATTTATTCAATTGTCATCTCCCCCTCGTCCATTTTAAACAATATCTAATCTAACTATTAAACTATTAAACAAGTTCAATTAACTTACATATCACACTAAACATTCTTATAAATAATTAAATCTAAGCAATTGTTATCTCTAAAATTATTGCCCACATTTTTATACTGTCACAATGTGTCTTTGGGCCACTACACGTTTTATTAAGCCCGTTGCATGTTCACTCGCGTATTTACATTGATTAATTTCCCGTTTACTTCCTTTGTTACGGTATCAAAACGACTTAACGACACCCACGCGAGGTGAGTATCGCACGGATGGTTAAGTCCAGGAAAAGATGGCACGCTCGCCCTGAGATTCGTTAAAACATGCTAAAGGCCTCGGCTGAAGCGCTCAGGGAGTTGGTCGTGGTTCAAACGGTACGTCACTGGGCAAGCATGGTATGACATATACAGGATAAGTCAAGATAAAAGGGCGCCACCAAGCCTGTCTTAGGGGTGTACCCGAATAGCCGGGTCTGGGCGGTTAGACAAGATGAGAAGTACACAGGGTACTCCGTCAGGAAGGTACTCGAGAGCTGTCAAGCTCGGGCTACAATTTCGGGACAGAAAATGCTTAAATTACGATTTCGGGTACTTGTGGCCACGGCGGCGACGTCACCAGACCTACCTGTACGCCCCAACGCTCAAGCTCCGTCGTACATCGATCTTCACACTGAGATGTTTAATCTGAAAAAAAATGCACAGGTCGAATACAATAATAAGTCCCTTAGTCAGATATTCGTCTATTGGTTGACTTTACAAACGGGCAACGATCACGCCGCCGAAATTTTTCTAGGCCTTAAGTTATGGCCTCAGCTGGAGGACGCGCTAATACTAATACACATACAGCAAATGAAATCTGGTTAATACACACACATGTAACCACATGGCCCGTTAATTTAAATATAAAAGGTCAATTACAAGTAAGTGCCATCGAGGTACATTACTTCACAACAAGTGTATCAATCATGAGCGAAGGCGACCAAGGCACTTTAAATGACAGCAAATACAGCGTCGCGAAGGTATGCGCCAAACTAGATAAATGTTTAATTTAAAATGCCCGGGGCCAACACACATGAAATGTTTGGAATAAATGACAGCAAGCACAGCGTCGCAAACGTATGCGATAAATTAGTTAAATGTTTAATTAGCAAGGCACGGGGCAAGCACACGTGAAATGTTTGAGTAAATGACAGCAAATACAGCGTCGCAAACGTATGCGATAAATTAGTTAAATGTTTAATTAGCAAGGCACGGGGCCAGCACACATGAAATGTTTGAATTAAGATACACCAAATACAGCGTCGCAAAGGCAGCCTGGCTTCAGGTCGCAGTAATGGCCGCGAATCCACAAAAACGCCAACGCACACTCACAAGAACAAACTCGATTCACATGAATGACAGACAATAGGTTAAACAGTTGTTTGCACAGATACCTTGTTTCGTTGGCGGCCCTTGAGGGTGGCGTGCGGTCAGCTGGTGGCTTGTGTCCGCCTGTGGCACATAGGTAGAAGCGGGGGCGGTAGGTGTGGGTAATAGGCAGCATTTCGCCTTACAATGGCGTCAATTGGAATGCGTCTCTCACATTAGACCGGGAACAAAAGGGAGGCCCAAACGTCCTGCAGGAATGAATCCCGGAGTCGTCGGGTTAAAGGGAAACAGCCCCTTAGTTGAAGAAACAGAACTGGGCGCTCGGAATGCCCATCACACCCACGCAACAACGGTACACACCACACCAAGCACACTCGCACGACTTGTGTTCCTCTCAACGGCCCTGTAGGAACCCGCGTCTGCAAGCAACCACATGACGCCACGCGTCCCCAAGCGGAGCAATAACCAATCGCAAAGCGGGGTTTTCGCCGGCTCAAACTAGTTTTACCCGCATTTAAAGAACACGCGTTTTATAAAGGGTGGTCTAAAACGGTTAAAACGAGACAGCTACGCCCATATACAGGGTGTTCGAACTCAAATGGAAAGAAAAGCGGTGGTTTTTGTGAGTATCTGTGATGAGAAATTAAAAATGCTGGCATCAGATTTGAAATAGAAGCAGGCTGTACTGAAAGCTTAAATGATCAACTTGATTGCTGAAGGCTGCAAAATGGCTTAACACCTTCATAATTGTTCCCTGGTTTCCAACTGTCTTCCTTTCACTCGATTCCTCTCCAGTTTAGGTGTCTACTTTTCCTCTAGTTTTATAATGTCTTGTTAGCTTCTCACAATTGCTATTTTATGCCTGCTTTAATTGCTCGTTGCAACATTATCATTGTTCTAGCTTATACCTTTTAGAATTGTTCACAAATTTTACTAACTAGCTGAATTGAACTCTACGCTTCATAACCTGCACATTGCAAACCCTTTGTGTTTTTTTACATACATCCACACGAAAAAGGTAAGTACTCTTCCACTTACACTTCAAGATGCCTGGAAAAGTCTCAAATGTCATCGTTGGTGATGCTCAGCATTAAGCGTTGTGAGGCTCAGGCTTTAAGTTGAAAGAGATCTCGGCCTGAACTACCAAAAAGAAGTAGACGACGGTGAAATATCTGTCCACGAAGCAATCATATGAAAACCAGTGTAGGCACGCTACGTGGGAAAAGTATGTCTGCAAAGATCATTCAGTTATAATGTGCTTAAGTTATAATTCAGGTGCATCGCTTGAACTACAATAAAATATGTGTAGCAACACTATCAATACAAACTTTTAACAAAAATGAATTAATAGGTTTGTTCAGTATTCGATTTTGTAATTTGTTTATGCAAAGCAAGGTATGGATTGGAAAATAAGTTGGTTGGCACTCCGTAGGCTAAATGGTATTGTTGTCGAAATGGTTCCACTAACGCTGTACTGTATGCTAATTTTTAAAGCACAATGCCAACTCGCCACGACTCGTCTCTCATCTATACAGAATACGAATGAATTTTGTGGGGGTAGCGCCAGAAACTGGCTCCTCAGGTAAAGAGACCGCTAAAATTTCCTAGAAAGCTCGCTGGTGCAATCTCTCTGTGAAAAATGCTGGCAGAGCAACGGTCTGTCCAAAATTCGAACGGGTATCATAAATAGGTACATAAAAAAAGTTGCGCATACAACAATAGATCTTACATTATAGGTAATCAATTCCTCCTACAACGTTGTGCTATCAGGAGCAAGGGTAATTTCATCAACTTAACATGCATACATTACTCTTGAGAGACGTTTTGTCGTATAGATAAAGTGGACCTTTATCAATAGATATATATCAGAATGGATTAACTTCAGATAGCATATAAGAGTGTTTAATTAAGTTTATTATTTGTATGATATGTCTAAAGCAATTGTCAATAATCTAATCAAGATATATCGATTCACTTTTAACTAATGTAACTACAATGCTACAGTTTATCTTACCCAAGACTTTAATTTTTTCAACCTTTTTCCTATTACCAAACATTAGAATTAATATGATGGGATCAAGTACCAAGCAATGTTTTAGAGATGCTGCAATGATAATGTACAAATCGCATATAATTTTATTTAAGGCTAGTTTACTTTCTTTCTATTCAAAACAGAAGTACAGGGTGTAAACATGTGAACAACAAATAAGTTTTCACAACTCCACAGAAAGAATGCTTGTAGATACTAAATAACAAAGTTACTAGAATAGCCTCTTGATGCTCACCTGTGTCACTGGTCACACAGTAGAATGGTGACCCAATCGACAACTTTACACTTTCTTCCATGTAGGAGAAGTACCTTTGAAATAAAGCGGGAAACGGTTTTGTTCATGTGTAACTTAACAATAAAAATCCAAAGCCAACTTTCATGCAAAAATGAAGTGAATGGATTACACTGGTGATAAGGAAAATATTACCATTAAAGTATCAGATCCCAGAGTCTATGTTATTCATATAAAGATGATGTTCTAGGTAAAATTCAAAGAAGTTCATATCAAAATACATTTCTAAACACCTCCAAAAATAAGCTAATAAATTAATAGTTATTTATATGTCTAGGAAGGGAATGCTCCAGTGTTATATATGAATATATATGACCTTTTTCGAACGCACGTCTTTTAGTGCGAAATTTCTAAAATCTTACTATAGGTGACCATTATAGTGATTGTAGTTTTCTGTAGTGGCATTTTGTCTAATTTTCAAATCAATATACCGTTGCAAAGCTTTGGTATGGTATCGAATGTCACATAATGGCAAATACTGTGGGTAATAGATATTTATACATTAAGGGAGATATAAATGCTTTCCCTGAAGTTGATATGGTTATAGTCCAAGGGCTTTGGCCTGGAGTCTGTAAGTCAAGCGAAGGTAAAAAAATAACTCCATCTGTATTTACTAGAATATTAGTAAATATACTATGTCATTTCGAAATTTGATTAAGTACATTTAAAATAAGAATATGTAAGTAACATCAAGGATTGCCTCATTGTATAGTTGCTAAGACATTATATGTAGCTGCATGGTTACCATGAGATTGAGATTTATATAATTTTAAAAATTCTTTGGCAGTTATAAGTAGCTCTTCATATTTTGTATCTATGAGAGAAATGAACAATATCATGTTGCTAGTAAATAATATTAATTTATTATACAAGACGATAAAGTTAAATTTTATCCACGAGTGAATCGTTTAACGTCGAGACGAAGTCGAGACGTTAATGATTCAAGAGTGGATAGAAATAACTTTATCGTCGTGTATAATACAATATTTTTTTCTATAGCAAGAACTTTAACAATTTCAAACGAAAATTATGACAGTCAATCACATTTCAAAATGTCAGTAGCTAGATTGGGTTGCTACGATAATACGAAACTGTCATATTTAATTTAAACAAAAGTTAGAAAATTAAATTACTTTATCTATCCTTGATGTTAAAGTGATACTTTATCTACCCTTGCTGTTAAAGTAAAACTTGACCTTTTGTTTTGAGTTGATAAAAGCACACTTTAACATGTGCTATAGAAAAAAAATATTACTCCCTGCCGGGAGGTAATAAGGATTACTTTCCGCTGGTTGGAAATTGATAGCTTTGTTTCCTTCAAGAAAATAAAGCGGCTGTAGTATCTGGTTGCCTAAACGATACAATATGGCCTAATAAATATTTTAAAAAAGAATCTAAGGTAAAGATCTATGAAAGTGTCGTCAGACCGATATTAACTTACGCAAGGAAACCAGACCAAATACAGTCAAAACGGAACAAATATTAGAAACAACGGTTAAAATTATGAAAATAAACCTTTTATAAAATTTTAAAAGCTATTTCTGGAGGAAGATGCTGAACTGAATTTATTGTCAAATTATATTGCATCATATGAGTTGGATAACAAGGAATGGTTTTTACAGGAAGTGGTTTACATCCCTAACTCCGGTAGAAACTTTTTAATCTTACTGAAACACAGGTAGGATTCGCTCATAGTTTAGACTGCTCCTATTCCTGAAATTTGATTCTCTTATTTCATGACAACTTAAACGTCTGTCAATTGTCACTTTGAATTATGCAAGTGCAAACTCAATTACAAATACTTTCCCGTTACATTTACTTGTCACTGAACAAATATCAGATAGTAAGTACTTCCCTCTTTAAAATTACCTCAATTTACTCTTTCTATCTTTTTTTATTACTTTTTTTATTTAAATACCTCTATTCTTTCACTCGCTCATGGAGTCGATCCTCTGCTTTACCAAGCCAAATGCATCCAGCAATCTCACAAATATCTCTCAACGTCCAAACAAATCCCAGTCCGAACTCCCCCAAAAACACCTGGATCCACAAGGACTTCCTGGCCAAAACACGACAAGGCACCTACCAACTTTCTCCAGTAGTACTGTTAGCAGCAAACACCATCCACGTCGTCCTACCAAAATCGTCAAGCCTCCGACGACTTAGTATCACGAACCTTGACTACATGCAGGTTAAGATGTCACTTCCATCACAGGCTTGTCGAATTAGAACTCCTTTAAATGAAAGTCCTCTATCCACCCCATAAAAAGGTCTCGGGTGGTGTAGCTTGAACAAGCGTCCACGTTCGATCAGTAGAGTTAAGCAAGCCTCTCTGGTCAGGACTTGGATGGGAGTTCCACGGTTGCATCTCTCGGCGGCTCGTGATACGGCTGTCACGTAAAATAGTTGGTCCCGGCTCTCATAACAACATCATGATAATCGTTAGTGAGGTTTGAAGTCCCCATAAATGCACAGCGACGCCTACAATTGGCTAAGTGCGAAATAAATAAATAAACGCTCATTCTGCTAACAATCTCGATGTAAACCACTTCCACTAAAACCATTCCTTGTTATCCAATTCATATGATGCAATGTAGTTTGACAATAAACTCAGTTCAACATCATCTTCCAGACATTTGCTTTTGTAGATTGTAACTATATTGCTTAGGCATTCTCATCAGATCCAGTTATTTTAATTCTCTTCTTCTTCATATCTTTTAATCTTTTAACATTTTACTTTTATTTTCACCACGCCAATTTTTTTTATTTGCAACCCTTTTATACACCAGATAAGTTTAAAACTTTTATAAAGGGTTTATTTTCATAGTTTTAGCCTCTTACACATTGGATTTGTACATGTTTTTGCATCAAAATATTTTTACGTGCAAATAAATAAAAATATCTCCTTAGTGATTTAGTTCAGCGTATATTTCATAGTCCAACACACGATAAAACTTTATTTTATTTATCTTTAACACCCACTATATTGAATGGTATTTCTCGAATAAGTATTTGCCATTAATTCTCCACTTCGTCTCAGATAATAATTAAATTATGTTTCTGCTCTGTTTCTTATGTAGCTTCATTCAATTGAATTTTAAATTCTATTTTCTTTCTTTACCAAATATCTTTTTAATAATTTTGATATCTTTTTTCATACTTAAATTCATCTTTGTAATTTTTAATGCTTCATTCTTTTAACCTTATTGATCTGACTTTAAACCCCTGTACTGAAGATCATGACAATAAATATTTTTTTTTGTGTATAGAAACTGTAGCAACCCCTCATCGAGTTGTTGACCGTACTCTTCAAAGACCCTATGGAACTTGTACAACTGATGTACATAATAATAATGCTGGTAGTCATGCTGGAGAAGGAACTGTCAACAATGAAGGAAACGCAATCCATGCAGTTCTGGACAATTCTACACTTAGTACTAGGCGCATCGCAATGCAATTGCACCTTTCGCAGAGTTTTGTGTGGAGGACATTACATTGCGAAGAACTGCATTTTTGTCATATTTAACGAGTTCCGCCACTGCAACCATACGATTATGGACAACTTGTGGAGTTTTGCACCCGGTTGCTACTTAGGTAAACTTACAGAAGGTCAAATTTTTTTAGGTAGAATAATGCGGGCCAGTGAGGCGCAATTTACGTGGGATGGTATTAATACCATGCACAGTTACCATCTATGGTCTCTCCAAAATCCCTATGCCATCGGACAGACCAGATTTTATCATCGCTTTAGTGTTAATACGTGGGCTGGCATTTTTAAATATCAGTTGATTGATATCGAAGTTCTTGATAATCGCTTAAATGCAGACTGATACACTGCTTTCCTAGATGGAAGACTTTACGAGACGCTGGAAGACACTCCATTTCATATTCGGCAACAAATGGCATTAGTATGATGGCGCCCCAGCTCACTATAGAAGACGAGTAACCGAATGGCTAAGCATGCATTATCCATACAGTTGAATTGTTGGTGGGGTCCCATCGCTTGGCCTCCGAGGTTCCTTAGACTTTTACTTTTGGGAGCACCTAAAACAGCTACTTCGAAAGATAAACAATTGATGCCATCAATTAAATTTGCAATACATATGCCATAGTTCATGTTTATGATTCGATGATTCGCAGGTGTCGTGCAAGTACTCAGGCTGTAGCGGCACATTTTGAGCACTAGTTAGAAATCGCACATTCTCTGCTGTTTTTATTAAATGCGAATTACAAGTTCAAAGCATAGGTTTTGTTTTTTAAATTTAACTAGATGTTAAGCTTACTTATTTGCTACTACACTAATAAACCTTGATCTCTTGCAATTCTGTAACTATTTGGAATACGACCTTTGTTTTTGCTCAAAATTGCTTTTACAACAAGCTGTCAATCTTTGATACACTCATTATGAATCACCCTGTATAATACGTATAAGTACATTCTGCAAGTATGAAGAACTGCAGTATAATATTATAATAAAATTACTTTAATGCCAAGGTGTATACTTCATTCTACATTGCCTTTACCGCTAACGTAATTCAGTACAGTAGAGCCGATTATTCGGTTCCAGAGTTAATCGGGTCGGCAACCAGTAAAGCGATTATTTCAAACACATAAATTCACATATAATATTTATTTATACTTAAAATATTTTTAGAATTCAGAGCAAGCCGTGATATTAGGTATTTTTAACAGTGCACTAAAAATGCACCGGTAACACATAAGTCACAAGTCAAAATGACAGATTAATACTAATTTTAAATGTCAGATATATGCAAGTTATCATTGACTATTCGACTCACTTGTCATCTAACAAAAACTGTCCAATAAAAATACAAGATTGGACGTCTTTGAGCCAATAAAAATGAACTATATTGACTATTTTCACTAGTGAAAATAATCGACAATTTTCACTAGTGGTATAGTGAATATTTTTTGGCAATTTTCACTAGTGAAAATAATCGACAATTTTCACTAGTGGTATAGGGAATATTTTAAACAAATGTGATTTTTATTAGAAAAAGTCAATATTAGTGTTCTGTTACTATAGAAATTGCGCAATTTGTTGCTAGATTTACTGAAAAATAATTTTAAAAAGTAGTTTGGTTCATTGAATAGTCCCTCGAATGCCAATCTTAGTCAAAGTTAAGTAGATTATTTTTGCGGTGGTATCATTACTCATGTCCATTGCGCTTGGAATTAGGACTCGTTCTAGCGCACTCGTCCTAATCGTACCAAAGCGCAATGGACATTCGTGGCACCACCGCAAAAATAGTCGACATAACTTTGACTACTCATGGTATTATAAGTGAGTATTTTTTAATTTCAAAATTCTTAAACATAATAAAAAATAATGAAAATGATAACAGCTAAACAAGAGCGTGATAAATTATATCATGTGTTCCCAAAAAAAAAACTGATTCGCAGCATACCATGATTAAATTGAAGTTTGCCGTAACTTGATATATAACCATTGAAGCAACTACCATAAGTCAGAGAGAACTAAATTACATCTCGACCTTGAACTATTTTTCTAAAAATATACATTTAACAAAAATAATTTTTATTGGCCGTTATGATTCTTACCCGCGTTGTTGTTGTGTACATGCCATCTTATTTTTCTTTTTGCTTGATACAATTACACTTAATGCAGTGTTATTTTGCATGTTACAGTGACAGATGTTATCATAATATATAATCAAGTTCCTTATTTACCCGTTTGGGTGTAAGGATTGTATTACAATTACTTCTACTATGCTAACATTTTGTATTTTTATCTTTATCACTTTCACACACTTTTCTAGATTCAACTCGATATGAACTCTTTCCAGTTTTTTCTGTCTTCTGCTATTCTTTTCGCTTCTGCCCACGTTTTTCCTTTTTTCTCTAGTATATTCTCTATTGTCACATCCCACGTTTGCTTTGGTCTGCCTCTTTTCTTTTTTCCTGTCATTTTTGCCTCCCAAATCATCCTTGTCTGTGCTCCTCTCTCCATTCTTTGGAGATGTCCCCACCATCCAAGTTGTCGTCGTTCAATATACTCTTCCACTGGTTCTATGTTGAGTTCTTCTCTTATCGCCTCATTCCTGATCCTATCTCTTTTGGTAACGCCCTTGACTCTCCGTAGGAATTTCATCTCTGTTGCTCTGATCTTACTTTTTTCTCGTTCGGATAAGACCCATGATTCGCACCCATACGTGAGGACTGGTCTGTATATCGCCTTGTATACGTTCATCTTTGTTTCTCTTGATATTTCTTTTTTGTTGATGAGGCCTTTGCTCAAGGCATAGTAAACTTTATTGGTTGTCTCTATTCTGTTGTTCACTTCCGCTCCTTGTTTTCCTGCGTCGTCTATGGTTACTCCTAGATATTTAAAACTGTTCACCTGTTCTATTCGTTCGTCGTCTATTCTAATTTCCATTTCTTTCTTTTCCCCTGATATTACCATGATTTTTGTTTTCTTCTTATTCATCCTCATTCCATTGTTTGTTAGTACTTCATTCCATACACACAGATTTTTCTTTAATTCTTTTTCACTTCCGGCTATTAAGGCTATATCGTCCGCAAAGGCGCACTCTGATATCTCCACTTTTTCAAGATTTCTGTATCCCACAAACCACGGTTTCGTTCTTGAGTTTACCGTTCTTATTAGTTTGTCCATAAAGGTGATAAACAGCAGCGGGCTAAGGCTTCCTCCTTGCCGGACCCCTTCCTTTGTATGGAATATGTCTGACTCTCCATTCTTACTTATTACCTTGTTTCTAGTCACTCGGTACAAGCATTTGATTACTCTTATTAATTTATCATTAACCTTTTTCTCTTTCAGACATTCCCACATTTTAGCTCTTGGTACCCGATCAAAGGCCTTCTCCATATCCATAAATGCAAAATAAACATTTTTTGACCTTGCTAACGATCTATTTATAATTTCTTTTAACGTGAATACGTGGTCTTGTGTACTTCTCCTTTTTCTGAATCCGCTTTGTCCTTGTAGTAGTGTCGGCTCTACTTCTTTTCTTAACCTTTTCTCTATAATTTTTTCAAACAACTTCATTGGAGTGTTCAATAATGTTATGCCTCTGTAGTTATTACAGTCCATGGCATCTCCCTTTTTATAGATTGGGAGTATTCGCCCTATTTCCCAGTCTTTGGGTATTGTCTCTTCCTGCCAGATTCTATTGAATATCCTCAGTAGCATTCGCTCTCCACTGTCTCCCATGTTCTTCATCATTTCCGTCGTGATTCTATCTTCACCGGGTGCTTTGCCGTTTTTCAGTTCCTTTATTGCCCCTACCAGTTCTTCCATTTTAATTATGTTCTCCTCATCTCCTGCTCTTTCTTCTAATTCGTTATCAGTATCTTGGGCCCTTTCTCTTTCGTCTTCTGTTTCCGTTACAAGCAGCTTTTGGAAGTACTCTTTCCATCGTTCCATGACTTCCTTTTCTCTTCTCACTATTTCTCCTTTTTCGTTTTTTATGGCAATTATTTCTGTTTTCTTATTGTTTCTAAGGCTCTTTAGAACTTTGAAAAATAGCTTCTGATTTCCTTTGCTATCTTTTTCTAATTTGTCTCCGAACTCGTTCCATGTCTGTTGTTTGGCTTCTCGGATGATCTTTTTAACTTGTATTCTCTGATTTTTGTACTCCTCATAATTCTCCTCTGTCCTGTTGTTTAAGTACTTTTTCCACTTTGTTTTCTTTAGTCTTACTTGTTGTTTTATTTCTATTGACCACCATGCTGTTTGTTTCTTGTTACTTTTTTCTTTGTGTGTACCACATACACTCATGGCCGCTCCTGTGACTATATTTTTGAATATTTTCCACACTTCTTCCGTATCCTTGTTCTCTATTTCAGTTATCATCTCTCCTATTTCTCTCTCAATTGTTTCTTTGAATTTCTTGGCTCTTTCTTCGTTCTTTAATCTATAAGCTCTTATTGTTTCTCTATTTTTCTTAACTTCTTTCTTTTTTTCATCTGTTCTTTCTTCTGAACCATCATTCTTTATTTTGGCCACTACTAAGAAATGGTCACTGCCTATTTCGAATCCCCTTTTCACTTTGACATCTTTAATTATAGTTCTTCTCTCTCTTTCTACAATTATGTAGTCTATTATAGATTGCTCTCCTCTGCTTACTACTGCTCTCGTGAACTTGTTTATGTCTTTATGCTCGTAGAAGGTGTTTGCTATAATCAGATCGTTAACTGTGCAAAAATCCAACAGCCTTCGTCCATTGTTATTCCTCTCGTCTTCTCCAAATTTTCCAATAACTTTGTATGTGTCATCCCTCTTTCCTACTCTGGCATTTAAATCTCCGACTACAAAGATCCCTCCTCTGGCTGTTTCTACCTTTAAACCTAGCTGCTCCCAGAATTCATCTTTATTTTTCACTTTCTCGTCTTCGTTTGGTCCGTATACTGCAATTATCGTTTCTACCTGCTTCTGGTTTTTTAATTCTACTACTAGTATTCTGTCTGATACTGCCTCCCACTTGATTACCAAGTTTTTAATGTCTTTATGGATTATGCACCCTACTCCTGATTGTGCTCTTTCCTTTTTATCTATTCCGCTCCATATTAGCAGGTGCCCCTTGTCGGTTTCTGTTGATCCGTTTCCCTTCCGTTTTGTTTCTGGTATTATTAATATTTCAACCCCAGCTTTCTCAAATTCCTTACTCAGTTCCTCCTCTTTCCCGTTCAGGCTTTTGATGTTCCATGTCCCTATCTTCCTATATTTGTATTCTTTGGTTTCTGTTTTTCCATTTCTAGTTTTCTTTCTTATGTTTTCCTCGCTTTTGGTTTCCCCTTCATTTCCATGTTCATTGCTTTTGTCGTTACCTTTTTTCCTATCCGCTTCTTTCTTGCTTAATAGTTTTTTTTATTCGAAGTTTTTGTTATTTTTCTTAACTGCGCTTCTAACGGGTCTTCTTTAGGTGACCTTTCGCTGACTGATCTTTTGTTACTAGTGCTAGTCTCTCCTCGTTTCTCTTTTTGCGACTCTTGTTGACTTGCCAGATCTCTTCTTTCCGTACCATATACTTCGTTGTTTATTATTAATTTGTTGTATTTTATCAGCGCCTTTTGTCCTTTTTGTCTTGCCTCTTTCATAATAGGAATTAGTTTTTTCCGTTCTTCTTGCACTTCTTTAGGATAGTCTTCGTTGATCCATATATCGGTGTCTTTTAGATTCTTGGCTTGTTTTAGTATCTCCATTTTCTTGTTGTATTTCCTTAGTTTAATTAGTATTGGTCTCGTTCCCGCCACCTTGTGTTTCCCTAACCTTATATAATCTTCTAGGTCCTTTTCTTTATCCATCTCCACCCCTATGTTGTTCATCACCACTAAGATTTTTTCCAGTGTCTCTCTCTCCCCCTCACCTTCTTCGTCGATTACTCCCGTCATCACTATGTTCTTTTTTCTAGCCTCCTTCTCAAGGAGTTCTATTCTTTTTTCCTGTTTCTCGACTTTATCTTTGAGTTGTTTGTTTTCTTGTTTTATTGCGCTAACATCATTAATTATCTGTCCTAATTTCGCGTCCATTCCATCCAGTCTGCTGCTGATTTGCTTTAGTAACTCCTCTATGTTCTCCATAGCCCCTGGGGGTGTCTTCGCGCTCGCGCGCTTTGGCGTACGGTGTGTTGCCTATCTTCAAAATTTTGGCGTGACCCCAGTATGTGTATTGTTATTTTCTTTATCAGTTAGTTGCATGCAATTTTCCACCTTATTAGTTATCTTCTAACCTCCACCCGTTTTAATTATGGCAAATTGCTCACTGTTCGGTGCTTTGTGTTGCGTATCTTATCTGCCCAGGTTTGTGCCGCTAGTTATTTCCTCACTTCACTAACTTTCCGCGTTTTTGAATCACTCGATATGGCCCAATTTGGACTTTAATACCGGAGCTTCTAAACACATGTGTTTGACCTCGGCACAAAATTCTATATCAATAAACAATATGTAATAATCCATAAACATGTTCAAATTGTGCTCAATATGACCACCTACAGACTTAAGTTAAGACATGAAAAGATTTTTTATCTTTCTTTCCAAGGCGTACTCTAAATGAGTTTTTTTTTTTTTTGGAACACACTGTATAATATAGAATGATAATACTAGGCTCTTATAATTGTCTGTGATCGCAATAGCCATGTTATCAGATCCATACAAATAGTAACCAGTACTATACAAATTTAAGGTTAGATGTACAGCAAACATACGCATCATACATATTGCTATATACGTATGGTTCTTGTACTCTCCTTTTCAACTTGAGAAAACTTTACAAAAACAAAGAATAAGAAGTTGCTGTGTTTATAGTGTTTAGTAAAATTTTGAACAAATACATTTTTTTAGAAAAATGCTTGATTACAAATTACAGAAGAGAAAAAGACTACAATAAATGTTGAAAATGGTGTTGAATATTTGCAAGACACAATCGAACCCTTTTTTTTACTTCCTTTTACGATAAAGGAAGTATTGGATCCTCAATAATTCTAAATTGAGCTTTCAACCGATCTTCACGTTTTAGAGTCCCCTGAACCCAAAAAACATGTTTTTGTTCATTGGTCTGTGTGTGTCTGTCTGTCTGTGTGTCTGTGAACAGAATATCTCAAAAACGAAAAGAGTTATGACGTTGAAACTTCATATGTAAGTTTTGTGTACTATTTAGATGCGACAACAAGCTTTTGAAGAAAATTGCATAACCGGAAGTATGGTGTCTACTCTTGTAATTTTTCAGTTTTTTCGATTTTTTCAAAAACAGCTCTAACGAGTTTTACATTTTTATTACATTTTTAATGTGATTTTCCAGTTGAATACCTCTAAAATAGTTTTCTTTCTTTTTACTTCTTTTTACAATAAAGGAAGTTTTGGATTCACTCCAAAAATTCGAAATTGAGTTTTCAACAGAACTTCACGTTTCAGAGTCTCCTGGACCCAAAAAACATGTCTGTGTGTGCGCCTGTGAACAGAATATCTCAAAAACGAAAAGAGGTATAGCGTTGAAACTTCATATGTAAGTTTTGTGTACTATGTAGATGCGAAAGCAAGCTTTTGAAGAAAATGCATTACCGGAAGAATGTGTTTTTTCAGTTTTTTTTTGATTTTTTCTAAAACGATTTTTTTTCAAACTTTACATTTATATTACATTTTTAATGCGCAGATAGGTGATTTTGCAGTTGAGTACTTCTAAATGGATTTTTTGTTTTTTTTTTTCATTTTTGTCTGTTAGCTTCTATTTTAAATGGAACACCCGGTATATTATCACATTTTTTAATTCAGCTTAAAATTTTAGAGAATATTTGTGTCTTCAACTAACGCTCTATTTTGTACGGTTTCTGTAGAATATGTAATTTTAGATTTTTTGATAAATGCTTAAAAATTTTATATCAAATTTTTGGCTAGTTATAAGATTCCTGTAAAAACAAATTGTGTGCGTGTATCACACCAGATTTTTTTTTTTTGACATATCTAAAGGTCGCCATAATGGTAATCCAGAAATCTAATACGAAGGCAGGGCTCGATATGTCCAATCACCATCATTATCAGCAATACCGTTTCTAAAATAAGCTTCGATATTGAATTTATTCTACTCAAAATCTGTTTTTCAAAAACTGACCTATACTTGACGTATTTTGACAATTTGAGCTAATAGCACAGTAAAACTAGGGTTTAACAAACATCTAAAAAATAAAGTTCTACCCTGCGGCAAGCTGTTCAGTACTCTCCTCTTAGTATGTGGTAAAAAGTTGCTTGACCTTGCGCGTCGGGTTTCGGCTGGAGGGTGGTGGAAAGGTGGTAAAATGATAGGTTCCACAGTTTTTCGCAAATATCTCGTTAACTATCAGGTTTATTGCAAACTTTATTTTATACGAAATTAATCTACATTTAATTTACAATAAAAAAGGTCTTATGAATTTTTGCACTCCAGTAAAGCATTACGGAGATATGGAGGGGGTAAAAATTATACTTTTTCTGTTTGGCCAAAAAAGCATGAACACCTATGGACTCGTAATATCAGCACCAAGTGTATTATATAAAGGGTTCAGGAAAGTGGGAAGGCCAAATGGTTATGGTGAAGAACCCAGCGCAAAAGACGAACACCATTTGCGCATATCATCCACTACTACACATGTTGAAGTGAAAGTGGAAGATGCAATTAATGTCAGTCTTGGACACGCAGAATTTCTAACTAATAGTAAGTACAAGATGCAACTGGTTGCTGTCATCACAGTACACTTAGAGCAAGCTGGCTTCAAAGTGACTCAAGCAGAAGGTGATGCTGATACCAAGATCGTTTTTACTGCAACTGACGAATCAAAAAAGGAAAAAGAAAAATTGAAGACATTCAGCGTGGTATCGGGAAAATGAAGGATGTTCTCCTTTTTCTAATTATACATGTAATTTCTCCAATACCACGCTGAATGTCTGAAATGCAGTAAACTTTTTCTTCTTGGTTACCTTTCTTCGGTACAGCCATCTTCCACTGTTTGTTCGCTAGAGCATGAACAACCAACAAGACGAATAATTCGATGTCATTGCCAATCACGATAGCCCCTTTTTTGCTTTTTTGATTCGTAAATTGCAGTAAAAACAATCTAGTGTCAGCATCACCTTCTGCCTGAGTCACTTTGAAGCCAGCTTGATGTAAGTGCACCGTGATGACAGCAACCAGTTGCATCTTGTTCTTACTATTAGTTACAAATTCTGCTTGTCCAAGAGTGACATTAATTGCATCTTCTACTTTCACTTCAACATGTGTAGTAGCGGATGATATGCGCAAATGTTGTTCGTCTTTTGTGCTGGGTTCTTCACCATAACCATTTGGCCTCCCCACTTCCCTGAACCCTTTATATAATACACTTGGAGCGAATATTACTAGTCCATAGGTGTTCATGCTTTTTTGGCCAAACAAAAAAAGTAAAATGTTTACCCCCTCCATTTCTCCGCAATCCTTAACGGGAACGCAAAAATGCATAAAACCATTTTTATTTTAAATTAAATGTGGATTAATTACGTATAAAATAAAGTTTGTGTTAAACTTTATAGTTAACGAGATATTTGCGAAAAACTGTAGAAACTTACCATTTTACCACCTTTCCACCCCCTCCCGCCGAAACCCGACGCGCAAGGTCGTGCAACTTTTTACCACATACTAAGAGGAGAGTACTGAACAGTTTGCTGCAGGGTAGAACTTTTTTTTTGATGTTTGGGTTTTGACAATTTTTGAGCTATTTTTACTGTACTATTATCCAGTTCACAATTTTGAACAGAACAAGCAATTTTCAAAGGTAATGCGACAACGGAGATTTATAAGCACGCTCAATGACAAACTTACCCGAAAACCAAAATTAGGAATTATTTCAATCAAAAATACAATTTATGCACTTAATGCTACACTAATTGTGAAAAAGATAGCACCTTTACAACTACTACCATATAGAGAATATACAGAACTAATACAAAAATGATACATATTCATGTTTTACTGAAGGTAGAATTATGAAAGAATAATTTTAAATATTCACATTTTATATGCGGACTCCGAATTTGCCCTGCATTTTGATATATTAAAGTTTCCTACTAATTTTTTTTCTTCAGATTCCAAATATTGTAAAAAGTTTCCTAAAAATCTGACTTCCTTGTCCTGTAAATGTTTCTGTTCAGTAAAAATGTTTCTGCTATTGACTTTCCTATACTTGTAACCCATCCTTCTAATGATCCTCTATATTGTAGATTTTGAAAACTCTTATTTCCTAATTGCTCTCGTGGAAAATTAAAATGCCTCCATTTTTTATGAAAATCCCAAATTTTACCCCAGATCCTCCTTAAAGCCGTAATGCACAAAATATTGCCATGGTTTCCTGATTCATTTCAAACTACCTTTTTCGTCGGTAGTAACCATTTCTAAATTGTTATGTAGGGCACCTAAAAATGTTGTTCCGCATCTTAATGAATATTAACGGGTACTTACCTAGTTGGTAAAACTATAGTACTTATCAGGAAGACGTCTTGAACTCTATTCCATTAGTGCGATTTGTTTGCCGTTCCTTACCGAGATGCTTTTATGTCTTCCCATTTTATAATTACCAATAGCAATGGAAAACTGAGTCAAATAATATTTTAATTTGGCATTTAGACTTCAGTCATCTTT
Organism: Agriotes lineatus; assembly: GCA_940337035.1. NCBI lineage: Eukaryota > Metazoa > Arthropoda > Insecta > Coleoptera > Elateridae > Agriotes > Agriotes lineatus. The sequence continues at coordinate 96,161,680 of OW679196.1, read as the reverse complement.
AGTAAAAACTGTCAGATATAATGTTAAATTGATTTATCCACGACCACTATAAAAAAAAATGAATTACGTACAACACATAAACTAAGTAAGCTGCTGCTTACGAACTGTCGTACGTAAAGTGGGAAAATCGCACAGCGAGTAACATTACATAGCAGGCACTCGTATTTGTTTTGTAGTTCGCTCTAATTAGCCGCGACAGAATGACAGTTTTCGAAATTGCAACTGTTATTGTTGAATTTCAACTGTAGGTACGTAATTACATATGTATAATAGCTATATAAGTAACAAGGAATGTAAGGACCAATTAACATTTGACGTAGGCAAGTACAAGCCAAGACGAAGTCGCGGCTTGTTGCCTGCCGAAAATGTTAATAGGCGATACATTCCGAGTTATCTTATTATATTTTTCCCGCTGCTTATCGAAATTTTCCTAGATTTTTGAAAAAATCGTTTGGTTTGTCACCTGTCACCAGAATTAGTTTTCATGAGTCGTGTTACCTGTGAGTGTCACATGTCACACAAACACTTGCAATTTATAAACAAAACTTCTAAATCAGCATCTGGCTTTGCTAATTTTATTATCCTAGGAACTTAATAATAATATTAAGTTCCGTTGTCAAGAAAAAGCAGCAAACAATTAATATAATCACCGACTTACACGTTTTGTTACTAAGGCTGTATTACTGACTTACATGATAAGCAGCGGGAAAAGGTAATTTTTAATAAAATATATCATTTCTCCATTAATTCTTTTCAATTTAAGCTATAAAATGTTTAGCTACAGTGAGCAAGAGCTGTGCACGCTGCCTGAAATCCGCGAAAAAGCGAGAACTGCCGTAAACCATCTCCTTCCGGCAAAATCGCATGAAAGGTATGAAATTGCGTACTAAAAATTCATGGATTGGAGACTTAGAAATAAAGTAAAATAATTTTCTGAAAACGTAATGTTGGCGTACTTTGACGAATTGTCAAAGCAAATGAAGCCGTCGTCACTTTGGGCTGTTTATTCCATGCTAAGAGCCACAATCAATGTTCGACATAATACGAACATTGCGAGTCACCCTAAACTTTTGGCACTATTGAAGAGAAAATCTGATGGATTCAGAGGTAAAAAGTCAAAAACTCTCACTCCAGAAGAAATGAACCAATTTCTGAAAAACTCACCAGACAGCGAGCATTTGTTGTCAAAGGTATAACACATTTTTATAATCTATGAAAGTAACATATATATGAATATTTCATTGTAGGTAATTCTAATATTTGGTATTAGTGGTGCCTGCAGGAAGCCGGAACTGAGAAACATAAAAACTGAAGCCATACAAGATACAGGGAAACCACTCATAATTAAAATCCCAGATTCTAAGACAAAAACTCAACGTTCCTTTATTGTGCCTGAAGCATGGTACCCAACGTGCAAGAAATACATATATTTACGTCCTTCAGAAGCGAATACAAAATATTTGCCGTTTTTTCTGAATTACCAACACAAAAATGTACCAAACAATGCGTTGGGTTAAATAAATTTGGTGCTTTGCTAACCAAAATCGCAACGTTTCTGGGTTTAGCGAACCCGAAACAATACACTGGCCAATGCTTTAGGCGCTCGTCGGCCACTATTCTTTTGGATGCTGGTGGTGATTTTCTGGCATTAAAGAGAGGTGGTTGGCGCTCGTCAGCTGTAGCTGAAAGCTATGTTGATAATTCTACCAAAAACAAAACTGAAAATGAGTTAAAGATTTCAAGTGCTATCTGTGATGATGGAGCAATATCAAAAGACACCACGTTTAGAGATGTTACTATGGCTTCATCCTCTGGCGCCAACGTCCATGACTATACAGTTTCGGAATCTTCTTTAACTTCTGTTCTTAACAGTAATATCAGTTGTTACGGTCTTAAACTGACTTTACGACACCGCACCGGCTCATACAATAACAAAACGGCCGGCGCGGGCCGTAACTGACGAAATCGGGACGAAATATCTCCTAGGCCGATACCCAGCCGCAACAAGATAGGCCGGCTAGACTTTCAGTGGAGTTGGGCGGGTTCTTAACGAGATTATCTAAGGGTAACGGCCAGAGGGTCGGTAAATAACGGTAAAATAAAGAGGGCGCCACCAAGCCTGTCTTAACCCGACTAACCGGGCCTGGGCGGTTAGACGGGGGCGAAGTATGCACGATAATCCATCGATAGGATTACTCAAGAGTTGCAAGTTCAAATAACAATTTCGGGATTGCCTTATGCAAAGATTGTAATTAGGTGCCATCCGGCCGCGACCACACAGCTGTCTCACCCACCTGTACGCTCAAGGCTCCCTCGTCCCGTCGCACAATAATCATTACACTGAAGGGGCGCTTATCTGAAACAGAACATGCACAAGTCGAAACAAAACAATAGTTCCCTTAATTAACAAGTCATATATTGAATCACGGGTTACAATGGGGCAGCGGAATGCGTCGCCCTATATATATATATATATATATATATATATATATATATATTGATACTAGGTAGTTAGTCACTTCAAAAGTAGATATACATTAAACGTTATCGCTTCATATATAACGAAGTGACTTCCATTTTCGGAAGTCACAACGATTTGCTTGTTTTTTTACGAATTTCAGAACTACAGGTCAAGTAATGCCTAAATACGAAAAAAGTAGAGGAAGCGACTATGACCCCCCTATATATGCGGATTTGTCTTTCGGTTCAACTGTAGACCGCTGGCGCTGGTGTCGATTTGTTGGCGTGAGAAACGGCCAACACGAAGTCACTTCCGTTAACTCCACTGCATGTTATTGCTTCCGTTTATCGGCAACGCTGTTTTCGCAACTATTTGGCTGCTTACATATTATTCCCGCTGCATATTGCGATCGCGGCCATGACCCCGTTCAATATAAAGTTTTATGTTTCGACGTGGTGATATTTAGTAGCGTTATTGTACTTGAAAAGTTAAGATGTGTTCTCGAGACAAGTTATTAGTGGCGCTGGCACATAGCAAAGGTAAGAAAAGATCTATTTGTACCTGTAAGTAAAATAAATCTTCTTGTAATGTAATAATGTATTTCAATCAGTAACATGTTTTCATATGCAATATTATTTGGTTTAATTTATTTCATTGATTGCAATGATGTTTAAAAATAGTAAAAACGTTCTAAATAAACAAAAACTAGTCATATGGCTTCCATTCGCTAGCCATTAGAAAATTGCAGTAATTTCTAGTTTATATTAATTATTTAGCTGCATGCTAAGCAAGTTAGTCTCAGAATCACCATTTTCCGTATTTTCAACTTAGTCAAACACCAAGCGGATTCCGAACTACATGTAAATATTTATTGTTAATGGCAAATTTAAATATTAAATAACCTCAGAATAATTCAATTTACAAGGAAACTTGTTTTTTTCTGCATTTATTCGCATGCGTATTGTTTTCTAAATTAATTCATCTTGCCTACATTCTATTTTTGTTTTAGAAATATGTCACAGGTTATTTACGAGCCTGAAATCAGATCTTTCGGCTCAGATAAGGGAAGCTCTTAAGTTTTATGGTGTTGAAGTTGGTCCCAATTTTTGCTTTTTTGCTATTGATCCTGTTGTTTTTGCAATTGTTTGAAATTTTACCACAGGGATTACCGTAGTGTTCTTAGAATCTCGATTCCCGCACTTTAAATATATGCTGTGGTACAGAACTCATGCTGCAATTATTTTAGGATTATGCAGTCTCAGCATAATCCTAAAATAACCGCGTGATGATATTTATGGGGCATTATACTTGAAAGCGCAGTTCAACGATATCCCTATTTAACAAATAATAATTTTACACGCTTGCTATAGGTATACAGTCATTCGTTCACTTGTTGTGATGCGAAAATGCCAATCTCAATCTCGAATATCTAGACGAGATCGAGAATTTTCTCGCCTGAGCAGCATCACTACTTACCGGAATTAAACAAATTGACAATAGCTTCACCATATACCATTTTTGCAAAAAGAATAATTATGACTCATTGGATTTAAAACAGAACATATTCACTTTCCTGTACATTTTGCTTAGGTAGGATACAAAATTTGAAATTGTTTTCCCCTAGCTTTACAGTTTCTTACTGCTATTAAGAGAAAATGTACTAATAATATAATTTTAGACGAAAATCTGTTGAATGCAATATAATTTCCATTTCGCGTTGGTAGTCGTGTTTAAATATATATTTTTTCAAATATCGTCTTACTTTTAGTGATTGAGTATTTCACTTATTGAAAACATGGTGCTACAGACAGATCAATAAAAAAAAATTAGGGCACGCTGTGATATATATTATACGTTGGGCAGTACTGATGTGTATTAATTGTCAGTTTATGTCAAATTCAAGATTTGCAGGTTAAGTTTTACGTCAGTCTGTGTCAAACAACTAACAAAACCTAACCTACTAAACTCTAATTTTACATAGACTGAAAATACACTTCAGTACTGCCAAACGTATAATACATATCAAAGCTTGCCCTAATTGATTTTTTTATCTGTCTGTATTATCAGCTATAATTTACCAAGGGCAATAATATTGACAAATAACAACCCGAAAGTGCTTGCCTAGAAATAACCCGAGGCGAAACCGCAACGCACTTGAGGGATATTATTTGTCAAAGTTGTAAGGATTTATCACTGGCCGCAGTGAATTCGGGAAGATAAGTTCTTAAATAAATTATCCATTTTCTAATATATTAATTTGACACTTCATTATAATAATATTATGTTGGTGGCACTGTAAGTCTATCTTAAATTCGAGGTTAGCACGTTAGGTTTTGCGTCAGTTTTGACACAGACTTACGGAAAACCTACCCTGCTAACCTCGAATGTGACTTACCACATTTAAGTGCCACCAACTTGTCATAGGATACTACTGAAATTTAATTAAGTTGCAAAGAAACAATTCAAACAAAAACCTTTGATAAAAGAGAAAAGGTTATCTTAAAACTTCAAGATAAATATCCAACAGAAGATATTGAAAGCAGAGTGGAGAAGCATGAAGAAGTTCGTTTTAAAAAAACAAGTGCTGTTTAAAACTGGGGTTGGACTAGTAAGTGATATTTTCTTTTGGCAATGAAATTTAGAGAAACAATACCTGCAGGGGCGAATTGATAATAGCAATTTTGAGAATATTTCGGTGGAACCACGAAGATGTGCGGATCCCTTACAAAAAATAACGTGAAGAGGAAATCAAATTTGTTAATTCTTCAAGCGATAAAACATCACGAATATTTTTCGTTTGCAAAACAGCGTAGTTTGTAATACAGCCGATGATATGGATTTGAAATCTAGCTATAAAATGTGTAATCAAAATGATAATTGTACATGCAGTCATGTATCGGCCTCAGAAAGCATTGACTCGAACCACGAAACAATCAATGACGGCAGGTACGCAGATTTAAATGTGAATGACTAATGGTGGTTACTCAGAAACGTCGTCCTGTATTCAATAAATAATATCCCAGAATCAGTAATTTTAGAAATCAACAAGACCCTTGAGGAGCCGTTGTCGGAAAAAATTATAGTGAGTTCAAAATATTTTATATGGCTTCGGCTTTTTCATCATTATAACACAGCATACATTTATTTTTTCAATGAATTTATTTTGTTTGTGTCCATTATAGAAAAGAAGAAGAAAATAAAGAGTAGTATGTTACAAATATTGTTAAAATGATATAGTCACCAAAAGCTTTATGAGACATTTAGAAAGAAATCATAAATCAAAAGATTCAGTGGAGAACATTTTTCGATTACCAAAGAATAGTAAAGAGAGACGACGGGCGTTTGCGTTATTCAGGAACGCTACCAATTTGTACCTTCATATAAATAAAATAACTAGACCTGTTAGGACAACCATGATTTCTAGGACTTCTTGTGACGTCTCGTCCCTTCCCCTACCGTTCATCTTTTTCACCCTTTTTGAAAGCCTTCGTGGACCCATCTTCGGCTTCAGATCATCCGTTGGGTTGCTTTTCCTCTTTTCACGAACACTTATTACTGCTGTGGGACTCACGCAATGCGCCAATTTCATGACGCGTAGCGTGTTCTCTCCAGATAGTCCGTGGATGGAACTTGTGAACATACCCATTCTTCTTTTTAAGGCATTGTACCCATATATTTCCGAGTTTCCTTGGTCGGTTGGACGGAGCTGTTCTCGGGCATAAGACGTTCCTGGAATTGACAATCATGCATCAGAAACCTTCATTTGCCCGAATTTGACTTTTCGAAATTTAAGTTTTGTTTTGCGTGTAGAACCAGCCTCAAGCCCGTAGAGATGCCGGAGGCGAAAGTATGTGGTGTCCGTCACAATGATTGAGCAACGGAGGAGCTCTTCCCTGGGAGGTACGGATCATCAATCCCTACACATTCTTTTTTCCTGCGGGTGTTTCCACTAGTCTTCCTTTTGATAGAAATTTTGAAGTTTGGGTCTTCTTCACCTTTTGTTTTGTCTGTTACGCACTTACCTTGGGCATTCAGGTGTGAGATCCGTACCCCTCTCGTTTATGTCGGTCCACGTGAGTTGTGACACTTTGTGTCTTCCGTATGCTCACCGGCCCTGACATTGCCGCTATCATACTGTACAAAAATTACCAAAAAGTATCAATTCATTTGTACATAAACAAAAACAAAGTAAGCAAATTGTTCTATTTCTAAACAAAGTAGGTAATAACACGTTTTTTTAAAAGGATGGTCTGATGAAGAAATTAAATTAGTTCAAGAACGATTTAAGCCTTCCATTCAAAAAAAGTCTATCCTTCGGGGAAGGAAATAAAAGAATTTATCAAAAAGACAAAAATAAACAGAATAGTCCCTGTTATAAAATCTAAAATACATTTTATAAAAATAAGCTTACAATAAAATTACAGTGCGTAAATTAAGTATGGAAACGGTGTTATTATCTGAATACGGACATAGATGGAACTCTGAAATTTGGTATAGAAGTAAAACATACGGTTTTCTATTAATATTCGTGGTTCCAATTTTTTATAGATCGTTACGACTGCAGCACGGCCAACTTGATTATTTTTTTAAATTGAAATGGAGGTCAAAAGTACCATCATTAGAAAGCTGTGTTTGTGTAGAATCCAACGATGTAGCACTTGATATGGCAATTTTAAGAAATAACTTCGCTATACCAAATTAAACTTTGAGAATATTATTTTCAAAGGCTTGCTAGATATGCTAAAAATGTAGTTGGCGGTGAATGCTTTGTTTTGTTTTTCAACTTTAAACAGTACATTTATGAAGAATACCCATTTAACCATTAGGGTACGTTGCATTAAATAAATTACATACTTCCGCATAACTACGTCTTCTATCACCATACCCTATCATCATAAGAATCTCTATTCTCTCTTTTTCTGCAAGATTTTCCATGGTACTTTCTCACTAACTACGCAAATTCAAACAACACTTATAATTTTTGACGTTCAATATTTGTTAAACAACAGTGGCATTGTTTTGTTTGCAGGGCTTACTATCGGTTTCAGTTATCTAATAAATTGTATCTACAACCTTTAATTTGGTATAGTGAAGTTATTTTTCAAAACTGCCATATCAAGTGCTACATCGTTGGATTCTACACAAAAACAGCTTTCTAATGATGGTACTTTCGACCCCCATTTCAATTTCAAAAAATAATCAAGTTGGCCGTACTGCAGTCGTTACGATCGATAAAAAATTGGAACCACGAATATTAGTAGAAAACCGTATGTTTTACTTCTATACCAAATTTCAGAATTCTATCTAAGGCCTATTTAAATAACACCACCGTTTCTACACTTAATTTACGCACTGTATATTTCCACATTTTCTAAACATTGTTATACCACAATAAAATAGTTCAATCAGAAACTCTATTTTTACGAGAACTTAAAATAAGCTGTAGTTTTTAACAAACTCGAAGCTCTAATAAGAAGTAGGCGTAGTGACTTCTGAAATACGTGGCAACACTGCTGGTAGCAATTACGCTTTAATCGTGTCTATATATAGAGCATATACAAGAAAGCGACTTTGTATTCTGTAGATATACAAAATATATATAAAAAAAAACTTTAGAAATTTCTTCCCCTCTTTTGCTGGACATATTCTGCAAGTTCCCCTCAAGATATATTTAAAATTTTGTGCACCTAGGGTAAGTGGAAAACCCGGATGTCAGGTCGCCTCCTCTATATACCGGAAGTGACAACTTAACAGGTATCAATATATATATATATATATATATATATATATATTACGAAGGTTTTCGCGGCTGATATGTATTAAAGGTAAACATTTCAGGGTGTCATACCGCTTAATAAATTTGAAGATTTCTTCAACTGGTTGAAGAACATCTTGAATGGCGTTTGGGGTTGGACGACGTTTCGACGAAATCACATTCGTCATTTTCAAGTCCTTGTAGTCCGGGTTTGGCTTCTAGTTATGCGGCAACACGACGGACTGTGCATCAAGTTGACAGTCCGTCGTGTTGCCGCATAACTAGAAGCCAAACCCGGACTACAAGGACTTGAAAATGACGAATGTGATTTCGTCGAAACGTCGTCCAACCCCAAACGCCATTCAAGATGTTCTTCAACCAGTTGAAGAAATCTTCAAATTTATTAAGCGGTATGACACCCTGAAATGTTTACCTTTAATATATATATATATATATATATATATATATATATATATATATTATATCTAAGAAAACACCAGCTGGCGCACGTTCTAAACCTAGCGACAGATGTACAGAATACACAAGATAGCACTAGGCGCAAGCCCGTGCAAAGATACAGTCTAAAATTCGAAATGAATGCGCAGCATGTGGGCGCGAAGCCTTATGCAACATACAGTAATGCAAGCCCTTGTAAATAGAAAATCGGTAATTTGAAATGAACGCACAGCATGTGGGCGCGACGCCTTATGCAACATACAGTAACGGCAGCCCTTGTAAGATAGACAGTCTGTAATTTGGAAATACGGGAAAATATGACGACAGTGCCTGTAGGCACAAGAGACGTGACGGGCTCGCTCGCGGCGTTCCAAACCAACTCGCACACGGGACTTAATGCTCCCCGCGGGACAGGAACACTCGCGTTCACAACGGTAATCAGTTCAAAGACACATACCTTAATACGTAGGCGGTCGGGAAGCCTGGTACAGTTGAGTTGCGACAGGCTGCAGTTTTAGGCGGCAGGTACATTCGATATTCGACGGTTATAGTGATGAGTGGGTATCCGCCATAATGGCGACGTGCGACGCGTCAGGACGCGTACAACTTGACGACGAAGATTGGCCACTTTCGTTCTGCGGGACAGATCCTCGAATGTCGAGATGAAGGGGACGACCCCTTACTTACGGGAGCAGAAACTGGACTCAAGATACACCCACGCCACGCTGAAACAATTCGGAGCTCGCACAACCACAACACCTCTCGAAGGTGAAACAATTCTCGCAGCGCTCGCTGCAACACCTCGAAACGGGCAACACCAAAAGGGGGCCTCCACGGCAACAATATTAATCAACAGCGGCAGGCGTCCTCGGGCACCTAAGGGGCCAAAGGACGCCGCCTGGATCACACAACCACCAAACGAACGCTTTCTGCCACGGGCTGCGATCAACTGCCCAGAGGGAAACGCTGCAACATGACACATCGGTCGCGTCCCCACGTGACTATATCTCGGCAGCCAATCGTGAGGCGATAAGATGAAACAAATAAGGGCCGGTGACAAAGACAGCCAATGGCGAGGCGCCCAATAAAACAAATAAGTGCCGGTGACAAAGACAGCCAATGGCGAGGCGCCCAATAAAACAAATAAGTGCCGGTGACGAAGAGAGCGCGAGGCCTCGCAGTCACACCAACAGCGTAAATTCTAGAAGGTTTGGAAATCCTGTGAGCGTTAACACCCGATTGTCAAAGTACCAACAAAGGGGTGCCCCGGATGACGAGAAATACTGCGCTTGAGGCCAAATATGTGCAAAATCATTATTATGGAATTAGGCGATGAAGCCAAATAAATAACTAAAAGGGTTTAGCATACGGCCACGCTGCCCTAAAGCCTAGGTGGCTAATTAAAATACAAAATGACCTGACACAGTATGGCCCCTTCTAATGCCGCTCCATTCTTATAAATGTACTGTAACTATCAATAATTATTATCACAAAATGCAATGTTTCTTTTATAGTAATTAATGTGTTCGTCGATAAAGTATAGTACAAAACTCGAGTTGTAAGGCAATTACGCACTTGTGGAATTACAAACTCGCCGCTGTGCGTAATGTGCTTCTTACAACTCTTGTTATGTAATATACTATTAAATTCATCAGAGAATTTTAAAGTACGAATTTGGAGTATACAGGAATTTTTTTTAAATTTAATTATTTATCAGTGACTTGGACTTAACACTTTTTTTGCGGGAAATAAAATTTAGTTACGTTGTGTAACTCTATGTTTTTCTGTATTTTACGTTATATTTGAATTTCAGTTATGCATGTGCCCCTTCTAATTAATACCCTGGTAATCTACAGTCCACCGTACTTAGACGTTCTATATATCATAATACATACAATACGTTCAATAAACAATCTCGATTCAATAACAATTATATTATTATGTAAGTTTTGAATTACACTCTCTTATTGTTTATAATAATTTGAACTAAACTACCTTCACGCCCTTTACACAGCTTTACTTGCACACTACTCACAATCGTTTGTCTTTCCCTTAAACTCTCAAAGTACTCTCCACCACTCTGACTTTGTCGGAAACCCTCCAGATATCTTCACTAACTCGCATAACACAAGTTTCTCGGTGTTGAAGCCCTTGCCGTAGTCGCATTTGACACATACGGTTCCAACTCTGCCGTCCCCCTTACGCGGACCGTCTGTGTAGCGGCGATTATTTGCAACGTCAGCTTATTTGCTAGTTGTTCGATGTGTCTTTCTCCTAGCTCCAGTTTTCAAATATTCCTTCGTTTGAGACAGGGCGGTTGACCTTTGTATTAAAAAGCTATTCATCTCACAGTTTAACATATGATATTGTCTTAAATATTAATTTATGTATATGTACAGAATTCTTAAATTAATAATTATATGTGGATAAAAACATTTCGTCGTTTTGTTCTCAGCTCTGCATGTACATATCTCGTAAATTATTTTTTTTATTTTAGTTTTCATCGTTTTAAAAGCTTTTAGAAGAACTAATTAACCCTTAACTGGTAACTTGCCGTCTGTGGGACTGCAAGCAAATTTTAATCTCAAATTTTCAGCGAATGATCTCACCTAATCTTTCTCCTCTTGGTGCCTCGCCTATCGCACAATTATTGGTAAATTTGGGTAACTGACGCTGGAGATGTGTTTTATTTTTAGTTTAGTGCAGTCTGTGAGACGGAACGTTACGGTTTACGTGAGAATTTTTTGCCATTGATAGGCATGGCAGGCCCTGTGAATTACAATATTTCTCTAAGTTTTTTTTTACAAATGCATTGTTTTACCTATTATTAATCGTAAAATAAATAAAATTACTTTTGATCAAAAGTTTTAATTTTTTTTATCTTGGTCTGGTAAAAAGTACATTGCCAATTTGTGTTGAAGTTAAAAATTATCTTATAATATTTTCTTTACATTAAGTTTTCGGTTATTATTACTAAAAAATATATGCCTAACAAACCTCTATATATATATTTAAAAAAATAATTAAAACAGTTTAATTTTTTTCGCTTCAAAGGTGTGCCAGTCTCACAGACTGCACGTTACCAGTTGTGCTCCAAATTTTCACGTTAAGGGTTAAATATACAGGGTGTTTGTAGATCGCTAGACAGCTCATAACTTCGTTAGTCATAGAGAAAAAAACTGTTTTTTGTTTTAAATGCCAGTTTACAATCTACAAATTGAACTAAAGCCATGGCCTCCTCTTTTAACGCAGTGGTACGCGACTTTGGTTTTTTAAATGGAACACCCTGTATATTTTTAGAGACTTCCAATCAGCGCTAAAGGTGCTTTATGATAACATTCTTAAATTTAAATTTTGGAACTTATTATTTTCAAAAATGAAAAAAAGTGTTTAGCCAAAGTAGGCCATAAATTATGCAAAATCACTAACAATTGAACAAAATATTCAAAACAAACTCCACTTGGTTCTAAAAATTTCGCATGACCGAATTATTGCACCAAACGTTAACTATGTTTTTTAAATGGAATAATATGGGTTGTATTAACAATAAAATTAATTTTTAATCGTTTTATGTAATTTTGATTTTTAAAAGCTACTTGTAAACGAAATGACAAATATGGTATACTGTTGGAAAGCCCTTTTATTTTAGTTTTAAACTGTTCAATGAAACTCATTGTTTCATTAAAAAAAAACACAGTTTTCAATTGTTTTAGTACGTTTGGCGCTATAATTCGGCCATGAGACATTTTTAGAGCCAAGTGGAGTTTGTTTTGCATTTCTTGTCAGATTGTTAGTGATTTTGCTTAATTCATGGCCTACTTCGGATAAAACAAAATTTTTAATTCTAAAAAAATAAGTTCCAAAATTTAAATTTAATAATACTATCATAAAGCACTTTTAGTGCTGATTTCAAACATCTAAAAATATACAGGGTGTTCCATTTAAAAATCCAAAGTTGTGTACCACTACGTAAAAGTAGGAGGCCATATCTTAATTTCGTTTAAGTTAGTTTGTAGGTTGTCTACTGACATTTAAAACAAAAGAAAGTTGTTTTTGATATCTCTATTATGTATATATCCCTGTATATTTTAAAATATAAATACGAATTTGTGCTTTAGTTCTATGAGACTTGCTTATTTTTATTTTTACATAATTGACAATATTTAAATTAATTATAAACCCCACTACTAATCCCATGATTTCCTATACTTGTCAAAAAACTACTTTGCTAATTTAATTATATTTAGTCATTATTTAAAGAAGGCGCCAGTGTTTTACAGGTTACTTTAAGCATAGCATAGCATGAATAATAAATAATTCTTAAAATTCTTTATTGCTGCTCAGACTGTCTTTTCCATTAATATTTAAAAGCATCGCTAGAACAAGAAATGCTTTGATATTGAAACTTTAACTTCAAAATTATGCGACAATTTTTATGAATAGAAAATTAACTGTTTTCTAAAATATGCAATTTTTACAAATTCCCTTGAAATGTGATTATCGACTTATTGCCACGATTAAACATTTCTTCAGCTACGTGTACAAACTCTGCCATTCTGAGTTTACAATTATATTTAATCGACCTGGACTTCAGTTACTATACATTTATAATGAAGTGAAAACTGTCAAATTTCCATTACATTGAACCAGCCTTTGTGAGCTAGGCACTTAAACCAAGTAATATATCTAAGTACAAGAACAGTTGACGCTTTCCGCTTTGATTATAGCTTAATAACCGATCTGTCTGTTCTAATCTGTGCAGAACTGTGAATTAGACTATATCAAGTCCTCGTTGGGATAACTCATTCGGTTGATATATGAATAGTCGTAGTTCAGTTTGATAAATTTGGAAACCGATTATTAATGTCCCGGCTTTCTAACCACTGTATAATAAATATCTTAGTTTCAGCAAGCTTAACCGATATAAAATGATGTGGCCTAGTATTATTAATGTGTTTTCGCTTTGTGGCTTCCAGGGCTTCGGCTATAAAGTATTATAGTTCTTTTATTCGGCACATTTTGAATTGAGCTCCGAGCGGCCTTCGGTGAGATATTCTAATCTTGGGCCCGTTTTAACCGTCCTGCTACGTGTTTCCGTCAAATGTTACTTTTTGAATATAAACTTGAAAAATGTACCCCAGTTTCACTCACGCACGCACATAAAGCATTCATGGAGTTTCCTGCAGCAAACGTTGCCTTCATAGCTGTTGTCCTGACACAATCGCTATTGTTGGTACAGCAGGATTTGCAAATAGCAAGCAACTTTTACAAACTAGACTTCCTGAAACTTAACTAAGTTTGCCCACAAAATGCGATCAATACGTAGAACTTTATCAGTAACTCTACAACTCATCAAAACGAGAATATCTGTAAATTTTAAATATTAACTGAAGCTATTATGCACAGAAAACTGTAATTGCTCGAAGTTTTGAAATTTCTTTCAGAGTTTTTTTAAATGTCTGCTTTCGTTAACGTGTCATGGGTTCTTCTACCCTATTCCGTCCCTTAGGTAATATTTCGTCGTTTACAGATGATTCCACCTTCTACTCGAACTTTTCGTCCAGCAAGTTTTTAAATTTACTTTCCACGCGTAGGGTCCAATATACAACCTTGTAGCAGTCCTTAGCTTTATAATGTAGAGTAGTTGAGAATTAAATTTGAATTTTTCTTCAGAAAGTTTTCTTGTTATTTTGTCTAAGTGTTTGTGCTAAATTTCAATCAATTGTTCAACTTTTAGCATTCCAAATTAACATTTATATGAAGTTTCTTCCAATTTTGAAAGTTTTACCTGCTTACACAATTTTAGCCTTATTTCGCTAAGAAATATTTATAATTAAATGAAACCACTTTACATTATATTATGGGCGGAGGTAAAAGCGAGAGGAAATAAAAATGATTTGTAAGACCTTACTGTTATGGTTACATGCCTGACTATTTTATTCTATGGTTTTCACCATACACAGCCTTGATCACATTCCAGTTTAAAGACAAACTTGATTGCAAATATAAATTTACAAAGGCTTTATTCCGTGCTCGCTTCTCCTTCTACATACTTGACTCCACATTTTCATTAAAGGGCAAGTTAGGTGCAAATATTTATTTTGTCTGCAATTTAATAGTGCAATTGTATGACGAGTACTAAAATAGAACTATGTTTCCACCTTGAACGTGCTTTTTCCACAACGAGGTTTCTCATAATATATATACAGGGTGTTTGGTTCACCGACGTATATCCGAAAGGAGGTGGTAGGTGAGTCGGTTTGGAACTTATTTAACCAAAAATACCTTTATACAAAGTGTCACGGTTTCTGAGATAAAGCCAACTTTGTGATTTTATTAAATTACTGCAGTTTTAGTATGATTAATTTTAATTAGACACAACTGCAAACTTTTAATTTCTTGTAACTTTTATTTTAGTAGTCTTTGATATCTGTTCTATCAAATAAAATCACTTGATACACTCTACATGTGATAAAACAAAATATGGAGTCGACTAAAGTTCAAAAATGTATTCTCTAGATATCAAACTTTGATCTAGTAAGCCACGTATAAAAAGTAATATACTTTGTATAAAGGTATTTTTGGTTAAATAAGTTCCAAACCGACTCACCTACCACCTCCTTTCGGATATACGTCGGTGAACCAAACACCCGTATATAATCAAATTCCCTTCTACCCGTAGGTGTAGGGATGTTTACAATTCTAAATATTGTACATGAATTTATGCCATTGTTTTTTATTCTGTGCCATTTCTTTCGCTTCACACCATGATTTTCCTTTTCTTTCCAAGGTTTTTGTTATCGCCTTTTCCCATGTCTCTCTAGGTCTGCCTCTTTTCCTCCTTGTTTGTATTCTTGCATCCCATACTCTCTTCACCTGTCTTATTGGGTCCATCCTCTGTAGGTGCCCCCACCAGCTCATCTGTCTAGTTTCAATGAATTCTAAGATAGATTCTATTTTTAATTCATTTCTAATCTGATCGTTTCTAATTCTGTCTTTTCTTGTTACTCCTTTTACTCTCGGTAAAAATTTCATTTCAGCTGCCTGTATTTTACTTTTTTGGCTCGCTGTTAGTATTCATGTCTCACACCCAAATGTCAGAATCGGTCTGTATATTGTACGATATACACTCATTTTTGTTTTTTCTGATACTTCTTTTTTGTTAATAAAGTTTTTGTTAATAGCGTAATAGGTTTTCATTGCTTTTTCTATCCTCTTGTTAATTTCCATATCTTGTTGTCCTGCATTTTCAATTGTTACTCCTAAGTAGTCAAAGTATTGTAGAATTTCTATTTTTTCTCCGTCCATTTCTATGTTTATGTTCTCTTTTCTTTCATTTATCGCCATCACTTTTGTTTTATCTCGGTTCATTTCCATTCCGTTTTCTTCTAATACCTCTTTCCAAATTTCAAGATTCGCTTTCAGATCCTTTTCATTCGCTGCCATAATGACCACATCATCTGCAAACGCACACTCTGATATTTCAACTTTCTGTAAATTTTTGTACCCTACGAGCAAAGTTTTAGTTTTTTGGTTGCATTTCTTGATTATATTGTCCATGAATATGGTAAACAGTATTGGGCTCATTCCTCCTCCTTGTCTTAGTCCCTCTTCTGTAATGAACGAGTCTGATTTCATATTTTTTGCTATCACGTAATTTATTGTATTCTTATGCAAGCCGCTAATGTTTCTTCTTAGTTTACTATCTATTTTTCGTTCTTCTAAGATTTTCCAAACTTTTTGTCTAGGCACTTTGTCGAATGCTTTTTGTAGATCTATAAAAGCGAAGTAGGCTTTTTCTCCTTTTAGTTGTGTTTTAGTTATAATTTGTTTAATTGTGAAAATGTGGTCCTGTACGCTCCTACCTTTTCTAAATCCACTTTGTGATTCTGTTAATGTATTATCTATTATTTTTGTTAACTTCTGTTCTTGTATTTGTTCATACAATTTTAGTACTGTGCTAAGGAGCATGATATCTCTATAATTGTTGCATTCTTTATTATTGCCTTTCTTGTAGATAGGCAGTATCATACCTATCTCCCAATCTTTCGGTATTATTTCTTCTGTCCATATCTTGTTCATTAGGTCTAGAAGTAGAAGTGTTCTTTTAGGTCCCATGTTTTTTATCATTTCGCTTGATATTCTGTCATGTCCTGGTGTTTCCCCGTTCTTCAGTTTTCTTAGTCCATGTTGCAGCTCCTCTATTGTAATGTCGTCTTTTTGTTCTTCTATTTTGTGCATTTTCTGTGTTTTTCCTTCATTTTCTGATGTTATTTCTTCTCTTTTCGTATTTAATAATTCTTCGAAATATTCTTTCCATCTTGCCATTATTTCCTTTTCATCTGTTAGTATATTTCCTACTTTGTCATTTATCGTTGTTAGTTGTGGTTTACGGTCTGATCTTAAATTTTTCATTATTTTATAAAATAGTTTCTGATTTCCCTTACTGTCTTTCTCTAATTTTTCTCCAAATTGTTTCCATTAATTTTGTTTTGCTGCTATTATCAAGTCTTTAACTATTTTTCTTTGCTCTTTGTATTTTTCATAGTTTTCTGGTATTGTTTTGGATAGGTAGCTCTTCCAGAGTTTTTTCTTTGTTTTTACCTGTTTTTTAATTTCGTCAGTCCACCATTCTGTTTGTTTCTTATTATTCATAGTTTTGCACACCCCACATACTTTTTTGGCCGCATCTCTAATAACTTCCTTGAAACTTGTCCATAACTGTTCAGTATTTAATTCATTTGGTTTAATTTTTCTTCTGTCTAGTTCTTTATTTATAGTTTCTTCATATTTTGTTTTAGTAATTCTATTTAGTAATTTATATGATCTTATAGATTCATGTTCTTTTTTCTTTTGTGTGTGTTTTTGTGTGTTATTTCTTTCATCTTGCGGGTCTTAGTTGATTTTAGCTACAAGTAAATAATGATCGCTGTTGATTTCAGGGCCTCTTCTCACTTTTGTATCTACAACTGCTGCTCTTGTTTCTTTTTCTACTAAAATATAATCGATAATTGATTTTTCTCTTCTACTTGGTTGTTTCCGAGTGTATTTATGAATGTTTTTATGCTCAAAGAACGTGTTTGTAATAATAAGATTGTGCATTTGACAGTAATCCAGCATTCTTTTGCCATTATTATTTCTTGTAACTTCACCATGTGTTCCTATAGCTATGTTGTATGGAGTGTCTTTTCTCCTACTCTACTATTAAAGTCTCCTGCTATATAAATTCTTCCTTCACTTTCTTCGGTTACTTTTGTTAATTCATCCCAAAACGTTTCTTTTATTTCTGCTTTCTCGTCCTCATTAGGTCCATATATTGCAATGATTGTCCTTATGTTTCCGTTTTTCTTCTTCATTTCTATTTTTATTATTCTCTCGGAGTATGTTTCCCATTTATAAATTTCATGTGTCAATTTCTCATGAATGATGCATGCTACTCCCGCTGCCGCTCTTTTACTATTTTCTACTCCACTGTATATCATTACATGTCTGTTATCCAATTTCAGCATACCTTGTCCTTTTTTCTTCGTTTCTGATATTGTTAATATATCGAGTTGTCCTTTTTCAAATTCCTCAATTAATTCTTTATCTTTTCCGTATAGGCTTCTTATGTTCCAAGTTCCTAATTTCCAAATGTTTCTCTCTTTTTTTAATTTTGTTCGTGTTTTTGTCCTGTCCTGTAATTCATTACCTTGTTCATTGCCAGTGTCGTTACCGCTACTCCCTTGTATATCTATACTTAATCGTTTTTTCGTGCAGTTCGTGTTATTTTTCTTATTTGTTCCTCGAAGCTTGTTCCTTCTGGGGATCTTTCCGATACCGCCCTTTTTGGTGCATTTCTTTCGTTCCTGTCGTCCTTTTCCTGTTTTCCTCGTTTACCAAATCACTTGCTCTGTACATTTCATCGTTAATTATCAATTTATTATATTTTAACTGTGCCCTGTATCCTTTATTTCTTGCTTCTTTTATTTGTGGAATTAGCACTTTTCTTTCCTCTAGGACCTCCTTGGTGTAATCTTCATCGATCCATATGTCCGTTCCCTTAAGATTTTTCGCATTTTGTAATATTGCTGTTTTTTTTACTTCCTTTCGTTAGCTTAACCAAAATTGGCCTTGCCTTGTCTTTCATATATCTTCCAATTCTTCTCGTTTGGTCTAAATCATCTTTTTTATCTATGTCAATTCCTATCTTTTGCATTATACCAGTTACTTTTTCCTCCGTTCTACTTGTGGTTTCCTTTTCCTCATCTACTACTCCCTTTATTACAATATTATTCTTCCTGATCTCTCTCTCTCTAAATTAGCTATTCTCTCTTCATGCTTTGTCACCTTCCCTTTTAGTTTCGCATTTTCATCCTTCACTTGTTTCATATCCAGTGCAAATGCATCTAATTTCTCATTAATTTGTTTCATGTTCCCCTCTATTTGTTGGAACATCCTCTCAATTCTCTCCATCTCATTCATCTTCGAGTCTGCTGTTGATTGCGTAAAGTACCAGACCCCAGTCTTCCCGTCGTAAGTCTGTCACTTATCTATCAACAGCTCTCTCCTCGTTTTTATACTTTTCCAGTTTTAATTTTATTTTCAGTTACTGTTTGTGGATTTATGAATACTTTGGTGTATGATGTGTTGCCTACCCGAAATATTTTGAAATGGAGGTCACTGCAGTTGTGTTTATTTCTGTTATCTCTTATCTACACTTGGCTCATGCAATTTCCAGCCTTATTCCTAAGAATCCATTAACCTCATTTAGCTATTATTTACATTAATTTACTCACTGTTCCTCTGTTATTTACGTTTCCTCTAATCTCTCGCACTTTCTGCTATTATACTCTTCCTATTTATCTGCTATCTTGGGCTTCTGTTCACTCAATACGGCCCTATTTGAACTTTAATATTGGAGTCAACAAGCATGCACAGCTCTCATAATACCTTATAAAATTGCCGTGTAAGCAATATATCAACACAGTTGTTTTATTTAGCCATGCGTTGTTTTGCAACCTAAAACATCGATCAAATGGATAATGGATACCAGAACTTGTGATCATAAAATATGAAAATCGAAATGTAACCCTAACTAAGGATTGGTGATACTGAAATTCTGATATCCATTATTGATAACTCAGAAATATCGATAGATGTCGGTATATAGAGATATCGATATATCGAAATATCGATAGTTATCGACTAATGTCGATAAAATGCAGTGGATATCGATACTTATAAAAAATATCGGTAGTTATCGATATATATCGACAATTATCGACAGTGGTTATCGCTATTTATAGTATCGATAGTATCGATAAATATGGGTACTATATTAATAATTAACGATATGTTAAGTCATTTTGCTATTTCAGATGCTTAATTGCATTTCACGCCGTTAGTTAGGTCATTTTGGTATTTTGAATAGCCGCCTAAGCTTAGAGCAGCGTGCCCGTATGCTAAGCCCTTTTAGCTCTTTATTTGGCTCCATCGCCTAATTCCAGAATCACGATTTCGCACATAGTTAGCCTAAAAAGCAGTATTTGTCGTCGGTTGGAGCTCTCCTCTGATGGCGTTTTTCTGAATTCTGAATAGCACGCTGTGGCGGCGTGATACCAGCGTGGCCCGCATTGGTTTGTTTCATTTAGCACGCGGTGGCGGCGTGATACCAGCGTGGCCCGCATTGGTTGGTTTCATTTCATCGCCTTGCGATTCGCTGTGGTTTAGTCACGTGGGGGACGCGGCGAAGGTGACCTTTTGCCGACGCTTCCCTCGGTGAGTCTTCGAGAGCCCGTGGCAGAGAGCGCTTGTGTGTGGTGGTGGTGATTCGAAATTTGTCGAGTGATCTTCGGCGTAACGTGGGTGTTTTGGAGCCCAGTTCCTGCTACTATTAGTGAGGGGTCGTGCCCCCTTCATCTCGACCTACGAGGATTTGGTTCAGCAGAACGAGTGAGGCCCCCATCATTTTCGTCGTCCCGTTGTACGCGTCTTGACGCGTCTCCCGTCGCCATTGAGGCGGTTATGCATTCACCCCCTTTCGCCGTTGTAACACCGAAGGTACCTACCACCTACGATTGCAGCTCGTCGCAACTCAGCTGTACCAGGCTCCCTCGCCGCCCACGCATTAAGGTATGTGCCTTTAACCTGATTACCGCTGTGAACGCGAGTGTTACTCATTACTACTCATTACTACGCTAGTGTATTCATTCAGACTGCAGACAGTTCAGGCCGTGAAGGCTAATGTAAATCGTCGCTGCCCTTGCATAAGGCAATGTGTATCTTTGTACCTATTCATTACTACGTTAGTGTATTCATTCAGACTGCAGACAGTTCAGGCCGTGAAGGCTAATGTAAATCGTCGCTGCCCTTGCATAAGGCAATGTGTATCTTTGTACCTATTATTGCTGTTCACTAATGTTCAACATCTGTCGTTAAGCTTAGAGCGCGCGTGCCAGCTGGTGCCCTTAATTATAGAGTAAGGTTAGATACAGGGCGACGCCTTCTGCTACCCCATTGTAACTCGAAGTGAAATATATGATTGGTTAGTTAAGGGAACTATTGTTTGTTTCGGTTTGTGCATGTTCTGTTACAGATAGACGCCCCTTTATTGTACGAATTATTGTACGACGGAACGAGGAAGCTGTGAGCGTGCAGGTGAGTGGGACAGTTGCGTAGTCGTGGTCGGATGGACACCTAATCACAATCCTTGCTTAAGGCAATCCCGAAGTTGTTGTTTGACCTTGCAACTCTTGAATAATCTTATTGGCGGAGTATTTTTGCATGCTTCGCTCCCGTCTAACCGTCCAGGCCCGGTTAGCCGGGTTAAGACAGGCTTGGTGGCGCCCTCATAATTTCGACATACCCTGTATATATTATGCCACAACGCGCTTGCCCAGAACGTATCGTGTGACTCACGCCCGACTCCCTGAGCGTTCCAGCCGTGGCCTATTAGCCTATTTCGAACCGATCTCAGGGCAAGTGTGTCATGTTTTCAGGACTGATTCCGTGGTGCGATGCTCACCTTGGGTGGGTGTCATAAAGTCCTTTTCATACCGTAACAGATACTAATATATATAATGTACTATATCGATAATTAACGACACTAATACATATAATGTATACTGGTCGGTTCCTGTATTGGATATATCGATCCATAATAAATTATCACGTCCAAGTTGGTTTCGCGTTTTAATTGAAATAAAACTATATAAATTGTTCCTTCTACAATGACACGATAAAAATTACAGTTGTTTCGAAATAAAATACGTTATCTTTTGTCAGATAAATGTATTGCAATAGAAGCATTTGAGTGTCATGGTAATAAATCAAGATGCAAAGACGTGAAATAGTATATTACAGCCCGAGATGGGAAGTGTTTCATTACTGTCGAGAGAACAGTTAGCTGATTGAGACGCGAAGCGTCGAAATCAGCTATTATCTCGAGACTAAGGAAACTTCCTGTCGAGGTTTGTATACTATTTTATTCGCAACCACTTTATTCTAAACAATAATTGGAAAAATTATTATATTATGATACGACAGGTTGTGACGCGCATGAATGGATCAACGAGATTCCCAGTGTCCCTACCTACTCAGCGGTCGGGAAACTTCCCGCACTCACTTCCCGCACTTGAGCGGGAAGTGAGTGCGGGAAGTAGCGGGCTGAAATGTACGACTTCCCCCACTCAAATGAGGTCAGGAATGTTAACATTACATATATGGTTGCGAATAAAAATCTGTATGTCGCAGCTTGAACAATTCTGTTAAATATCCCTTTTAGATCAATATATCGATATCTAGTGAAATTTCTCCAGATTGTTTTACATATATTATATCTGTGTATATTTATCCAGTTATCGATAAATGTCTGTACATAAAAACTTATCGATACGCATCACTCACTATATGTCGATATATGGATATGTATTCTTGTATATATCGACATGTAAAAGACTTGGAAAAATGTAATCAAATATTGCTATATGGATCTGTCGATATTTAAAAAATTATTTATAGATATATAGATATTATTATCGTTAGTTTTGCCCAGCCCTAACTACACCAAGCAAATGGGTGGTGATGCGAAAGTAACACCTCAACTTTCTAATACTGTATTAATTATGTCTGCAGGTAGTAGCATTTAATAGAAAATTTATAGAAACCGCATTTACCATTCTCCTCTACCTTGGGCTACTAAATGTAAACGTTTGCTTTCATCTCGTCTATCCCCCAAGTTTATGGTTCCTCTCACTTCTTCATATGAGCCTAGTTGCCACTGAACTATTAGTTTCGTTTTCTCTGGCTATATGCTCCCTCCAGGTCTACTTAGAAGTATATATTTGTTCCACAGTGACAGTCACAAATCATTAGTCAGTTTCAATAAACAATACTCATACACTTCACTTATGGAATCTATGAAAATTTCTTTATAAGTAGGAGTTACTTATACTGTGAATCGATTGCCACATTGTCCATCCCTGGGAAGACTGACCATAGCTTCTTATATTTATGGAATTGAATGATAACATAACCGATACTCGAAAACCGTCAACTTTCTTGCAACTGCGAAATTGTGCCCTCACGAAGCTGTCATCACCAGTTTTAATGTGGATATTCGGGTTCTGTGCGCCCACGTAACCCGTATAAAAATACTAAAGTTTTTCCGAAGTTACCGTGGTGTACGCCTAGGTTCTATGCGCTGATGAAACTTGGTCTGCAACAGCATTAATCTCTCTTCAGATCCGGGTCGCAACTGTTAATTACCCTAAGCCCATGTCTGCTCTATTCATGCTTAGCGCATCTTATGTATTTTGTAATTATTCTACATTTAACAGAGACGGCTATTTATTTGCTTTTTTAATAATAAATTTTGATTTTTGTGACCACCATACGAAAAAAATAGGTTGCGATTATCATTTCAGCATACCGATTGTCAAATATATCCGCAAAAGCTAGCCAGTAGGATTACTTAGCACTTCTAAGCAGCTCAAAATTATGTAATGTAAATGTAATGTACAAAATTAAAACACCTTCACAGTTATGCTTCTTTGCACTAGTAATAAAAACGTAAGAGAAACAGTTTTGCAATTTCATATATGTTAGATATGAATTACGTATACCTAACTGTTTTTCTTAGTTTCTACTTTATAGAAAATAAATGGAAATCCCTTTCGTACTTAACCGACTAAAACAATGTTATGGCAGTGAAATCCATGTCTATATTTCTATAAAGTGTAAAATTTCGAAAAACTACTCAGAATTTTATTATTCACTTTCATGGCACTAGGGGGGGGGGGTGCAAATGTACCCCGAGATTAGTTTTTAAAGTAGTTACAATTTTATTTATTGCCAAGTAGCAACACAAAAACAACGCTATATTTTTGTATTTGTCAAACAACCTAAAACTATTTTGTTAAAAATCAAGCATTTGCTATATATATTCGTATGGAAATATCTGGTTATGTCATTATATAGAATATAATTATAATAGGTTCAGTCTGCTGACATTTGAATTGAGCCAATCCATTGATTTTGGGGTTAGGTGGTGGATGTTTTTCATATCTCCTAGGAAAGCCGTTGCGTAACATTCAGTAACCATGTATAGGCTGAACTGCATCCCTACATATGCATTGGGAATGTGTATTATGTATGTATTATTTTTGGGGAGACTTAGTCTAGCAAGTAGGCCTTTATAAGCACACATCGTAGTAACATGGGACCCACGGCTTTACATCATTTCCGAATGATGGCATTCTGTAGAGGCTTTCATCCGCATTTTTTTATTTTTAAAAACCTCACCAGAATCGGGGCTCGAACTCTCGACCCTTAGAGACAGTAGCCAGAATGCTTACCACTGAGCTATGGAGCCCGGCTGCATTGGGGATAGTCGACCAAACCCCATTTATACATTAAGAAGGCTGATTTGTCATGTTACATCTGTATTCTATTAAAAGTTGTCTAGAGCCTTCTTGGTAATTTGAATCCTGCAAGTCTTATTGTGGGATCGTTGACAAGTTGCAGGTTATGGATCTGTTTTCCCCGGGTTTCACATGTCCTCAAGGATTGGGAGTAACGGATCGCTTGTAGGTTTAGAATACTCACGGAAAATGGCTGCTGTACGACGCGTACTAAAAGAAGAGATATTACACTAAACCGGTAGCCATGGTGTAGAGATGGACTTCACCGTTCCAGACATTATACGCGTTGCTTGGTTAAGTGGGACGTCAATTTTATTGGTAATTTTACTGTTCGACCACACAGGAGCACAATATTCAGAGGTTGAAAAAGCAAGTGCCAACTCTGCAGAACGTAAATATAGGCAATTTTGCACTAAATGGACCAATTTAGCATGCGCTGAGCATTAGGAGGAGTAAATAATATCTACCTGGCTCACAGAAAACCAGTCAAATTAAAACTTCGACTTTGAATCGTGTCACTTACAGTACATTTTATTCTGGGGTAGAAATTCACCCAATGTGGTACTCCGTATAGGTTTTTGGACATAGTGCCACTAAGGTTAATATAAAAATAACTAAATAAAATTAATTATGTAACATCTTACTTTTATCTCAAACCTATTCGTATAACCACCCCTTCATCGTCATCAATAGGGCGGAAGTAAGCCCACGTCTGGGCTTCTGATTCCCTGTGAGAACGTAGGTTCGAATCGTACTAAATGCCATACTTTTCACTTTAGGAATTAACGTAATTCATGTATTAAGTGTTTTTACCGTTTCAGTGCTAACTAGGCGTTAGACCATTTTATAATCAAAGAATGTATCATAATTAATGATACCACAAGATGTATTTGAGCATATTTTTACAAAAAAATTCTATTTCGGACTTTCGAAAAAACCCTAATATTTTATGATCAATTTTGAATCTCGAAAAATTCCTAAAAGTTGAACGAAATGCAAAAAATTTCGGAAAAACTATTTCATTTGTAAACATCAGTGCTTTGAATTCAAAATTAAAGAAAAATAAACATTTTTCTAGATGCCATCCACCAACATTCGTGCACTTACCAGCTGTTCCAGTAAAATCACGCTATACAGAGCAGAATCTACGCCAACTTCACTTCTGGCAATTCTTATTCTTTATTTTAATGCTTTCAAATTATGTAACACTTTGTTGGCGTGCAGTTTTCCTGATATAATTCCTCACGGAAGAAATCCGCCTTTTCCAATGCAAAACTAAATCTTAATTTTCTTGTTATATTATGTGAGTGGTCTGCTTGACTCCACAAAGTTTTGATTTTATGATCTCTCTTATCTCATAAGCCTAGTGTGTGGCTAGCGTTGTCCGTCGAAAAGAAGGTTGAGTCCTTTTGTTAAAATATTGATAAAGATATGACATAGATGTTAGCATGGTAGTCGGAAAACGTATGACATTTAAAATCTCTTTATATCAAACCTACTCCGGCCGTCTGAGACTAAAACATTTTGCCCGCTCGGTCATCCATTCTGATAACAAAAACTGAATATACGCACCAGAAAAAATTAACGTTGATTTTATATTCACCTTCGATAGCTGATATAGGTAAAACGATAGTCTCTTTCTGCAATACCATTGTAAAAATGTCTCTGTCGATAAGCAAAATCCTTGACCCTTAGCTTAACGCGCATGTGTCGTATTTGGTTTCAACTCAATATTTTCATCGATTCCACAAAAGTAACTTTGCCACTAGTCTCTGGATCATCTTGATTTTATTTTTGTGTCCGTCTTTTAATGGAGAAAATAGATACAGTTTGATAAAATGTGTTTTTAAATATTTGTAAAGCTTATTGCAATACTTGTGTGTGAATTAGTTTGACGTCGATATGAAACTGGAACAATATTTTATAGGATAGGTTATCTGTTCATTTTAGCTAGCTCAGTATACAATTATACATGACACTATTACTATTTCCCAACTCGCGGATCGCTGTCAGTATCGGCTCACACAGGGAGCTGGCCTGAATTTGTAATATTCTTGGGACTAAAAAAATATGCACAAGTAAAGCAAATTGGATCATACACATAGATAAAGATTAAGTTACTCTTAACACACATACAGGATCATAAAGAAAATTACGATTAACACCTAGTATGAATGGTCCTTACTAAATACCTTAGTTCAAGATACAAACAAATTACTAACGCGCGCTTGTTTGCGACTACCCACAGAAATAGCAGAATAACTGTATTTTCTATACATTTTGATTTAAACAGTAAGTATAGCAAATATACTGATAGACCTGCGACCGTTAACCGGCGTTTAATCACGGATTCTCGACTTGACGCAACGAACTACGGTTTTGAGCGCATTCCTTTGCGGTCGCGAAAGCTTTACGTAGCTTGAGGCGAACACTACTTATCGCTTAAATTGTAATAATTTTCTGTATCTATTAACCCTATGCTTGATGCCTGCGATCTGTAAGGTAGCGGAGTGGGCCACTCTGGATTACGTCATCCCTTGAATAACTTGTATACAAATTCCCCAGGAATACTACGGGCAAGCCGCTGATGTCACATAGCAATCTGAACATCCCGGAAAGCTTTGGCTGCTTTGCAATTGTGCACTTAACAAGTACGACGTTTACTTTAAGTGCAAACATCATTTTCTACACACAATCACTAATGTGTTAGTCTGTAATAAAAGAAATCTTTCTCACCTAATCTATTTTGAAGTTCTTCGATGTTGCAACAATAAAAGAAATTACTATAAGTATTTTGTTGATTTGTAGCGAGAGTGAACAA
Source organism: Agriotes lineatus (assembly GCA_940337035.1). Classification (NCBI taxonomy): domain Eukaryota; kingdom Metazoa; phylum Arthropoda; class Insecta; order Coleoptera; family Elateridae; genus Agriotes; species Agriotes lineatus. Next base: position 96,134,285 of record OW679196.1, on the reverse strand, counting down.
GTAGAAATGCAAGAGTGGTCGATTCGGAAGGGAGAGTGACCTTGGATGCACATGTTCTCATCTTTAAAATATATTTATTTATCCTTTAAAACACGGGAGAGACAGCTATTAAAGAGATATTGGAAAGAAAATGTAAATTTTAACTTCGTACAGTTACTAGATAATTCCTATATACGTTTCATATGGAGACACCTTTTATCGATAGGCAGAGTTTCCTAAAATATTCTGGTTATCGATGACATTTTTTATGATGCTAAACGTGTTCTGTACATATTTAAGCACTGCACGAACTTCGCATTTATACAGCGTTACGACTTCTGTAGAACAGTAACATCGTGCAAAAACTTAATTTAGAAAAAGCGAAAAATTTTGTTTCTTATCAATCGTGTCTAGCAAGTTTACATTGATGCAGTTAGAACTGTCGAGGTACGAATATATAAATCTACACTTGTATGAAAACAGTAGCAGCCACCTAATGAGTGACTGAAACGTTTGATGTGGCAGAGTTACCAATTACTCATTAAAGAAAGGTTATTTCTACATATGTAGCTGAACTGTTAAGAAATAATTGTATGCTTTAAATATATTCATAGAAAAAAATATTACGTCGTTGCTTATAAACTGATATTTTTAATAGGAGTATTTAAGAGCCAATAAAAAGCTTATAGCTCTTTAAATACTATGAAATGACAGTTGGTTTACCTTTTAGTTATATAATAATATTTTCAATTCTTTTAAAATTGCGTTAGCTTTTCTTTAGGTTCGAAACTTGGTCACTTTAACTATCCCTTTTATGTGATTGCCCCCATTTAACAATTTCTATTTGTTGTAACGCCAACCAAGAATCGCAAAGCATATTCACTGACTTTCCTACATTTGGTTGTAAAATCCGTCCATAAATATTTCTAGAAATATGAAATTTGCTTCTGTTATAACCTCTAAGGTTGGCCATTTTACGGCATTCAGTTTCAGAATATGTAATCGGTTTGCTCTAGCCGCATCTTTTATATTAAAGTATCTCTGTTTGTAGAATTTTCTAAATCGGTATATTTGGAAAGGTAAAACAATATTGCATAGCTTTATCGTATTGAGCGCTACTACGATAATATATTACGTTACTAGATCGGTAAGTGCCTTAGGCCGAGAAAAAGTTAGAAAAACGATGCCCGTAGGGCAGTTTTGCTATTTTTTGGGCCTGTTCCTGTAAGGCAATTAACGATCTAGTCTGGTATAACAAGTTTTGAGCTATAAACTAATGAAAATAAAAATACCATTAGATATTATAAATATTGTTTGCCTAAATGAATGATTGCTGTTTCTAAAGTAACTAAATACAAAACAATTTTCTATAACAGGCCTAGTACCGTGATGTTCATAACGGGCTTGTAATTTTGTTGTTCTCATACCAACCAACAAGGATACGGGAAGTTGACCCTACCGTGAGAGATAGCGAACCGGAAATCAAGTAAAAATAGGTTGTTTCTACAATCACACATTTTGAAGGTTTAAAATTGTCTAAAAAAAGTTATATATGTGTGTAGCGGAGTACTGATCATTTTATATTATTGTAATAAATGTATATTTCGTTTGCAGCTTATCACCATTGGTGCTTCCCCTACAAATGTATACATAGAGCCAAGGCGGGAGGTGTCTAGAAATAACCTAAATGGTTTCACTACATTTTCCTCGGGGGAACACAAGGATGCAGTCCCACTTTCCCCGACTTCGGCGTCACACCCTGATGCGGTACAACAGAAATTTCAAGAGGGTCTCAAACGGAAAGCAAAGAAGAGCATTTTACAACCGACCAGGGAACCTGTAACTAAATCGTGGACACCTACTGACAGTATTTTAAACGGGAGCAACGTAAATTTAAACACGGAAAATGCACGGAGCACCCCGATCTACAACCCGCTTATGAGAAATCTCATCGGAGTCGATGAGGGGTTAACGGCGGCTCCCTCAAAAATTTACGAGGCGTTTTCGCTGTGCCCCAACTGTTCTAACACAACTGATAGTGTATCGACGACCGCATTTTCTAGCCATCCTGATACTCAAGGTGATAAATTAGGGGACGCGACCACAGACCCTGACCTAGCAACACCGAAAATGTTGGACGGCAAAAAAGCAAATTTATCTCTGGCAGGCCTGAAGCCCGAGTCAACTACACCAGATAGCGTTTTTACTCGTTTAAATGTTTCGGAAGACTTTGTGACCGTTAGTTCCCGTCGAGATAAAGCTGAAAAATCTACGCCTGTTGTCACTGCGGTAAGTTTTGACGACGCCGCTGAAGAGGTGTTGGACGTTTACGAGGGGTTATTAATGACCACCAGTGCGAGTGATGAGATTGTCAGTGCGCTTAACGTAACTACCGAGCTCAGTGATAACGACACTCTCGTGGTTAACATTAGCAGCAGTTCCGTAAAAGTGATCTCGGAGTTTCCGTGGCCGGTGAAAAAGGAAGCGGTTGTGGAGGGTGATCTGGTGTTGGGGGGCTTAATGATGGTGCATGAGCGCGAGGATACCATTACGTGTGGACCTGTAATGCCGCAGGGTGGAATTCAAGCCCTTGAAGCGATGCTTTATTCCTTGGATCGCCTAAATGAGGCGTCTACGTCCTTGTTGCCTAACATTACCCTAGGTGCACACATCCTGGATGACTGCGATAAAGATACTTACGGGCTGGAGATGGCTGTCGACTTCATTAAAGGTAGGATTTTATTTTCCCTTAGATTAGGTTAACTGTATTAACCTCCTTTACTTCTCGGATAGAAGCGTTATAGGGGTTTTTGGGTTTAGCACGCAATTGAGAAAAATGGTCCTTTTATTGCAGCAGTGATTCTGATTCTAGTATAGTGTATGTAGGTATATAAAAATTCTATTTTCTGACACATTATGGAAATGTACAGAATCTAAGATCGGAGAGGCGAATGCCAACACGAAGTTTTTGTTGCTGCGGCTAAAGAAGGTAAACGAAATAAGCCTGAAATTATTCTTATGGATTACCGTATTGCAGTTGCTCTTAAAGAGACTAGCGATAAATTATTTTTTAAATTAAAATACGATTAACAATTTATGTAAAACCAAACCCGTAAACTGGAAGTCCTGTAACCACACTTGTCACAAGTATATGATAGTGCAGTAACCCATGATTTGCTTAAGCTCTTGTGCCAAAGGCAGTTATTTATGCCAAATTAGTCCAAGCTGACTTCTCACTTAAAAAGGAAGATTTTTATTATTTTGGTGTTTACTAAACAACAATAGCTGTTTGTGTAATAAGCATAGAAGGTAAAATTTGCTACACCGAGTGCAACCCTACGGTCGGGTTGCAAATGTACGAAGTCAGCAAATTACTTTCTGTGCTCATTATACACATGATTTTTTCTACGTGTTTACATAAATAAGTTTAAAAACTGTTTAACAATACATAATTTTGCACTTTAAATATAATTTAAAAAAATTGTTTGATAAATGCTTGAAGGACGAACAAAAGTGTTTATCTTCTGTGCCTCCTTTCGAAGCGAAGGCGATGCACAGAAAGCGTTTATAGCAGCAATTCCATAGAAACGATCCTTACATAAATGAAATGTAACATTTTCTATGCCTCTAATAAATGTTATAAAAATGCCAACTTTCTAATAGCAGGTAGCGAGTAGGAAAATTATACGTTTTACCTTATTAAATATGTAACATACCTAATACTTCAGTACTTGCATATAGCTACCAATATAACTTTCTATTGTAATATGTATATATAGTTTTATGGCAATAACTCCTTCTGTTTCAGAATTATATGTACTGAAAATTTACCATTTCACAGTATTTATACAGGAAGTCATCTAAATTAGTACTCATGCAGTTCTAAGGACTTCCAGGTTTAAAATAAATTCCCAGAGTATTCGTTTTCAAAATTCTAAAACACCAAATCTTCTAAATTCCTATAAAACTAATTTTACCTACTTGCGTTTGCACTGGAAACGTTATAATTCTAACTGAATTATTTCGTGGAATTTTTTGAAATGTTTAGAAACTTGCTCAAAGATGAATCTTCGTTTATAATTTGAAAAAAATCAATTATGATTTCACTTATACATTATTATCAAATAGCGTCACTATTTATGTTTATTTATTAGTAACATTCATAAAATTAAAAGTAAAAATAGAAACTAATTTATAGCACTTAAACCCTCCTTTAGTGCTTGTTTCCGGGGAAAAACTGCTTACAACACGCAACGAGTCATAAAGGTGCTCGAGTTAGCTCAACGGCAAGGGGGATTGTAGACTGGAAAAAATGCTTACGACGGTCAAATCAAATTGTACCTTGAAAGATACGGGGACAAATCCGTATCATTTACGTAGGCGTCAAGTCATGTGTCTATCAGGAATATAATAGGGAGTTTCCAGCAGGGTTTGTTTTCCTCGGATGAAGGAAAATATACTCAACTTCCAGGATACGCCAACCTTTATAATTTTTCTGAAAAGATTATCATGAATCAAGAATTCTCGTAACTGCATTTCGCTTCACAAATAAAATTCTAGCATGCAATCTAGAACTATGGTATTAAGAAAACACCCCAATAAAATACATTGCTTCCCGTAGCAGCACCTGCTGGCATCTAACTACATCACCTAAATCATGCCTTGTCAAACAACAACCTTGCACTGGTTCTGTATACTGACTATTGACTTGCCCTGCTCTAACTTAGGCCCACGAGAAAAAGTCCATAAGCCGGTAGTGTACATCTTTAAGCCAACCTAATAAAAATAAACTAATAAGGGTCAAAATTTCCCACACTTGATAAAAGGCTTTCATAATTTTAAAATGCGTTTACGATCAGCAGAGTTAAGCAACGCTCTCTCTGGTCAGAACTTGGATGGGAGTTCCACGGCTGCTTCTCTCGGCACCTCGTGATACGGCTGTCACGGAAATAGTTGGTCCCGAATGTCATAATAACATCATGAGAGTCGTTAGTGGGGTTGGAAGTCTCCATAAAATGTACAGTGACGCCTATAATTGGCCTAACGACTGCTGGCTGAGTGCAAAATAAAATAAAATAAATTATGATCCGAACATATCTGTAGCTATAATTATAGGTCTACGCTATTGCAATTACATTCCGTATCTTGTGAAATGCTTTCGGAAAATTCAAACTTATAAAACGCGTTTGTATGTAATATATATCTCAAGCAAGACTTATCTCTTAGAACCTTTGATTGACTATAAAATACCCTCATTTTCAATTTTAATAACATAATAGATGATTTTATAAAAAAAACGATAAAGAAAAATTCAAACTGCAAATAGTCTCTTCCTAGCATTTCGATATGTAATAAACTTCCAGTTTGCCCACAGGTGAAAATCGGAAGCTAGAATTTAGTAGCTGATAAGTTTCGTAAAGGTAATATTTTTGACATTATGTTCACATTAAGCTGTAAACCCTATGTAAGCTAACTAACACAGTAAATCAAAGTCGTACCAGTTGCTTCCCCAGTAGTTGTTGAATTTTATTTAGGTCTATAAGAGATCTTCCAATTTTAAATTTTTCTTTCATGGAACGCAAAACGTTCATAATACTTTTTAGGCTTTGGCCGTGTATTACCATATTTTTAACTTTTGAACGAAATGCCATTGGCTTATTAAATATGTAAATTTTATGAAATCCTTTCTCTAGTCATCTAGTGATTTCTTGACATAGTATACAATATAACCAAACTTTATACGATTGACAGTAACTTCTCTACACCTTGGCCTACCTTAAGAATCAAGCTGAATTTATCAAGCTGTAATATATTGAGAGATATTCGGCAAATAGGCATATTCAAAGGGTAGAGCGTACAGTCGAAATAAGCCGATTTAATCGAAGTTACCTATACTCAAAAGTCTACGTTTCAACAATATCCAGCTTTAAAGTTAAAAAAACAGATTTCTATTACTAATAATATTAATACAACCCTTTGAATGATTCCTTTGATATTTAATAGGCGCATAACCACATCATCGCCATTCTTTCAAGAAATTTTCTTATTTCAAACGTTTTCAGTATTTTTTACCATATGTAATTTCTGATAGTCTGCTACTAACACACCACCCTCAGTCAGTTAATGTAATACTCCAACATATAAAAGTACAAACAAATTTGTAAAAGTTTATAGACGAAACTTTCCTCCCAAGTGCGGCTTGCATCTATCGCTGTAGATTTGTGTTCACGATTACTGGAATGCACATTGGCTGCTGCACGTTTTAGTCTTCTTAACAAGTTCGCCTTCTACGTGTTGAATCCAAAATATACCTATTTTCGTCAAGGGTAGAAATCTAAGCTGTGTGGAGAACATTACTTTATCTAAAAGAGGTACTGGGTTGTAGCAAAAATATACAAAGTGAAATTTTTTAAGATGCTTGCTCTGTATATATTTGATCGTTAGTATATGCGGTTTAAATAGTTTTTCAGCTACATCGACAATAAACAGATAAACAGGAAATCATAATGCCTCTAAGACGACTGCCTATGAATTGAGAAAGAATTCAAATTGGCCAATCCTTTATACAGTGCTGCCCTTTAACCGTTTCTTGAAATTTATAAATTTTTTGTTTTTGGTGCAATGAGTACTCACGAATGTCGTTATCCTTACTGTGAGGTGTTTGCAAGCAGGGCCGCGCCGCATATTTTGGTTGCCTGTGTGCGGCTATTTTTTGTTGCCCCTAACTCTAGTAGTACTTTCAAAAGTAAAAAAACTTCAAACTCACAAAGAAATTTCCTATATTAAAATAGAGAATAAAAATATAAAATAAAATACAAAAGAAAAAAAATAAGTTTATAACAAACCTTAAGAAGTTTAATACATAAATAAAATGGCTGAACTTTTAACAAAATAACAGTAAATATAGACACAAACATATGATTAGAATAAATCTAAGTATTTACAAGAACTCAACGCGCCTGGTTTTTATTTCCGAAAACTTTTTTATAAATTCATGAAGTTGTAGTTGCTCGGCATGTTCATGATCTATTGAAATTGTAGCCATATTGACCAGTCTGGTTTGGGTCATGGTGGTTCTCAAATATGTTTTTATAATTTTGAGTTTTGAAAATGATCGTTCGCCTGATGCTACTGATACAGGCAAAGTTAGTAAAATTCTTAGCGCAATCACAGTGTTAGGAAACGTAGTGCATAAACTGTTTTCTAAAATATATTCCAGTACGTTAAAAGCAGTCATACTAGGTCTTAGTATATACTTCAAAACATTTATTTCTTGGTAAAGTTCTAGGGCATCAATGTCCGTGTTATTTCTACTACTGTCAGACAGTTTTAGTTGTAGGTCTTTGCAGTTATTTAAAATAGCTTCATCTTCAACTTCTTTTAAACCGTGCACATTATAAAGAAAATTAAACATGCTACTGTGTTCTTTTATTAGGTCGAATCTATTGTTTAAGGAACTTAAAGCCGTGTCTATTACAATAAAATTAAAATTAATTCGGGAGTATAACACTTTCATCTGAATGTTCATACTGAAATTGGGTTTTCTTTTTTCTTCGTCGCACAGTGAAATTATCGAGAAATTTTGGTTCTACCTCCATCTCTTCAGCTATTCGTTTTGCAGTATATATACAGTCGGAAAAACCTTCATCGCTACGTTTTGTTTGAAAAAAGGTGATGAGATTATTTATTAAGTCCAAACATATTCCAAGATTTAACGTTGGCTGTTGGATCATTTTACTTACAACATTAATTTTTGACAAAATTTCATGCCAAACTGCAATACAGCAAATAATTTTAAAAGATTGAATTTTGGCTGCTAAACACTTGGCTTGATGGCGCGTAGTAGAATCTTTATTTGAATCTTCTACAATATCTAGTAATGCGTCGTGAATTTCAGGAAGTTGAAATCGCAAAGGTAAAACTGCATCAATTCTACTCTCCCACCTTGTTTGCGATATAGGGTTTAATGTTAAACTTTGTATGTGAGTTTCTAAAACTCCCCATCTTTGTGTGGACGAAGAAAAAAATACAAACAGCTCTTGAACTGTATTAAAAAAATCAACAGCTTCGAAATTGATTTTTGCAGCGTCATTAACTACAAGGTTCAAACTGTGTGCTGAACAAGCCACGAAAAAGGCACGAGGATTGATGTTTAAAATGTTTCTCTGTAAACCGTAGTGAACCCCTCTTATATTCGCTCCATTGTCATAACCTTGACCACGCATGTTATAAATGTTCAAATTTAGATCCTCCAATTTTGCTATAACAAATTCACTTAACCCTTCACCTGTCGAATTTGTAATAGGGCAAAAACCTAAGAAATGTTCATGGACTTCTACCTTTCTAGATGTGGTGTTTAGTTTTACGAAACGAATGAGTATCGTTAATTGTTCCGTGTGACTAGCATCGGGTGTGCAGTCTAATATTAAAGAGAAATATTTTGACTCTTGTACCATTCCGAAAATAGATTCTTTTATTTCATTTGGCAATAAATTTAGGATTTCGTTCTGAATTTTGTCGCCCAGACAAGTGGGCATATATTTCAAACTTTTTGAAGTTTTAATTCGTCTTACGTGGGCTGACATAGTAGCATCGAATTTAGACACCATTTCAACAAGTTTTAAAAAATTCCCGTTATTTGATTTTCCACGAAACGCGAGATTTTGACGAGCCAAAAATTGTATGAAGTATATAATTCGTTCTATCACGTCATACCAATGTTTTTTTTCAATGTTATAAACTTCTTGTTGAATTTTGTCTATAGTTGTTTGGGTCTTAAATGCTTTTGCTAGTTTTATCCATTTGTTGCAATTTTTAATGTGTATTGAACTTTTTTCGTGCCTGGATAATATCAACAATAAATGTTGCCAGTTAGCTGAACCTTCAGTGACTAAAGTATGGCTTATGCTCTCTGTAAATAATTTACAACAAAAACAAAAAACTGAATTTTTCAATACCGAGTGCAATAACCAATTTCTTTCGCATTTCTCGCCATTTGGCAATGTCCTATAATAATATACGTCAGAAAATTTGCGCCCCTTCTCATCGGCAGGATAATTACGCTTTTTTACTTGCTTAGGTTGATTTTGTAGCCAGATTTGAATAGAGTTATTTGATAAATTATCTGGCCACATACCAGGATCATCACTTACTATATCTTCGGCAAGTTCGGGTGGGAAAGGGGCTGTTACATGCTGATGAATTTCCTCTTGTCCATCTCCTAATTCTTGCTCAGTTTTTTCTGCAATGTCTTCAGACGGTTGTTGCTTTACTGGTAGATGTAGATGGCCGGAGATGTTCTTGAATTTCCTCTTCTCCCCCTTCTAACTGCTCCTCAGTTTTTTCTTCAATGTCTTCAGATGACTCTAGCTCGGCTTTACTAGTAGATCTAGATGGTTGCGGGTGTTGTAATTTCAAATATTTTTATTTGAAATCGGCAGTGAAGTACGCCGAAATCGTCATTAAAATACGAGAAATCGGCAGTGAAGTAATCCATTGTTTTACTACTTTTTTGTAGGTGCCGAGGCGACAGGTAAACGTCAATCGACCGAACATAACCTACAAAAGTTGGTTAAAATGTAATTTCACGATTCCTCGATTTCAAATAAAACATAGTGTACACCTCGGCACTGAAGTTTCTTTTTATCCCTCATGTGGTTTATTTGCCTTGGCCCTACGGGCCTCGGCAACTAAATCCACATTCGTGATAAAAAGTTATACTTCAGTGCCTTGGTATACAAACTACTATTCTATTGCCCCAGCTTGTTTTTCTAATGCCCCAGCTTGTTTTTCTACATTTTTCCGTTTTTCTAGCTGCTTTTTTCTATGTTGATAACCAGATTCTTGTTTTCTCGGGATTGTTCAGCTGCAGTAATTAAATGTCTGAAAGCATAACAAGTAAAGAAATGAGAAAAAATTCAAAACGAATATCAGACCCGAATAAAATGAATTAAAAAATTGAAAATTATTTGATTACTTACATTTTTCGCTCTTGTCTCCGTACTACTTCTATTGCAACACTCAACACAACTTGCATAGTTTATCACTTGAATGCGGAAATGACCATGAACCCGAAAATGTTATTTTCTCCCTAAGAGAAGTAGAACTAAAAATAAATCGAATTGCTGCAGCCAAAACAGTAATAAATAATTGTTTTAAAGATTCGTACGTGCTTAATATTTATTTACAAAGTTTTCGGGTGTGTGATCGCGTTTATCAAGATAAGACGGATCGGTTTACATAATCAACTCGGTAGGCATGAAATTTTATTTTCACTTTTTGATAATTTTTATTAGATAGGGAGACTCAGTAATAGAAGAATAAAACATATCGAATTCCCTTCGTGTTGCCCCTAAACGGACTGTTGCCCGTGTGCGGTGCACACACCGCACACTGGGGCGGCGCGCCCCTGTTTGCAAGACTCTAGGTCCCGGTTTTTGGCGTTATTTGAGGTATTCAGCAGATCCGTAAGCTGCTGTAAGACTATCGCTACAAATCCACAACAAAATTTACTGAAGAACAACTGAAAACCAATCACTTACGTAACGGCGATAGCAAATCATACAAATGAAGCTAAATTATGGTTCTTAACTTAGTATCTAAGTTCTGTGCCAAATATGAAACTAATCGTTACTTTGTTACTATTAATTTAAAAAAATGCAAGGGCCTTAAAACTTGACCTTGCTAAAACGCAGAGCATTTGGATGTAGGTGAGGACAATCATATCGATTTATTTTGACCCATTGAACCAACGCTGAAAATGTCTTCATAGGGTTCTGATACACCATGTACGTGATATTTTGTATACCGATATTTACCGTCTTAAATTAGTTGGAGGTGTGTAAAAGGAAAATCCTATGTAAGGTTACGTGTAACTCTTCTCTGGGAGACAGGAATCCTAGATCCGGCTTTATAGCAAATATTGTACCAGACTAAATAAAAATAACCTGTTTTGTATACACTTGGCGTCATAATGTTACCGACAAACGATTGCATTTAGTTTTGCAACTGCACAGTCACTGAACATCATAGTAATATTAGTAGGACGATTAGGACCGATAAAACCAATTTTACGGTTAATGGGATTTTTAACTGCCATAACAAAAGACTGGACCCATTGATTGGGGAAACACAATTATAAAAAAAATTTTTACTTGAACTTGGTGGATATAGGGATAATAGAGCCATATCTTTGCTCTGCGATATTAAATGCAGAACGATTTTGTAAATTTGTTCAAAGTGATATTATAAAATATTTATATAGTTTACAGTTAGATTTAATTACTGAAAGAGAATATTGCTTTTAATATACCTACTTTATTGCTTCAATGAATATAGTTTTGTATATTCTGTTCTTTTTATCCTTTTGCAACAGAACCTTCAATAATGTCCTTTAAAAGCTATCAAATTTTCTAATTTGAGCAATTTCATCATGCCGTAACAGAAAATTGAATGTAGTAAAACACACCCTTTGATAGAAAATTCCACTTTCTTGTAACTTAGTCTCAGTGGATTCTTCTCTGCTTGTTTTTCAGATAAATATCTCAGGGGAAGTTCTCAGATGGCTTAATTATAGCGATCAGGTTACATCGAAAAATAACTACCAGCATTCTATGCGCGTAGCAATTAATAGCAAGTATTTGTAGGATTACTTATGGCACTTCAATTCACTTTTAAAATTATTCATAGTTTAGCGTTTTTCCTGTAGTGTTTTAAACAATCTCTTTGTAAAACTAGAAAAAAGGCAAAACAAATTAACAAAGTTTGATATATGCCAGGTTTGGTTTAAGGTTTAGACGAAGTTATTGCTAATCACTATATAGAAGGTGCACCAACTTTCTGGAAAAGCTCTTCTATGCCGTTACTACTAAAGATGTACAAACAATACGTTGAGGGTTTTTACCTCTTAAAAATTAAAGTATTTTGGGTAGCCATTATTGTCTCGTGTAGGAGAGGCAGACTCGGATTGATTTTGAATGTAAGTAAGCTATGCTGTGGCGGTGAAGAGTTATTTGTAAACCTACAAGCATAACCGATGCAGACAACAATAACATCACTTGAATTTATTGAAGAACACACAATAATACATGAACATAGAGAATTATACACACGAACAGCGGAATCTGACTCGTAAAGTGTGTTTATTTGGTGTTAATAGTTTTTGTAAGCTGACCTAGGTAAATAGACCGAACTCAATAGACCGAAAGGCAGTTGACCGAACTCAATTGACCGAAAAGCAATAGACCGAAACGTCACTAGACCGAAGCAGCAATAGACCGAAAATCACTTGGTCGAAAATATGTTACGGTTAAAGTACACATTCGGTAAATGTGCACATTAAATATCTCGAAAAATTACATTTATTAACAATAGGATCAATAGAAATATTTACACACTATTACAGGAAACAGTCGATTATTTACGTGGGAATGCGCATAATTTTAATTTTTAATATTAGTAGATATGTAATTGGGTAGGATATATCTGTTAAGTATTGTATGATTTACTAGAATAAAGTTAAAATAGAATCAAAAACAAAGAAAAACAAAAGAAAACGTCAAAGCGCCTTGTCAGTAACTTCGATATTCAAGGAAACATAGTCGATTATTTACGTGGGATTGCGCATAATTTTAATTTTTAATATTAGTAGATATGTAATTGGGTAGGATACATCTGTTAAGTATTGTATGATTTACTAGAATAAAGTTAAAATAGAATCAAAAACAAAAAAAACAAAACAAAAAACTTCTAAACACGCCACCAGTTTATGTTGCCCGTCCTAAGCCTGAATAAAGTGTGAAGGGAAGTTGATGCTATTAATGTTAATAAATGTAACCGTAATATATTTTCGACCAAGTGATTTTCGGTCTATTGCTGCTTCGGTCTAGTGAGGTTTCGGTCTATTGCTATTCGGTCAATTGAGTTCGGTCAACTGCTTTCGGTCTATTGAGTTCGGTCTACTTGCCGTAAGCGGACCAAAGCCCTCTTCTTGCTTAAAGTAAGCCAAATCGGTATATCCGGAGACGCAATTTTTGAAAACCACGCTGTTTGGTCTTAAATAGGTATTCCTTACGCAAGAAGAAGGGGTTTTATGATCCCTTGGCTGCCTCGTACCATTCTGGGCTTACAACCGCCCATTGTCTGTCGAGTAGAATGACCAGTCCCGGAGATGGGGTTTATTGCTTTGGTTACATCTATAGCACTTGCGTTGAGACAAAAGGGAGGACGGAACTCGGACAAAGGACAAAGGGTTCAAGCACTTTCTCTGTGCCGACGAAATTCTTTCACTTTCTTTTAAGCCGCTCAGCTGCATAGCTCAAACCTGTCGACTTTGCAGGAATCCTGATTATTCTTTTAGTGACCCTATTAGTTGGGTGCATCCACGCCTGTGGCGATATGAAGTAATTTTTTTGGAGATATAGTTCGCTGGCAATTGATTATGAAATGTTTGACAATTTGGCTAAAACGGCGGAAGCAATTTGTTATCTCTTGCTGCAATTGCGACGTAAACAAATCAGTTTTTACTATTAAATCGTTTTGCTCTATTCTGCATCGCAATTGCTTTGAAATCACCCATTGTGTTTATTTCGTACAGCTCTATACCGAATTTCACTTTTTATTAGTGGCTGTTGCATTGAATTGATGGCACTTGTACGATCTTGCAAGTGAAGTTTTTATAAAGTTTTTTTCCAGCTATAGGCTATGACCTTATCTAGATATTCACATTTAAAACTAGAGTAAATAACTTTCGTTTCATTTTTGTAAAGCATGGCACTTACGGCCTTTTTTTAGAATACCAGCCTTGTTCATAAGAATTAAAAAAAGGAAGCTATATCCTATTAGCCAAGAATATTTAATTTGTATTGACATGAGGAAAAATTTATTTAAATTGGAAGGTAAAGCTTTAAATCTATAAATTTTTAAAAATTGTAAAAAGCCACTACTCATATTTTTCAAGGAAATCACTCTACATTTTATATCGCTCAAGTGAGTTTTTAAGCTTTCTTAATTTTTTACTAAGGATGTCCCCACAAAAGATGTAAAGATAAATTGCGACTTCCTCTAACATTAGCTTAATTTCTCCTTGACTAATAGAATAGAATATTCTTCTTACTGAACCTTGAACTCTTAAAAAGAAGGCCACTATAACATCTTCAAAGTGTTATTTCTCCCTAAAAATATTTATAACTTCTAAACTATTAGTTAACATTACAAAAATTAGATATGTACGTGTAGCTAAGGCCATAACCGTTGCTCTATTTAAATAAACGCAAGCCCGTATCGCCCCTCCTGCACGCGTCGATTATGGCAGCCAATAATATTTTAAGATTAACACCTAAATATTCTAGATGCATTTTTTGAGAATCTTTAGTAGTAAAATCATAATAGAGTTTTCAAGAAGGTGGAGACACCCTGTATATTACCGTTTATATACGAATATATCAATCGCATTACTCATACTTTTTATCCATACGGTGTATAAGTTACCTGAGGTCCTTGTTAAGTACTTAGAATTACTAAATGTAACTTTAGTCATAAATCAATTGATCTCGTACTCAAAACACGCAACACAGAGATTTTGAATTTTGCTATTATAGATTTTGGAAGAATGATGAAGAATTTTAATCAAATTGTTTAGACAAAATCGAATGTAGGTAAACGACAAGTTTAAGGTGCTCTGGTCATTGCATGCATATCTTCTGTAATATTGAAAGACAGAATATAAAAATATGCCAATACGTATAAAACCAATTTTTGTGTTTTGTAGCACTAAAGTATGAAAAGTTGATTCATGCATACTTAAAAATGTGCACCTCAGCAATAAGCAATTATTAATCCATCTAAGATGCATGTAGCATAAATGAAAACCCAACAATTCCATTTCAGTTTAATTTAAACATTGTAGAATAGTCGAAGTACATCTCTTATTTAGCAGTAACGACTCCGACGTAGTTACGCAGAAAATCTTTGTATACTGTAGAAAGGTAATTATAAATCCCTTGAGAAATAACTTGAACTGCTTCAGGCTTTTTCATAAGGATAAATAGAAGATATTTCATCAAAATGAAACGAATATTAAAAGAGGTCTGGCTCTATTTAATTTCAAAGCAAATACCTAAGCTCTGTTGCAAGTTCCATCAAATTGGAATTACATTTAGGTAGCCGCTTGTAGCTTTAATCTTTTTAGGGCTTCAGAGCAACAGCAGTGTTTATTTTTGCTGTTAATGTGATGATTATCTTAAGCAATTTTTTCCTTGCTTTGCTTTTGTAACTGGATTTTGTATGCTTTAATTAAACATTTCATTTTGGTCTAATTGCTATGTTGTCATAACGATTACTGTAAACTATTGTAAAATAAATTAATGAGACAAATTGTCTAACCTAGAAAATGCAAACGAAAATAATCGGTTCTAGTTTTATTACCAATATGATGTAAATATCAATAAAAAAGACTGTGGCCTTATATATTTACCTACACTTCCTTTTCACCCTTAAGCTCCCTGCAGCTTCTTCAGTAACCGCTTAAGCGGGTACGGGAGTTACTCAAACTATCATGCCTTACTTAAATAAGTGAAATGGGGGTTCACGTCAGCAGTCAAACTCTCACCCGAACGTCACGTGTTTCACTGTGACCTCGGCTGTAGCGCCATAATCTACTCCTCACCGTTGCCCCTAATTCTCGTGCCGACTTGATTTTTTTCAAATCCCTCAAAGAATAGTACAGAAAACTAAAATATCCTTTTCTCTTATTTCGTGTTACAACTTAGCACTCGATGCATTTTCCCAGTATTGACAAAACGGGATGGACTTCTTCTTCTTAACGGTGCCGCCTTCATCGGTGAAGGTTGCAACAATTTGGGCAAAATCGTTTCTGTTCTTGGCTGTTCTAATTAATGAATTGCTTTCCATTCCTACCCAATCTTGAGCCACGAACGACTTGGGTGACTTTTATTTTATGGTGTAAGGAGATATTTGAGCGGGAGAAGTAGAGAGCGACCAAAATCCAATGGGTGGGTCACATCAGGAAGGTTACGGAACAGGAAAGAACGAAAGGGAGATAAGGAAACAAAGTTTGTCGTTGTGTTGTTGGACTTTTGGTTCAGTGTTGTTTTGTATTTATCAAATGTTACACTCTTAACAGTTATTCTGAAGAGAGAGTTCGCAACGTAGAGGAATGGAATATATGTTACCCTAGAATAAATATAAAGAGACGCAGAAGCCTCTAAGTTGAACATTCGTAGACTTAGAAATATCAAATAACGTACGACCTAATATTACAGTGTGTCTGGCGCTATCTTTCTGGGCGAAATATGTAATCTGTCTGCTTGCGATACTGCGATACTGACTACCAGGCGTTAGCCAACCAAGGAGTCTCCGAGGGGGGTGCACACAGAAGGTGTCTCCTATTACAACTATGTTGTTTTGCAAAAAATGGGAAGAAGAAGCCAAACACAATAAGATGGATCAACAAATACCTTGTGTGAGCTGCATCAACTCAAATACTATGAGCAAAACGTTGTACCATCATCACATCAGCGTTATAGGGCAACAGACGTTATTATTATATTTTTGGTGATACCTTAGCGATAGACACATCAAGATTTTCGTATTACCAAGGATTAAGTGACACGAACGAGGAGTGAAATGGATTAGTCCATAGCGATGAGTATAAACTCACAATGGATAGAAAGGGAGCAAATTAGTCGATAAAATAATTTGTAGTTGCACATGTCTAAAAGGTTGTGAATTTTAGTGCTCATGCTGTTTGAGAGTTAATGCATGTAAATTTATTACCTGCTACTAAGTTCTGGATTCGACAAATAAAAAGTATGAAGCTTAACTCAACTACTAAACGTCCAAATCAGTTTTGAACAGGTGCCAGAGGAGGTACGTGTACACAACAACAGCCATGGATTCTTTGTTACAAGGTGACATTTAATCTCCTTACTTTTTTTATAAATGATAAAACTGTGTTTAGTGATTGAAATTTAGGCCAATTCAACTATTAGCTACTCGTAGTTCGACTAAACACTGTAATCATTGCTGAGATTTTTTCATGTCGCCTAAATATAAACTTGCTAATGTCGTAGTATGGATGAATATACGATTATGTCTCAATATTTGAATGGATTTGCAGCTTTCAGTCGATTTTTGTGTATAGCAAACATGAATAAAAAAATTCCAACGTATACTATTCTTACCTAACAGATGTATCCGTCGTCTTTATAAAAAAATTCTATACCGGCAATTGTATTTAACTCGATACGTAACGTCTGTCAAGGAAATGTCTGCGTTCCATATAATAAGATTATCGGTATCAGATCCAAATGCAAGGTAAACGTTCGTATCTCACGTTTAAGTGACTCGCTTTCGGATATTTCCATTTGCATTTCCTCCACTGGGATACAAAATAAATTTGTATTAAGCGCGAAGAATTCAGAGAAAGATCTGAATAAATAGATTGGCCTTTGTGTACCAGTAAAGAAATTCGTCCGATGTTTGAATATTCTGTAAAATCTTGGCAATTAATTCATCCACGGGTAATTAAAATGCAAATTAAATTTACAACTAAAATGCCTCTCTTAAAATCATAAAGTGGGCGACCATATTAAAAATATTGAAAAACTGTCAGCATAACCAATAAACGAAACAATTTAATATAGCTTAATCGACAAAGTTTCTAAACAAATTAAGGGACATTCGGTTGAGCTTGTTATAAGTTTCACCCTTTAAATTCTTGTAATCAAGATTTATTGCTGGAATTTTTAAAATGCCCTTTCCTGACGACAGTTAGCTACAAATTAGGCAAGATGGATTGTGATTACAGCAGAAATTCGGAACAGTTTCAAAGATGCAATTAATTTACCTCCACCCTCTTCTCCAACTAAATGCTACAGGGTTCTCGTTGAAATTCTTGCCTTCTGCGCTGTACTAATTCTTTCATTATAAATGTTGTTAGTTCTGAACACGCTGAATGAATTAAAAGCAAAGGTAATTTATGTAATCACTGATGGCAGCATTTTAGTGGACCTAAAGCCTTTGGTGTCATACAGTACATTGGTAGCTTTGACTTTCGATATTTTTAATACAAAGTCAGTGGGCTGAAAAATAATACTTATATATGTTTAATAAATAATACTGTGCTATCTATACTGAAAATGTCTGGAAAACCTGAAAGTGAAGATAACAGTTATAATAAAGAAATAGTTGATTGACGTCGCTATCGGATGAGCAAAGTGGTGTAAATTAAGAGGGCCGTGCATAAACGTTGTACTCATCCTACCACAGGTAATCATTACTGAGAAATTAAAAAACCACAGAACACCAACCTATATCTGCGTTTAAAAGCGTTTTGCCTCACTATAATTCATTGTACTCTACTATGGATGCTTAGGCGTTCCGTGGATTGTGGCTTTCTACAGATCATATTTCGTTGTTTGACTCTCAGTTTCTTCAGGATATACCTATGTCACTATAATTGTTGTTGTGTATTGGATATTGTAAATAAAAGAGTTTAATAATCTCAAATAGGTTCTTATAAATTACTCTTATCTATTGGTTCGGGTCTCTACATCCTAGCAAGTATTATTTTGATCATTATAAGAAATACATTTGCTACTAAATTTATTGATCGTGGTACTTTTATTAATAATTTTAAGAATAAACTCTTTGTGCAACTGTGATTTTACTAATGGGGTAGCAGGATATTATTTAACTAAAGCGAAAATGGCGTTTCAGCCTTACAAATTGCAAAAATAAGGCCCCTACTAAATGACAATTATCTGTGCTTACGTAATTAAAGTATTGCCTAGGTGATAACAAATGCCGTAAGTAAATACACCTTAGAAAACAAAACACACTGAAATGACGCTAGTGCTGAAAGTGCTCAGAAAAAACCCGACGCCACCAAGAAATTTGCTAAATTCGTTCTTTTAAGTTGAAGATTTCTGACCTGTCTGTTGCCTTTGGAACGGAATTATGGTCCAACTCGAGCTCCTAGCAAGTCTCACGATGCTTGGCCTCCTCTTTGTCCATTGGCCAGCCTTTGAACACTGCCACAGAATGATTCCTGTTGCTTACATTAAGGGCTTCTCCGCTTTCTATGAACGTCACTGCTTACCTCCAGCTTTCAGGGTTCTAATTACTTTGCTCGAATCTCCAAAACCAGCTACAGAAATACAAGCTAACATTCGATGCACCGATATGTCAACTTTGTGCTGAGGCGCTACGAATTTTTTAAACTCACTCAATTGGGAAAGGGGTATTTAATCACAATTTTACAATTATTTATTGGGGAAGCCAAAATTGCACTATCATTCAGTTTGGCATTCTCTCCCAAATTGTTTGTCCTCGATATGACATTGTTTACATTGTTTCCAAGCCTACTCTGATTACATTTTGTTTAAATCAACACTATTTTAATACTATTTGACAGATTATTATGAAAACCAAAAGTTAATCTCGCAAATTTCTGGACTATTCTACAAAATATTATTTGATGTGCATGAAATACTATAAATTGCTATAATAATCATACAGGCTTAAAATAGCAAATTATTTGTTCTGGGAGTTCAAGATACTTTTAATGCTATTCGCTGGTAGAACATCTCCAAGCCGTTTATCTTTTCTTGCTTACGTTCTAGAAGAGTCTAGGTTTCACGTTCAGACATGAGAATTGAAAACATTAGGCAGCTGAGTAGCCTCATTTTGATTTTTTTGAACAACCTGCCATTCCTCATAGGGTTTAATTTTGCACTGCAACTTTTGCCATCTCACACCTTCTGCATGCTTTTATTATTTTATTATCTTGGCTGACTATGATTCTCCTTTCAGTTGTATATGTACATATTCAATTCAAATTCTAGTGGTTTACTATTGCCGATTAAATCGATAATTCCGACCTGTAATCAAGCGACAAGGGGCAGAGTTAGCTCAATGGAACAGGGGAAAGTATATTCTGAGGAGTGCAAATTATTCTGTAAAACTTAATCCAGGGGGGGGGGGGGGTCATAGAAAGTCAATAATAATACATTTCCCAGCGCTAGGGGGTTGTTGAACGCTGTCTAAAATGAAGATAACGTTCTCTAATACACAAGAGAACGAAGTTGGGGTAGATATTACCGTACCTATCTTGAATACACCTATAAGCGCTAAATACACTCCTAAAATTACCCCCATGCCGACGTACCAATTTATTTATACAGATAGGGTACCAATGATAATTATGTATATAGAATTCAGAAATTGGGGAGCCTAACCACAGTACCTGCAGTACTTCTTAAAGAAGGTAAGCATTACTTACAACAAAACTTCTTGCATACTATTTGTGGTCATGGTCTTTAGAGTTATATCTTATTTTATAGTTAATGTGGGATTGTTACGCCTCGTTCATCCGTTGCCTGCAATACTTCGGGAATTGTATCTGAATCTGGTTCTTTTATTTTGCTAGTTTGAACAAAGCTGCATTTATTTCGATAGTGGCCGTTGCTCTTCCAACAATTTTCAGCTAATTCAACCACTTCCATATTTTACAATAATTCCCCTTCTGTGATGTTAAATTTACCAGTAGCACCTGAAGTAGATCTTGTACGTTCCAGGTAATTCTTTCTTGAGTTTTGCAGATTTTTCGTTTGTTGTGTCCATGGCAGCAGTTGATTTTCCATGAAATTCCTGATTTTCTGCAACTGTATAGCCGGTAGCACATTTCTCAATACTCCATTCGTAATTAAAACTGCTCTGGTTATCAGCCGGATCGCGAGACCGTATTTGAGACTCATTCATTACATCATATTCATAGTGGTTCCAGTTGGAAGAATAATGCAGTTGACTCCAGTTCGTTTTTGCGATATCGTAGTCGGTCCAGGATCATTTCCTCTAGGTCTGAGATTGTCCGATATTGAGCTGCTACTTAACCAATTTACAGGCGTCTCAACTCAGTTTTATAAGTTAATGCTGTTCTCTACTAGTATTTTCTTAGTAAACCCTTAATTCGAGGTACCCAAATGGCTCAAGACCCCTTGACCTCGAGTACACTAATTCTCGAGGTCGGGAAACATCAAGAGTTGACCAGATAGAATAGATAAATGAGAGTGCAAACCCACTTGGACACTTTGGAATTGTCAAATTCCGTATGTACATCATATGAGGCTCTGAGGTGATCTATAAAAAAGAAGATGAAGTAACTAACTAAGAGAATCAGGCTTAGAAGCATATAAAGAGATAATGACATTTATAAAGATCATAAATATAAGATCAAGTTCTAATCTTGAATACCAAAAGCTTCCGGAAATCAAATATATTGTACATTATAAGTGTTTTACAAACCAAACATTCGCATCGAAAACTGAACTACTACTATCATGTTTTGCAACGTTATACATAATCAACAACATCTTACGAATATTTTTGTCCAATACTTTATCTATCTATTGCTTCTTAAAGGAAAATAACTCTTTGGCAATTAATTTATGTTTAGCATTTGCAATATAGTTGTGTTCTATTCAGATCTGAGCGATTCTTAATTCTAGTTAGAATTTTAATTATTCAAGAGATTTAATCATTCCTACAACACCCAAATAGGAAAGGTATATAGCAATTTGCAAGGATTTTTTTTGTCTTCTAAACATCCCCATATCAAGTATCAACATAGTCGTAATAACCCGTTGTTTCGTTTCTACAGCAACATTTATTTCCTTGAAATATTGGACATAACCGAAGTTACTAAATTCAGCAAAATGTGCTTTAGAGGGCAAACCGTTTCAATGGATTTTATGTCACATCACATTATATAATAAATGGCAGTAAATAATTCGATTATGAAGTTGTTTTCATAATGCGGAATTACATTTAGTATTTGCGACAGTTTTATAATATTGCCTGCGGCGTTTTTGAAGTAGGGTAGTATCAGAAGAACTATAGACTATCAAGAAGATAAGATTATATAAATTTGAGCCTTTTACACTCATTGAAGCTATGCTACACCAATTCAAGGTTTAAATTAATAACTTTTGGCTAAACATGTATTCATAAATTAATGAAATTTCGAACATTCTACCAAACGTTATGTACCCCTTGCTAGCTGATACAATATTATTTTCTACTTTAGTAGGTATTATAAAATGCTACATATACGCGAATTTTTTGCATTACTAGTCGTAGAACATACCATTACTATTGAATTTTTGGGTTTTATATCCCTCAGTGCTCTGGGGGTAAAATTTTGAAGCTTGGGCTAATATTATTGCGACGTTCAACGTTGGCAAAGTATTGGTTTGAAAAGCGTGTGATACTTAATTCTATATAAAGGGTGTCTTTTTTAGTGTGGGAGAACTTTAAATTGGAATAAAACACAGAAATTTTTTTTTAATATCCATGAAATTGGCTTTATTTGAAAGATAATTTTATGGCATTTATGTTTGAATATGATTTCGGGCATGCGACCGCCGCGGCTGGCGTGTACATGGCGTAATCTGGAGGTCCAATTTTCACACACTCTTCGCAGTAAATCAGGCTGTATTTCGGCAATAACGAGTCGAGCTTCCAAGTGCTCAATTGTTTCCGGTTTATCGACGTAGACATGCGACTTTACATATCCTCAAAGAAAATAATCTAACGGCGTCAAATTGCACGAAAGAGGTGGCCAATTAACAGATCCACAAAATGGATCCACGAAATAGATCTGTATGTAATACCCTTCGCCCTAACGAAGGGTTGCCGGTTAATGCCGTTAATAATTTAGATTTCAGTTCTTTGTAGGAATTTTTCCAGAGTACCTAATTTCTGTAGGTCACCTTCACTGTTAATCTCACGCTCATCGCCTAAATCGCGCCCCGCGCTTTAACATACGTATCTAAGTTGAGGTTAATAAGTGGTTGAAAACAAGTGAATTCAAATACCTTCAAAATCGCCGGTGTCGGCTACCACCTTGCTGAAGGTTTTCAGTTGGTCCAAAGAGCTTGCCATCTTGCTTTTCATGCACTGAGGTTCGGACATAGTGATAATAATTAACCCCTAAATACAAAAACTACGGTTATCACTTATACCTCGAACACTTCTACAAGCGGAACGGGAAGGACATTAGTTTTGATCGCTTTTGCCGTCACCTTCCTCGAGGTCGTTTCAAATCCACCAATGAGGAGAAACAGTTTTAGCGCTCAAATTTGAACTTAGGCTCACAATTGCTTGGCCGATATAACGTCAATGAAATAGGTTTTGATAGCGATCGTTAATGTGAAATGTGCAATGTAATCACGTAACAATAAATGTTACATAAACACTTTGGGATTTGCATTATTACATAAGTAGACAAAAATTTGGGTTTTTTTCTTTTATTTTTGCACAAATGCACAATTCCAACATACATCTCTTGTTTGAAAGAACAACTTCGACACTCATTAATATTTAAAATCAGTTTCTTTAAACGCGTAATCAAAGTAGATACATACTTACCTCATAATCGGTCATGTCAAATGTTGAGTAAATATTGATGGTTTGTTTAAGTTGTAAATCGAGACATTTGTATTTTAAAATCAAAATTGTATCGCAGGAGAACTGAAGATTAGAGCTAGGTCAAATGTTGATACATTAAACTACTTTAGGAAATATGAATTTTTTGTATTTGTATTAACCTCAGAAGATGGTACCCATATATATGTATAGGTATACCAAACCCAACGAAATGCTAAAAAAACAAATTCCAAGAAAACAATACGAAATCATAGACCAAAATAATTTCAGTCTGTCAACTGTGAGGATCACACGGGCACAGCAGTATGAAAAGAAATGAGAAGGGAACAACAGAAAACTTAAAAATAGTACCTACACAGAAACTTAAAGATACAAAAAGAAAGTAACAAAATAAAGCAAAAAGAAGAAAGAAAAAGGATGAAGAGACCAATAAAAATATGTATCAAGGGTCATGATGGAAAGTTATAATTATAACATTGTTGGCAATAGAAAAACACAAAATATAGCCAACCAGCTACATAAGTATAAAGTGAAACAAATAACGAGATATTTCTTTTCATTTATAGTGCGGAAGAAAAACAGGAAAGAAAAAGGGTAAGCTTCTTTGTAATGAGAACTCTAAAAGACAGAGTACGAAGCTGTTCTGTTGATTTTCATAAATTGCTTAAGACATATAGACATTTCGGGCAATAATTTTCTATGATTATAAAAGAAGTTTGACATATGACCAAAGTCACCTAAATAGGGTTGCCAACACTCTCATTTTGACACGAAGGCTGGGTTTGGCAATCATTTTTCAGGCTGCGGGTTTTCAATAAAATTCTTCGGGTTAACTAAAGATTTATTCATACATGAATTGTAAAAAATTTTACTCATACTTAAAAGCTCCAGAGCAATAGTCATTGCTAGACAGTGGCCAAAGAGTCAAAAAATATAATTTTAGAAAATAATATCTTAATTTTTTTTTTTCAGAAAAATGTAGTTTTGTAATGGTTTATTTGACGTCTCAGATGGGTTTTTATCATTTTACTTTATGAAATGTAAAAAATAGTGTTGTTCTTTAATTTACAAAAATCGAGAATTATGCCATGTGTAACGTGCCAGCTGGATTGTTCAGCGATAATGTTTATTTCTTTGCTTAAATGTATAAGCCAAGTTGTATTTCCTATATTCTATTATTAGATTTAGTATTGTATTTTATGTAAGCAAATGCTCGCAAGCAAACTAGGACCAAATTTTAATATATCGATATACAGTGTGGTCCATTAAGTGTGCAACAAATGGGACATTTTTTTATTAGTTGTAAAACCGAAATTTAAATACCGCCACAAGTTAGTGCATGTTCGATAACCATATCAGATGCCCTTAGAATGGCTTCAAGTCAAACAATATACAGGGCAGGACAAGAAATATGAAATTCGTTCAAGAACAAAGTTACCTTATTTAAAAAAATATAGCAAAATTTTATTGAGAAAAGTTGTTTAGAATCAAAAGTTATGCTCAAATACAAAGTCACGGCCTCCTATTCGAATTTTTATTCTTTTTTTGTAAAATTTTGTATTATCCCCGTATGATACATATTTTTGTTATTCTGATTTTATTAAGAGTTTTTTATATGTAAATTATTATTAGTAAAGCATTTGCCTTGTTAAAAAGAATATTTGCGAAATTCTAAAGTTCTGTTAAATGTCGTTGCAACAAACATGAAGTGGAAGCTTACCTAAAACAATATAAATCCAAGTAAATTTTACAAATACGCATCAAGTTGCTAAAAGTTATTTAAAAGGGATGTGGTTGTGGCTACTTTAAATACATATAAAATCAAAATAATAAAAATATGTATCATACGGGTAATACAAAATTTTCCAAAAAAGGATCAAAATTCGAATAGGAGGCCGTGACTTTGTATTTGAGCATAACTTTTAATTCTAAACAACTTTTCTCAATAAAATTTTGCTATATTTTTTGAAATAAGGTAACTTTGTTCTTGAACGAATTTCATATTTTTTGTCCTGCCCTGTATATTGTTTGACTTGAAGCCATTCTAAGGGCATCTGATATGGTTATCGAACATGCACTAACTTTTGACAATATTTAAATTTCGATTGTACAACTAATAAAAAAAATTCCCATTTGTTGCACACTTAATGGACCACACTGTATATAAAACTGCCTGACTCACTCATTCACTCACTCATCAACGCCCAGCCGAAAGCCTCGGACCTAGAAAGCTGAAATTTTGCACAGATGTTTCCTTTATGATGTATACAAGGAATAAGGAAGGATATTTCTAAATTCAACCCTTAAAGGGGTGAAATGGGGGTTCCAATTTTGTATGGAGAAATAATATTAAATAGACATTTCGACTTGAAACTTCGTTGGAGTACTCCTAAAAACAAATAAGCAAACACGTATTTCGTGATTTTCCGAAAATCAACCCCTTAGAGGGTGAAATGGGGTAAATAAGCCTAAAATACGATATGGGTGTCGTTATTGAGGTTTTTGGGGACGTTGAATGCGAAAATGGCATTTATTTTTAAATCCAAGACGGTGGACATGACATAAAGGAAGGGACGGGACTGGACTTGACTGGAAGGGAGCGGACGGGACGAGACGAGTCGGGACGGAATGGGAAGGGATGAGATGGAAGGGGAGGGGACGGGACGGGACGGGTCGGGAAGGGACAGGATGGGACGGGACGGGACGGGACAAGACGGGACGGAACGGGACGGGAGGGAACGGGACGGGACGGAAAGGGAAGGGATGGGATGGAAGGGGAGGGGTCGGAATGGGACGGTACGGAGACGGGGACCGAGAAAGGGACGGGGACGGGGTACGGTGATAGAATGGGATGGGAATAGGCAGTTAATTAGCTGGTAAATATTCTTTTTTTACTTCCTTTTACGATAAGGGAAGTATTGGATTGACACCAAAAATTCGAAATTGAGTTTTAAACAGATCTTCACTTTTAGAGTCCTCTGAATCCAAAAAACCCGTTTTTGTTCATTTGTCTGTCTGTGTGTCTGACTGTGAACAGAATACCTCAAAAATCAAAAGAGGTATGACGTTGAAACTGCATATATAAATTTTGTGTACTATCTAGATGCGACAGCAAGCTTTTGAAGAAAATTGCATAACTGGAAGTATGGTGTTTACCATTGTAATTTTTCAATTATTTTCGATTTTTTCAAAATCAGCTCTAACGAAATTTTCTTTAAACTTTGCATTTTTATTAAATTTTTAATGTGTATTGATGTGAGATAGTTGATTTTCCAGTTGAATAGCTCTCAAATGGGGTTATTTTGTTTTCTTCTATTTTTTAATTAACGCCTCTTCTAAATACAACGCCAGGTATATTATTACAGTTTTGAATTTAACTTAAAATTTTAGAGAAAGTTTGTCTCTTCATCTAACGCTCTATTTTGTACGGTTTCCGTAGGATTTCTAATTTTCGAAAAAAATTTACATTTTCTTAAAAACACAAAATCAAATTTTTAGCTAACTATAAGAACACTAAAAGAAAGTTGTGTGCGTGTATTACATTTTTTCTTTTAATAAACACAAAATTACCAAGTAAGTTTTTAATGTAATTGATTTTTGGGGTAATTTTAAGTATACGAATAAATTGCAGTTAATGTAAAATGCGTTGCGTACTATTCCCGACAAACTATGCAGCTTTCTATGCTTACGTTTATATTTTATTTCAAATACCGATTGCGATACTCTCATTAGAACCAATTTCTACTCTGTTGATCTATTCATTGCTGTTAATGTTTCTTCCAGCCATTTTTGGTAGAGTTATATGATGTTCTAGTTTTGCAAACTATTTGTATTAAGTTTTCATCATTAACCAATGGCACATAGTTAAACTCGAGTTGCTAATAATGTAGAATTAGAATAACTTTTTATTAAAGCTCGACTAAATCAGAGGTTTATCTAAAACAATCGGCCGCACATAGCAGTTACATTAACACTATCTAAAATTCCCGTAACTGCCAAATGCAAAAAAGTATTTTACCTAGACTACGTCAAAAAGCAAGCTTTACTTCTTGTTGACAGGAGTCAAAAATTCGTCACCTTGTGTAAGCGCAATTAGCTCAGCGCCGTAAAGCACTCGTTGCGATCGCGTCTTTATTTTGACCCTCTAATGACTAAAGATATTTTTTGCACGTGTATGGTGTAGTATTTTATCTACAATAGAATGTAGAAAACCCGTTAAATATAAAAAATACTTTAAATGTAAGTTAGTATTAATAATTAAATAACAGGTGTGCGTTGACAATGTAAATTTTACCCTAGCAACCTTTCGTAAGTTTGCGTGGTTAAAAATGTTAACCACGTTGCTACTAAGTGCGTGACTAATGAAATCAGCTACAGCCATTTTACAAACTTAAAACTGCCAGTTAAAGGTCAATTTTGCACATTCTTCTAGATCTATTTTTGGTTGCACTTGGCCCGAAACTTTCCAACTCGAGCCTAGTGATTGATTTTTCGGGATCGATACATAAATAACTATTTCCTACCCCAATGAGTAAAGCGGCAGCTTGACGCACTCCAGATAGTACGCTAAGCAGTACTTTATCGCACCAGTGCGTAAAATAAATAGCAGTGCGTAAAGTGATTCGAAATTGTAATGATCGTTGAACTTTAAGCTGAGAATATAAATAGTAGATCAATAATAATTACAATTATTACAATAAAAACAATTACACCATAACCATTTCTTCTTAAATCGTTTTTAAATTTAAAGTCGTAGAAAAAATACACTGTCTAAACACATCCTTGCTGCCTTTGTCGCAGCTATGTGGCTGCGATACTCTCTTGCTGCTCATTCAAAAACTTCACACTCGTGTAAATAGTCATTTGCACACCCTAGTTTCACAATATGATATATTTAGTACATTTACGAATGCCTAAATGGGAGAAACAGTTTAATTTGCAAATATGTGGACAACCTTGCAATATACGTTGTAATGTAAAGTTAAATGATTTTTTTTTATAGTAGTCAGATGATCGTGTAGTTCTTTCTTTGAAGTCTACACTGTTACAAAAAAGGTATTCCGGCGCTTCTACACAAATACAGTTGTTAATAATAGCTCGAACGCTTATGAACATTTTTATGGAATACCCAATAGTAAATGGGATAGGTACGGTTTCAGCAAAAGACAATATTGTGAAATTGTATATTTCTGATGTGAAGTAATGCAAATTTCCGTAGATAAAATTTAATTAAAAAGTTCTAAATGCTGGAATTTATTTCTATGCATGCAAAATTACGAGTGCGAGTTGGTAACGTTAGCAACAGCTGAAATAAGCTTGGAACATAAAATGAACTTCATTCAAAAAATTTGAATTTAAAAACTGTCCTCTGCGATGTGCAACCTCAAGAACCTTAACTAATAAAAACTTTTGCAATACTAACATCGTGTACTGGGTGCAAAATAATAAACTTTGTTTTGGTAAAAGTGAATATAAAAGTATCGATACCTGGACATTCTTCTCTTTTCTAATGCTTATAGTTGAACGATTACATAATAAAATGTTCAGCTGGCAATGGCATTAATAATAATAGGCAAAAGAAAAATCAATAAGTTTACTAAACTGTGCTAATAATATGCCAACCAGCTAAACTATTCATACATCTCATTTCATAAAATCTATGTATACAGTGTGGTCCATTAAGTGTGCAACAAATGGGACATTTTTTTATTAGTTGTAAAACCGAAATTTAAATACCGCCAAAAGTTAGTGCATGTTCGATAACCATATCAAATACCCTTAGAATGGCTTCAAGTCAAACAATATACAGGGCAGGACAAAAAATATGAAATTCGTTCAAGAATAAAGTTACCTTATTTTAAAAAATATAGCAAAATTTTATTGAGAAAAGTTGTTTAGAATCGAAAGTTATGCTCAAATACAAAGTCACGGCCTCCTATTCGAATATTGATTCTTTTTTTGTAAAATTTTGTATTATCCCCGTATGATACATATTTTTATTATTCTGATTTTATTAAGAGTTTCTCATATGTAAATTATTATTAGTAAAGCATTTGCCTTGTTAAGAAGAATATTTGCGAAATTCTAAAGTTCTGTTAAATATCGTTGCAACAAACATGAAGTGGACGCTTACCTAAAAAAATATAAATCCAAGTAAATTTTACAAATACACTTCAAGTTGCTAAAAGTTATTTAAAAGGGATGTGGTTGTGGCTACTTTAAATACATATAAAATCAAAATAATAAAAATATGTATCATGCAGGGGTACTACAAAATTTTCCAAAAAAAAATCAAAATTCGAATAGGAGGCCGTGACTTTGTATTTGAGCATAACTTTTAATTATAAACAACTTTTCTCAATAAAATTTTGCTATATTTTTTGAAATAAGGTAACTTTGTTCTTGAACGAATTTCATATTTTTTGTCCTGCCCTGTATATTGTTTGACTTGAAGCCATTCTAAGAGCATCTGATATGGTTATCGAACATGCACTAACTTTTGGCAATATTTAAATTTCGATTTTACAACTAATAAAAAAAATTCCCATTTGTTGCACACTTAATGGACCACACTGTATATAAATACAACAGAATTCTGAAAATCGGCGTAATATCTTTTTACAAAGATTTACATGTTGTCGAAAGTACTGGCACGTAGATTGCACACTGTCCAAAGTTGTTCTTTTAGTGACTTTGTTATAAATCCTTTTCATGCAAAACTAACAGAAAATATATACCGCTTCACTTTCACAAAGGAATTGATTTTTAATTTTCTAATGTAGTGCGAAAATCCCTATAACACAGAATTTCTATTTGTGCAACAAGTGCTAAAAGTGGATGTTTATGCACGAGACATGAAAATTATGTTTTATAACATGTCTCGTGCATAAACACTTTTAGCACGAGGTTTCACACAATATTTTCTCTACGGCCTCAGATTTACTGTTATTAATCCATAAATGTCGATTAACAAAGGTTTGCATTTATGGCAGTTATAATTAATGTCACAGTAAAGAAATGCCCTTGACGGCACAGGTAACTGTTTCTGCAGCCGGTAGCTGTCAAAGTTAGTTATCAAAGGTAATTATAATACTACACACTTTACTTTATTCATTGCTTAATGCTTTAATTATTTTTATTTTTATTTTAAAAACATTTTACCTATAACGAAAGAAGTAACTAGAATAAGTTTATAACCTCACTTCCAGTTCAAAATTCTAAGTTCGACACCAACTGTTTACTTTTAGCAGATGTGCTAAAAGTACACAGCTGATTCCACTTTTAACACGCTGATTTATAAAACGTCATTTTTAGTGAAACAAGTTAGTGCTAAAAATCTTCCTTTTAGTAGTGGTCGTAGAAAAAAATATTTGTCAGACAAGACTCTGCGCTTCATATTATAACCAGCAATAGAAAGGCTTGCGTGATCTATATTGCCTTATCACCGTAATGGAACAAGTTATGAATGTCAAATATATGGGGGCTAAAAGTAAACAGCAACCAAAATCTCGTTAAAGAAATTTATAAACAAACTTTCAATGAAGCGCAACTATCTGCACAATTAAAATATATTGTAACGTTTCGCCCAGCTTGAACGCGATTTTACTTAATTAAATACATTTGTACCCATTCTCCCATTGCTTAAAGCACGTCAGGAATCGGAGCGCTGCCTCTTTGAGCCGCACGGACAGTGATAAGTGACGTCACCGCGGATAGTCGCAGGTTCACAACCGCGCAGCCAAAGAAAGATTCTCTTACTCCAATAAACTGGTTTGAGTCTTTGATTACGCCACCGCGGGCTATATAAAGAGAAAACAAAACCATTGTAAGACAGAATTTTCCCGAACCTTCTCCTCACTTGATTCTGCTCAGGAGGGCCCCCAGGTTCTTCGAGTTTAATCCGCGCTTAAACCGTCTTGCCAGTGGGGTATTAAGGCTCATCGCCCAGAGGTCCGACCCCATAATACGTAGCAAAACCGGCTTGCCAGGGGGCTATTAGGCTAATCTGCTAGAGTTCTGACCAGATAATCCGTACCCAAACCGTCTTGCCAGGGGGTCTATGAGGCTCATCGGCTAGAGATCCGACCAGATAATCCGTCCCTAAACCGTCTTGCCAGAGAGGTCATTAGGCTCATCGGCGCGAGACTTCTGTAAATTATTCCTCAAGGTCCCGTTCACTCAGAGGACGCTTTGGGTATCCGCAACCAATTTCCACCAGTCGAGACACCGAAACGGACGGCGTTAAAACCATTAATTGCGACCTGAACGACTTAACATAAATATAGCTTAAAACGCGCACTAGAAAGTTCAGCCTTTATTTATCCGTAGCGCAAGGCTGCATAGCGAAAGGCCGGCGTCCGCAATTCCGCACGGTTTAAATTTGGGGCCATTTTACGAGAACCGCCGCCTGCGAGAACCGGCTTTAATTCAATCATATATCGCTTACCTGGACTTCCAAGGTTTCTTGCAGGTGACGTCAAAATGCAAACAAGATAACTCTGACACGACAGCTCGAAGATCCTGCACGTTCTGCACACGTGTGGGGACCTGATAGCGTAAACAGCACCAGTTATGAACTTTGCTGATAGTAGTTCTGCCTGCATTTCGTACGCTTGAACGGCAATAAATCAAAGTTTGTTTATGCACTACCGCCATATTGGCGATCACCGCTAAACTTCCCATATCTTTGTTAGTAGATTAAATGAGGAGAAGAAGAGACACAAGGACTACTTTATACTGAGACTGTCCCGAAAGTCGCTGACACCACCTGAAGTCCACCGGCCGAGACGTAGACCAGAGTTCCTCATTTAGTTTGTTTATAAACATTGTTACATTTTATTTTACCATCATGAATACAATTGAATTGTATGTATTACTAGCTAAACAAATTATACCCTTATAAATATATTCTGCGTACTTTCTCTGGGCTACTAAACTTGAGTGTATTAATGATAGCTTAGCATTCTGAGCTGTCTAGAGCCAGTATCAGCCTGGCAATTCTAGCAAATGTTTTAATCCTCTAGAATAAATTAAAATAGCCAGTACAAGCTATAATATATAAATGTAGTTAGACCTGTTATTACATAATCTGCTAAGACCAGAGCAGACACTAAAGGACCGGACAAACACTGCGTGATGGAACACCCAAAGACGGAATAAAAAGTTAAAGTGATATATAGACATAATACAACCAGAACAACTGAGTAAAATAGCAAACATCGAAATACCATCTGCAAAAACCCAAACGAGCAGAGCACCTAGTCGTTGGGTATATATTTGAATTTCGCTCTCTTTCGAGACACCACTCAGAGGCAACAATAGTGTGAAATATGAATAGGTCAAGCCTTAAAGAAAGTGAAAAGGAAAGAAGAAGGATATTTCACGTAGGTTGGATGTAAACATAATAACTAGACAACCACATGATCTATGAGAATAGTTTAATCGCCAGTTAATGCATAGAGTAAAAACTTGCAACATAGTTAATATCAACACAAAGATAATTGGAGCTGTAGTCTTACTATAGCATACGTACAACAAACAATCGTAATGAAAAGTTTCATATGCGGTCGAATGACCTAAGATTGCATGCATGTGCGAGTATAAACAATTAGAGTGTAAATTAGCGATGGTGTAGTGCTATGCATACATTGGTCCAGTAGCATGAACAGTTTGTGAAGCGAATGGAAGGTCTATACGACACCGTTGAAGCACGAGCAGATCGCACGGTACTTCAAGATCACAATGACATTTGTACAAAGTACCTCCATATCTGTACGAGTTTACGACAGTCTCGGACTAGTTTTCAAGCAACATGCGGAGCGGTAAAGGAAAGAGCCACACAAATAAATCCATGATGAAGGTGTCAATGCAACCCTGTAAACAAACAAATCCATGAGAAGCTAGAAGGTGATTGCCAAATTGTATATTGCGTAGCTGTAGCTGGACCGAGTACGAACAATGTCGGTGTAGTTTCGTTAAAACCATGTTAGGGAGTTGCACAAACAATGGATTCCAGCTACGTCATTTGGTGACTCAAATAAGACGTACATACATTTTAAGATTACATGAACATTTAGCGTAATAGTTAATGAAGTTGTAGATTTCCCGTTTTTTAACATAAATTTCACGGTCTTTGGTGTATGATTTCGAGGGCAGAAGTATTGATTTTCATGGGAACCCGGTGGTGCGACTCGTTTCGCTTTTGTTTATAACCGCCATTTATGTTAATGCGACAAATGTATAGCGCACAAATCTTTCAGCTTAAGGTTTTAAATTTTAAAAATGCCGACGTACCGTGTTAAAAGTTAAATATAGCTAAAGTGAAGCTCTGTTTGTACCAGTGTGTCGGAAGAAAAATCTTTGTGTGTCAATTAAACAAGTTCGAAAGGCATTACTATTTTTATTTAAAGAATATCGGAATGTGCTGCCGTATGAGTGAAAGATAACGGAAGATAATTACCTGGCACGAACTGTAAGCGAGATTTGGTGGTTCGTGAACATCTTGGAAGTGGTACCTGCAGCAGATGATCAACAGCGACCTCAAGCCACCCAGATTCAAGACTCAGTGTTTTATGTATAGCAGCAAGCTCTTCATTATTTATATCTGTGCAGTCATTATCGGTAGATAAGAGTTGCGACAATTATTGTGTAATAATAAAAGTCAAATTAGGATATTCACCGCTAGACACATTTTCCATATTTTTATTGGTTTATAGATTTTTATGAATCTACTCACAACTGAATTCTCATTGGAATTTGCGCCCACACCGAAATAGGCTTTGACTGCCCTAATTAACTATCTTACTTCTTTTTTGAGTATGATGACATGTAGATATTTGGTTCATCATTATGTTTTTTTTTTAGTCTGTTGGCGATTTCTAAACACAGAGAGCCATTATAATTCCGACTACTTCACTTATATAACGAATGGTAAGCAATATAATATATGTAATATGAGATTTTTGGAAAATGTAGATGTTGTGTTCCTTATGGAAAGGGATAATCAGGTTTAAAGGAACGAATAGGCATCACGCTACTAGGTAAGTCGTGTAAAAGCACATCAGAATTTTTAATGTTCTACTGAGAAGTGTAGTGGCGATTTGCGCCTATCATCTCATCAAAATAATGGAAAAATTTTAAAAATTTATAGAAATAGCCTTCTATTCTAGAAGATTAAATTGAAACAGACAACTAATCCATGGCAAAATGAGAAGTTGAACTATACGATATTCAGCTGAAACATATGTTACGTCAGCTATTTATTTATGCCATTTGTGTAAATGGAATTGATAGCAATACTGTAATTATAAGTTCCAGCTTCTCCTCCAAAAAATAAAATTTAAAAATGTCGATAAATCAGCAAAATGAAAATATACAAGGGCAGATTTAATTAGTGAGTTAGAATTATATCTTTAATTAACGCCCATTCTCTTTGCAACACGCCAGGGCATTTTAGACCTTTATTAATTTAGTTAATTGGTTCATTAATGGAACGTTTGGGGAATATTAAAATAGCCCCTGCTTAACTCAATAAATGATTTCTACATGGAATTGTATAGTTGTGAAATTCTAAGATCTTAAGAAGCAGCGCCCTCCCTAATGCTACTCTTAATTACACTAATTAAATTAAAATAGCAGGTCCCCTTTGCCAGAAACCTGAAACATATTATTACATCATGGCAATCACTCATACACGCCCTCGCCGTATGTTCTGCTACTAAGTCGAGGAATCAGAGGAGGGATTCCAATTTGCGCGTTGGTGACATTTACATCATTTCCAGAGACTCTAATTGCGTACAATGGATCGAAACATACACACCTAATATAACAATTTAATTCGTCCTAAGCAGCGAAATTCTCCGACGTTACTTACCCGCATCGATTTTCACGATCTGCTACTCGTAGATTTGAGGCTTATATTTGGTTAAAACCCTCCGCGTTTATTCCAATTACCACTACCAATAACCGCTTGTCCGCAAATCGTCGCCGGAACCGTGCACCATGACCAGAAACTGCCGCAAGCTCAAGAGCAGCTGTTAATTTAGATTCTTCGGTCGCGTGCAACTGCAGCTCTGTTGATCAAAGCTACATTTAAATATCCTGGGATCAAAGTTCTTTAATGCTCTGAGTAATTATACCTTTTTAAAATATTCACTGAAACGTAAATATACAGCGTCTTGTGGGATTTTAAAATTCGGAATGTTTATTTAACCTCCACGCCAGTCCCTAGTAAAACCCTTTACGTTAGCAAACTTTTATCGTGTAAATTAATTACCATAATTATAACGAATTTTGGTGAAACGAAAAGAGTTGAAGGCATAGAACTAAAAATTGGACAACAGATGACGCCGGCATGTACTACTTAAACACCTAACAACAATTTTGCAGTAGCAACTATAACTGGGATGAAAATTATAAGCTACGGAGCAATGTACGTTAAGAAATCTGCAGCTGTATTGGCAATAAGAGAACCCAAGACATTACATACAGTCCTAGGTATGCTCTAATCAAACGATTTCCCATCAAATACACTATATTACTGTAAATAAAAAGCGACCTTAATTTGCATTTAGGAATTCTAAAGGTGCAGCAGTTATCTCCACTAATACAAAAAAAAATAAAATTAAAATGAAGATGAAAGGGCGCTACAGAGTTTAATGAATTATAACCTCAAAAAAAGTAAAAAATGTGAAGTTAATGTGAAGTATGTAGAACCATGAAGTCAAATGGGAACACACCTAGCAAAGACTATACCCTATTTTTTAATGTCGGGGTCAAAATTATGCAACCCATTATTTTATTATACTAGTCCACTTGATACTATTTTCGAAACTTTACTTTTATGAATCAAAGATCCTCCTGACAGTGACAACTTCTCATTTAATTTGGGTATCGAATATACTTATGAGATAAGATATGTTTTTAAGCGAATATAAATGTCGAATTAGTCATAAAATCCAACTTCGCCGTGTTCTTTCGTTATAATCCACATGACGTTTAAATAAGCCAGATGAGTATCAGAACATAGATAAAACAATACAAAAAAAGGATAGAGAGAAAAAAGTCATGAATTAAAAGAAAAATGCACAGAAATTAAAACTCTCCAACAGAAATATGACAGTTTCAGCATTCATCGAAAAGTGAAAGAAATAAACTCGACAACACATAAAAAAGAGCATTAATAAATTGGTTGATCATGAGGGGGTTGTAATTATCAGCACTGAAGAAGTTAGAGATACCTGAAAAAAGTACATTGAAGAGTTGTTCCACGACGATCGACCAGAACTTTCTCAAATAAATTTTCTAACAGGACCAAGTATCCTGGTAGAGGAGGTCTAGGTTGCAATAAAAACCATGAAAGAACACAAAGATCGAATTCCCAAAGCTTCTCAATGATGATAGTATAAAAAGGTTTACCTCAATTTTTAATCGAATGTATGGCTCTGGAGACATTACTAACCAGTGGCTTTCAGCTGATTTTATCACTTTTATCAAGAAATTTAGAGCTACATTATATGTAGATTACAGAACAATAAGCCTAATGAGTTCTTAAAAGAAATACATAAAAGAATCTACAAACTCTACGAAGAACATGAATCACCAACTCAATTCAGGTTCAGAAACGCTTGTGGTACACGTAAGGCTCTCTTTAGTATCCAGATATCTTTTCAGAGATGTAGGGATATGAACGTAGACATTTACACCTGTTTTAGCGATTACATAGAAAATTGTGGACGTTCTAAAAAACATAAAACTGGATGATAAAGACCTAAGAATTATTACTAACTTATATTGGAACCAATATGCGTAGGTGTCCTTAGAAGAAAATAATAGAGATGACACTAAAATTCTCTAAGGTTGTACATTGTCTCGGCTAGTATTCAATATTTACTCTGAGCAAATATATTCAGAAAACCGCTAGAGAAAAATGAATCGGGTACTCTGTTAAGGGGTCAAAGATTAAACAAAATTCGATATGCAGATGATACGGTCATATTCATCGAACAACCTTCATGATTTGTAGCTACTAATGGATAACGTGACTGCGAGTAGTCAACGATACGGGCTTGATATCAATTCAAGTAAAACACAATTAAAGGTAATTAGTATATCCAAACTGTCCTACCGAAGTCAAAGATAAATGTATTGAATGAGTAAGTAAATACGCATATCTTGGTACAAACAGCAACAACCAATCAGATCACTCGCAAGAGATAAAAAACAGTATTGAGAAAGCTAGAGCAGTATTCAACAAAATGAACAAAATAGTCAAGAGCCACGGTTTAACACTGACCACCAAAATGAGGTTTTTGCGTTGCTACGTCTTCTGGGTTTTATTTTATAGTTTAAAAACATGGACTCTAACGGGAGCAACGAGTAAAAGATTGGAAGCCTTTGAAATGTGGTTATATAATGTGGTTATATCGTAGGATGTTGAGGGTGTCGTGGATGGACCGTGTCACGAACGAAACTATTCCGCTAAGAATGTGCAAAAGAAGAGAGGTTTTCATAACAATTAAAGAGAGAAAGCTCCACTACCTGGGTCATGTGATGAGGAACGAGAACAGGTTTAAATTACTGCAAAATATACTACAGGATAAGGTGTTTGCAAGGAGAAGAATGTTCTGGCTCAAAAACCTTCGAACCTGGTTCTCTATGATTACTACACAGTTATTTAGGGCGGCAGTTAATGAAGTGAAAATAGCTAATATGGTTGTTAACATCCGGAACGAATAGGAAGCGAATAGGAGAGAAGAAAATGACATAAAATAGCCTAACTTCATAACACATATTTTTCCATGCCTACCTGGATTACATTTGTTAAAAGTAAAATTGTGAATCTAGCTTACATTGGAAACAGTAAGTTGAGTTGCAAAACTTTTTCCAAGGCATTATCATCATCATCATCGTCTGCCTTTATTCAACCCACTGCTTGGTGTAAGCCTCCCCATACTCTTTCCATGCCAATGCTCAACTTGTCTCGGATTCGAGTTACAAATTTGGAGCGTCCCTATTGTACTTGGGCAGCAACAATTGCATGAGATGTTTGGCATGGTGATGTGTTGACCTAGTTACTCTATCTTTTAGGTCTCTTGTTCTGAGAAGAGCACAGTTAATTAGGTGCCCAACTGTGAATGGTCCCCCCCAGTCCGATTCCAATCGCCAAAGTTGCGGAAAAATTTCGGCCCCCACGGGAATCGAATTTTGAGAAAACCCATAAAAACTTAAAAATTACTCAATTATAAACTAGTGGAGAACTATGGATAGAAGTTAGAAAAAGCGGAAGACAAATTTCACAAGCGATACGAATTATGCGTTTAGTTATTACTGCAAGGCATTCCGATGAAAAACCATTAAAATTTGTAATCTGCAAATAATATTCTCGAACGGTTATTACAATTTAAAATCTAGTTACACTTAAAACTATTGAAATATGGTCAGTTTTTAATTGATTTCTATTTACGATCGTAACCGATGTGATCGCAAGGTTATGACTGTCAAATTTTCGCTTTCCCAACTGGTTCGGCTTACTTTGCTAATAATTTTCATAGTAACACAATCGAAATATGTTGGATTTTAAACGACTTGGAATGCCAATAAGCTAGAATTCGTAAGACAAAAGATTTCACCTCGAGTTAAATTAAAGAGTGAAAAGTGAAGTTAACGGAATCAAATTTAGAAAAATTTTTGCGTTTTATTATAATAGTTTCATATGTTTTGTACTTAGTATAGGATGTTACCAGAGATTAGTTTTAGTAGAGGTGTTGCGATATTTAACATATTAATAATAATTGTAACTACATTTCCCACCCCTTATTGCAGCTTTTTCTACGTTCACTCAGCATTTGGCCAAACTGCATCGGAATGGGGGCAAATTGCAAAGCTGTAAGCGGATCTGTTCTTTCCACACGTTAGCCCTGGGTTATTTGGTGATTTTCTGTCCGATTTTCAGAAAAATGTAAATCTGTTAGATGGAAAAGTGAATTTTATAGTTATTGTACATCTTGTAAGCCTCTAAAACTTTATGTACAATAGAGGTAGAGGACATCAAACTTACATGTTTGTCGACCCTACAAACAGTTTCCGCATGAAAAAAATTTAAAAATAAATTATGATTATATCATAGACTTTTGGAGCTGAATTTCTATGAGATATTAAATAAAGATTTAGGTAAAA
This sequence comes from Agriotes lineatus, assembly GCA_940337035.1. Taxonomy (NCBI): domain Eukaryota; kingdom Metazoa; phylum Arthropoda; class Insecta; order Coleoptera; family Elateridae; genus Agriotes; species Agriotes lineatus. Next base: position 96,094,664 of record OW679196.1, on the reverse strand, counting down.
TTGTACAAATATCAAGTAAAAAGTGTGTAGAATACGATAATAGAGTTTATTTTACTGTAAGTTTCCAAAGTAAATAAAAATTTACCAAAATGTGCACTTTCAAATGGTATCGTTTACTGTTTAGAGGCTAAAAATGTTTTCAATTTTACAAGGATTAACATGCTATAGTCAGTTCTTCCTTATTAATTAATTGTAATTTGTTAATTTGTAATTAATATTTATTAGAATAAGTGTACATTTTAGTTAGGACATCAAAACAATCGAATAACTATGTTGAATGCCAAATTAACCAATCTGTGTTGCCTTTTGCTTCTATCAGTCTGTAAAAGCATAAACTCTGACACTTTTCGCTAACATGAAATTATCTTTCTTTGTTGATTTGGATTTAATTCTGATAGTTCTTAATAACACGAAACCACGTTTCTTTGTTAACCCAATTTGAGGTTAGGTTATTTGTTTACGACATTCGAATTGTTTTTGAAGTAAACCTAAACTTCGGTTAGAATATTATTATTAATATGTAAATACTTAGATGTGATACTAATTAATTGCGAACATAATGAGGAATGATGTCAATTGCGAATTGTATTTTCATTTGCCACAGTTTCTGGGTAAATCATTAACCTTAAACAATATACGAGGGAATTAACCATCTAAGTTAGAGTTATATAATTACAAATCATACCTTTGATTTGGGTAGCTGTTTCCTGAGTTGTGGACGTGGAAATTAGAGGACGAGCTGGCCGACAAAGATTTTCCTAGTTGACTTTATTTTGAGAAAATTTTAGATGTAGTGTCACCGATGAAAACGCCTCCATTTCTAAGGGAGACAGGAAAGACAATAGTGACTCCACTAAAGACAAGAGCCAACTCCTGGAGTTGTACGTTTAAGTGTGCGTTCCGATGTTAGCGATATCTGCTTAAACTTGTTACTTTTTATTGGTATAAAGTGTCCTATTTATTTACGCATGCAACCTGATAAAACTTAAGCGAGGCCACGGAATATGTTAAATTATTGACAACCTTGAGTTAGAAGTGCATGCGTATTTACTATTTTATTGAAGGCAGATGTTTAGTAGCGCAGGGGGTGATTCAAATGAAGTACGAAAGTGTAGGTTTATTCGGTTCTAATTTGTTGCAGTCGACGGAGGTTTTAATTTCTCATATATGTTTTTACAACAATATAATTACTACAATTCTTTATATAGCAGTATAACTTATCTAAAGCGCAGATAACATCATGGAGTCTGATTTTAGGGTGAATATTACATAAATTGTCAATCATCTCGTTTCAAAAGTAGTATCTACGAGAACCCTTGCAATAGTTGTCAAAATGCCAAATTTAAGATGCTTACGATCTCGGAACGTTACAGATCCGTAATTTAATGAGAGCTAAGCTGTGACTTAGGCGTTGCTTTACATTACAATTATTACAGCTACGTCAGTCATATAATTTAATTGGTAGTAATTAGGGTATTCCATTTCTTTTAAATAATATTTTTATGTTGACTTTGTGAGATTAATTTCCTATCGATTTCCGTTTTATGAACACATGAATTTGAAGAAAGCAAAATCTGCTTGGTCTTAGACATTTGAAATTGTGTAGCACGTACACGGCTAAAGCATGCTGTGCAGAATATTTATGAAAAAGCACAAAGCTGAACATAAAAATCCACTTTGAAGTCTTTCATCAACGCTGTTCGTTTCCTGTTTGCTGGTTTCTCACATCGCTGTTTTGGTTTAATTCAATAAACTGCGTAGCAGTGTGTTTATTAATTTACAACACAAAATACTACTACGCTTTCGCAATCTGCGTAAGCTAAATTTTGGTAAAAACCGAGGCCTCATCTCGGCTCATCCGCTTTTTCATCTCCACGAGCCGCCGTTTCGATGAGCTATCTTTAGTGCGTCGATAAAGTTCGCCAAACAATTCACTTGAAAAGTCTTTGAACTCGCCCATCAAGACTTTTCTCCTGATTAAGTTTTAGTTTTAAATTAATTATCACTGTTTCGTCTTCCATTCACGACGGTTACCGCATTCGTCGAAATCATTAAACTTTGGGAAGTAGTTCTGCAGTAACTTGAACGACTAAATGATATTTGTTTGTTCTTGGTTTGTCGGATGGGACAGGTAAATGGAATTCAACAAATGTAATTACACACAGCTCTAACACTGATAGGAGGCAAATAAGTGTAAAACTTCCGCCATTGTATAGTCTACTAACCAAGGCAAGGCATCAGAATCATAATTATTGCAAATACTGTACGATAATAATAATAATAATAATAAAAATTTTATTCTTGGTGATGTAATATACCTCAGTACTTAGGTAGTATGTTAAAATGGAACTAAAACTAGCATTCTTACTAAAAACTTCTAAATTACATTAGTTCTGGCTGTACCGTGTACGTCATTACGTCTGGTTTTCGCAATTTCCATCTACAAATTGCAGCCTGTAGACGTGCTAGCTGAGTAGCCTTTGCTGCCCAAGAAAATAAAAAATTAATGAATTTTTGAAAACTTTGATACGAGTACCAAATCAACAAATCTGAAAGCAATTAACTGCAAGATTTATATTTCTCGATTACCTGCTTACCCATGTGGTGTTTGGAACTCATCTGTTACAAACGTGGGATTTATAATCTTTCTGTCCAATTTGAAGAGGGAGAATGCTCATCGCTGGTTTGATTGCAGTCGGAATACAATGGAGCGCTTACTGAATACAAGGTGGTTTCAATATGAAATTCGTCGATACTTAAACTACACGTGATTAGAACCTTAAGTAACTTCATTCTCAGGCAAAAGCGGTAGCTACGTGGGCTAGAAAAGCACTTTCGAAACAACAGTTTCACATCCCGCCCAATAACCACTGTCCGACACATTTTGGCTGAACGTTTGTAGCCGTACTCGCGTCAGCCTTGCTGCAAAAAATTCTCTCAATCGCATTCTCCGCTCTTTAGAACTATGATGCTTGTACAAGAATTACAAACCAACATAACACAGTTGGTTTAATATATCACGCCCTCCTTTTGTAGCGTATAATTTCGTATCATGCAAGGTTTTTCTTTTCTTTGGATTATCCCTAAAGGCAGACATTTAGGAATACTTTTCTCTGCCATTGGAAATGGCAAAACTTACTTTTGTGCACAGTTCGCAGAACCGTCAATTTATGGTTTAGAAGCTCTTATCTTCTAAATGGCAGTAGTCGAAAAAGTTGTTCATTTTAATACTACGGTTGCTACTATATAGTGGAGTGGCCAAGTCTTTTACAACTCCGGCATATTAGCTAAATTTCCGAACCTTATTTGAGTTGTTACCCAAGTACACTTGAAAGTTGTATGTACTAGATGTTTCATAGTGACAAGCAGCACAATCTTGATTCATATCGCTTTGGCTTCGACTATGTACTCCCTGATAGCTCACTAAATTAGGAACTGTTTGACAACAGTGATATATTTGCCAGACATAGAAGCTTGCCGGTAATTTGACACAATACTCTGAAATATATCACAAATATAGGTCATTTTACCTAGGGCTATTCTCTAGTCTGCAATAGTTTTGTTTGATATAAAATCGCTGACGCCATAAAATTACAAAAAACCGCTGAAACGCCATTTTTGTGCCATTTCAGTGTTCAGCAACAACTCCTAAAGTTTATTTTTTCTAACCCATTATTATGATATTTTTAGTTGGCACCCAAATAAAGGCGGGCCGCTGCTGTGAGTATTTCTATATTTTTGCTTGGTACAGCCCGAACGATGCAGTTGGTGTAAATAAGCTAAGTTTTTATTAGAAAATTGACCAGTAATAGTCACACTCGTCCCATGACCGGTGGCACGGAACATGGTCGTTTATTATTCAAGTTGAATAGGGACAGTCAACCTAAGGGTTTTTGCGTTTGGAATGTGAGCGTACTGTTCCGTAAATTTTGAGAAGCTTTATCGTGCTGCTTTAGAAAATTTATAATGATTGTCAGATCTATCCAGCTTACACAAAACGCAGGTTACTATCTTTGAAATTTTGAATTCCCGTTTTACAATCATCGAATCATCGCAGCCATACTCACATATCAATACATCCCTGAGGAAACCTTCCGTATAATTCTCTAATTATCGATGACGATTCTTCAAACGAAGCTCTCGAGAAGAACGCCATTCGGCCCGCACAGCTACCGTTGAGGTTCCGTTTGCAAATTAGAAACCTGCTACAACTGCGAGCCCGCCTTCGTCGTTTAACTTTGACGAAGAGCGATTCAATACGTTTGATCAGAATTTTGTATGATACTAAGGGTTTGTCACCTTTCCTTGTTTCGCATTTTACCGCTGGCTCAAGTGCACCTACCAAAGTTTTACTTATACTGTTTTATGCATGTATAAGTTACCATAAATTTGAAATGTGTCATCTGCACTGAAGGGGCTTTTGCAGGTATTTTGATAAGTAATTGCCCGTGTGAAATGAGTTTTGTGAGGTATCCGTTTTCAACGCAGTAAATCTTTAGCGCTCTGCGCCAAAATGTATCGCTATCTCTTGTGGAACTGGTGTCGCACACATCTTCTGAGGTTTTTAACGTGTGACGTTACAACGAAGAGGTAGTATGCTTAGAAATTTGCTTTGGAAACTTATTTTTTGCGACCTTACTCAAGAACTTTCTGTATGTGCAGTTTTGCGCGTTTTGCAGCTGAGTAAACTTTTATCAAAGGCCCAGAAATGAGATAACATTTAAATCTTCGGAGCTGAGGATGGTAGACATTTAGCACCGTCGGGACGCTTTTTGCGGTTGAGATGCTCTCCTCCATGGCATTCAAAAGATCATAGTGGGGCCTTAAACAATAACAAAAATATTTACCTTCCAAAGTACAATGCATTTGACTTTCGTGATCTAACACTTATTCTTGCTTCACTTCTACAGCCGTCGCCATCCGGATGAACTGCTGAACTACACATAGGCATGTTACATATCATAAACGGAGATTTATCAGTAAAACAACAGAACTCAGTTTAAAATAAGAAATCATTGCAAAGCTTTCAATTATAGCCATGATTTTGTTATTAGTTTTACCGCCATATCAGTATAAGCAAGTATTTATTAATTAGAATAGAATCTCGTTCTTTAAATGTATTGTACGAACATATATGTATATTAATTACCTGTAGTTTGTAACCCCAGGTCGTCCAAATACAATTTGGCTGCTGAACGACAAATTGTTTGCGCTGGTAGATTTATTATTAAAGAAGTTTCCACCTTTTGGAGAGATCTAGTTCAAATATAAATTGTTAAAGTGTAACCCATTTTGACTTCATATATGAAATTACATAAGGAAAATACATGATTTTCAAGGTAAAAATTGAAAAACACTATACACATTAAAGATCATCTAGGGTAGAGAAAACTCTTATCTAATTTCTAGACTTATATCAGCTCAGTCTTTGTTAGAACAATTTGGAATACGATTGTTTTCCAACACTAGTTCATTAAATGCGATGTTCTCTGTCATAGTCATTACGAAGAAAATACTGTCAGCTTTAAATTTAAGTTATCCCATTATGAACTTTTCCTGAGCTTCTAGCTTCTATCCCATCTTGATAATTTTCCATAGGTCAAGACTCAACATTTTGTTGCTTTGAGATACTTTATACCTTCACTTTCTGATATAATTCGAGCTGGACTTCATCTCTGTGGGGGTTTATTATTCCCCGAGCTGAGGGCCCGGGTTCTTCAAACCACTTGAACCCACCTCCCACTACTGTTGCCAACGTTATACCAGGTGTGTTTCATAACGTAAGGAGAAGACTGAAAGGGTAGCTAGAGGACCAATTCTTTTATAAAACCCCATAATTAAAAGTCCACTGGGTTGAGATCTGGACTACGTGGGGACCATAAAATGAATCCACCCCGACCGATCTATTTTGCGGAGAGATGGTATTAATGTAATATAGTACAGCATGACTAGAATATGAAGGACAGCCGTCATGCATAAACCACAAGGTAATTCGTACATTCAAAGAAGCACCTTCGATGAGCTCTGACAGAGCTTCTTGTAAAAATTGCAAATAGGAATGGCCATTAAGGCGTGCTGGTAATTCGTATGGCCCTGTTCAAAATACCAGCCCACAGATTCAAACTACAACGCTGCTAAAGGCTACTCTGGCGAATCGCGTGCGGATTATGATCACCCATATGTGAGAATTGTGGAAGTTCAAAACATTATTCCTAGTCAAACAGCATTCATCCGTCAACAGTACGTATATTGGAAATTCTGCTTCCCTATTACTGCGATTTAGCAACCATTCGCAAAACTGCTGCCGCAGCGGATAATTCGTAGCAGTCTATCCTTGCACATTTTACAGATGATAGAGGTCTTAGTTATTTTTAAATAGTCAGTGGTTCTGCATCACGAACACCAATCTTTAAGAATTTAAAAGAAAATTTTAAATAGCCGTAATTTTTATGTTATTTATTTGTTATTAATATTTTTAATTCAGCATTGTTTAGTTAACTCTCAAATATCCCCTCCTTAAACTTAAAACGTAAATACCTTATTTTGTAAAGAATGCTCGGAAATTTATTCAACTTTAACTTGCTGTAACACTTTTGGTGTTGGGTTTTAGTTAGAAGTTTATTAAGACTCCTAAAGAGTAATAAGATTCTTTGTTAATAGATATTTACAACATCTTAACTAGAAGAATTGTCACTATTAAAACAGCTCTCTACAGAAATAATTGGTGTCTACCCAATTATGAGTGTGTGCAAAGTAACAGTTAATTGAATAGCACGAAAGCTTTTAGCTATTCAAGATCCTTGACATTTGGTTTGCGCGTACGTGCTTTGTTGTTGCTAAATCTTTGTTTGCAATTTGCTTGCTTTGGATTCAAGCTCCTTAAGTGGTTTTGTGCTAGACATAAGTAATAAATTTCTACTTCTACTAGCTTCTGAACTGGGTAACGATACTTAAGTAAATATTTAACAACACTGTCTGGTGTCCAAATTTATTTGAATCTTTCTATGTACTACTTTATCAAATATATACAAAGTGTTTCAAACTTCGGCAGAATATAATGAACACGCAAGTGAATAGGGTATGACAAATTATATAGTTTTATAGTTGAAGAATAGAATAGAATAGAATAGAATAGATTTTTATTTTTTTTAATAACGGATAGAACGGCTACTGTCAAATTAATTGTTATTTTGATTTTTTAATCTCACTTCCATATACAGACTTGGTTGTACAGTAGGAAAGAACTAGCGTTAGAGATTTGTATACTGAATGTTCTAAATAATACGTTATTTACTAGATGGTAAACTGAAACGGCTATCTGAATGTCTTTGTATAGGTATATAGCGCAACCTATGTAGAAAGTTGAATTTTGATCATCTTAGAACCTATCTTAATATAGCTCTGCGATTTTTGAGTTATTAGTTGGCAGCTGTAATAGTTATATTTGGATCTTACCATTAGTGGCTTCTATTATACAATAAAATGAGATCTCGTCAGTGCGAAAGAAACTATGTACTATAGACTAAATTAAAACCTTTACGTTTTAAAAAGGTAAAAATTATGTTTTTGGATTTAATGTGGAATTTTATTGAGTATATAGCCTTAAGATAAAATAGTTTTTCTTAATGGGTTTTAATGAATACATCAAGGGTACTCTACTAAAACTACGTTAAAACTATCTGTTCCAGAATGAATCGTTTTAAAACCAACTTGCTATTTAAGCCATTAAAATAGCAAATTAGTTTCGAAATAGCCAACGTCAAGAGTATTATAAAACTAGTATAAGATCAATAGGACTTTAAGAGCAAATAGTTTTTTTATTTTAATTTAAAGAGTGCATTAAATCCTTTGCACAAGAAGAAGTGGTATTTAAGGACTTTTAGTTTATCTTAAGGTAACTTTAAAACCAACATCGTTTTATTAAACATATTAAAACACGTTTAAAACCTAAATAAATGCAAAGTGTCTTAAAATTGTTACTTAGGATAACACTATGTATACATTTATTATTACGTAGAAAAACTTAGAATCAAAAACCTATGATTGTAAAGAGTAAAAATTTAAATATAACCGTTTTATAATATAATTTTATTACTATGGTTAGTGTAAAAGGGTATAATTAATGCAAATTTATGGAGAAGAAAGTGTATGGTATGACTACAATTAAAAATTAAACTGCCATAATCTACAAGGACAGCGTTCTCTGGAATTGGGTGATATACTGGATTTATTGTTAGTCGAGTACGTCATATGGTTGCATTTATTGGTTGCGGGTTTCGTCGAGTTTCAACGTAGGGTGGACATCGTATGAATTGGATAGAAGGCGTTTTATTTGCTGGCTTCTAGTTGGAATTGACACCTTGTGAATTAGGAAAAGGACGTTTAATTTAATTGGTGTTGTACCTTGGCAAGTCTCTTGTCAAATTATACATCTGGTGAATTGGGTGGACGAACATCATTGAGCTTCTAGTTGGAGTGAACGTCTTGTGAATTGGATAAAAGCTATTGCAGATATTAGTAGGGGAGACTGTCTAGTTTCGTGGTGGAAGTAAGAGCGTGTACTCTCGTGTTTGGATGAAGGACGTTTGGGGTTGCTATTAGGTTGATGTGCACTACTTGGACTAGTGACAACTGCAGGTATTTGTAGAAAGGGCTAAAAGTATAAACATTAGAATAAAGCGAAGTGAAGAATAAAAGGAACTGCCTACATTTTATCAGATAACTGAAATTGTAACAAATAATTTTTGACTGATTTTCTACTCTTATCACTTTTAACACTGACAATGATAGATAATTGTCAGATAATTTTCAAAGTAAGGTTTCATTAAACAAAATTATTTTTCAGGTGTAACAATAATCCGAACTATGCATGAACCCGACCTGTTTTTTAAGAGTAATTGTGTTCTGCTGGAGCTAGTAATGTTTAATAACACTAATAATTACTAATTTATATTAAAGGACATTTGATATATCTAAATTCATTTTAAAAAATAATTTGTTGAAGACTAAATAGAATAACAAAAGCCAAACGTAACAGCTGAACCATAACAAATATTGCCATAACGTAAAAACATTACATCATTCCGTAGTACATATTTCTATTGCAATAACCCTAAAATAAAATTTTCCAAACATTTCTCATTTAGATTTGTAAGACTGTCAGAATTAATCTTGGAACCAGTAAAAAGCACTAACATAATTAAAGCAAAGACCGAAAGGCCTACAGTCATTTTTCTTCCAAGCAGGCGTGGTAGTTTAGGAAAAAATTCCATCAGACTCGATTAATTGTGTCGAGCAATACATGAGAGCTCTTTAGAAAACCTAACTCTATTTCCAATGAAATGTAAAAATAGATAAAAAATTGTTTACTCTCTCGTCAGATCCTGATGTATGCGAAAGCATTATTCTGCTGTATGCGTAGATTTATACCACATTACGCCGCCATACAGATTTTATTATAAAATGATTTAATTTTTATTATTTTAAGCATTTTCAATAATATTCTTAGGAATCAAAATTAAATTTGTTCGATTTATATAACTCACATTATACGATTTATACTACGTAACTGATTACAAGAGCAGTAGCATGGAAGAATAAAAATGCATACATGCTCAATATTACAATTAACAATATATCGGAAACTATCTAAGTGCATCATCACTTACTTTATCTTCTGTAAATAAATAGGTTATAACATGGCAATGAACAGCAAAACTATTATTTATGAGATTCCTTATTTCAGCAAACGACGATAAAATTTTAACGTTGGCCACTATTTCTACAAGACCGTAAAATAAGAATATCAATCTAGAGCGGTAAACGCGAACGATCATTCGAACTTTATTGATACTTTTTGCTGATTCCAAAAAAGTGAGATGGTAATAGAATTAGATAGCCTCAATTCCTTCTATATCTAGACTAGACACGGGGAGATCCCAATCTTTTTGTTAAGGAGGTTTAGCGACTTCATTCAGCTCTTAATTGTATTTTAACGCTGTGGCTACCTTGTGCACGTCTTTGATGCCCACGGCATGGGCCGAATATGTAATGATCTGAATTTTAGCTGTGTGTATCTGAAACGCAAGCGATTTCCGTTAGTTTAAGTGGCGTTTTGGAATGTCCGGGCTTTGCATTTCTTGCACATAAACTAGCCCACGCGAATTTTACAGATTTTAATTTTAATAACGACATAGAAAACCAAATCTTAACGCAAGAAATACTTTTGTTGAAAATTCAAATGCACCAGAATTCATTTCCATTCTCAGCCCATTTCTGCAGTTTGTCTGTTTCTATACTCTTCACGACGTTTTTACACAAGAGCAATTCCACACAACCTCAATCAAACTGCTCTTTTACACAACTTCATGCTGCACGAACTTTCAGTGTGTATCAAGTTGACACCCAAGGTGTAGGAATTATCTTCAATAGTATTAAGCCACGTG